>BSBK01000490.1:780000-1980000 GCA_027943335.1 Chamaecyparis obtusa | reverse complement strand
AAGATGAGATTGATGCTTGGAACGCTAAAAATGAGGAGGCACTTGGCATCATTGGAATTTATCTCAGTCTAGAATTATATGTGTTAATTGCTAACTGTACTATAACTTATGTAGCATGGGACATTTTGAAAAACACCTATGAAAGTCTCAATGAATCCAGAAAGATTCAACTCCAAGATCAATTGGAGGATCTCGGGTATACTAATTTCAAAACTATGGATGATTTTTTGTTAAACCTTGATTCCATTAAAATTTAGTTAAATGGTTTAGGAGTTACTATTGATGATATTCATTTAATTCATATTATTTTAAAGAAATGTCTTCCTGGGCAATTTCAATAGTGTATCACTAATATTCATTTTCAACTTTCTATTCCTAGTTTAGCTACTCAATTAACTTCTAGCATTTTTCAAAATTTATTGTGTCAAGAGGAAGCAAAGTTGAGTCAATTTGGTACTCTTAAATATAATGAACATGCCTTTGTGTATAAAAATCAAAATCATAACTTTAGATATAATAATAATAATAATAATAGTAATAATTATAGCAATAACAAATTTCATTCTAGGCCTCATTATAACAACAATAATAATCAGAATAATAATCATCAAAAGAATGGTCCTAATAAAAAACCTCATTGCACCTATTGTGGGAAAGATGGTCATGTGACTAACAATTGTTTTAAAAAGCAAAATGATAAGAAGCCTATGAATCTAAATAATCAAGTCTCATTTTAAGAAGAATAATGGTAATCAATCATGTCATGCATTTACAGTTAATTATATAATGTTTCTAACCCCTTAGAGTGGATTATTGATAGTGGTGCATCTCAACATGTTACATCTCGTAGAGAAGTTTGGATTCGTTACTATAATCACCTAAAATTTGTCTAGTAGAACCTAAGCCCCTAATTTTGATCAAATTGCCTCAAATAAAATCCTAGATATCAAAGGCATATTTACTAGACATAATTTTGCAAAGTAACCCTAAAAATCCCCTTTGCATGATTAAATCATAAATTAAACATCTTATATCAAGCTTATACTATGGTCTAATTTCTAGAGCTTGCATATTTGTTTAATTTCTATAACCTTGCTTTTAATATAAAGTTTCTACACTTTTATTAAAAGAACATGTTCACATGTGTGAACATACTTAATCTTGCTTAACTAACAATTAAAAGGGGATTTGTGCTTTCAAAAATTGTTATTTTGTCTTATCCTACCTAAGATCTCTCTTGCCTCTTAATCCTCACCACTCACCTCTACCTAACCTTGCGTCTCCTTCACTCTACTTTTTCCTCTTAATCTCAATCACATATTCTTTTGCCTCTTAATCTCCATCCTCAATTCTTGAGGCAATTCTTTTAAAAGAAAGCTCTTCCTTGGCTCAAGGGTTCCATCTAGATCATCTTAGTCTTTTGCATCTTGCTTTCTTGCATTCTTAGATTAATCTTGCTAATTAAAATTTTTAGTTGCTTATAGCTCTCTTTCATTCTTAGTGTACTTCATTTCTTAGAGTAATCTTGCATTTGTTAATCTAGTTTTCTTTCTTGAGTTGTTTAATAGCATAATCTCTTGCATTATCATTCTATAATACTAGTTGTTTGCGTCTAGTCTAGCTTAATCTCTCATTATAGTTTGTTAATCTTGCATTCTAGTTTCTTTCTAGTGTTGCATTTGCATTTGAATCTTCCATTTTGGAGTAGTCAAGTCATTAATCCTTATTCCAATCTGATGAGTATTCAAAGAAGGATTAAACTTGCTCATTTGATATGGCCTCCTATAGCTAAATTATTGAGCTAATGGCTTATTGAGTGTTTGATTGTTCTTAATTTGATGCCAATATTTAACCACACATTTTTTATGGCCACCGTGGGACTCAAATAAAAAAAGTGCCCCTTTGCTTGTAGGTTTTATTTATTCATTTTATGAAACTGTGACTAAAATCGTACCCAGTGATATGAATTATTGTACGATACTCGATTTCATTGTATGGGTCGGTGAGAATTATCGTACGATAATATGGTGAAGGGTATTTCATCGTGTGTAGTACTAAGTTTTATCATACAATAGAAGATCCCTAGAGTTTATCATGTAGCTTTATGGGTTTCATCATATGATAATATGGTGACTGACTGTGTTTAATTGTATAAAAAATAGTGAGCATTTTTTAGGGTCCTGTTGTACACACTAAATAGTGCACTTCTCTAAATCATTACTTTCAAGGGAATCCAAGAATGGGAAACCTTGAGAAAGTGACCTAGAGCTCCCTAGGCATGGAGTCACAAGGATGTTGATGGTGCTCTCAGCTAGAGCTATTGAAGCATACAACCTTGCTAGTAAACCACACAATGAGAGATTCAAATAGACAAGGGTAAGAATGCTAGTATCTTCAAGAATCAACAATGAAGATGCAATGTAACTATGCTAAGAATGAAGATACAAGCTAAGCTATGAAAATGAAAGTATTACAAGCCTTGCTAATTAATCTATGTAAGCTAAGCTAAAGCATAAAGGAAACTAAGCTAGATGTCATGAAAGCTTAAGCTAAGAATGCAAAAATGAAAGCTAAATGCATGAAGATCTCCAAAGCTCCAAAGTCTCCAAGAAATCATGCAGCATAAGATTAGTATTCACAATTGGGATTCTAGAATGAGAAAAGAGCTCTCCTTTTAAAGGAATTGAAAAGGAATGGACCATGGAGATTAAGAGGCAAAAGATTTAATCAAGGGTGGAGCTTGAAAGAGGAGCAATCCATGTGCACAAATCTCCTCCAATGAAAAAATAAGAGTTGACTTTTGTGTCCATATGAGACAAAAAGGTCTTTTCTTCTTTTTATAAAATAAGAATAAAGCTTTATTTGTGCAACTTAGGATAAGAGAAAAAGTGGGGGCTTTTTATTTAATAAAAAGGGAGGAAATTTCTTTTAAATAAATAAAGACTTTAGGATAAAATGGTTAGCCCATTAGAAAATAATTGAATAAATGATAAAAATAGGATTTGAAAAAGGAAATTGATATAATTGAAAAATGTTAATTTTTGAAAATATTGATTCATGGATTTGATAAATTGTTGAATGGGGGCCCAAAGTCTAGGCGACCATTTTAGGGTGCATACATTTGCCCCTTTTTTACTAATGTGAGATCGATTTAGGATCACATGTGGTCAAAGAATGGAATTGAAATGTGAGATCGATTTGGGATCACAAAATAACCCAGATGTGTGTTCGACGGATGGGAACACATCAAGACAAAGATAAGCATAAGCTGACAAAGATAAGTTGAAAGACAAAACCAACATACCTATAAATAGGAGATTGTCAAGTCTCAAATAAGAGATAAGAATCTCAAGGTTCAATTGATAAAACTGAATCAAGGATTAAAGCTAATAAGTACTGCCCCCTCGGAATCAAAATCAAAATTAGGTAGAGGAAAAATAGCACATTGATAAACTTGATCAAGTCACTAGAAATCATAATCAAAGGTGAAAGATGATAAGATAACCATCAAGCAGTGAAGATATGCCCCAGTTTGACTAGGTTTGACTAAGAAAGATATAGGATAAAAATGAAGTCAAACCTTAGAGAGATGAAGTGAATGACAATGAATGAAAGACTAGAAGTTTGAAAGAGATGGGGATGAAGAAATAAAGATGCCCCAACAAAGATCAAAGGATCAAGCCTCAAATGGTCAGCCAACTGCGCAGAAGAAGGAGAAAGTTTTGAAATATGATTTTGACTATCAAGATGAACTCAGATTTTGATTTCAATCCCAAAAATGGATCCAGGACATCGAAATTAGCCAGGGGTGCAATTTTTGAGCAATTCTGAGATGTTTTGAAAATTAGGTCAAAAGTCAAAATGCTATAAAAGGGGCAAAAAGGGTCATTTTATATATGATGATAAGATTAACCCATTGTGATGATAGGAAAAGGATGTGATGTGAAAGACAAGGATTGAAAGACATGATCAAGAAAAGGAAAGGTGAGCGCAATTGACCGACAAGTCCATGAAAGATGAAGGAGAGCTCTTTCCATATGCAAGATGCAAAACTAAACTAACATGAACCTAAAAATGCAAGCTACTATGAAAAGTGGTTTACTTGCAAGGTTACAAAACCATTAGTCTCTAATATTCATCATCGAGCGTTATTGGTAGTGTTGCAAGATCATACAATGCACACTAGTATGACTATGTGAATCTGAATATGATCTATATCAGATAGATATGTGGGAATCCCACCTAAGCACCAAAGACATATAAGTCAAGATGACTAGTGCAGTGAGATTTCCTAAGTTTAACATGGCAAGATCATACTCATGTCGAGACACAGGGAAAGTCAAGATGACTATAAGTATGTAATTGCAAAAATAGTCAAGGATAATACCCTGTAGACCCCAATGTCAAGTGGAACAAGCATAAATGCTAATGTCAGTTGGGACCAAAAAAATACACCCACAAGCAGAAAAAGCAATAAAACATGTCCTCATGCCCCCAGTTTTCTAGCTCAGCATCATCAAAAACTATTAGGAAGAGAACACTCATCAAAGAAATCATCATAGATAGCACACAAAGAAATAAAGTCAAACAAGTCTCAGCGAGTCGAGTGTTTAAGTGCATGTGTGTAGGTCATAGAGTCAAACTTTGAGTATCACATCTGCCAGTGAGAGATATCATATCATGCTAGATTATGGGTAAGATATCTTATAAGTGTTGAAAAACACTTGACGCTAGGGTAGTGTTGAAAAACATAGTTTGGGGTGGTGTTGAAAAATACTGTTTGCAAGATGTCCTAAATACCAACACATCATAGAGACCAAAGCTAACATAGTTATGCCCCCTAAACAAAGATAAAGACCAATTCCAAACCAAGGCAACAAGGTCAAAGCATGACGGAGAGAGGCTAAGTGTCGAGGACGCATGCTAAGAAACAAGGGTGTAAAGGCCTCAAATAGCACCTGTTTCCATGATTTCACCACTTGGATTTTCTTGATTTTTCCAAAAAAAAATTGTATTTTTGCTACCAAGGTGCCTGTTTCTAGGTTTTCACCAAGGCACTTTTTCTATTTTTTTGAATTTTTTTATTTTTTTATATTTTTTCAGGACTTTATATGCTTTTTAGGATTTTTTCAGCATCATATATGATTTTTTTTGGAATTTTTTCAGGATCAATAAGTATGTACAAAGGATGCCCCCAGACAGAATGGGCATCAAACTCCTAAGCAAGATCACATTGTGTAGTTCCAATTTCTAGCAAGGTGGAGGACAAGAGGGAATAGCAAGCTAGTGGAAGAGATGGAAGACAAGAGAATGAAGGAGAATGAAGGAAAGAAATCCTCAATGGCAAACTCCTCAAGAGTACCCAAGCTAGGGAAAAAAATGTCATGCAAAGAACATTTGTACAAGCAATAAAAGGCCAGCATAGGATAAGTCACAAAGGCATAATGCAAAAGAAGGAAAGGATGCAGTCCAAAGGAGTAGACATGTCAAGAGGCTTCATAGCATCATTTTTTACTCTTTTTTAATAGATCAAGACCAAAGGGGAAAATGATAGCGAAAGGCTAGAATGAATAGAGAAAAATAAATACGAAAGAAAAACATGAATGGAATGAAAGCAAGATCATCTTAAGATAGCTCACAAGATAGCCAAATGTTTGTGTATAGGTCAACATTGTCAAGATCAAAGAAAAGACGGAATGGATGAAATATGTAGAAGAACTATGCATGATGTCTGATTGCCAGGTTTTCATCATGGTACTTATCCAAGGCGCCACAAGGGAGTGGTTTTCAACATAGGATGAATTTATTTCTCTTTATTTTTACTACCAAGGCGCCTGTTTCCACCAAGGCACATTTTCAATTTTTTCTTTTTTCTTTTTTTTTTCTTTTTTTTCTTTTTTTGGAAGAAGGCAAGATTTTTAGGTAATGCTCCTTGAAAGGATATACCATGATATGCCAAGGATTTAAAATGATATGCTCAAAGATGTTGATAGGGAAAGGAAGATGGAAGAGAAAAATGGAGGATAAGGTTTTATGTAAAGCGAGTGAGGTTGGAAGATAGGAGGAATAAGCAAATGACAAAAAAGGATAGAAGGTAGAAGGATAATGAATGGAAGGATTGTGAAAGGGTAGATGGAAAGGAAGGCAAGATCAACATCAACACACACCTTGAAGGGTGGCAAGAGGATGGAGGAAATGTGAATGAAGGAATACGAGAAGGAACATGGTGAATGTTTAGCAGAGGTTGCAGTTCAAGTGCATGGAATGGAAGAATGTTTTTGAAAAAAGATGAGGCGGAAGCCTTTCGAAGCTTGAATGTCAACTTAAATTTTTGTTCAATATTAGACTCTTTCAAGAGAGACTTTGGAATCCATATAGCCTTAAGCTTTTCATTTATTTTTGATGATTTAGAGAGAATATCTTCAATGATGGATTTTGGAACCCATACTTGTCTTGTAGTTTTCTTCTTAGATATCTCTTTTAACTTTATGCCTCCATGTCGATTAGAGGAGACATGGTGATCTTCTTTTTTTTATGGATTCTTGTATTGCTTATTTTTCTTGTATTGAACATTCAAGTTACTTCCAAAAGACTTGGTACATGTGGAAGAAGGAGGATATGACTGGTTTAGATGGGTGGATGGATGAAAAGGATTCAAGGGTATACATCTATGTTGATCTTGAGGAAAGATAGGAGATGGAGGGATGTAAGGAGCCAAGATGGATGATGAATTAAGAGAGTTAGGAGGGGAAAGTGAAGGTACATAAGGGCCTAAGATGGAAAGAAGACATGAAGCCCTTAGTATTGGTGGAGGAGGTCCAAGGATGGACGTGGAAGATACAAAAGGATAATCAATAAGTTCATCAACATCTATATGACAACCAAAGACATCAACATCTTTAGAGTGAGCATTAGGATTTGCAATAGGATCATGAACATCTTGAATAGGAGAAACTTCTTTGATAGGATTGTTCGAAGCTTGAAAAGACTTAGGAAGAGTAGAAAGTGGAAGCGAACATGGAGTGGTAGAACAAGAAGATGGAAGGCTTTGATTTTGACAAGGAGCTTCTTGATCTTCAATAGGCTTAACATTGGAAGTAACAACACTATTTTTAATAACCTTAATGGAAGTATCATCTTTGGAAAGTGCAAGTGTAGTAAGGTTATTTTGATTATCAATAAGCTCAACAACGTAAGTAGTAGCTTGATCTTTCTTAGGGAAAGACTTAAGACATGGTGGAATGAATGAGGAAGGGCGTAGAGGATCAAAAGGACCATGAAACGGATAAGAGACATCATGAAAAAAATTGGATGACATGGAGGGTTCTTGATCTTGATCTTTCTTTATGTTCTTTTCTTTATTTTTTTTAGAGTCCTCTTGACATGGAGCCACTTCTAAGGACAAGGAAGCATGTTGGAATTGTATGGAAGACTTTGGAAGAGATAGTGAAGGACTAGCTGAAGTAGGCATTATATCATATAAGGGCTTAGGCTCTTTAGGTTTAGCATTATTGAAAGTATTCACAGCCAAGTGAAAGTTAGCTTGAGTTTCTTTAAGAGGTAGCCCTTGAGGATAACTATAGGGAACTGCATGAAAAGTATTAGGAACTTTGTTGGATGAAGGATTTGTGAAAGATTTGAAAGACTTGGAAGCTTTAGGAGATGTATGGGTATTAGAGGAAGTAGGGGATGGAAGGGAACCATCACAAGACAAAGGTACATCATTAACATAATCTTGCTCGAGAGTGTAATATTTATTTTCAGCATGAAATTTCTTAGAGGAAGGATTCTTATAATATTTATGTTTCAAATCAGTGCGGTACATTTTATATTCCTCAATAGAAGTAGATGTATCATCTAGGTATTGTTCATAGAAATCATCAAAGACTATTTCAAAATCAGAATCATATGGATCACCATCATGATCTATCCAATGGGATGACCCTTTAGTAAGTATGAGCACATGATGAGGAGGACTCTTAGGAATAGAGGTTTCATAGGTATCACTACATTGTCCATCATCATAGTCATCAAAGATGGGCATGTCACTCTTTGTAGAAGAGGTATCACAAGGACTATCATATTTCTCATCATAATATGTCTTGAGATGAGGAGTAAGACTCTTAGGAGAAGTAGAAGAGGAACGAGATTGTGAAGAAGAGGAAAGTGAAGACCTAGTGGAGGAAGAAGACTTGGATGATGAGGAATGTGAATAATGTCTAGAAGAGTCATGATAAGACTTGGAAGATGAGGAAGGATGAGAAGACTTAGAAGATGAAAAATGTTTGGAAGAAGGAGGTCGTGACATGATCATGTCTATGATTCTAGCAAAGGTGTTTGATTCAAGCAATTTTTCTTTTATTTTTGCCTTAAGTTTATCACCCATGCAATATCTAGAAGGATTATTAGAGGAATAAAATTCTTCAAATTGGGCAATGAGTTCGAGATCATCTATTTTCAAGAGAGGTTCCATAACAAGATAGTTGAAATTCATGTTTCTAGAAAAGGAGGAATCAAGCATGGAAATGAAAGAAGAGATGGATAGAAGAAGGTAAGACTAGATAATAAGAGGAAAAGAATCAAGAAGACATGAAGAGTTTAGGAAGAAGAGGGAGATGTGGAAGAAAGAAGACCAAGAGTCATTTTGTGCAACTTGATACCATTTAAGTTCATTTGAATGTTGAGCAACATGTCATAGCACCTAAGATCTGACCTGGACCAACCAAGGGAGACTGGAAATAGGACACAAATCAGCTTCAAATTGCAGACAATTGTGAGGCAGCAAAATAACTCTGTGCGATAGTTCTCTGAGTAACAGGGCGATACAATTTTCCAGTGCAATATTTCACAAGAAGCAGTGTGATATTTTCCAGGTAGTGCATGCGATATTATCTAGGCAAGCAGTGTGATGGTTGTGCAGCAATGAAGTGTTGCACGATAATTAACTAGACAATGTGTAAATCTTAGTTTTGAAGGCAATTTGGTCAAAGTTATAGTTTGGTAAGTTGAATTTCTCAATTTCAGACATAGTGACAGCAGTAATCAGACAAGTTTATAAATAGTAGGTGATCAAACATTTCATAAAACACTTGCACAAGGGCAAAAGAAACCTTGCCAAGACAAGCACTTGTGATATCAAAGCAAAAAATCCTATGAGTACTACCATGATGTTTAATCTTCAAAAATGTTTACATGGGTAGATCACAATGAGAACAATTCAAATACTTACTAGACTAAAAATACAAAGGCTCAATACTTAACAACTTGGCCCACACTTGCTGTCCCATTGCCTCACACAAAGTGGTTGCCCACAATAGATATTGGCTTTGTCATGGAAGTGCCAATGACACAACCAAAGGAACACATATGGTGGGTAATCTTGGGGTGATCTAGGTTAGTCCACTAGGATCAATCCTTGCACCAAAAAGCTAAGCAGAAAAATAGGGTGGCTTCTATCTATGGTTCTTATTAAGGGCTTCCATTCGTAATACCCCTCTTGCTCCCCAAAGGGACTCCTTACCTTGTGGCAAGTAACGGACCTCATGGCCACAAGAGTACCTTAAGCATTCTTGCTCAACATTTTCCTCATGGTCACAATCCCACAAGTACTCACATCAAGCGAAGACAAGTACTACATCTACCAAGGCTTTGTGTCCTTGATAGCCTTGAGTTTATAGTGGGTCAGAGTAGCTGGTGAAAAGCTTGTCCCGACTTGGGTCGTTCCTCTTGATTGCTCAAGAACAGGCTCGCTAAAGCATCCTAAAACTAAACAAAGAGTGGATCAACCTTTGAGTGTCAATATTTCTAGTTCATCTTAAGGGTGAAGAGCATACTCTCCTAGCTCAAAAATTTCTCCCAAACACACCAAGAAAAGGTTCAATTACCCTCTTGCCTTCAAAATCCAAAGATGGGTCAAGATTTTTGTTTCACCACAAGGGTGAAGAGCATACTCTCCTACCACCAAAAGATTCCTACAACAAGATATTAAGTGCCTATAAAAAGAAACAACTAGTATATGCCACACTTAAAATGAAAGCAATTAAACAAGCACTTGATTGGTTTTTATGCTTTGGGTAGCCCTGCAAGAAAGGATTAGTATCCCTTGTGCATTTGGAGCTTTGACATGCGTTCTCTTTGGTAAATATTCAAGCAATGAGAGCACCTACAAGCACAACTTGTTAGCCCCACAAAGATTAGTGCATCAAAAACCAAGTACAATCTAAAAATTTATCAAAAAAACTATATATAAAATTTAGGTCCACTTGGAGAAGGCATAACTTTCTCATCCTAGCTCTAAATTACAAACCATGCAAAGAAAAAATCCAAATCTTGCAAAGAAAGCACCAAAAGCAGTCATTGCCAGGCCTAGGTGATAGTTCTATTATCAAAAGAATCATACAATACTTCACAATATACTGGTGCGATATTTCTTCTCTATGTGATATTTCACGCTACCTATATGCAACAAAGTACAAAACACCAATGTGACAGAATCTTGTATAAGTGTACAATACTTTTACTGGAAAAGTATCGCATGGGCATATGATAAACTATCGTACGATACTGGAAAATTGTTGTATGAAACTCTATCAAAAAGTATGGAAAAATAGCTGAAACAACAAGCAAAATATGATGAAAAATTGGTGGAAATGCATGAAAAGAAGGACAAAACAAGAGTTTTCTGCCCCACAGCGGGCACCAAAAATGTACACACTAAATAGTGAAATTCTCTAAGTCATTACTTCCAAGGGAATCCATGGATGGGAAACTTTGAGAAAGTGACCTAGAGCACCCTAGGCATAGAGTCACAAGGATATTGATGGTGCTCTCAACTAGAGCTATTGAAGCATGCAACCTTGTTAGTAAACCACACAATGGGAGATTCAAAGAGATAAGGGAAAGAATGCCAATATCCTCAAGAATCAATGAAAATGCAATGCAATGCAAGCTATGCTAATAATGAAAATGCAAGCTAAGCTATGGAAATGAAAGATAGAAGTGTTACCTATCCTTGCTAATTAAGCTATGTGAGCTAATCTAGAGCATAAAAGAAACTAAGTTAGATGCCATGAAAGCTATGATGCAAGAAATGAAACTAGAATGATAAAATGATCTCCAAAACTCCAAAAGTCTCCAAGAAATCTTGTAGCATAAGATTAGTATTCACAGTTGGGATTCTAGAATGAGAAAAGAGCTCTCCTTTTAAAGGAATTGAAAAGGAATAGACTATGGAGATTAAGAGGCAAAACATTTAATCAAGGGTGGAGCTTGAAAGAGGAGCAATCCATGTGCACAAATCTCCTCCAATGAGAAAATAAGAGTTGACTTTTGTGTCCACATGAGACAAAAAGGCCTTTTCTTCTTTTTATAAAATAAGAATAATGCTTTATTTGTGCAACTTAGGATAAGAGGAAAAGTGGGGGCTTTTTATTTAATAAAAGGGGAGGAAATTCCTTTTAAATAAATAAAGACTTTAGGATAAAATGGTTAGCCCATTAGAAAATAATCAAATAAATGATAAAAATAGGATTTGATCAAGGAAATTGATATAATTGAAAAATGTTGATTTTTGAAAATACTGATTCAGGGATTTGATAAATTGTTGAATGGGGGTCCAACGTCTAGGCGACCATTTTAGGGTGCATACACCTGCAGTTAGATTTTTTTAGATTTTCATGCTTGATTCGGCTTTGTCTTGGTCTTAACATTTTGTTTTGTAGGTTTTGATAGGTTTTTTCAAGGCGCTTGGTAGAGAAATCACTTGTCAAAGATATCAACACTTGCATATTTCAATACTACTAATGCTTTTGTGATGTAGGATGCTTGTCAAAGACTCATTTGGTTACTACTAAATCTATTTGTTTTGTAGGTTTCCTTGGAGATACAAATCAACATTGTGTTTTCATAAATTTGGTTTTCTAGGCATCTAGCTTAATTAGGAGGTTTCTTTTTCTTGTGATTAGTTGAGTAGTAGGAGCATATGCTCTTCACCTCCTAGAGGATGAATCATAAATATTGACCTACTTGATTGATAACTTGTAAAAGAAGTCTTGGGTGAATGAACATGTGCTTGATGTGTTTGGAAGAAACTATGGAACATGAGAGTATGTTATTTTCCTTATGGAAACTCAGAAATCTTGACCTCCCTTAGCTATCCATTTTTTACTTTCTTCAATTTACCTTTAGAGGGCTTGCCAACAGAGAAATCTTTTGGGAACAACCCAAGTGGGGAACAAACGAACCTGGATAACTTCATCCCACTATAATCAAAAGCTTCCTTCAATCTAAAGAGAGGTAAGACTTGGCTTATTTCTACTTCGAATGCTTCTTCATGTGTAGGGTCTAGTTGCCTCAATGTTTCTAAGAAAGACTACACTTGACTAGGCGCTTGTAGGACCTTCATGGTCTCAATATTGTTTACAAGACTACAAGGGGAGTACATTCAACTTATATAGGGCCAAGAGGTTTCAATATTGCTTACAAGACTATACATTTTGAGTGCTTGTAGGGCTACAAGCCTTAATTCTACTTGCAGAACTACACGGGGTAGTCATGAACAAAGACCCTTATTAGACACCTAAGGATTTAGAGGCCAACCATTTTAGCCATATGACTTCCTTTGTGCAAGGATTGATCCAAGTGGAATTACTTAGATCACCCCAAGATACTTACCATATGTGCTCTCTTGGATGTTAAAGTTTGAATGTGGCAATATGGGAAAAAATGTGTTGTGAGCATTGTACTCTTCCAATTAATCCATAACTTGAATAGTCCTAGGAAAGGTCATTCAACCACTTAATTATGGGGCTAAGAGCATCAAGTTGTGGGAAAATTTTGGAACATTTCCCCTTTTGACCTTAGGTAGTTTTTCTTGATGTTGTTTAATGTAATAAAGACTTGTGGAGACAATTGCAAACATACACTTGATACATTTGACACATTGTTATACCTTGTTAGACTTCACAATTGATTGTGTCCCCAAATTTTCTTTGTCCTTTGGAGGACTGTTTGGAGACCATTATTTAATCACACTATTTTCTTGCTTGGAAATACTCAAAGTTGATTTAGGAATTCTAAGATTTATTCTGGATCCGAACCCAAACTTGTTTAGATTGGTTAGAATTCTTGAAAATAGAGGTAAATTACTCATCTTCGTGCATCCTTTCATGACTAATTGTCATATCTTGTTCCTAGATTCTTAGATCTCAGGTGCTTAAGTGTCTTCTTGGCTCCTTCTGATAAGAAGTCATCTATCTACAAACTGGTATCCCTAATTCGTTAATCTTTTGCTAGTGATTTGGTATCCATCTAGTTTTTCTTTAAGATATTGGAAGTTCTCTAGTATTGTGTCAAGAATCCTTTTAAATGTTACACGTTGCTCAAACTCTTTCACAAGTGTCACATAATAGATATTCATACCTCATTCTCGGTATCTTGTACTTAGTTCTCTTGGCTATATCAACCTGGTCGTAAGTGCCACTCAGTAGGCATTCAGGCCTCCATCTCGGTACCTTGCACCTTATTCCAACCACTTTCCCATCAATTGCTTACCCTTGGTACAATGCTATTATTACCTTGATCTCCTAGGAAAAGCTTAAGTTACCTTGTTATTATCAGTTTTTCAATCTCATCTTCCATGCCAGTTAGAATCAAAATGATCACGTCATGGCTGCAAGAAAGTGGAAAGGAGGAATAGATTCTTATTGCATCCTTATCTGAGCAACTCCAATCTTTGAAATATGACTCCAAGACTTGAAGAAAGAAAATTATACATCCTCTAATGAATACTCATTGAGAGAAATTTTTATTTTTCTCTTTGATAATGATCAATCTATATCTTCACCTCCTTCAAACATGGAGACACCAATGTATGACAATCCAAATTTTGATCAAGAAACTATTCCCTAATCTCATCCTATCTTTGATCAAGAAAATGAAGAAATGGATATATCATATTCACTTGAGAGTCTTCTATATTTGCAAGAACATAAAGAAGAACCTAATCATCCCTTGGAGAGGATCTTCACTCCTTTGGGACAATCTTATGAATCAATATTGGAAAAATTTCTTGAAAGTAATCTCATCACATTACCTCTAGCCACTTCAAGGGGACTTTCATTCTTGATTACCTATTGTACGTATCATCAAAATAATGAGCATAAAACTTCATATTGCATGGATTTGAAACATAAAATCCAAGATCTCATTGATGATGACATAATTGAAATTGAGGATCCTAATGACTCATCTAATGAAGATACTACTCTCAAGCTTGATCAAAATTGTGAACCCATGTCTAGTAATGATTCTCATGCTAGTCTACCTCATCCATCATAAATTCATCTCCTAACAAGAAAAGTCATCCAAAATTCTACCATTGAAAAAAGAACTTAATGCTTTTCATGATAACTATGTATATCCTGAAGGGCTACCTCTAAAAGAGATCCAAGCTAATATACATCTTTCTACAAGTCTCTTCCATGATTCAAAGGTCATCGATCCCAAGATTCCTTCTGCTTCAACGCCTATCATACCTATCCTAAATGTTCCTTCATCATCCCTTCAAGAACCCCTTACAAATATTTGAACTCTTGCTTCATGCCTAGAATTGGTTTTGTGTCAAGAGAACAATCTAAAGTGTGAAGAAATAAATATCAATAAAGATCAAGATCAAGATACCATCCATCCTTATCCAATGGTTGACCAAAGTCCCATATCCCAAGAGTCTCATTTTGATCCCTTCATCCCCTTTCATTTCTTCCAAGATGATACACTTCCACCTCAAGAACCATGTAACCCTCCATCTCCTACATTCTTTTCACTTTATAAGCAAGAACAAGAGACTCCTTCCATAATCTCTAATGCGCTTATTGAAAATTATGATAAAAGTCCTCTTCCTACATTATCCAAAGATCCTTGCCAAGATTAGGATATCCCATCAACTCATTTTCATAATCCTTCACATCCATCTCAAAAATCCTCCATTTTTCCTACTCCAATTGCACTTGTCAAAGTTTCTCCTATCAAAGCTACTCGTGCACCTATTGATATAAATATGAATATGAAAGAGAAGAACCTTGGCCATTTAACTCACTCTAAAGATGTTGATATCCCTTTCAAACCTTCTTTCCCTCCATTTGCACATAAGCATCAACTTTCACTATCTTCCAAATCTATCCTTGGTCACTATATCCCAAAGTTGACACCTTCATATCTTCCATCCCTATTGGGACCTTATATCCCCCTATCCACCATACCTCTCACTCCTAGCTTGTCATACACTTTTTCCATCATACATCAAGATCAATAAAGATATGCATGCTTGAGGAATTTCCATCCATCTACCCATCTAAACCCATCATATAAGTCATATTCGTCCACAATTCCCAAGTCTTTTGGAAGCAATTTGGACTTACAATATAAAAGTAAAAAATAAAAGAATTCACTTACATATGAAGATCACCATGTCCTATCTAATTGACATGCGACAACAAAGAAAAAGGAAATATTCAAGAGACCACAAGGGTCCTCAGAGAAAAAATAAAATCAAAGAAAATATGGGTTTCTAAATCCATCATGGAAAAATTGTGATCAAAAGCATCTAAAAGTAAAGAAAAATCACAACCTATGTGAATTACAAAGTCTCTCTTAAAGTATTTGGATATAAAAGAAAAATTGAAGTTGACATTCAAGATTCCAAAGAATTATACTATGTATCCTTCCAAATTTCTTATATCCTCTCCTTCATCCATTTTGGGTCCTTATGTACCAAGATTTGTATCACTTCCTACATCAAAACCTCAAGCTAGCCAATTAAATCTCCCTCTAGTTGTCCACTACCCTTCAATGTTTGTGTCAATGTTGATCTTGTCACTATTTCTACATAATCCTACTCAAATATTTCAATACCCTACCCACTATCCAAAACCTACTTACTATCCTTCCATCTCCTATCTATCCATTCCTCTTATCCCATCTTATGCATAAATCCTTAGCCATCATCTAACTTATCCGATATATCTTTCCATATCATCACCTTATCAACATCCTTGAGCATAACTTTCCATGGCCTTAGCCAATCATAGCATATCCTTCCAAAGAAGCACTATCCAAAGAGCATCAGGCTTGAATTCCTCCAAGAATTTTTTAAAAAAAAAGAAAAAAAAAAGAATTGAAAAAAATGTGCCTTGGTGAAAACTTGGTAAACAGGGCCCTTGGTAGAAAAAGTAATGAAAAATAAATTCTTCCTATGGTTAAAACCACTCCTCATGGAACCTTGGACAAGTACCATGATGAAAATCTATGGAAAATGGTGTCATGCATAATTCCTCCCTCTTGCACTCTACACTTGGGGCAAGATTCATCCACACTAGCTATTTCATGTGCACCCATAATTCCTCTTTCACCTTTGATCAAGATAAAGTTGAACTATCCATGAGCAACATATATCCTTCCATCTACTATCCTTTCCATCAACTTACTCACTTCCTTCCATCCATTCTATCATGATCTTGCTTATTCAAAATTGTCCATCATTGTTCCTAACCAACATTTCCCTAATCTCAAACCATGAGCTCATAATCTCCATCACCCTTTATCCTGATCATGCTATCATATCACTATCTTATCCAATCAACCCCTTGGTCTTGATCAAAATGATGAATGGAAATAATACAAAATTTGTTAACAGGAGTCTCTTGACATGAACACTCTTTTGGACCACATTCTTTCATTATCTTATAATCTATCCAACACTACTTCATTAGCTTACATTGTTATTTTCTCTTTCCCAAGCTTGGGTAATCTTGAGGAGACTGTCCCTGAGGGTTGCATTCACTCACCTCATCCCTCATTATCTTCACACTTCATCCCTCATTATCTTTTTTCTCCATCAATAGCTTGTTAATCCATCCATCATGTCCTATACCTTGCTAGACATTGGGGGAAAACCAATGTGATCTTGCTTAAGAACGAGTAATCTTTGAAAATTCTAAAAAGCATATAAAGTCCTAAAAATTATAAAAAAGTCCTAAAAAAAAATCATCCTAGTGAAAACCTGGAAAACAAGCATCACTTGTAATTAGCACTCCATCTATCAACGCGTGGTTGAGATCTCATGTTTTCATCAGTCTCCTTGCACTCATCTTTCTTTTTGTTTCCTTATGACATCATGGGCTAGAACTAGTCTTAGTCTTGTCCACAGTTCTTTTATGTCATCTAGGGGCAATCCTATGCCTATCTGAGTTGTCCGCGCTTTATCACTTGGTCGATCTTTTGAGCTTAACTTGAGTCAGTTTATTAGTCCTTCTTGATGGTAAATTTATCACTAACACTGCTTGGTGTTTCTCAACACCCCAATCCTATAGTATTTCTTAACACTGCCAATATATACATAACTACATTTCTTAACACATATCGGATCTTGCACTATCCACTATGCACTTGCACTTTGACACTAGCACAAAGGTGTTTCTTAAACACCCATCACAAACTACATCCTAGAAAACTGAAACTAACTGAGATATACTGAGATATTTTCCTGTGTTTTATCTATCATCATTGAGTTTCACTTTCTATGTCTTCTAAGGTCACTTGACAATGTCTACTTGACTAGAGATTCATGATTGGGGGCATAACAATATTTTCTTTGATTTGTACTTATGGTGTGATTTCAATGATCCTAAGTTATCTAATAAATTGGATGTTTGTGGTAAGAGCCTCCATCATGATTGGGATGTTGCACATACGTCAACTCTCCTTATTTGGACACTTAGGTGAGTTTGGAATGATTTCCTTGTCTTTTTCTTGTGTGTAGCTACGTATGAAGACACTCCTAGTTATCATGGTTGCTCGTGCTTTGATATGGGTGTTATCTTACAACATTAAAACTTGGAAACCATGTTCAGTTCATCTCAACATTTATGTCTTGATGCTTACATGTGTTTCCTACATCTTATTTGATAAGGTTGTATTGATATCTCCATGGTCTCTCTTGCACCAGTGAAGGTTTTAATGACCTCTGATGTCCCAAATACTCAAATGATGAAATGAATGACTACAAGATAAGTGACATGACTAATCTCTTAAGCCACATTACATTCTAGGGTTGTATATAGCTTTTCATTTATGGTCTCTCTTCAACTGCAAACTCATTATCTTTGATCCTGAATCTATTTTCGGGATCGAAATCAAAATTTGAGATCGTTTCCCTAGTCAAATGCCAACATCAATTGCTCTTGGTGAAATGAAGTTAACTGCTGACACTATCACTTCCTGATCACTTCCTCCTTCATTCTTATTTTCCATTTTGATCATGAGGGGGCATGACAATATATAAAATCTTCTTCAAAAATCAAATCTCCTAATCTACAAATCTAGCAATTGAACCAAATATTTATCGATCAAGTCAATCAATGATTGAACATCATCTCTCGGGGTATCTCAACGTCATCAGGAACCATATCAAGTTTAAATTCTCTACATCTCCCTCTATAAGAGTGATATCTTCACTTCATATCAGGTCACTCTGACAGACATCTTTTGATGTCTTGGGGCATGTCAAGTTCATCGGGACACATATCAATCTGGTATTGTCTCTCAGGTGATTAGCTTCTTTAGAATCCTTGTCAAAGTAGTTATCCCAAATCTTTGTGACAAATATTCGATCTCATCACTTCATATCATGTCGAATACTCTTGTGTCACTTATCAGTCTTCTCTCAATAAAGTCTGGAGCTAATATCTCTCATCGATCTTCATTCAATCAAGTTCGGAGTTGATTCCTTATCTGCTATCTATTCTTTGAATCAACGCGTTGCCCGTACATCAATTCAAAGAGGGGAAAATTTAATCACCTAAAATTTGTCTAGTAGAACCTAAAGCCCTAATTTTGATCAAATTGCCTCAAATAAAATCCTAAATCTCAAAGGCATATTTACTATATAATTGTGCAAAGTAACTCTGAAAAATACCCTTTGCATAACTAAATTTTTTTAAAAATCTTATATCAAGCTTATACTATGGTCTAATTTGTAGAGCTTGCATATTTTTTTAATTATTATAACCTTGTTTTTAATATAAAGATTCTACACTTTTATTAAAAGAATACATTCACATGTGTGCACATACTTAATCTTGATTAACTAGCAATTAAAAGGGGATTTGTGATTTCAAAAATTGCTATTTTGTCTTATCCTACCTAACATCTCTCTTGCCTCTTAATCTTCACCACTAATCTCTACCTAACCTTGCATCTCCTTCACTCTCCTTTTACCTCTTAATCTCAATCACACATTCTTTTTCCTCTTAATCTCCACCCTCCATTCTTGAGGCAATTCCTTTAAAAGGAAGCTCTTCCTTGGCTCAAGGGTTCCATCTAGATCATCTTAGTCTTTTGCATCTTGCTTCCTTGCATTCTTAGAGTAATATTTCTAATTTGAATTCTTAGTTTCTCATAGCTCTCTTTAATTCTTAGTGTACTTCATTTCTTAGAGTAATCTTACATTTGGTAATCTAGTTTACTTTCTTGTATTGTTTAATAGCATAATCTCTTGCATTATCATTCAAGAATACTAGTTGTTTGCATCCATTATAGCTTAATCTCTCATTATAGTTTTTTAATCTTTCATTCTAGTTTCTTTCTAGTTTTGAATTTTCATTTGAATCTTCCATTTTGGAGTAGTCAAGTCCCTAATCCTTATGCCAATCTGATGAACATTCAAAGAAGGATTAAACTTGCTTCAACTAGGAAGAAATAAGCCATTTTTTAGGATTAATTTGGCTCATTTGATATGGCCTTCTATAGCTAAATTATTGAGCTAATGGCTTATTGAGTGTTTGGTTGTTCTTAATTTGATACCAATATTTAACCACACAATCAAAACCTGATACTTCAAATATTCTTATTCAATTGGCTAATAATCATAGTTGCAAAGTTGAAGGTTTTGGTGATGTTTTTGTTCCTAATGGTAAATTTCATGATGTTCTTTATGTTCTTGAATTGAAAACAAATCTTCTTTTAATTGCTAACTTTTGTCAAGATTATAAGGTTGAATTTTATAAGGATAAGTGCTATGTTATTGATCCTAAATCTAACCAAGTTGTTCCTAATGCTAAATTGGATCATGATAGCTTATTTAAACTTTATGAGTTTTCCACTTGAAGGTACAAATTGCATGTTAATGTTGACTTTAATAAATGGCATGAAAGGCTTGGACATTTTAATTTTGATTATATCTCTTTGATGCAAAATGAAAATATGGTTGATGGATTGCCTAATCTTGTTTCTTTCAAAGTTATATGAAATGGTTGCATGAGTGGTAAAATGTATAGGGAACCCTTTCTACATGGTCAATCTTGGAGGGGACATCATAAGTTTCACCTCATTCATAGTGACCTTTTGGGTCCCATGGATAATAACTACATCCAAGGTTCTAGGTATTCTCTTATCTTTGTTGATTTTTTTTCAAGAAGAACTTGGATCTATTTCTTGCATAGTAAAGATAAAGTTCTTGATATATGTATTGAATTTCTTATCTTTGCTGAAAGGAAATATGGTTTTAAGCTTAAAATTATTAGAACTGCTAATGAGAAAGAATATGTTAATAATGTTTTTCATTCATACTTGAAATCATTTGGAATAAAGCATGGGCTTACCATTATTTATACACCACAACAAAATGGTGTGGCAGAAAGGAAGCATAGAACTATTGTTGAAATGGCTAGATGTATGTTGCATGCTAAAAATATGGATTATAATTTTTGGGTTGAAGCCATGGATTGTTCTACTTATCTTATTAATAGGAATCTTACTAAAGCTTCAAAGGATAAAATTCCCAAAGAAGCTTGGTCTGATAGGAAGCCTAATTTGGAAAATTTAAGAATTTTTTGTTCAATTGCTTATGTTCACACACCTAATCAAAAGAGGCAAAAATTAGATGCTAAATCTTCTCCTTGTATATTTTTTGGGTATGATGAACACACTAAATGATATAGAGTTTATAATATGCATACTAACAAAGTGCAAGTTGCAAGAGATGTTTGTATTGCAGAAGATGGAGTTTGTGATTGCTCTGATGTTCAAGATGTTGAATTTAGTGGAAGTAAAGTTATGGTTTTAGAGGACCAAACTCCTTCTCTAAGCCCTACTCTAATGAATCTATTTCTATTCTTTCTAGTGATAATGATGATGGTAATACTATCTCTACTCCTCATAGTGATGATTCAGTAACTTCTAAGAGAAATCCTAAATTGTTTACAGATTTACATTATGAAAGTGATGATTACATATCTAGAATGGGTGGACTTAAACCTAGGAGAATTAATTATTCCGAGTATTATTTGATGTCTTATCTTATGCATTATAATGATCCTCAATCTTTTGAACAAGTTAAAATTCAACCTCATTGGCAAAAAGCTATGCAAGAGGAATATGACACTTTAATTTCTAATCACACTTGAGATTTAGTTCCTTTGCCTCATGGTAAAAAGTTGGTTTCATGCAAATGGATATATAAAACTAAATTGAATGCCAATAATTAAATTAGTAAGTTTAAAGCTAAGATAGTAGCAAGACTTTTTTCTCAAATCAAAGGATTAGATTATAATGAGACCTTTTTCCACCGAAGTTGAAAATAAAGGATGTACTAATACCTCTAAAGAAGCTTTACGGATTAGAAGATTACTTGAAGATTTGGGTCTATGTCAACAAGAGCCTACACATTTGTACTGCAACAATCAACATGTCATTTCCTTGGAAAATAATCTTATTTTTCATGCAAGGACAAATCATATTGAACTCCAACATCATTTTATTAGATAACAAGTTGAAGACAAGTGTCACTCATCTATTGCAAGGGGGAAGATCAAGCAACTAATATTTTGACAAATCCTCTTTCTAAAGAGAAATCTCAATTTCATTGTAGCAATTTGGGTTTTCAACCCTTTGATGTAAACTCCCCAAGTAAAGATTAAGGAGGGGTGTTAGAATTTTTAATCTTTCCTTGTATTTATTTATCAGATTCCTATGGAATCCCTACATGTATTTTGTTCTCTAGTATAAGTGGGAGGACATGTCATTGCTTGCATTTCCTTTATTAGTGAAATTATTTTATCCTCCTTAAGAGGATGTTTCCACTTTGCACACACCTATTATGAATGTTGGCATTCATAGAATGATCAGTTACTTAGTAACTCCACTCCTCATCTCTACATAAGATATTCTCTCCTCTCTCATTTCTACTTTTATGAGTTTATTATAAATAAGCCTCTCTCTCTCTCTCACACACACACACATTAAGATTTTCCTCATTTATAATATCACAAGGGGTTTTTCTTTGCTTTTCCCCTTTCAAAACTTCTTGTCTCCTTGTCTTGTCTCTTTGGGTGCTTGCTCCAAGTGTTTTCAATTCTCATGGTAACACTCTTTCATCATCTAACTCTCTTGGATTATTGTTATTTCCTTATTTTTTTAATATTCCTTTCAAGGGAAAACCCTACCTCACAAAGTTAAGAAAACAAAATAGAGAGGAAAAATCCAAGACCCAGTGAAAATCACATGAAACTTTCTACAAAGCATAGTAATCCTTACATGAGTAAAATGAGATAATGCCCACAAAAAATTGATTAGCAGATCAAACCCAACAATCACAAAGTTGATTTTCTCCAATGTAATTTGGAGCAAAATCCAAATTTCACACAACAAGAATCAGGGAAATTAACTCTTTTTCCCTAATATAAAGTCACTTTTCAAAAATGACTTTAGAGTAAAATCACTTAGATAAATTAAAACCAACTACAGACTTTCCCAAAAACTACTAGATAAAATAATCCAATTCCAAATAAAAGGAATTTTGTTAGGAATGGGAACACTGAGAGGGGGGGTGAATTAGTGTTCTATAATATTAATTTCTGATACTTGAAACTTAGCTCAATAACTTAATTGTTGAATTGGATATTAAAGCAAGTAAAGTAAACAACCATAACACATAACACTAGATATGATTACGGGGAAACCTTGTCTAAAGGAAAAACCCCAGTGGGAATTAATACCCACTAATAATTGTACTTGTGTATTATGAACCTGTTAAAGTTTCCTTTCCCTATTAGGAGCAGTCATTACAATGCTTTAGTACAATGACCTTGTTAAGGGTCGGACCCTATTAGGAGTCTTGAAGTAACAAACCATGTTAGGGGTGGAAGGCTCACTGGCAGAGCTCACTGCTCAATAAGGAAGGCTACAACCTCTTGGATATCAGATACACACTATATCTGCAATGGTGAACTACTATTATGACACTGCTTGTCTGATCAATTCCTTTTGTGCGTTGATGCTTTAACCTCTTGTAAATCTTTATAACATTCTTACTACTATTAACACATATTTTGCATACCTCTTCTCTTCTATTTCATCTTTTTAATCCATTCCATGCTCTAATACAAATGTGTGACTTATATATAAGCGTAAACAAAACTATTCACTAAGTTGGCCTATAACCTATTACATACAACGCTTCCAAATGAATTAGCTCAAGTGTGTTTACATACATTGATATTAACATATCTATAACATAAATACAATAGGTGCATAGCCTTTACAAAACAATATAATAATTGCTAATCAAAATCTTGTCTCTCAGTTGCATGCTATGTTCTGTTCTGTCACTCACTGACTGTGTCACTTCAACTCGCTGTAACTTCTTCATACTAACTCATTTGATCATGCGTTCTTAACCATAGCTTACTAACATATCAAAAAAGATTATCTTCAAGGGTGCATACAAAAACTCAGTCATACGCATGTTCACTAATGTTTTGTTCATCAGGTACTTAACTGATTATTCTGTCTTCCATACTTAGCCAACAACTGATCTTCTAAGTAAGTGCGCTGACACCAAAACTCCATATAACTTTGTTTCCATAATGAAAAAACTAATATTAGTCATATACACTAGTATAGTCAACTTACCAACAATCTCCCCCTTTGTCATTAATGGCAACAAAGGAATATGGTGAAGTTGCTAAACTACATCTTTACAAAAAACTTTCTAACATATATCCTTATCTTTTTTTGTACATCATATACTCTATCTTATATCTCCATTATACTACTTCATATTACTCTATCCTTATACTAATCCATATTACTCTACTCCCCCTTTGACATTAATGACAAAGGTGCTAAAAAATGAATCTTTAAGTACTTACACAGTGAGTACATCCGGGTATGCAATCTTGAGGCTTTGGATCTCTTGCTGCCAAAATGATTTGAGTGCATCTACTGTCTAGAGATGGGCGTATAACACATAATTTAACTTCTCCATCTTCTCCATTTCTATACAGGGACCTTGATCATATGTTACAATGGTAGCATCAATCTCCTTGATATTCTTATTGAGTACATATAATGAGGGCACAAGCGCATGTCTCAACTGTGTTTGTTTAGCACTTACTTTCCAAATCTCTTTCTTTGCCTTCTCAATTTTATCTATCTGACCTTGATAGACATTATTACACATGTTGATATTTTGGGAGGGGTCTTCTACTGATTTTCTCACAGTTTCCATCAAGGATTCAACTTCCTGAATCTTCTTGGTAAGGTTTGATGTGAGTGTGTCTTTGTTCATACAATCAGCTATTATCATCCTTCCTTTAGCTACTATCTCTTTTAACATAGCTTGACCAACCTTAAGAGAATTGAGGTCAAGTGCAAAGTTACCTATCAATTCATTCAGCCTCTTCTTAAGATATCTCTCTTCTATAATCTTAGATGTTGATTACTCAAGACTTGAGAAATTTGCTTTGAAGCATGTCAAGATGGTGCTGACATCATCCACTGAATGTACACTTGATACTTTCTTGTTCTCAAGTAGTAGACTATTCAGTATGCTTATTGATTCTACAAATAATGGATTCCTCATTACTTGTTTCTCCTTTTCTTTTTCCATTGCTAACACACTTATTTTCATCAGATCCTCTTCTCCCCATGAGTCTAAAGTTGTTGTATCAGGGGTCAAACTTGACAACAATTAAATTGAGGGCTTAGGTGTGATGAGTGTGTTGTCCATGATTTAAGTCTTTACCTTCACTAGTATTTCAATAGAGGGCTCATCAACAGGTTCATCTTCCTTCTCTTCTTCCTGTCCAGTCAATTCTTCGATCTACACTTCTTCTTACTGCTTAGGAGATTCATCAGTGCATAGAATCTCTACTTCCTCAGTGCTTACAAATGCTTCCTCAAACTTATCTAAGTCATTATCTATAGCCACCATTGATATTTCAACATTATCAATCATGATAGTGTCATCCTTAGCTTCAGGCATAGGCACAAAATCATGTGGACCTATCATAGGTGCATGTGGGATCTCAGACTCCTTGGCTTGCTCAGAGGGAACTTGAGTTGTAGGCACAGTAGGAGGATACATGTGTCTTTCTAAGAACACCTTCTCAAATGCCTTCGTAGTCTCCTTTGCAACCAACTCATAATCCTTGTTCATAATCTACAAAGTCCTCAGCTTGGTTCTAAGGTGAGGCTTCACCAAATCTAGCAACAATGATTTTTCTTCAAATGAACAAACAAGGAGGTTATCATCTAGTGTCTTTTCGCTTATCCTAAAATCTTCTTCTATATCCTATCTCTTCAAAGAATCAAGTATATTCCATATTGATCAAGAATAATTGTCTTAATTTCCAAGGTTTTCTTCATGAACTTAATCATATGCTTTATGATCATGCTATGGATCTCTGATTTATCTATTTCATGATATTTATCATAGAACTTAGCAATTTGATCAATTCTTCCTTCATCTACTACCCTGGTTCTCAACACTTCAAGATTCAGTTTGATTCCTACCTCAGGAGGTGCTTGAGCATTTCTACATTTGCTTCTTGTTGTTCTAGAGGATGGGTGGCTTGCATCGGTCTACTTTTCCTCTTAGGCATCTTGCTAGGCTTAGGAGGTGCTGTGGACTCCAGATCAATAGTATCTGTGGGCACAAGAGTGTTTTCTTCTATCTTTTTCTTCTTCTCCTTGGGATCATCAGTCTTCTCTATCTTCACTTCAAAAGAGGGTGCACTCTCAAGTTGCATTGCAATCTTGGCTTCCCAAGCTTTATCCAGGTCTTCTTGTGTGACACCATGTATTTTCAATATGTTAGAGGTGATCTTTGATACTTTTCTCTTGGTCACGGCACTGTATAAGACTGAATCTACTTGTCTTGTTTTCTCCTCATAAGTACCCCATCTTGGTTCATTGGGATCCTTAGGAGTTGTTAGGAGGACTTGTTCATAGGCTTCTAGAATATGTTCCTCCACTTCATAACCAAGTGGATGAATCCACTTAGTTATAGGTTCCATTACTTCCATGCATGTGATATCTGTCTCCACCATAAAGAAAATGTTGTCCTTATACTTTTCAACTATACTCTCAAGTATCCTATACCTTCTTTGCATCTTGATTCTAAATGTCTTTATCTCTAAGTCCATGAAATCTTTCGAGGTTCTCTCGGATGATGCCTTGAATGAAATTTGTGGCATTGTAGGTAAAATCTCATCAAGGTATAGATCAGAGACTTTATCGACTATATGAAAGTACGTATAGATGATCAATGACCCAAACTTGAATATCTTGTTCTTGTCATGCTTACTAGCCCTTATGTTATCCATCAACTGTGCGTGTAAGATCTCACACAAGTTGAACTCTCCATTTTCATTTACAATCCTTATAGCTGCCAAAATAGTGGTTGTGGACATACTATTGACTTTGTTTGCATGTTGGAACTTATAACCAAGTATCATAGACATTAGCTTTATGTCCTCCTCAATCAGCTCAATGGTCATGTCACACTTATCATTATGGGACTTACAAGCTTGCTCAACTAGTTTCCTGACATCCTTACTAGTAGGAAGAATGGCACCGGTCTTGGATAGTCTTGTCATCTCATAAATGAGATCTAAAGTGATACAAACTGGAACTTCTCCTATCCAAAACAAGTCATCATGAATTCTTCTCAGTAGGATCTTAATCCATTTAGATTCATAGAACTCATATGCAGTCACATACTCAATAATTGGGTGATTTTCAAGGTGCGCAAAATCATCCATGAATGTCATGTCTGGTTTCATCATTGACTCTAAGTGTGACCTAATCCTATCCAATCCTATAGGTTCCTTCTTGCAATATATGTATGTGTGTATGTCTTCTATGAGCATAACTCCCATCAGAGTTCTAGAGAATGCCCCTTCCAAATCATCTAGGACTGACTTAAAGGGATGCTTCTTGAAAAAGTATCTCTTCCTTTTAGTAACATAAAACACAATTGGAGTGTCCATTACTTGATCAATCACTCAAATAGGGTTCCAAAGGGTTTCTAAATCATCACGACAAAACTAGGGTTCTGCAACAATCTTAACTTCCTTTCGCTGATGAAATCAACTGTAATCTTCCAACACTAACTGCTTTGATCTCCTGTGCTCTCCAAAGGCTTGAAATCGAATGAAAATGTGTGGATAATGGATCTTTGGTGACTATAAAAATAACTTTCTATAATTAATGTTTTCTGCCATAATACAGAATGCAATAGAGAATTCCAATCTTTATTTCTACTATCAATCAAGTTGTGCACTCTTGCATACATCATCAACTAGTATCCAAACATCTAAAACCAAAGGTGCATACTCATAGGTTGAGTATACCAGCCACACAGGGGTCTAGAGATAATTTAGCTCCCCCTATGACCATGAGGGTCATTCATCCAAAATTAGAACGTGTGTCCATTATAGATGCATCCACTACATAGTCATCAACATTATCTTGCTTTACTTCCATCCAAATATTCCTCGCATCTTCTGTAGCTTTCACAAACTTGACTTCTCCAAATTCATCTAAAATTGATCCTTGAGACTTATTAGGCCTTTCTTGTCTTTGCACTTGTGATCTGCAAACTTTGAGATGTGTCCAACCTTGTTACAAGAGTGAAAAATGACTGGAGGCCTTATATTCCTTGGTGCATTGATGTGGGTTACCATACTGCATTGTCTAGCTGTGTGACCATTATGATTGCATATCTTACATGTAATGTTCTGAGGACTTCTAACATTCTGTTGTGATTGATTTCTCTAATTTTGTTGAGTCTAATTTCTTCGATTTGATCTACAATTCATAGCTCTATGACCAAACTTATTGCATGAATAACAATAACCATTGAAAGGTCTTACCTCTTTATAATCTCTTGCAATATGTTTATGCTTGTTACAAGCATAACAAGTTTGGTTTACTAGCTTGCCTTCATCCTTAGATGGTTTAGCTTTAGCTTCAGTATGATTTTTAGTCTTCTTAGCTTCTGTAGATTCTTCTGGTGCTTTCATTCTTTCTTGCATATCATTGATTTTATTTTGTGCTTCATTGAATCCAATACCAGTGGTATCTCCTTTAATCTTCTATGCATACAAATGTGACTCTATTAGATCCTTACTTGTGTGCAATTTGTCAATATGATTCTTTGCTTCAGTCAATTCAAATTCCACCTTTTTCTTGATGTTTTCTAACTCCAAGATTTTCATGTTTCTTGCCTCAGTTCTTCATCCAACTATTTGTTCTCTTTGATCTGCTCTTCATAGGCTTCCTGATTGTTAATTAGCTTTTCATCCAACTCTTCAATCTGATCCTTCAGAGACATGTTTTCTTCATTAAGCTTTTTGACCATTATTCCCAAATCATTGTTTGAACAATCTTTCAAATCTTTTCTCAGTTTCTTGATGAATACTTGTGCTCCACTAACCTTCTATTTTAGTTCTTCAATTTATTTTTTAGTTTTTTCAAGATCTCCAAGAGTTGCTTCAAGATTATTCTTCAGATGTTTTACTTCTCCTGTATCCATGATCTCCTCAAGTGATTAAACTTATCTTCAGAGGACCAAAGCTCTGATACCAATTGTTAGGAATGGGAACACTGAGGGGGGGGGGGGGTTGAATCAGTGTTCTATAATATTAATTTATGATACTTGAAACTTAACTCAATAACTTAATTGTTGAACTGAATATTAAAGCAAGTAAAGTAAACAACCATAACACATAACACTAGATATTATTATGGGGAAACCTTGGCCAAAGGAAAAACCCTAGAGGGAATTAATACCCATTAATAATTGTACTTGTGTATTAAGAACCTGATAAAGTTCCTTTTCCCTGATAGGAGCACTCATTACAATGATTTAGTATAATAACCTTGTTAAGGGTTAGACCCTATTAGGAGTCTTGAAGTAACAAACCCTATTAGGGGTGGAAGGCTCACTACTCAATAAGGAAGGCTACAACCTCCTAGATATTAGATGCACACTATATTTGCAATGGTGAATTGTTGCTATGACATTGCTTGTTTGATCAGTTCCTTTTGTGCGATGATGCTTTAACCTCTTATAAAGCTTTATAATAGTCTTACTGCTCTTAACACATACTTTGCATACCTTTTCTCTTCTATTTCATCTTCACAATCCATGCCATGCTCTAATACAAAAGTGCATGACTTATATATAGGCGCAAACAAAATTATTCACTAAGTCGGCCTATAACCTATTACATACAATGATTCCAAATGAATTGGCTCAAGCATGTTTACATACATTGATATTAACATGTCTATAACATAAATACAGTAGGTTCATAGCCTTTACAAAACAATATAATAACCGCTAATCAAAATCTTGTCTATCGACTACATGCTCTGTTCTATTCTACCACTCACTGACTATGTCACTTCAACTCATTGTAACTTCTTCATACTAACTCATCTGATCATGCATTCTTAGCCATAGCTTACTAACATATCCAAAAGCTTATCTTCAAGGGTGCATACAAAAACTTGGTCATACACACATGCACTGATGCTTTGTTCATCAAGTACTTAACTGACTATTATGTCTTCCATACTTAGCCAAATTTTGATCCTCTAAGTAAGTGCGTTGACACCAAAACTCCATATGACTTTGTTGCCATAATGACAACACTAATCTTAGTCATATACACTAGTATAGTTAACTTGCCAACAAATTCAACTGCGTAAAATTAGTCAAAAATTAAAAATAACCCCAAAGCAATTAAATCAACATTTAGTTTCTAACTCAATCGCAACAATTGTGGGAACTCTAAATGCACAAACATATAAAATGGGCTATCACAATATGCAAATGAAGTCCAAATTTACCTAAGCGTACCAGAGGTATAATATAACCCATTACTGAGACATCATCATGTATCATCTTAAAATGGAAGCATTTCCATTTTGGTAGGTTTAGCACCCTCATTTAGTGCATTTTTCATGATAGATTTGCATTTAGGATGTATTTGCACTTGGTTCTTCATTTTTAGGTAAAATTAGGGTTAAGATCTTGAGAATTCTCCTTAATTTCCCTAATTATGGCTCTATTTTCTAGGTAGGACCTAGGTATTTGTCCTCCTAGCTTTCATCTTATCTATTCTAGGCCTCTCAGCCCTTTTGCAATATTCTGTTATGATTTCCCGACATCCCAAGCCTTTGGCCGACCCAGAGCTTCTATGTTTTCAAAGTTGACTAGGCCTGAAACTTTGCGTCAGGGTTGAGGTTGACCCTAACCAAGGTCAAGGTTGAGGTTGACCTTGACACTTGTCAGGTTTTGGTCCCCCTTTTCAAGTTTTGGTCATAGCGGGTCCCAAAATTAAAAGCGGGCCTCCAGATCTGAATGTGGAAGGGTTTTAATTTAAACTTCATTTAATTATTTTCCCCCTTTTCAAGTTTTGGTCTTAGTGGGTCCTAAAATTAAAAGCGGGCCTCCAGATTTGAATGTGGAAGGGTTTTAATTTAAAATTCATTTAATTATTTTCCCTCCTTAGTTGGTTATTGTGATTGGACCATAATTCAAGGTTGAATTTGAATTATGGGCCCTTACATTACCCGAGGAGCCTTGCCTTGAAATCTCTATATAAGCACTCTCTTTTGCCTTCATTTTCATCAGCAATTTCAAGAAACAAGTAAGGGGTGATGATGAAGAGATGGCGCAAGATTGCAAGAGGATGATATAGAAGATCAAGATTTTGTTGATGCCTTGATGTAAGAAATCATTTGTGACAAGCCATTGTGGATATTCATTTGGAGCAAGAAAGATTCCTTCTTCCTTAATCCACCATTTTCAACATTCAAGCATTTTAGAGATACAATCATGGGGTAGCAATTATGAATTGTGAGTTTGGTAGGAGTACTTTAGCCTTGGGGGCTTGGTATGCTTTCTTTATCATATTCAAATCTATGCATTTCTCTCTCATTTCAATTCATGATAGAGTTTCAATCCAGAGGATTAGATCTTAGCATTGCACATTCAAAGCTCTTCCTACGAGCAACACACACACATATTCTATTACATTCAGTTATTCGTAGAGGTGGAGATCACCAAAATGGGGGTCTGACTAAGGCAAAACCCTATATAGCCACCCCAAAACACTATTTTTCAGATATCTATAGTCACTATTTTAGGAGTTGTAGAGTAGATCTGAGTACCCTTTTTGGCAAACTTCTAGGACTCGTGAATAGAATTTTCATCAGAGCAGTGCAGGTCAATGTGTTGGGATGGAGAGATAGGGTACTGAGAGGGGAGGGGTGAATCAATGCCCACAAAAACTTTCAACTCTCAAACCTTAAACAACAAACAGTAGTAATTTCACATATAACTTGAATCCATTGTATGTATCATTCATTTAGTTAACCTGTAAAAGTAAATAGCATGAAATCAACAATATATCAATCACATGACACAAGTATTTTGGTAACGCATAAACCATTGCTAGAAGGTAAAAACTGCAGTGGGGATGACACCCACAATTTCTTTACTACTACAGATAGAAAAGGTTTGCATATTAGGGCTACAAGTGGTGATCACTTCTGGTGATCTTACCCTATTAGGAGTAACATTTCAGATCGATTAGATCTACCTAGTTATAGGATTTTAAAAACACTACTTGAGTGTGCACGCAGTTAAGAGATTTATATAAAATATTGTTAGGTCTACTCTATTAAGAGATTTTACCAAACTCTATTACAATGATTAGAAAATAACAAGATATATCTGCTAATGACAACTCTATCTTGTTTGATACAGATCAATGAATATTGAATAGATATCACCTTTTCATGTGAAGATTTCTACTCTGAACTGCTCGGTAGCCTTGTCTGATTATGCTTAATTTGAATGTCTTTGAATTCTATTATGCTCTATCTGATAACTGATATCTTGAAGTTGGCTAATGCTTCAAGAACTTCTTTGCTTGTTCTTAACTTGTCAAGCTTATGTCAAAAATGACATGAAATACAATTATATAGCATACTGCTTTTGCCACTTTACAAAATTAGGTTACAATATCTTAGAGAAAACCCTAAGATCTATGGTGTACAAAAATAACCTAGATCTAGCAATTACATAAAGAGCTTCATTGCAATTAATGAATATATCTATAATAAATGATCCTTGATCTTGGTAAAATGTTTTGTGATTATGTTGTAACTATTTGCATAGATAAATGTGCCATTACTAATTACTATGTCATTTTCTATGATGCTCGGTAAACACTATATATACTACTTAGTAATTACACTGGTGCTCGGTGTCTAGTCTACTCAATGTTTACTATTACTCAGTATCAGTGTACACTAATGCTTGGTAAAACTAATTTGGTGCTTAGTGTAAAGACTTAACCGAATAGCTTGAAGTGCTTTCTTTTACCGACTAGAGTAGCATAGGTAACCGACCGATGTCTTTGATACTAATGAAAATCTTTAATGCTCAGATAGAGATAACAATTTCCCCCTTTGGCATTAGTATCAAAACCTTAAATCTATATAGACCTTGTCTCAAAATCTTTTCTATCTCTACCATATATACATAAATATTTATCAACAAAAATTACTACTATACTCCCCCTCAGTGCATGCTCCTGGTAATGTGTAGTATACTTAGCATCTATTACATATTTGGCATATACATTATTGTCACCCTTTTTGATATTAATGCCAAATACAAAAATGTATACTTACAGCTTATCAAAAATGTGCTTATGGGTTTTCTTCAATGACTCCAAGAGGTTTTCCCATTCCTCTTTCAAGTTGGTGAGAGCAATGTACTTCAAGACCGACTTGTGCATGCATGTCAAAAATGTTGTCCAACATAGAGATTTATGGTGTTGCAACAAGCGTTTGTGCCTTGAAAATATGCTTCTTAAAGATTTTCAAGTATAGAAGCAACTCGATTTGCAATTCTATGACTTGTTCACTGATTATTTCTTCTTTCTTTCGGAGATCTGCTCTTAACCACCGGAGTTCTTTAACTTTCGCTTGGCAAATGCTTGAGGCTCGGTTAAGGCTACCTGTGCACTAGCTTGGATTTCTTGATCAAGTTGTTTAATCTTTTCACTAACCTCAATAGTGAAAGTGTCCACGGTGCATAGCTTTATCAAAAGTTGACTAATTAACTGAGTAATAGACTGAATGTCAGTTATTACCTCAGATAACTTTACCTTTTTAATTACCATTTCTTGGTTGATCTTTTCTGCAAGTTTATTTTGTATCTTTGATTCTACCCTTTCTTCTATTCTCTTGTAAGCTTTTGTATCTGGGGCATTTATTTCTTCAGCAAGTGTAGCAATTTGGTCCATTATTAGAGTATCTTCATTAATGTGTACCTTAGGTATGACTTGTTGTAAGATATCTCTTACATTTTCAAGTATTTCCTTGCTCTTTCATTCTTGTCTCATTTTTTCTTGTGTTACCTTTCTTGTACATAGCTCCCCATATTTTCTCAATTCCTCAGGGCTTAGGGTCCTGGGGTCACACTCAGGTATAACAATGATTTCTTCTAAGGTGACTGGCCCTTTTCCTTGCTTCATTTTCTTCTTTTTCTTCTCATATTCTTGAGGTGAACTCTTTATAAGTGGTACAATATCCTTTACCTTAGAACTTTGTGTAACCTGCCTGATTGACACTGTATCTACCTTATGTTGCTCCTCGGTGACCTTTGTGTCAGTTGACTATGTCAAAGCCTCTGATGTAGTGTCTAATGGAGTGGCCTCGATTACATTAGGATTCTCTTGATCCTTTGTTTTGTTAGGAATAAGGTGTCTCAACCTTGGATAATTCCTATTCTTATTATTTGTTTTGTAAAATGTATTTCTTGCAAATAATGTTGATGTGTCGGCATCTTGAATTGTGTGTAAGGAGATCATGGCTAAAACAGTTATGACGGATTCCTATGACACGTAAGAGCTATGTCAGGAAGATTCAATGATAGGTGAAGACATGTGGCAACTGATAAATTTGAGTACTGTACACTCTTCCCCAATCGTGGGGTTCAGGGCATCACCCCGAAAAAAAATTTGGGGTTCCTATTTTCTCGGAGAATGGTAAAACCCTAATACGGTTATCTTTGGGAGTAGCCCTAAAAAGTGAAGCGCATGATATAAGCATTTTTTAGGGTTGCAAAGAGATGTGATGCGAGTGTATTGTTGGAACATTTTATGCTACCTTGATTTGTCTTCAAGGGTTTTGAAATCTTCTGAAAGAACTTGCATTGCAAGTGTATTGTAAGTTGTAATAGTTTTGATCAATACATTGTGCAGGTTTTGGAGTGCTGGGGTTTTTACCGAAAGGTTTCCCTAGGGTATATCATTTTGTTCTTCTCTATTTTTTTTGTATGTATGGTATGTGGTTGCAATATCTTTGTTAAAGTAGTTAAAAAATCTGAAATTGTAAGGATTTAAAAGAATTTGCACAATACTTTCCTATAGAGATTAGCGTAGGATGTTGTTTCTACACCTGAGTTTCCTTACATGTTTCTGTCTATGTTGCCTCTTTCTCTTCAGATTTGTTTGTGTCAGCTGGTATCTCTGATCCTTGTTCCCCTATTGTATCCTTTGGTTTCTCTGGGTCTGAGCCTTCGGGTTTTTCTTATGATAAAATTTCAACTACTTCCACAAGGATAGGAAGCTCTCCCAATAATGATGTAAATGCAGACTTGGTAACTTGACCTTCATCTTGTGTATATTGTCTGGTGTAATGTTCACATCTTCATCTTTATCTCTATCATTAGGATCACCATTAGTGATGTCCTCAATGAGTACATCTTCATCATTTTTCTCCTTAATTTAGAACTCAACCTGATCCAGTGCATCCTGTGAAATATCTATGACTTCATTGACAAGTGTTGTATCAATCACCTCGTTAAATGATACATCTGTTTCTCCAGTCTTCTTTGCCAAATCAGCATCATCTATGTAGATACCTTTTCCTTTTGACCTCTGTCTCTTCTTAGATAAATTTATAAATACATTTTTCTCAGCTTGCTCTTTTGCTGCAATGATTGATGTCCAGATGAGTTGGCTAGATTCATCAATATCTGCCAAATTTTCATCTAATATTTGCATAACCCAACTTTTTACTCTGAATCTCCTAGAATAAGTATCCATATAATCCTTAATTTCATCAAGTGATAAATTTGGTGCTGCCAAAAGTAAGGCTTGTTCCCTCAATTTCTTCTTAGTGTCCAAAGTATAGGACCACTTTTGATTTATTCTTTCATCTAATGTCTTGGGCAGTGGTTTTGCAAACTCCAATGGAACTCGTCTGAAGCTTATCATCATTTAGATGATTGCCTCCTCAATTTTTTCTTTATCATCAGTAGACATGTTGTCAAACTGACTAAGTTCTGGATCTGTGAGCTCTCCACTTTCAATTATGTCTGCAACAACTTCATCTATTGGTCTGTTCTTGTTGCTGACAACATTGAACTGATTGTTTTCATTTTCTTCATCTTCAAGGTCTTCTCTTCCTCGTATTAGTTTTCTCCTTTTCCTTGGTACCTTAGCTACAACCTTGGTTCCTATTTTTTCATATGTCATGGTTGGTTTAGCTACCTTTGCTTTTGTTCCCTTCGCATCTCCCTTTTTCAAAGGTGGTGAAGCTACGGTTGCTGACCTTGTTTGTGCTCTAGACTGCACTAGCAACTGCCTCTTCTTCGGAGTTGGAGTGGGAGAAACCAGTACTGAATATTTTTCTTTATCAGACTCATTTTCCTCACTATCATGTGCTTTGTCAGTCAACAGTAACTGACCTTTGATTTCAGGTTCAACCGGTGACTCGTCAGATGAGTCAGATTCATCTCCAAACTTTTCAATTAGTGTATTCATCATCTTCCTTGATTTTTTGGTCATTTTACCGATGATAATACCTATTTTTATTCTTGTTTTTGCCTCTTCATAGGTTCCAAACCTTTCGACCTTTATGTCCTTAGGTGTAGCCAGTAAAGCCTTGATTGATTTCAAAGCAAAATCAATATCCATTTTGTATCTCATGGGGGCTAGCCATTTTGTTCTCGGCTCAACAGCTTTGATTAAAGTGTGGTCGGTGTCTACTAGAAAACAAATATCCATTTCATATTTCTTGACCAATGAGCTTGGAATTTTGCTTCTAAGATTCATCTTAATCTTAAATTTCTCAAAGTAATCATCTACAACTTTGTTTACATTATCTCCTAGACTTGTCATTATATCAGAAATTTGACTAATAATTGGTTTTTCAATAGGCCAATCTATGTGACCGACAGAAGGAAAGAATTTATGAAGGTAGAAAAATATACATACCAATAGTGATCTGAACTTATAGGTGTTAGACTTTGTCCACTTGATTGTTTTCATGTTCTTGTCTAATTGCTTCAATAGTAACTCGGCAAGGTCAAACTGGTGTCCTTTCTTTATCATCTTAAATGCCATGTCCACAACACTACAATGAACACTGTTTAGTCTACTTGACTGATAGAACTTATAACCAATTACATGAGCTGCAAATTTAAATTCCAAATCCTCAATTGAAGCAATCTTCAATGCTTGGTCATCCCATGTTGTGCCAGTATTCTTCTCAATTTTAGCTCGGGAGGCACTACAGAAAGCTTTGGCCTTATCAGTTGTAGGGTAACCTATAACTCTATGAATCATTCTCTTTGTAACTTTAATTAGTTTATCTAGCTAAAATGTGCCCTCATGATAGCGACTGAGTACAACCCTAATCCATTCAGTTTTGAAATTTCTTAGAAAATTTAGGGCTTGAGTGAGTCCAATCTTTTCAACCTATTTGTACTCTAGTTTAAGTTTCCCATCATTATTGCAGAGTCCCTGGTATGTGACATACATATCAAAATCTCCTATTTCACCAATCTTGCAGTGAATGTAGGATCGTACATCCTTGACTAGCAAAACCCTAGGTGGGATGCTTGAGAAAGCGCCCACTGAATCTATTTTTGATGTGACTTCCAGGTGTAACTTATATTTAGGTTCATCATAGTTAGCTAAAACAATGAGATTCACTTCCTCTTCCACAATCTTAGAACTACTTGCAGTAGAAGCCATTTTAACAAACTAGGTTTTTAGCAAACAAAGTGATGAATGTGCTCGGTAGGGGTTTCAACTTACTCAGAATATACAAAGAGTGTGCTCAGTTCAATCTGCAACTGCTTAGGATAATCTTGAAAATTATTAGCTTGAACCCGCTCTATGAAATAATTGCTCTTTGAATCACTATGTGAAAATGAACTAAGTCCTTCATGTATTTATAGCTTTTTCCATTTTCCTGCTTTAAACTTTTTGTCATTAATGCTCGACCTACTTCCATTTTTGTGACAATTGTCAACTCAGAGAATACCACAAACTTCCAACAACTCAGTTAACACATGATTTCTCACTCGGTTAACCTTGAATAAATTTCACTGACAAGTAGCTCAATGCTCGGTCTTACATATACTGACTTTGTGACTTTGTTATCTCATAACATATAAACAACAATGCATATGTATTTATGCAGATTTGGTATGTGCTCATCATATATAAGGAATTGTATATAAAATAAGATCATTTTGAAATGTATGTTCTATACATACCTATATCACCTTAAGTGGAAGTACTGATGTCACCCAATCCAATGGATGAGGTTTCACCAACAACATTGCTTGACTCAGCATTTTCATTTGATGCCTTTCTCCACATAGTGTTTTTTATTCTCATGATATCTACAATAGTGTTTCCACTCTCAAATACATGTCCTTATTCTAGTGCTCGGTCTCTATATTCCTTTCTTAGATGACCGACCTTATGACAATGTAAGCATGCCATTCCAATGCTTGTCTAGCTTTGTGATTGTCCAGCCCATCTTTTCCTCATACAGTTTGTTGTGATGTGTCCATATCTACCATATGCAATATAGTTAACCCATGTTTTGTAATCCCAAACATAAGAATTACCATGTCTCTTCGGTTGATAAGGTTTGGGTTTGCTCCTTTGTTTTGGTGTCCAAACTTGCTTCATCTTAGCTTTACACTCTTGTGTAGTGTGTCCATGTTTGTTGCAAGTATAATAGATTTTCTCCATGGTAGGATTGTTAGTATTCTTATTCATTTTTTCTCTATACTCATAAGCTTGATGACCAAATTTTCCATATTAATAACAATAATCATTAAACTTATGAGTGACTTGGGGTTTACCTTGTGCTTTGCTTCTGCAGACATTTGAGGTATATCTCAATTTGCCACCGTGATAGCATGACATCATCTTAGGTATTTGATTTTGATTGTTGTTGACTTGTTCAGCTTGCTTGGATGATTCTCCTTCGTCGATATAGCCTAATCCAACTTTACTTCCAAATCTTCTTTGATTAGTCAAAAAATCATCAAACTTTTTGGAACTATCTTCAGCCAATTTCATCATTTCATTGTTTTGTTGTTGTATCTTTACTTCATTTCTTAGTTTCTCATTCTCTTCCCTAAATATTCCAATATCTTCAAGTTTTCTTGATAATTCACCATTTACTCGGTTAAATTCTTGATTTACAATCATCATCTAATTGGATATTTTGAAATGGTGCTCGATGAGTCTTTGTATCTCAGTTTATTTTGCTTGAAGTTGTTCAGTTATTTGTCTTCGGTCTTCAACAGCTAGATTCCTTTCTTGCTCAGCTTGTTTAGCATTGTTCATTACATCTATCATTCTCATCATCTGTGATTCTTGACCGATTTGTAGGGCTTTCACTTGTTCAGTTAAGTGAAGATTCTTTTTAGACAAATCAGAGATAGCACTTTCAGATCTATCAGAAATAATTCCTGAACTAGATCCAACGTTATCAAATACATCATCAATCTCTTCTTCATGGTAACTAATGTCATTCTCCATAATAGCCAGGTTCTTCCTCTAAACCAATAACTTTTTCAAGTCATCCTTAGCTTGCTTATACTACTCTATGAACATCTGCATCTGAATCTTTTGATTCTCTATTGTCTTATCCAACTTATATCTCTCCATGATTAGATCTTTACTCTTCAGTGGTTAAACCATCCAATAAGAGATCTGTGCTCTAATACCAATTGTTGGGATGAAGAGATAGGGTACTAAGAGGGGAGGGGTGAATCAGTGCCCACAAAAAATTTCAACTCTCAAACCTTAAACAACAAACAGTAGTAACTTCACATATAGCTTGAATCCATTGTACGTATCATTCATTTAGTTAACTTGTAAAAGTAAATAGCATGAAATCAACAATATATCAATCACATAACACAAGTATCTTGGTAATGTGGAAACCCTTGTTAGAAGGTACAAACTACGATGGGGATGACACCCACAAATTCTTTACTACTACAGATAGAAAAGGTTTGCATGTTAGGGCTACAAGTGGTGATCACTTCTAGTGATCTTACCCTGTTAGGAGTAACATTTCAGATCGATTAGATCTACCTAGTTATAGGATTTTAACAACACTACTTGAGTGTGCACTCAGTTAAGAGATTTAGATAAAAGACTATCAGGTCTACTTTGTTAAGAGATTTTACCAAATTCTATTACAATGATTAGAAAATAACAAGATATATCTGCTAATGACAACTCTATCTTATCTGATACAGATCAATGAAATATTGAATAGATATCACCTTTTCATGTGAAGATTTCTGCTCTGAACTTCTCGGTAGCCTTGTCTAATTTTGCTTAATCTGAATGTCTCTAAATTTTGTTCTACTATGTCTGATAACTGATATCTTGAAGTTGGCTAATGCTTCAAGAACTTCTTTGATTGTTCTTAACTTCCTTGTCAAGCTTATGTCAAAAATGGCATGAAATACAATTATATAGCATACTGCTTTTGTCGCTTCACAAAATTAGGTTACAATATCTTAGAGAAAACCCTAAGATCTACGATGTACAAAAATAACCTAGATCTAGCAATTACATAAAGATCTTCATTGCAATTAATGAATATATCTATAATAAATGATCCTTGATCTTGGTAAAACATTTTGTGATTATGTTGTAACCGTTTGCATAGATAAATGTGTCATTACTGATTACTATGCCATTTTCTATGATGCTTGGTAAACACTGTATATACTTCTCAGTAATTACACTAGTTCTCAGTGTCCAGTTTGCTCGGTGTCTATTGCTACTCAGTATGGGTGTACATTGATGCTCGGTAAAATTACTCTGGTGCTCGGTGAAAAGACTTAACTGACTAGCTTGAAGTGCTTGCTTTTACCAACTAGAGTAGCATAGGTAACCGAATGATGTCTTTGATACTAATGACAATCTTTAATGCTCAAATAGAGATAGCACAAGGTCGACATAAAGGGGTTAAGGTCGACCTTTACCTAGGTCAAGGTTGACCTTTCTCAGAAAAGGAAAAGATTTATGGGTTTTCTCTATCTCTATTTTCCTGTCACAGATCCGGTAGCAGAATTTCCTGAAACTCAGTACAGACACCAAACAATAGGTATTTTTAGATCAGCTTTGTTATGAGGTATGTATTTCATATTATTTAATTTCATTATTCTTTACAAGCATTTCCAGATTTACATTACTTATCATTTCAATTTATATGTTTGGTGGTAAATATTGGTTTAGGGCCTCTATTAGGTGCATTGTTGAAAACCCTACCTACCCATCACATTTTTCAACCTTACATTTTGGTGAACCCGTTTATGACAACTCTTTCTTTTTGGTGTTAGATTTGCATTTTGTGTTAGATCTTACATGATTATAAAAGTGGATTTCCTTTATGTTCTTGCATTTATATTTCAAAAATACAAAAAAAAAATGCAAAATTTCTTTAAAAATACAAAAATATTTACATTTTGCATGCTTGTAGTGTTACTTTGTGCTCAACATGTATGATTTTTGTTTTGAATACTTTGATGAGGCTTTTATTACAAAAGAGGATAGATCCCTTAATGAGGTACATGGAAGTGAGGATGAAAATTGTTCGAATGAGATCTCCATTGATCCTATTCCTATTTCACTCTCCTCCACAACCTCTTCAATTGACCTTTACCATAGGGTGTGTGCATGGTTACCTTCATGTTCCATTATTTTCAACATTGATACACCTAGAATGATATATCCCAAATCTTTGTTGATGGCAAAAGGATGTCCTCGAAAAGAAATTAAGGGTAAACCTAAAGATCCTTTGGATTTCTTTGATAACACAGATTCTATTTCACATACTTATCGCACACAGAATAATCCTCAACCTACTATTCCAGTTTCTTTACCACCTTCCCAACCTATGCTTCCTCAAGCTCCTAGGTTTCCATCTACCTTTAAGGAGTATGACTTAGTAGAATAATTACGTGCTACTCTTACTAAGATATCTTTAAGGGAATTACTTCAAACTTCCCCAACATATCATGAGGCATTGCAAAAGGCTTTGTCTACCCTTCCTGCTTCACTTCTTAACCAAGAGAACATTAATTCCTTTTTGGAGTGCATGCATATCATGCCTTTTGTACCTCTTATTGTGTTTACCAATGATGATTTTCCTTCTCTTGAGGTGCATAATCAATATGATGCTCATATGGTTGTTGTTTCTATTAATCAAAGTATCATTCATATAATGTTAATTGACAATGGATCTCAGCTTAATGTTTGTAGCATGGATATGCTTAAGACAATTAAGGCTGATCTTACAAATATTCAACCTAATAATGTCCCTATTCATGGATTTGATAATATTGCAAAGAGAACTTTGGGCATTATTACCTTACCCATTAAAGTTGGTCTGGTTATTCTTAATAAACCTACTCATGCTATGCTTGGACCTCTCAATTATAATCTTCTTTTAGGTAGACCTTGGTTACATACTATGCATGCAGTTCCTTCTACTCTTCATCGCAAGGTTAGGTTTATTTATAACAATTTTATGTATACGTTACATGCGAATGATGCACCAAATCCTTGCTTAAATGTGGAATATGTTAAAGTTTTTGAACCTCTCCAACCAAGAAAAGAGCCTAAAAGGCCACCTGAGATTAAATAAATAGAAGCTCAATCTTCTTCTTTTACTGAGGATGATTGGGGAACATTGGACTTTAATCCTTCTTTCATTGGAGAATATAAAGTCTCTGATTTGGAATTCATGAAACAACAAAGTGAGTTTGAAAAACAAGTTTTTACTCCTTCCCCACTTTCTGAGGAATTAAAAAGTAACTTTGTTGCTACCTCGATTGAAGAAACAATTGAAACATTAAAACCTGATTGGTATGATATTGTGACATATGCCACTCCTTGGACTCCATCTGATATGGCCGATAGATATGGTTCTAGTTATCATCTGCTCAAGAAATCAAGATTTAATGGAAAAGGATGTGGTAAATATGAGCAAGGTATACAAGTACCTTTGGATAATAAAATTTATGATTATACATATGGATTGGGGTTCAATCCTTACAAACAACCATCAGATTTTCCTCTCAATGTTAATCATATATGTGGTGGACAGTTGAAGTTGGTTAACCTGCTCCTCCTTGACATTAATCAAAGACCTACCTTGGATGTTTTTCTCAAAGATGAATCCTTAGCGTATTTTTTAGGGGTTTATGAGGATTTACCTATGTTTCATCATAAACAACGGAAGCCTTATTGTTTAAGTACAAAAGCTTATTTTGGAGAACATGATGAACAAAATATCTCTTCTTTACCAATGGATTCTCTGATACAAAGTGATTTACTAATAACTGAGACTGTTGAAGTTCATGTGGATGAAAATGATTTTGAAAAGATGATAAAAATTGGGAAATGTTTGAATTAGGATGAATGTGATCAGTTGGTTTCCTTTTTACTTGATTTTAAGGATATTTTTGCTTGGACATATTCGGATCTTCCAGATATAGATTCTCAGATTGTTACTCACAACATTGTTCTCAAACCAAATGTTAAACCTGTGAAGCATAAAATTCAAAAGATGAATCCATGAATTGCTTTATTAGTTAAGGCTAAAATTGAAAGATTATTGGATGCTGGATTCATCCACTCTATTGATTACTCAGATTGGATTTCAAATATTGTGCCCATTTCAAAAGGAGAAAATAAGATAAGGATGTGTATTGACTTTAGAGATTTAAATAAAGCATCCTTAAAAGATGATTTTGTTACCTAATATTGATATGATTGTGGATTCAACAATGGGTCATGCTTTATTATCTTTTATGGATGGATTTTCTAGCTATAATCAAATTTTTATTCCTCCTAAAGATCAATTTAAGACTACATTTATAACACCTTGGGGAACATTTTGTTGGGTCATGCTACCTTTTGGACTAAAAAATATGGGAGCAACTTATCAACGGGCTATGACTTTGATTTTTCATGATTACATTCATAAGATTCTTGAGGATTATGTGGATGATATCTTGGAAAAATCTATGCAACGAGAAGATCATGTTAGTATTTTACGACAGATATTTGAAAGGATTAGAAGTTACAATATGAGATTGAATCCTAAGAAATGTGTCTTTGGAGTTGATTTCGGTAAATTATTAGGGTTTATAATCTCTAGGTGAGGCATAGAGGTAGATACTAAAAAAATTGAAGCTATTGTTAATATGCATCCTCCTAAGAATATTTCTTAGTTATGAAGTTTATAAGGAAAAATCCTAGCTATTCATCGCTTTGTTTCCAACTTAGCTAATAGAACCATTCCTTTTACTTCCTTGCTTAGAAAGGATACCACCTTCTCTTGGAATGATGAATGTAAACAATCCTTTGAGCAATTTAAGGAGTATCTTGCCAATCCTCCTATTTTGCAACTAGCTCAATTCGATAAACCCTTTTATCTATAAACTTCAGCCACTCCGAAAGCGGTGAGAGCGTTGTTGGCTTAGTATGATAGTGACAATAAGGAAAGACCTATATATTACATTAGTCAGACTTTACTTGATTAAAAAACAAGATATATAGATTTGGAAAGACAATGCTTAGCTGTAGTTTATGCTGGTCAGAAACTCAGGCATTATCTCTTAAATGTTGAAGTCAATGTGATTGTTAAATTTGATCCTTTGAAACATCTTTTCTCAAAAATGGATATCTCTGGCCGTCTGGAAAAGTGGGTGATGTTACTTACAAAATTTGATCTTAATTTCATTTCTCAAAAGTTGATTAAAGGACAATCTTTAACAGATTATTTGGATGAATCTCCTTGTCCTCATTCTGATACATGTGTTACTGCGATAGAATTCCCTGATCAAAACATTCTAGCTATTAAACAGGATGATGTTTGGGAGTTATATTTTGATGGATCTAGATGTAAGATAGGTTCTAGTGTTGGTATTATCTTGATCCCTCCTATGAAAAAGCCAATCCCTCTATTATATAAATTGACTTTTCCTTGTACTAACAATATTGCGGAGTATGAAGCTCTTATAGCTAGCTTACAAGCAGCTTCATCCCTTAACATTAAAAACTTGGAAATTTATGGAGATTCACAATTGATTGTAGAACAGATTAAAGGAGGTTATTAGACTAAGAATGATAAAATGACACAATATAGAGATTTGGCTCTTGATGTTCTTTCACAATTCTCTTCTTATACGATTAAAACTTTACCTAGGAAAGATAATCGACATGCAGATGTCATGGCAAGCACAGCTTCTTTGGTTTGTCATGAGAACAATTTTGAAAACTTTCAATTTACTATACAAAATCTTAAAAACCCTACAATTTCTAATAAGGTGACCTCTTATTATTTCAATTTGCATTTAGATGAATGGTATTCTCATATCTTTCATTTCTTGAAAGATGGTACTTTTCCTGAATCGGCAATAAGGAACATGCGTAATCATATTAGGAAGCTTGCAGCATGTTATATCATTTTAGGAGACACGCTTTACAAATTCTCTATGAGGGTTTACTATTAAGATGTCTTGGTAGAACTGAAATTCTGGTAGCTTTGGCAGAAGCTCATTCTGGTTCTTTTGGGGGACATTTTGGTGGAAAATATTTAGTTAATAAACTTCTTAGAATGGGATATTATTGGCAAACAATGGAATATGATTCTTTCATGTTTGTTAATAAGTGTACTCAATGTCAACAGCATAGTAATTTGATTCATGCTCTTGCTCATGAGCTTCGTAATCAAGTTTCTCCATGGCCTTTTAGTATTTGGGGTTTTGATCTTATTGGAAAAATCTCACCAACTTCTTCTCAAGGACATATGTATATCCTAACTACTATAGATTACTTCACAAAAGGGTGGAATTAGTTCCACTTCATTCAACTACTACAGATGTTATTTGTGATTTCATCCTTAATAATATAATAACACAATTTGGTATTCCTTTGACGAGAGTTTCATATAATGGTACCTCTTTTAAGAATAAATAAGTCACAAAATTCTTAGAGAAATATCGAATTCAACATAGATTTTTGACTCCTTTCTATCCTCAATCTAATGGTCAACCTGAAGCATCGAATAAAGTCATTGAACAAATTTTTAGAAAAAAAGTTAATAAGCATGTGAAAGATTGGCATACCCAACTTACCTATGCTTTATGGGCTTATAGGAATAGTGTTTGTATTGCCATGGGTACTTCTCCTTATAATCTTGTCTATGTTACTAATTCTATTATGCCTTTGGAATTAGAAATACCTTCTTTACATGTTTTATTTCATGGAATAATCGACAAAGATGCATTTTGAGAAGAACGATTACAAGAATTAGAAATGTTGGATGAACAACGAATAAATGCTTTGGAACATATAAAGGATTATCATAAATCACTTCAGAAACAATATAATCATAACGTAATTGAACAATCATTTTCATTGGGTGATTTAGTATTATATGAGAATCAAAGAAATGTGAATGCTTTACCTGGTGAAAAAGGAAAGTTTAGCCCTAATTGGCTTGGACCTTTTGTTGTAATTGAGGACTTTGGTTCAGGTGATTATAAAATTGCTGATATGGATGGTGTTTCTTTTAAAGAACCTATCAATATTATGCATCTCAAACATTATCATCCCTAATTTATCTTTCTTTCCTTGTGTATTTATGTATTCCTTATAAAATAATTATGTTTGTTTTATAGGTTATGTGGTTTTAGCAAATTACATTTGAATACATTTATACACGTTCTTTCTTTCTGTTAAGTTTTATGTTATTGATGAAACTATAGTAATCAAACACATAACTAACTAGCAAATACATTTTTTCATTTATAAATTCTTTTGAGTTTTGATACATATGTGGTACAAGGCCCTATCTGTCACTTTATCTATCTCTATGCTCTGATGGTCAATGGCTCCCAAATCTCTCTGATCTATGATGAGAAGATGTAGATCTATGTTTGGTAGTCTATGAATGGATCCTTAATATTCTCATATCATACATGTGCTCATGTGCTCTCCATAAGTCATCCATCAGCCTCTCATCTCTCTCTCTCTACACAACCTTAGCTCTCACTAGACACACGTAAAGATATTGGCATGCTTGTCGGGATCTCTATGACCAATGGGAAACTCTCACTCGTTGGCTAGTGGTTGGTAGGTTAAACATGTATCCTTTAGGACCTTAGATACAAAACTCCTCCACTCTACCACACTAGCTGCATAATGGAAATATATTTATCTTTTAGTACTTTTTCTTCACAAATTAAGTTAAATTTTCAAATCAAATGCATGTTTTATACCTGGATCTACCTCCTGAGCATCACTGAAGGATCTAGATGGTGGGGGCATGGAGTGACTACTCTCTCCATGCTTAATGTGTCTAGGTCTCGGAGGTGGTGTCTCTATATGGGCACATAGAGGTCATCGTGATCTTAGTGGTGATGCATGAAAAACATGCACATCCACATCGGTACTATCAGTTGGGGACATCTCCTCTACTCTATCCTCTACCCTCTCCTCCTCCATGGGGTCTCCCTCAAAGATGGGCTCATTTTCTCTATGATCCTCATCCTCCTCTGATATGCCACTATCATGGTGTGTCCTCTCTGAAAGGCCTGGATCACTTGTGGGATAGTCATCAAGGAAGACGGGGTGGGTTCCCTTCAGACTCTAGTATTTGATGTAGTCTCAACTGATGCCTAAATAGGCCACATCTGGTGATACCTCTATATCCATTATCTCATATGTATCACTATCTACAATGTCTTCTACTAATGACCGACGTATGGTGTCGGGTCTCTAATAATACTTCATCGGATGTGCGTACCAAGGTACTGCTCTAGGGACCCCATGTATCAGACTGAACTGTCTCATCACTTGGTCATAGTAATATGGCATCACTATGTGACTTTGATGACCCTCTAAAATCTTGTTTTTTTGTGAGTTCCTCATCTGGTGTCATGTATCTGGCCACTCTGTCATGCGGCAGTAGGGTCTCCATATCACATCTATGCCTAAAATACAATCTAGACATACCATCCAATAGAAGATATCTCTGTACTACTAGACATCTCTCAGTGGAAAAGAAAAGCCTCTTGGTGTGCTAGCATCTACCATCACAGGAACACCTTGTGGTCATGTACATGTAAAGTTCTCAAGCAACCATATGTGCAAAAGTGTGCATACCATGAGACTCTCTTGTTGATATCTCACCAACTAACATAGCTTGTGGTATAAGTGGGCTAGCATGTTGTGGCCCCATGTGAAGATAATCCTATCACTCTCCATCCTACATATGAGATGGGTGAAAGGTGCTAAAAATAATGTACCCTTTGTGTTGGATACTACAACCAAGGATAGTATACATAGCATCACCCTCCATACCAAGGGTGTCGGGCCTGCCAGTATGGCTGATAAAGTGATTTGATCTGCTTGGGTTTGCATCTGTGGAACTTTTCATAAGCAATACTCTGCATCTATGTGGATATCCTCAAGACCATGTTGTACTCTTATTTTAACAGGCTCACCTCAGACTAGAAGTCACAGGATCCTGTATACATCCTCCAATGTCACAATGATCTCACCTGAGGGAAGATGAAAGGAGCATGTATCCTCATCCCACCTCTCGATGAGAGCTGATAACATGGCTTGGTGGAGTTTGATCTATGGTAGGATTGTTACCCAATACATTCCTACATCTCTCAATAACTGTATCTCATCCTCGCTCAGCTTTAATAGTCTCTCTCTGATAATCAAGTAGTGGCCCTCCAAAGGGGTGCTCTCAGAGATGAACCAAGTCCTGTAAGTGCAAACTGACATCATATCAGCACTCTAGAATCACAAATTTGTAAGTTCAACTTAACTAGGTCAAGGTCGACCTTAATTAGGTCAGGGTCAACCTTCCTGGTTCAAGGTTGACCTTCTTGGGCTAGGGTCGACCTTTTTCGGTCAAGGTCGACCTCATTCTAGAAAAGGTGTAGACCTTCCAGCTCATGTTGACCTTTAAGGGTCAAGGTTGACATAACTGGGTCAGGGTTGACCTTGTTTATAAAAACAAGAATTTGAGAAGTACACAAATCAATAACAACAAACTCACCCCGAGAAGCGGTTGTCTAGTAGCTAGGCACTATCTTAGGAGCTCCATATGTGTCGCTTGAAGTTCTTCTCTGCTCATTATTTTTCTTTCTCTCTTCAAATATGGAAATGGTAAGAATGTGTAGGTATGAGTTCTCTTTCCTTATTTATAGTCAAAAATAGGGTTTTTGTTAGGGTTTGTTAGAGTTTTAGTAAGTCTTAGGTGATTTATGGATTTTCATTAACCTTGTGTGCTGCAGGTACTAACGGTTTTTTGTAGGATCTCTACATTGAGGACTTGGTTATATCCTTTTTATTTACTATGATGTTTTCTTACTTTAGCTTGCATATTCACGTAGTGTCATATCTAAGCTAAAGTGGGGGCTAAATGTATCATCTTAAAATGGAAGTACTTCCATTTTGGTAGGTTTAGGACCCTCATTTAGTGCATTTTTCATGATGGATTTGCATTTAGGATGCATTTGCACTTGGTTCTTCATTTTTAGGTGAAATTAGGTTTAGGATCCCGAGGATTCTCCTTAATTTCCCTCATTATGGCTCTATTTTCTAAGTAGGATCTAGGTATTAGTCCTCCTAGCATTCATCTTATCTATCCTAGGCCTATGGGCCATTTTCCAATATTCTGTTATGATTTCTTGACATCCCAAGTCTCTAGTCGGCCCAGAGCTTCTCTATTTTCAAAGTTAACTGGGCCTAAAAATTTGGGTCATGGTCGAGGTCGACCCTGACCTAGGTCACGGTTGAGGTCAACCTTGACCTAGGACCCTTGTCAGCTTTTGGTCCCCCTTTTTAAGTTTTGATCATAGCAGGTCCCGAAATTAAAAGTAGGCCTCCAGATCTGAATGCGGAAGGGTTTTAATTTAAAATTCATTTAATTATTTTCCCTCCTTGGTTGGTTACTATGATTGGACCATAATTTGAGGTTAAATTTAAATTATGGGCCCTTACATTGCCCGAGGAGCCTTGCCTTGAAATCTCTATATAAGCACTCTCTTTTGCCTTCATTTTCATCAAGCGACTTCAAGCAACAAGCAAGGGGTGATGATGAAGAGATGATGTAAGATTTTAAGAGGATGATATAGAAGATCAAGATTTTTTTGATGCCTTGATGCAAGCAAGCATTTGTGACAAGCCATTGTGGACATTCATTTGGAGCAAGAAAGATTCCTTCTTCCTTAATCCACCATTTTCAACATTCAAGCATTTCAAAGATACAATCATGGGGTAGAAATTATGGATTGTGAGTTTGGTAGGGGTACTTTAGCCTTGGGGGCTCGGTATGCTTTCTTTATCATATTCAAATCTATGCATTGCTATCTCATTTTAATTCATGCTAGGGTTTCAATCTAGAGGATTAGATCTTAGCATTGCACATTCAAAGCTCTTCCTATGAGCAACAAACACACACATATTCTATTACATTCGGTTATTCGTGGAGGTGGAGATCACCAAAATGGGGGTTTTACGAAGGCAAAACCCTATATAGCCACCCCAAAACACCATTTTTCAGATATCTACAGTTCTTGTTTTAGGAGTTGCATAGCATATCTGAGTACCCTTTTTGGAAAACTTTTAGGATCCATGAACATAATTTCTATTAGAGTAGTGCAGGTCAAGGTCGACATAAAGGGGTCAAGGTCAACCTTTACCTGGGTCACAGTTGACCTTTCTCATAAAAGGAAAATATTTATGGGTTTTCTCTATCTCTATTTTCCTGTCACAATTCTAGTTGTAGAATTTCTTGAAACTCAGTACATACACCATAAAATAGGTATTTTTAGATTAGCTTTGTTATGAGGTATGTATTTCATCTTATTTAATTTTTAGTATTCTTTACAAGCATTTCCAGATTTACATTACTTATCATTTTAATTTATATGTTTGGTGGTAAATATTAGTTTAGGGCCTCTATTAGGTGCATTGTTGAAAGCCCTACCTACCCATCACAATTTTCAACCTTACATATCCATATAGGGATGATATTGGCTAAATCATGAAAGTTCGGTGAAACTATCTCGTGTACCACTATCAGGGATAAGACATGCTCAAACCTGTAGTTCTGATAGAACAATGTCTAGTACTTGTTCACTAAAACATGAAAACATCAAGTGCAACTGCTCCCAATATAAATAACAAAAGTATATACGTCAATAATAAAATATGCCTAATGGAACACTAATTCTCTATTGACGCAATCAGTTATATGTATTAAAATTCCATGGCATTGGTCATCCCATATTTGATCGTCAATGTATGTCATTTAAATTAAACATTAGATCATTAAATAATCATTTACACAATATGAGCTTATATCAATGGAAATCTTAATGAAACACCCAACATCAATAATGACACAATGTAAGAGGAAATCACATATAATCTTCATGATAGCATAATCCATTATTATTGAATACAAAAAACACTAGATATTATCATAAAGCATCATGTCACATCAAAACAACATCATCATGTAGATATGATAAAAAAGGTAAACAATGATATAATCAAATATCTAGATCAACAATGATACTTGTAAAACCAAAATAATAAACAAAGTCCAATCTCGGATCAAAATCACATGGAATGGAATGCAACCATGGGAGGCACTACAATGTCCATATATAATATCATATATATACAAAGTATTTTGGAAAATCATGTGTGAGGTATATACAGTGTTCTCAAGTTATTTTTGGAACTTTGGAGATATTTTGATTATCTGCACATAAGTTTGATTGTTTTGAACAATTTATCAAACTTAGCTTTACATTTTCGCTCTACATTTTGGTATACTGAGATATTTTATCTTTCAATTTAGATATGATGTTAATAGGTGTCAGAAGGTACTACATATCATTTCTCATGTGTTCATTTTCTCTAAAAAAAAGTTATAATATTTTGAGCATCAATTTATTAGGAACAAAGTGCCTACTTGTAGGACTACTCCACATTCCTCTACTCTTAGTTGTTTTGGTGATGTGGTTGGATGATATGTCTATGTGGAAAGTAGGTGATACTTTCTTGAGCATCCATAGCAATTTTGGGGCTCCACACATTATTTTGTAATTGGTTAGTCAACATACATCTACAATTTGGTGTGTGGTGATTATGAAAATAATTTTTGGATCTTATATAGGGTGTGTCGACTAGGTGTGATGCTTCACACATTTTATTTCCCCTTCACATGCATTAGAGATGGTTTTTTCAACTAACAATTCATGGTTTACATCCTACATCATTTTTGGCAAACTCAATGGAGGCTATTTTGTGTTATGGTCAATATATATAGATGGAGATATTTTGTACTTGTGATGTGTATGAAAGTGCATGAGATATTATGAAGATTAGAAGAGTAAATGTGCAGATCTATGAAAATTAAATTAGTAACTCATGTAAAAATAAATGTTTGTAATTAGTATCTTTGCATCTTTCCCTGAAGAAGCATGATCTTTAGTGGTTTACAAGTAATGGTATATTGTCATGAGGTAGTGTGCCTTAGTTTGAAATTCCTTTTCTAAAGTAGTAAAATCCTTGACCTTAGGCCTAAACTTCTGTAATCAAGGTCTTCATTTAGTGAATGTTATTTTCACTATGGTGTTTCCTATCTTGGGTTTTCCATGTAAAATTCCTATATTGTGTGTTCTTCCTTTCGTGTTTTAGTTTTTTACTTCTACACTTGAGTTATAAGAGTGAATGATTAGCAACAAACTTTTTTTTTTTAAGTATAAGTTGATTCACCTCCTTTGTCTTAGCATCAAAAAGTGCTAAAAAAAACCCCACACTCAAAAATCTACCCAATGTATTATTAAAAAATTAATATTAGATTACAACATACTTATAGACCAATATTATCTCAAGAGTATCACCAACCAAAGATCTAGAGGTAACTCAACAGCTATAAGACTCTTACACACACCCTCCATCTCCCACACCTAATATATAAGATACAATACATGAAACCATCAAATTGCATTACAAATCCATAGGCTAAAAAATACTTATAAAGAAGTGGCCATCTTATCTCCAATAAAATATGTCCTATGATGTTTCAAAACATACACGAACACATGTAAATCCATTTTATAGCTCTATTCGACATTGTCTTACGTTTCCTATTTCAGTAGACCCAAGTTCTAGATGCCATAAATTTTCAATTGGGTGTTTGATTGACAAACCGTTTGAAGTACAAAAAGATCACAATATGCTCTATCACCAAGTAATCTTCTACACACATTTTTAGGACATATCAAAGCCTTTAAATCCTTCAAAATTGAATTCATAAAATTTCTTTGGCAACTTCAAGAGCAAAAAATTTAATATACTCAAAACTGGTGATTATCTTGAAATGAAAACTTAACATGTTTATCTAGGCCATCCAAATATTTGGGGAAAGTTTACAAAAAAATATTTCTTAAATAAAAACTTACTATAAAGAGTTATTGTATGTAAATACAAGGTTGAGACACATTTTTCTAACACATTTGAAGCTTTGGAAAAAGTTGAGGAAAATTTTGTGGCCTAATATAAACTTACTATAAATAGTAACCTTTTGTAAATGCAAGATCAAGACATAATTTTTCTAACATTCTCCTACTTCTTGAACACTTTTCAAGAGAAAAGGGAGTATCTACATAATAATTTAATTGCTATGGGCCATTAGGCCCATAGACTCTAAACGCCACTCGAACATATCTATGTTCACAACATTAGAAAAATTGCAACATTCATTAAAGGCTCTATATTAACCAACTTCAACCTACCATCCTCACCATGTATGTGAAAAAATGATACTGACATCAATGTGCTTTTTCTTGACATGAAAAGCCAGGTTCTTAGCTAGGCAAATCACACTTTGACTATCCCAAAAAATTGTCACCGCTCCTTGTTTTATTCCAATATTTAAACATAATTTCTTGAGCCAAATGGATTATTTACAAACATGAGTAGATACCATATACTAACTTTAGTAGTGTACAAAGAAATCACAACTTTTTTTCTTTCTCATCCAACTAGTTACACCACCAAATAATGTAAACATATAAGCACTAGTAGATCTTCTGCTATCAAAATTACTTGCCTAGTCCGAATCTATAGAGCTACGAATATCAAGAGGAAGTTTTGTCTCTTATCTTATTACCATGATAACATAAATAATATTCTAAGGTATCCTTCAAATATATAAATACTCTTTTAACTACAACCCAATGAAATCTATTAGGATTAGCCATATGTCTGGGAATAACTCCCACTGTAATACCCCAAAAATGGGTTATAGGTTCATTAACCTCCTATATCGACACATCGAATGAAATCGACATCGAAGTCCTAACCTAAGGCACATCTGAACATCATCGAATCCTAATTGATTATCCTAAATAATGCATCAGGGAATATTCCTAGTAATATTCTTAAATTATCCTAATTATCTTTAATTTAATGATTATTTGGTGATAAATCCTATTCATCCTAAAGTTTGATTAATTGAATATTCTCAATATTTAATTAATTAGATTTAATACTGCCACTTAATTATTTAATTGAATTTAATTATATTCCTAATTATTATTATTTAAATTTGACAATAAATCAAAATTCCTATCGTTAATTGATTAAATTCTTATTTAATTAATTAAAGCAAGTTGTCATATTTAATGATATTATTTGGAATAAAAGTTTGATTCAATAATTGATTAACCCATAAATCAATTGTTTTATTTTCAAAATCAATTAAGTTGGAAATAAATCACTTTATTTATTTATTTAATTCATAATTATTATGCACATTCAAAAAGCAGTTAAACTTGAAATCAGAAAATCAATTCAAGTTGTTTTAAAAATAAACTCAACTCTGATTTGAGTTAAAAAGTTGTTTTTGCATGATTTTGTGAATTAATTATCTTTTATTCTTTGATAACTCAAAAATCAACTTGAGTTTATCTGAGTGATTTATGGCTTTTCCATGCACCTCCAAAACCCTGGATTTCTATAAAACCAAGGCTCAACTCTTCAATCTCATATCTCATAATTTTGCAAACTTATGCTGGTGAATTGGTATCTGAGGAATTGGAGCTTCTTTTGCGAATCAACAACTTTGTGAGATTATTCATATTTTAGCATATCATTGTTAGATTAATTGCATTGCATATCAGATTTTCATTCTAGATTAGATTTCATATCATTTTTCATCTTATTGCATCTAAAATCCAAAAAAATAAAATAATTTGCATCCAATTCATATCCAGATTTTGAATTCAAATCCTTCATTTAGGTGTTGTCAAGGTCACTAATCTCGGTCCAATCTGAGAATACATACTCACATCTATTAGAAGGCAGTAAATTGCCTAGTTAGATTAGTTTTCATTTCATTGCACGATTTCGATTTTAGCTAACCTCTAATGTTTTACTGAAGTGTTGTGTCTATAGCTAGGTACAAAATTCACACACACATTTATGGTACCCACTGTGGGGCACTGAAATGGGTTTACATTCAATTTCTAGCAATTTTTATCATCTTCTTGTCATTTTCTATTCCAAGTTGCGATTTTTAATTTTTGTTTGTATAGTTGTCATACAAGTTTTGTCAAAAACTTGTACCAGGAGATACCCACTACTGTATGATAGTTTATTTGATTGAGAATCATACCATTAGGATCACTGAATCGTTTGGAATCTTGATTGTCGTATGATCTAGTACCAAGTGTTGTAGGAGTTTCTAGACTATTGTCTGGGAGGTGACCCACTGTCATACGAGTTTTAGTGCCAGGTTTCAATTGTCATTTCATTTTTTTTGGCAGTTTTCTAGATTTATTTTTTTGATTTGGACTAACAGCTAATGTTAACGATTGAAATTTGTTGTTTTTGATTGATTTCTACTGGTTTTGATTGGGAAAAGCATGAGAATTGCTAAAAATAGGTAAAATCTACTAAGCACGTTGCGAGGAATTTAGGTAATCTTTTCAGCTGATAACGTTTCGATTTGGATTAAAAAGAACTCTTGCGTATCAAGATTGTGTGACCTTTTATTGCTTTCATATCACATATTTAATTTGGGCTATAAAAACAAACATAGATTTTCTTTTCAGCATCTTTGTTACACATAGTAAATAGGTCCTATGAACACTATTCGTGGCTCTTGAGAGAGTGGGTTTCTAGTGAAACTCTTCTCAATGAAGGAACCCTTGTAGGTAGGGAGGTTACTAAGAGAGTCTCACATTCTACTAGATTTGTGCATCTTCAGCTTATGATTGATACATTCTCTCTTCGGAGAGGTTGATAGATCATGAGCGGTTGACATCATAGATCTTTGTGAGATAATCTTGGTCTTAGCATGTCGAATTAATCTGTCTACTTTGTTTGGGTTAAAAGTGAAAAAGCTAGAGGACTATGCTCTACTCCCTTTTTAGGTAGTACCAAAAACTCAAATCCTTGAATCTGGAACTAGTCTCCATGTGGTATATTTTGTGAGTCACCTTTATAGAGGGTTCACCATAGTGGACATTCCCTTAATTGGGTCAACCATGTTGATAGAACCTCAAGCAGTAATAGCCATTTTTGCCATGGTAGTCACAACTGCTATATAAATGTCCTTGTGGAAGAAATCTCCACAGGTGTGGTCTCTTGTTGGGCTGTTAGATCTCTCTAATAGATCCTAAAGATTAAGTTATTAGACTGTGTCAAAACCCCGGTGCGCTTGGATTGGAGTTCACCCTCTTAAGATCATAAAAGTTGCAGATTCAGACCATTACTAAAAACCCTAGTGAGGCCAAATTTTCATTTTTCTAGGAATATGTGCATTATTGCAAAACTTTTTGGAACATACACTGTTAGCACTCCTAGGGATTAGCACAATTTAGTCACTTGATTGTTCATGCATAGGGTTTCTTTTTCCCCTATTCATTTTTTTTTAGACGTGCTTGAAATCACTTGCTTGCTATTTTTCGTGCTTGTTTATCTATCTGGTTACTAAGAACGAATCAATCCGCTATAATATTCAAATCTAGACAAATAATTTTGTGAACAATCTAAAACTAAAAACCTCAAAAATTGCAAAATCTGATGTCAGACACCTTTCTGGAGTCAACAATCATTTTGTAAAGTCAGAAAGTCATACGACTTTTGGCTATTGTCATTTCAAAACCCCCAAATTGTCATATGGTATCGGGTACATTATCGTATGAGTTTTGTTGCCAGTCAATTCCAAAAAGTCAAAATTCCTATAATCAATTGTTGTGCGAGTTTGATAACTGTCGTATGAGTTTTTCAATTGTTGTTTCATGCTATACCCACTCTCGTACAAGTCTGTAGAAAGTCATTTGGAAAATTTTGAAAAGTTGTCAGAAGGTTGTCAGAACTATTAGAGACCTAGCTTTTCCAGCCTATTTCCAGAGTCTGTCAAGAAAATCACTGTGTCAGGAATAGAGCAGCAAATACTAAGAATCCAATCATTTTCCTAAGGTGTCCTTTTGAATCTGGTTTAGCCTTTTGTTTAATTGATTTGAGTCTTTATCATCTTGTGTCAAAACCTTGTCATAACTATCAATCTTCAATCAATCATCAAAATGGATAAGTGTTGTGAACTCATGTCCGCTATCTTTTGGGAATCCACCCATACATCTAGGGCATAGTCTCCTTCATTTACGTCTAATCCAAGCTTCAATCAACCAAACCTTGACAAGTTTGTGTCATTTGATATTTTTGAATCAGATCTTTCTTCAGTTGTCTTCATCATATTCTTTTGTTTCACCCAAGGTTAATGGTGGAAACTAGAGCTTCCTCTCACAATAAATCTGGAGAAGCATCCCATACCTTACCTATAACCGCTACCAAGGGTCCAACTCTTGAGCAACTCTACAATTTTGGTCTTTACGAAGACGACGGTCTTGGCAATTTTTGATTAAAAACTTGTTACATTCCTCCTTCATCAACTAACGAAGGTAATCAAAAAACTCCTCCTTAATCTATCCCAAGGAAAACTCCTACCATGTCTCAACCAGGGACAAACTTTGGCTCTCAAAGAGCTCAATCTCAACATGGTGTAGATCAGGAACCCACACCTGAAGAAATTGCTCAATATCAAAATGATGATAACTTCAAAAGAATGATGAGCATTTCTTGAAAGAAGATAGAGAAGCATACTTTTTACAATTAGCTCATCAAGGAGCTAAACTTCCTCCCAACTTTAATGTTGAAGATATCATTATGCATGAGGAAGAAACTCCACTTACAGCTATGATGAAACAGATGCATGCCATGCAAGTCAAACTTAATAACCTTGAGAAAGAAAAGGAACCAAAGGAGTTCTCCATGGAGGCTCTATGTCCTTTTCCATTTGACAAAGACTTGTACATGCCACCATTCCCGAAATGACTAAAGATGCCTAAGTATGATAAGTATGATGGACACTCTAATCCTCAAGATCATGTTAGAGAATTCTATACACAATCTATGGAGTTCATGCATGAACCAACCTATCTGATGCATCTCTTTCCTCAATCTCTGGGAGGAGTAGTCATTCATTAGTTCTCTAGATTGCCTTCTACTATCAAAACTTTTGAGGAGTTGATCAAATTGTTCTATCAGCAATACTCCTACAACATTCAACATCCAGTCACCATGGTTGATATTTACAATCTCAAGCAATATCCAGGAGAACCATTCTTGACATTTCTCAAAAGATGGAGGAAGAAATTCTCTCTATATGCTAGGCCTATCCCAGAAATGGAGAAACTTGAGATCTTCATCAATAATCTTGTCCCAAAGATCAACTATCCTTTACAAATGTAAGATCATACATCTTTTGATAAGATGGTAGACAATGCGATCAAAATTGAAAAGGTACTTGTGAAAAAAGGAGACATCACACTTCAAAAGGATAAGTATGAATCAAGATCCAGTTCTAAAGATAAGAACAAAAACTGGAACAAGAATAAAGGCATTGTCACAGATGGTGTTGTTGATACTATCTATGCCCCATCAAAGGCACTAGCTTTCAATCTAACTATTGGCACCCAAGCCATCAAAGCCTCTGAGCAAAAGGTGTCTAAATCATCTCAAAAGAAGCCAGAATACAAATCTTGGTCCGTTGATAATAAATGAAAGTTCACTCCTCTTGGAGAATCTTTAGAATTAGCTATGAGAACTCTGTTGGCTAATAACATCATCTCTTTTCCTGAGATCCAACAATCTAATCCTGATCCTAAACCAAAATGGTGGAGAGAGAATGAATTATGTGATTTCCATCGAGGTAAAGGTCACAAAACCAATAACTACTTACGCTTGAAACATACTATTCAAGATTTGATTGATAAGGGAGACATCACGATTGACAATCATAAGAGCAATAATGATCATATAGCATTCACAGAACCATTTCTAAAACATGGTCAAGAATTTTCATCTTCTCAACCTAATATGGGGGCAAAGGTCAATTATGCTTACCCTGGAAATAATGTTGTTATCAATATGGTTGAACCTTGTCTCTCTGAGCATTGCAATGTCATCACAATTGTGCAAAGAGATAGAGATCATACTTCAGCTAATGCAGTTACTCGATCACAAGCTTAGGCACATTTGAATGGACAAATCCCAGATTCATCAAATGTCCCTAAGATGCCTTTCAATCTTTCTTCCACTTCCAAATAGAAGGTTGCTTCAAAATCTTCCAATCCTAAAGACACGAGGCCAACATCTTATAGCATTGTTCAACAACTCCAACACACTAATGCAAAAATCTCCATGTTTCAGTTGCTTCGGATATCTCTAGCTCATAGATCTATTCTAGACAAAGCTTTGCTCAGATCCAATGTTCCTAATGACCTTGATTTAGATAGGTTCCAGACTATGGTTGGACATCTTACGTCTCCACAATATATATCCTTTTCAGAGGAAGATGACAACTCCTTGAGTCACCCACATAACCAGCCTTTACATATAGAAGTCTTGATCTAGAACCATAGAGTCAAACATGTGTTGATAGATGGGGGTGCTGGCCTAAACATTTGTTCTTATAGCTTGGTCACACAATTAGGATTTTCAGAATTGTCTATTGATCCTAGAAAGAAAATAACTATAAAAGCCTATGATGAACAAGAAAGATCTTCTAAAGGCACCACTATCTTACCTATCAGAGCAGGTCCAATTATCAGAGATACTATATGTCAAGTTCTTGATCTACCTTTGGCTTACAACATTCTTCTAGGGAGACCATGGATACATGAGATGAAGGCTATTCCTTCTACATTCCATCAATTCTTGAAATTTCCTTATGAAGGAGTAGAGGTCACTATTCCAGCAGACATATCCACCACTTGCAATACATTGAAGGAAAGTGCATATAAACTTGTGCTAATAACATAGAATCTTCCATTGAGCCAACTAAAGAAGCATCCACATCTAAAATGGAAGACATTGCAAAAGAGGTCAATATCAAAGAAAATGGTATGGGAGAATATACTATAGAGCCAGTCTTATCTTTGACATCTCTCCTTATCTCACCTAAGTCTTATGGACAATCTTTAAAATAGTCCAAACCAGATTCTAAAGGACCTCTTGAGGCATATAAAAAGAATTTTGTAGCAGAACAAGTCTCCAAGCAAGAGTTTGAAGAGGATGAAGTTGTGCTCGCATGGCTTTACAAAGATGAACCTGAATCTCAAGTTGTCCAAACTAGTGATTCTATAGTATCCAAAATCCCTTCTAAGGCATATGGTCCAGGAAATAAACTAATAGCTAAGATGGGATATTCAGGTAAAGGTCCTCTAGGAGTTAGAGGAGAAGGTCTTATAACTCCTATTTCACATAATGGTAGGGGAAATAAAGATATTGTTGGCTTAGGCTTTAAAAAGAAACCCTTCCACCTCAAAGGTAATTATTCCCATGTCATAGAGCAGATCACACTAGGTGAACCCCTTCTTAAGAATGACAAAATTGAACCCTCAGATAGTGATTCAGATAGCTTAGAAATTGTTCCTTATGAGCGTTTGCCTAAAGAAATCAAGAACCTCCTTGAAGTTGATGATGATCCAATAAAAATAATCAATGTAGTAGAAACACAAGAACCTAATATAGAGCAAGAGATAGTTGCCACACAAGAACCAACTAATCTTGAAGACAATCAAACAGGCAAAGAGGAAGGTGGTAGTTATTTTGAGACAGACTCCCATGAGTATGAATTCAAATCCGAATCTAAGGGTAACCCTTCTTGGGGTATTCATCCTGACTTTACTCATGTTCTTAGATTTCCTAGAGGCATAGATGAAGAATCTAATGACTATGAATGGGGAGCCATTCCAAAAGAAGATGAGCTTATTACAGAGAAACATGTTGATGTTATTCACCAATATGCACCTAAACCCAACGTAAATCTAGGGTGAAATGATGAACTTATAGAGTTTGGTCCACCTATCGCTGAATTGGATTCCCACAATGACATTGAGCCTATTCACAAATTTAATGTCTTAAGTTGTAATATCACCTTTGAAATCGAGCGTCGAGTTAGGACCAATGATGCCAGATCCATGTCCGTAAACACTATCTCCCAATCTTTCCCCACTTTGACTATCCAACATCCTGAACTTCTTGATCAAACCTCCACAAATCCAAGCCATGGTATTTATACCTTCCTGAATGACTATGCCCTTGCTTGCTACCTCAATGCAGTTGAGCCTATGAGGACTTCCATTAGTGAACCGAGTGTTAGCATGATAGAGTCGGACATCAAGTATCTTATTCAGAAAAATAAGAATAAGAATAAAAAGAAAAGGAGTTCTGAGGGTGAAAACCACTTTGTGGTAGTCTCAGAACCTACAAAAGTAAAAATAAAAGACGTATCTGAAGGTGAAAACCTCTTTGAGGTGCCTAAGGATGAGATATTTGATGTCCTTCCAAGTCATTTACAGGATAGATCTCCAGTTCTAATTGAGCCCACTCAATCCATCAACTTGGGAACAACAGAAGAACCACAGTTGATTCATGTAGCACAATCTTTATCAGAAGAAGAGAAGCAAAAATTTACTACATTCTTAACAGAAAAGAAGATCAACTTTGCATGGAAATATTCAGATATGCCAGGGTTGGATCCTAATCTCATAATGCATCATTTATCTATAGCTCCAAATGTCAAACCTGTCAAGAAAAAATTGAGAAAGATGCATCCTCACATTGCACTCTTGGTAAAAGTTGAATTAGAGAAGCTCCTAAAAGCTGGATTCATCCGAGTTATTGACTATGCAGAGTGGATTTCTAATATTATACCTATTTCAAAACTGGATAAATCAATCAAAGTGTGCACAGACTTTAGAGATGTAAACAGAGCATGCCCTAAGGATGATTTTCCATTACCTAACATTGATATGATAGTGGACATGATTGCGGACTTTGAGATGTATTCTTTAATGGATGGTTTTTCTGGATATAATCAAATAAAAATTGCTCCAGAGGATCAAGAGAAAACTGCTTTCACATGTGCATGGGGCACCTTCTGTTGGAATGTCATGCCATTTAGGCTTAAAAACACTGGTGCTACATATCAAAGAGCCATGACATCTATTTTTCATGACATGATGCATAGGACTATGGAAGATTATGTTGATGATACTTTAGCAAAATCTATGATTGGAGCTGAACATCTAAATGACTTTAGAAAAATACTAGACAAAATGGAAAAACGTAGTCTTAGACTAAATCCTAAGAAGTGTGCTTTTGGTGTCACTTTTGGAAAGCTCTTAGGATACATAGTCTCAAAGAAGGGCATTGAAGTTGATCCAGCTAAAGTAAAGGCTATCATGGAAATGCAACCTCCAAAGAATATTAGTCAAATGAGGACATTGCAAGGGAGAGTTCAATCTAGTAGAAGATTCATATCACAGCTAGCAGACATACCACAACCTTTTACAAAAACATTACATAAAGGTGTGACATTTGTGTGGAATGAAGAATGTGAGAACAACTTTAATCATATCAAGAAGTATCTATCAAATCCTCCTATCTTGATGCCTCCCATTCCAGGGAAGCCTTTGATCTTATATGTCTCCGCTATAGATACATCATCAGGGGCATTGCTTGCACAACATGATGAGAACAAAAAGGAAAGAGCTATATACTATATTAGTAGGAGATTGGTTGCATATGAGAAGAACTATTCAATGATTGAGAAAGCTTGTCTAGTTGTGATCTTTGCATCACAGAAATTGAGACATTACATGTTATCTCATACCACACATTTGGTAGCTAAAATTGATCCACTCAAGTACCTACTAAGCAAAGCTACCCTCATAGGTAGATTAGCCAAATGGGTCATGCTCTTAAGTGAATTTGACATTGAATATGTGGAAAGAAAAGCTATCAAAGGACAGGTTATTGTTGATCAATTAGCAGATGCACCTATGATTGATGATACACTGATGCAAATGGAATTTCTAGATTCCTCTATCATGACTCTTTCTTCTAGAGAATGGAAGTTATTCTTTGATGGCTCCTATACACAGAATGGATCTGGAGCAAGCATATTGTTCATAACTCCTCAAGGATACTCCATACCTAAAGAATTCAGATTAAAGTTCTCTTGCACAAACAATATTGCAGAATATGAAGCCCTTTTGAATGGTATGAAAATAGCAATTGAATGGAGAGTAACAAAGCTACACATTCATGGAGACTCTCAACTTGTTATCCATCAAGTCAATGATGTGTACCAAACTAAAGATGAAAAGCTCATTCCTTATAAGAGAATGGTAGATGATCTAAAGAAGTATTTCATATCTATCACATTTGAGAAAATACCTATAATAGAGAACAAGGATGATGATGTAATGGAAATGCTATCTACTCTATTATAGTAGCCTAAACATGAGCTACGCTACGAGTTCCTGGTGGAAGCACTATCTTATCCTACATATGATTCCCCTGAAACCCGCATGATTTGCACTGTTGTTGGTCATGATTCATTCAGATACAAAAACCTATTTTCCTATCTCCAAGACCAAATCATTCCCAATACCTTCAACCACCATGAAAAGAGATACCTTATCCGTAATGCCTCCTGATATGTCATCATTGGTCATGATATATATAAACAAGGTCTAGATGGTACACTACTTAGATGTTTAGAATAGGAAGAGTCTCAACATGCGTTAGAGGAAGTCCATGATGGTATTTTTGGGTCACACTCGAATGGTTTAACACTAGCTCAAAAACTTATTAGGGCTGGGTACTATTGGCCTGAAATGGAGAAAGAGTCTATCAAGTTTGCTAAGAACTGTCAAAAGTGTCAAGTGCATGGAAACTTAATTCATGCTTCGGGGAGAGATTTAATTTCGTTTACTACACAATGGGCTTTTCACCAATGGGCATTTGATCTTATAGGAGCTATATACCCTCATTCTTCTAATGGACATACCCATATAATCACAACTACAGATTATTTTACAAAATGGGTAGAAGCAGTCCCTTTGACGCAAGCAACTGGAAAACAAATATCTATGTTCATATTGAACTATATCATATGCAGATATGGGATACCTCATTCCACAATCATAGATAATGGTGGACAATTTAAGAATAAAGACTTAGATGATTTGTGTGCCAAATTCAAGATTACACAACATTGGTCATCAATCTACTATCGTCAAGGGAATGGACAAGCAAAGGCTTCAAACAAGAATCTATTGAAAATCTTGCACCGTATAGTTAATAAAATAGGAAGAGACTAGAATCTCATGATCAATCCAGCTCTCTGGGCCTATAGAACAAGTATCAGAATGCCCACTGGGGCTACACCTTTTGCTTTAGTTTATGGGTCTGAAGCGGGTACTACCTATTGAGGTTGAAATCCCATCACTAAGAATCAGAATGCATGGGCTAGTAACTGATGATGACTACAGAGTGTCTAGGTTGCAAGAACTTGAACTACTAGATGAGTGCAGACAAGCAGCGTATGATCATCTCAGAGTATATCAAAAGAGAATGTCTAGAGGTTACAACAAGAAAGTCAGACACAAAGAATTTTAGGTTGGTGATCTAGTCTTGAGAGAGAATCCTAAAAATCAATCACATCGAGAACGTAAGGGAAAATTTGAACCCAACTGGCTAGGTCCCTTTGTTATCACTACTACTTTTGGCTCTAGTGCCTATCAACTCTCAACGACTGAAGGAGAATAGCTCCGAGAACCAATCAACATTCTCCATCTAAAGAAATTATATGCCTAGGGCATTCATTCTATGGTAAAATGTCCTGAAAAAATCTTTAAAATTGGAAAAAGTACTGAAAATTTGAACATCTTGGTGAAAACCTAGCAATAGGCACCTTGATGATTCACAAAAAAATTAAAAAATATCAAAAGTACAAAAAAAAATTGAAAAAAAAGAAAAATACAAAAAAAATGAGAAAAAGAAAAAGTGCCTTGGTGAAAACCTAGAAACAGGCGCCTTGGTAGCAAAAATAGAATCTCTACCAAGATGGTGAAAACTTGGAAAACGGGTGCCACTTGTTTCAAAATGCTCCATCTATCAACGCAATCTTGGTCTTTCCTAGCTTTCAGTCTTGCTTTAGTTTGTACATATCTCCCAGTTTGTTTTCAATAAGTCATTTTGTACACCAATCAGCTCAAGCGTCTGTACCCTATCAATGTTTCAAAACTTGGGGGCAATCAATGTCATATCCTGTGGCCCCCAATGTATCTTAGATGTATCATATCTAGTCAGAGTCCTTTGAAGCTTCATTTGAGTCAGTCAATCAGTCTCATCTCTAGAAAGGATTTTGCATCTACAACAACGCAATCAACATCAAACACAAACTGAAAACAATCTATGCTTTTTACAATGCTTTTATCTCCTTGTATGCTTACTGATTCGCATTGAGATTTTTGCATATTATGTCCTTTCGAGCTCTTCGATGATGTCCTTTACAGGATTTAGAGAGTGATGAATGGGGGCATAATCTTTTCTTTGTTTTCTTCTTGTATGTGAAAATCTAACAACTTTGGAAATTTCGGATTGAAATGGTGTCCGACTATAAGAGCCTCTATCTCGAATTGGATGGCCATGTGTACCTCGACCATTGATACCTAGAAAATTCAAGAAAGTTTGATCTAACTATTGTCTTTTTGAGTGAGTTCTTTCTCCTATTGTGAAACACGATCTTACCTAAGGATGTGAATGATAAAGGGTCACTACGGGTAATTCACATTGGATTTAGAATGATCTCTTGACTGTTTGATGTGTTTGTATCGCAAGGCTTATTCAGGTCATCACGACGTCTATGTTTTGATGCTTATACAAATTTCTATATTAAAATGGACATGATATTCAGGTCATCCCGACGTTTATGCCTTGGTGCTTATATCTATATCCGACATTCTGAAAATACAAATCAATATTCATATATCCATGGTTTCCTAATCAGTGGGTGTTGTATTGATTCCTGCACATACAAATCGATATTCATATGTCTATGGTTTCATAACTAGTGGGCATTGTATTGATTTATCTGGTTACCTAAAAATTCAATGATGACAAATGACCGACACATGATCAGTGACTAGGTTCTAGGTCCTAGGTTTGCATTTCATTCTGCATTTCATTTTGCTTGTCTCTTTGCACTTTGCACTTTGCATGATCTCACAAATTGCTTGAACACTTAAACAATTCTTCAAATCTAACAAGAGCTGAATCTCACACGAAGGTCCATCCAATGAAATAGCAAGTAGAATCCTTTTTCGAGATCAAAATCAAAATTTGAGATCGTTCATATTATTAACTACTTGCACAATCGACCTTCAATCATCACAGGAATCCAGTATTCAACTTAACTGATTATCTTCCATCAAACTATCAAAATTTCAACTGGGTCAACTCATGGTCAAACCTAGTCAAACTTGGTCTTTTGGGCCTCCAAAAGATGTAGAATGCATTCTCAAACGTGTATAACCACTTCTCACATCAATTAACATGCTTTTGAACTATTCAACACTGACTTTTCTTGACAGATTTCAATTTTTATCCCAAAGGGGGCATGGTATTACACATCATTCAAAGTCTGTAAATCTAAATTTGGAATCACATATTTCCTTAGTAATCAAGACAACAACCATGTCTAGTTGTTGATTCATCAAAAAGACCTTATCGCTTGGGGCAAATCAATCATCACTCGGGGCATATCAGATTCATTGAGATCCATATCAATCTGGTATTCTCTTAATCTTGTAAATTGTATTAGTTTTTGTAACTATCGGTTCAATTGTGTTATTTCCTTGGTTCTTAAAAAATTGAAGGGTTCAGATGTGATACCAATGTGATTCTTATCAACAATCGGGTCTGGAATCGGTCACTCACTTCTTCACAATCATAAGGTTCGGAATCAGACGTTTTGACACTTCACAATCATCGATTCATTGTTGTTATAGTTAACATTATCTTTGGTCATTAAAGACCTATTATCTCCATATCAAATCTCCAATCAACTTCTGTCTCATATCAATTTCAATTTCAACATCATACACAGACTGTGTTTGAACCACTACGCTTCGCACATCAATTCAAAGAGGGGCAAAATGTAATACCCTAAAAATGGGCTATAGGTTCATTAACCTCCTATATCGACACATCGAATGAAATTGACATCGAAGTCCTAACCTAAGGCACATCTGAACATCATCGAATCCTAATTGATTATCCTAAATTCTGCATTGGGGAATATTCCTAATAATATTCTTAAATTATCCTAATTATCTTTAATTTAATGATTATTTGACGATAAATCCTATTTATCCTAAAGTTTGATTAACTGAATATTCTCAATATTTAATTAATTAGATTTAATACTGCCACTTAATTATTTAATTAAATTTAATTATATTCCTAATTATTATTATTTAAATTTGACAATAAATCAAAATTCCTATCGTTAACTGATTAAATTCTTATTTAATTAATTAAAGCAAGTTGTCATATTTAATGATATTATTTGGAATAAAAGTTTGATTTAATAATTGATTAACCCATAAATCAATTGTTTTATTTTCAAAATCAGTCAAGTTGGAAATAAATCACTTTATTTATTTATTTAATTCATAATTATTATGCACATTCAAAAAGCAGTTAAACTTGAAATCAAAAAATTAATTCAAGTTGTTTTAAAAATAAACTCAACTCTGATTTGAGTTAAAAAGTTGTTTTTGCATGATTTGGTGAATTAATTATCTTTTATTCTTTGATAACTCAAAAATCAACCTGAGTGGTTTATGGCTTTTCCATGCACCTCCAAAACCCTGGATTTCTATAAAACCAAGGCTCAACTCTTCAATCTCATATCTCATAATTTTGCAAACTTATGCTGGCGAATTGGTATCTGAGGAATTGGAGCTTCTTTTGTGAATCAACAACTTTGTGAGATCATTCATATTTTAGCATATCATTGTTAGATTAATTGCCTTGCATATTAGTTTTTCATTCTAGATTAGATTTCATATCATTTTTCATCTTATTGCATCTAAAATCCAAAAAAATAGAATAATTTGCATCCAATTCATATCCAGATTTTGAATTCAAATCCTTCATTTAGGTGTCATCAAGGTCACTGATCTCGGTCCAATCTAAGAATACATACTCACATCTATTAGAAGGCAGTAAATCGCATGGTTAGATTAGTTTTCATTTCATTGCACGATTTCGATTTCAGCTAAGCTCTAATGTTTTACTGAAGTGTTGTGTCTACAACTAGGTACAAAATTCACACACACACCCACTACTTTGGAAATGTCTAGTTTAATATAGGCCATAACATACATAAATCTTATAAGGGAAACCCTAGGCAAACTAGGTGTGGGTGAGTGGTCAGAGATGATAATGGAAGGTTTCTTTTAGTAGTGGCACTCCTCTTGGGTTGTCTGACTAACCACCTAGCTGAATCTATTACAACCTTCCATAGATTAAGACTTTCAAAACTTCTTAATTGTAAAATGGTATGGTTAGAAGAGGATTCAAACAAGATTATACGGTGCCTTAAAGGTGTCCAAAAATCTTCATGGACCATTTAAATTTGGATTAAAAAATCTTTGGAGATTATCAATTCTTTTGATAAGGTGTTTATTTCCCATTTTTTTCATGAAGTGAATAGGGTGGTGGATTTCTTTGCTAATGAGAGTTTAAGCTCATGATCAATTGATGTGGAAGACGAGAGATAACATGACGAAGGAGGTCATTTTTTTATGACGTATGACAATACACATTCATATAGTGTCCATCTTCCTATTGATCAGTTATAATGTTATCAGTCCTGACTCTTATTACTACTGCTATGCGGAGTGAGGAGGGCATCATGGGATCTTTTGGAGATTGTTTTTATATCCTTTGCCACACTTTATAAGTGTTGTTGGAGGTTTTTTTTTAGAGGTTTTCAATCTTGTTTTTCTCGTATTGATCAAAATTGTTAGCGATTTTGTAAGGATGGATCGTGACCAAAGAATATTTGAACCTATTAACTATGATAAATTGAGGAATAAAACCATAATTTGGTGAATCTTAAAGTGGGGAGGAGTGACCCTATTTGTTGAAAAGATCCATGGATGGGATCCTAAGTTTATTGTGAATTTCACAAAGGTTTGGAAAGATGGGAAATTTTATATATTGGGGAGAAATTTTAACATTCATGAGAATCTTATTGTAGAGGTCCCATACCCACCTCAAATTATGCCCTACTATTCTAAGGGGGGGGGGGGTGGCCTAGCCTATAATGGCCTATAATTTCTAAGGGCACCTGCTCGATAGATTCTATATGTAACATGCCTAGCATGAACCAAGGAGTTGGATTCTTTTGCACCAACAGCTAGTTGCATTCCCACCCACTCATGTTACATATAGAATCTGCAGAGGTTTTTGAATCATAGGGCCTAAGATTCTAGACATAACATGGGTGGCCCCGCCTTATGGCTATTATTCCCCTATGATGGGTTCTTTAGGGGCCCCTACTATTTGCAACATAGTTGGGTCACTTCACCAGTCATAGGAGCCAGACAAATGATCAACCCCCTTTGGATTATTGGGCGGGTTCCTTATGCAAGGGAATTGATATGGGTCGCTTGCTTCACCAGTCATATTCACGAGCCCTTTCTAATAGTAGGGTTCTCAATGGAGAGATGCAAAGCTAAAGCCCTTTCTAATTGTCTTATCTACTGATGGTGTCAAATATTTTAGGGATAGGAAATTATCAAACTTGATGTTCAAGATATTACCCAAAGAGGACAAGGAAAGAAAGGATTTGGTGAAAGAATCGAAGAGAAGATACGACACATCTCAAATGAATCTAGTCGCAGTGCTTAAGGTAATTATGCATTATTTTGCTTTGGATGGTTATTTCACTAGGGATTTTTGGCTACCACTTTGTGCTTCTTAACCATTTTAGACACAAAATGAGAATCTCATTGCCTTTAATCTTTCTTTCTTTAATTAATGTCAATATTAAGGAACATAGGAAAAACCTTAAGAATGACTTGGTCATCCATGAGGTTTTATTACTGCTAATTTATGAACATTTGAAATCCTTGTACTGTCCTTCCAATACCTCCCATATTTTTGTTTCCAATGATGAGGAATTGGGTAGTAGCTATTTTGAGGAGAAATGGAATACTAACATCAAAGATTCTAACTCAGAGCCACAAAACAAGAAACATAAGTATAAGTTGGATAGGACCATCTCCCTTGATTATGAGAAAAAAACTTCTTTAGACCCCTCTTCTCACATCGCCTATGAAGATTCTCATCCTGCTATGGATAGGGAAGGGGGAATCATTTTCTCAATGGACCTCGATGTTGATTATCCCTACCTCAACCTTGAGTAGGAATATCCAAATGATGTGTTAGTGATATAGGGGCGTTCTAGGGTACTTGATGGATCTACATGGAGGTGTGTGTTTGGTTGGTGTTACTCGATTGTAGCCTTGATTGATGGTCTCGGTCATTGAAGGAAGCTCGGTCACTAAAGAAAACTCGATAATCTTTGGTGCTCGGAGAAAGTGTTACTCAGTGATGCCTGTGGTGCTCGATCGACACTAGTGCTCGATGATGGTTGGCATGCTCAGTCATTTCACTTGTGCTTAGTTGTTTTGGTTTACCAACTAGAGTTCTATGTGATTTGTTGGGATGACTTGGTGCATTTATTATTTGTAGCTGTTGTTACAGACCGACATGTTGAATTAAATGTTTGTAAGGCTATTTTGAAGTTAGCTTGTATGGCATTTAATATTTGTTTGTAGGAGTTAAGGGTTTCATCTAGCCAACTTGTGGCTGATGATTAGTATTTAAAGGGGGTTTGGGTAGTTTTTTGGGGGGACATCAACATCAGAATGAACATCATTTTGGATGTGCTGGCAAAGCTAGAGTTGGTGAAGTTGTGGAAAAGATCTTGCATGATCTTGCAGATCAGATTATTATCTGATAGTTTGTAGTTACAGAGCTAGTGGTTTGCACACTTGGAGACAAGGAGATTTCTTGGAGGCTTGCGATCTCAAGTTTAGATCTATCATAGGGTTTCCATCAGTTGTTGATTGTTTTAGAGCAGAACTAGCTAAGATTGTATTGGATTTATGTGGATCTTGAAGAACTTGTTTCTGTTTGTAATTGGCCCTAACCTAGAAAGCCTTACAGCTGAGCATGTTAATGAAAATTGAGTTAAAACATCTTGTTGTGTTGAGTTTTCCGCTATGTAATTTTGAAGCTGCAAGGCTAGACTGTCCTTAATTGGATTCTCCCGGCCTTGGTCTACGTCAGGTGGTATCAGAGAAAAGTACTTGATCTTGTGGAGAGAAGGTTGAGCTAGCAAGGTTGATCTTGCGAAGTTGATATTGTTGGTGAAGAGATCGTATGATTTGGATTACAAATCCATGGCATTGAACTTGTGGATCTTGCCCTAGTTGTTTGTGTAAGGTGGCAAGCTAATCTGACTTGCATATAACTTAAGGATTTTCACAAGGTGGTCGGTGTAGGGTTTGTTGCAGAGGGTTTCTCTTATCTTTAAGGATGCCCCCAAGAAGATTAGACCCTAGGGTGATTGTAGATTTCTATGATACTATGGAATCTAGGATTACAGAGAAGGTGAAATCAAATTTCAGATCTGAGATGGAGTTGATGAAGAATGACATGGTTGCTGAGATCATGAGAGTTGTTATTGGTGTACCTTAGAATATCGATACTGAAGATGGTTATGAGGAAGCTGTTGAAGACTTTGAACCTATTGGATTTAGTGGTGATGACCAGAGGGATAGATCTAGTGAAGATAGAACTGCTCGGTTGCCTAGATCTAGAGCTTGATTAAGTAACAGTTACCGAATGGAAGTTTCTACTTTCTCTAGTACTTTGAAGCCTGAGAACTTGATTGATTGGATTGGTGAACTTGAAGATTTCTTTGAGCTGGAAGAAATTGAAGATCCTCTTCAGGTGAGATTAGCACAGACAAAGTTGAAAGGATACGCTTCTCTTTGGTGGAAAGAACTACAAAGAGATAGAGGAGATGAAGGTGAAATGAAGATCAATCGGTGGAGGTTGATGGTGACAAAACTGAAAGCTAAGTTCATACCTTTTGACTATGAGCTTGACTTGTTTAAGAAGTTGCAGAATCTAAAACAGAAGGATTTTTCTGTTGAAGATTATACCGAGGAGTTCTACAAACTTACTATTCGGTTTGGACACTGAGATCTTGGTAAGGAAAAGGTAGCTCAGTATGTGAATGGTTTGAGATTCAATATTCAGGGTGAGCTTGGTATGTTGAAGATTGATTCTATTGAAGATGCTTATCAGTATGCTCTGAAGGCATAAGATAAGTTGAAGAGGAAACAACATAGTAATCCTCGAGGGAAGGAAAAGGTTGATCACTCGGTGAAGGATAAACTGATTGATGCAGAAGATGAACAAAAACCTGTGGAATAGAAAAAGAAGATAGGTAGAGTTATCTTTAAGGGTACTTGCTATAACTGTGGAGAGGATGACATCGTTCTTTTGAGTGTACACAGAAGAAGCTTGGTGACCGACAAACTACTGTGGTGAATGAGAATGAACCTAAATCTGAGAACTTATTGCTTCGATGAACATTGCTCCGTACAAAGGAGGAACCTTGTCAGAGGAGTAAATTGTTTAGAACCTGATGCAAGTCTGGAGGTAAACTCTATGATGTTATTGTTGATAGTGGTAGTACTAATAACCTTGTTGTTGAGGACATGGTTCAGAAACTTGGGTTTAATAGAATGAAGCATCCTTATCCTTATAGGATTGGTTGGTTGCAAGATGTTCATGCTCTAGAAGTAAGAGAACAATGCTTTATTGATGTTCAGATTGGCCAGTATAAGGATCTTGTGTTGTGTGACATTGTAAAAATGAATAGTTGTGATATATTGCTCGATAGACCTTGGCAATATGATTGTAGAGCTATGTATGACTGTGTTAGAAATGTGTTTACTATTGAGAAGGATGACATGAAGTTTTCCTTGATGGCTTTGCTGGATACAACACTCGGTAGGAGAAGCCTGAGTATTGGTAGCTGAGTTGAGTTGGTGGATCGTGAAGGTATGGTTGATCAGTATGAAGGATAGACCTGTGTGTTGTCAAGGAAAGACTTGAAGAGACAGAGAAATTTGAAGTGGAAGAGTATGCAAACTGAAAGGGTAGAGGACTTGTATGTGAAGAACCAGTTCGGGGTTTATGTGCTGAATCCCGGAAGATGTTCTTCTCACATATGAACATCTTTTTGAACCTAGGGTGTCTGATGCAGGGGCATTCTATGGTACTCAGTGGATTTGCATGGAGGTGTGTGTTTGGCCAGTGTTACTCAGTTGCAGCCTTGACCGATGGTCTCGATCATTGAAGGAAGCTTGGTCGTTGAAGAAAACTCGATAATCTCTGGTGCTCGATGAAATTGTTACTTGGTGATGCCTATGGTGCTCGGTCAGCACTGGTGCTCTATGATGCTTGGCATGCTCGGTTGTTCTAGTTTACCGATTGGAGTTCTATGTGATTTGTTGGGCCGACTTGGTGCATTTATTATTTGGAGCTATTGTTACAGGTTGACACGTTGAATTAAATATTTGTAAGGCTATTTTGAAGCTGACTTGTATGGCATTTAATATTTGTTTGTAGGAGTTAAGGGTTTCATCCAGCCGACTTATGGTTGATGATTAGTATTTAAAGGGGTGTTTAGGTAGTTGTTTGGGGGGACATCAACATCAGAACGACATCAGTTTGGATGTGCTAGCAAAGATGGAGTTGGTGAAGTTGTGGAAAAGATCTTGCATGATCTTGCAAATCATATTGTTATTTGATAGTTTGTAGTTGCAGAGCTAGTGGTTTGCACACTTGGAGACAAGGAGATTGCTTGGAGGCTTGTGAGTTCAAGTTTAGATCTATCATAGGGTTTCCATCAATTGCTAATTGTTTCAGAGTTGAACTAGCTAAGATTGTATTGGATCTGTGTGGATCTTGAAGAACTTATTTCTATTTGTAATTAGCCCTAACCCAAAAGGCCTTACAACTGGGTATGTTAATGAAAATTGAGTTAAAACATCTTATTGTGTTGAGTTTTCTGCTGTGTAATTCTGAAGCTACAAGGATAGACTGTCCTTAATTTGATTCTCTTGCCCTTGGTCTGCGTCAATTAGCTATAACTTGTAATGTTGTTATGGACTCTTTTAGGTTGGACAATTGGATCTTTTTTGAGATTAAGGAGACTAAGCTTAAGCTTAGGGTGCTTACTAATAAATAGTACAATGGTAGTTGTAAGAATTTGCAAATAGCAAATATTGAACCAAGATCAAGAGGTTGAAGAAAATCACAAGAGAGAAAATATGAATGCAAGGATGGATTGAATAGATCCAATGAATTAATGATATTCACCAATTGATATTCACCAATGAATGTGAAATGATTACATAATAGGCCTCCTTATATAGGAAAGGCAATATGAGAGAATGATAAGGAGCTGATAAGCTATCTCCTATGCTAGGTGTAATCACATGTCCACCAAATGTGGATCATCCTCCAATATGCAATAAAGTATGTGCATTGGATTAGGATGATAATGTGATAAGAGCACAAAAGGTGGATCTCACACACAACAAGGTATGTGAAGACAACTATCACACCAAAAGTGGAATTTCTCCTACACCATGTGTTTAATAGATGTGCACACTCCTAAGTGTCTCAATCACAAACTACTATGCAATGCATTAACCTAAGTAAGATTAAGTAAAGTGTAATTAGGAATAATTAATTACACCAACACCCCCCCTTAAGTGCAACTTAGGGGAATGCACTTAAACTCACAATGCAAGATGGGTCCCGACTACTAGGCCATGTTAGGTACCCATGTACAAAATGCAATACATGAAATGCATAACTCTCATAAAGTGGAGAAAGAGGGAAAACCTCATGGGAAAAACCCTCCCCCAAAAAGAGAGAAGAAAACAGGATGCATGGAAGGATGGAGTGCTCAAGACCCCCCAAGAACTACATACATCATGTATATACAAAGAAGTATCCCCGCATAAGAAGGATAGTTGGAGACATGATATCCCCCCCCATAATGTAGAAGCTCCCATGTTGATGAAGAGTACCTGCAAACAATAGTTCAACCAATGCTTACAAGAAACATGTCTCCCCTTAGGAAGAAATAGATACATCAAATGATGAAGAAGCCAATCCATGTGCAAATGGAATGAGGAAGAAGATGAAGGTCTCCATGAATGAATCTCTAAAGACTGAATAGGTCTCTCCAAGATCAAAGAATCGATCACTTCATGTGACAAATCAAGTGAAGAAGGAGAAGAATCAAGTACACCAATCTCCAAAGAAGGTGAAGAAGTGTCCCCATCTATGATGAAACTGTCATCAAGGGAAAGAGAAACTCCCTCATGTATGTCTTCCAAATCTGCATCATGAGAATCAACAAATGCTGAAGATGCATCCAAGTAGTCATCACACTCTACAAGATCTGAAACACTATGATCATCCTGCTAAATAGTAGAGCCCATGTCTGAAGAAGCAGGAGGTGGAGGAGTAGGAAGATCAACACTTGTCTCAACAACAAAATGATTCAAGTGCCCAAAGTTCTCCTCATAATTATCCCTTGGCAAAGGGATGGGTACATCATGAATATCATCATCATTATCAACAAAACTAGAAAAGGAATACAAGTGAGATGTATGATCAACAACTCCCATAACTATGACATTTCTAGTCTCCATGTCCCTAATGTAGACATAATCAGGAGTGAACTCAACAATTTTACCTTGTGCCCCATGTGTAATTTGGTAAATAGAAAGAAGATTAGTGGTCAAGGATGGTACATAAAGAACATCATTAAATGTCCCCTCTCCCATAGGAATAGAACCTTTCCCACAAACTCTCATGAAAGTATTGTTACCCATCAAAATATTAGGAGAATTATAAGGCTCAATAGAATAAAATATATCCATAGAAGATGCCATATGATGTGATGCACCTGAATCAAGAAGCCATTTACCTTGCTCAGGATGTGTGGAAGCCATGAGTGCTTGTCCTTTACCTTTGTCTTTGAATGATGATGTGGATGTAGAAGCTGCCAATTGTGTAGAAGAAGGAGTAGACACTGATGAGGGCAACTTAATGTTGTGTTTCTGAGTAATGTGAGTTAGCTCATCAATCTTCTTTTGAAAACACTTATGCTCATCATGTCCTAACTTTTGACAATATGCACATTTATCTCTCTTTCTTCTAGATGATTCCTCTCTTGAAGAGGACTTGGATTCAATACTTTTTGGTGAAGAAGATTCATTACCTTTGTCATAAGGCTTAGGATCCTTATTTTTTTTCTTTCCTTTTCCATTAGAAGCCTTTGATGTATACTCACTTGCAATCAATGCTTGATGTGTGGAAGGCTTCAACTGACCCATGTGTGCCAACTTTGCTTGTTCCCTTGTGAGTTGCGCTGCAAATTCATCAAGAGAGGGCAATTTGTATGCATTGCCAAGAGCATCCATAGTAGCATAGAATGTAGAAACAAAGATAGAATAATCAGGACCAAGCTTGGAAAGAATAGAAAAGATCAATTGTTCATCCCCTTTAACAATGCCACATGAAGAAAGCTCCAATCTAATAGTATTGAACTTAGAGAAAAAATCTTGAATATTGTCAAAATCCCTAGGATTAAGACCTATGAGATCATTCTCTAATCTGAATTTCCTCATTCTATCAGGTTTACCAAAGAGTCCTTCCAATGTGATCCAAGCATCATGAGGATGTGTGCAAGATGCAATATGAAAGAGCATGTCACGAGAGATGGATGATTTAAGAGAGCCAAGTGCATTATCCCTTCTATCAAACCATTTTATCCTTTCTACAACACCTATTTGAGGTTCTTGATCCTGCCCAAGAGTCATTCTAAGCAATCCAAGACTCAACAAATGATCACTTAAAGAAACTTTCCATTCATGGTAGTTATATGGAGTGAGGATTTTAACCTTTGAATTATCCATATTAACACCAAATAATGATTGATAGCTACTAATAACTCCTTCAAATGACTAATGCAAATTAGAAAACTGAAATCCAAGGATTAACCAAGTGCAATTAGAGCCCCAAAATAGCCTATTGCTGAAAGTGATATGTCTACCCAAAATCACTCAAATCTGATTGTAGATTTGGAAAGTAGACAAAAAATCATGCACTTTAAAAAAAAAATTCACCTCAAAATGTTACCGTATGTGCCCAAACGAAGCCCTGAAAGTTGTAGAAATCAGGAACAGATAGGCACAGTCACCAAAAACTAGAATTTCTGATAACTCAGGCCACCAAAATGCCAAAATAATACCACCACTAGAAATTTTAGGAAATTCTACCCAATTTAAAAAAAAATTGCACCTGATTTGGAGCCTGGATGACCAAGTTATGGCCTCTCAAAGATTGACTGTCAAATCAAAAAATGCAAATGGTGAAGGCTGGGAAATCTCTAAACCCTGCTGATGTCAGCAATCTGTGGGGTTAAATTTGACAGTCATACAACTGTCAAAAAACCTAATTCTGCTATGCTACGATGACTAAACGACCGTCAAATTTAGCTTCAAATGAGAGGTGACGTCAGTGAAAAATGCCTCCGTGGGCTGACGTGTGCGCTGACTAGATTGGCTGTACAGATCCGTACACCTTGTGGCAAATGACGTGGCAAGGGTCAGGTGACATGTCACTATTGCCATGTGGCACTATGTCATTCATCCATGTGTCTTTGACTGGTGCTTGGATGTGACTTGCTGGTGCCACGTGTCTTGATCTTATTGAGTCAAGGCATTGAGTTGGAGCCCGCGTGGCAGCCTTTGGTTCTGCTGCTTTGGAGGAGCGGTGATGGTGGCATGCTGGAATTTCACCGCTTGATGTAGGAGGGGCCATAAGAGCAGAGAGGTGGAGGAGGCCGCAGATCTCGAAGGAGCTCTGTGGAGGAGATCAATGAAGTGGTAGTCGATGGTGGGCGTCCGATTGGTGGCAGGGGAGTCTGCAGTGCGGGTGGTGTGAGGTAACTGCTTGGGCGGATGCGTAGAGCGGTGTTGACTACTGGTGGCCAGTGGAGGGGTTGGCACTGTCGGGAGGAGAGCGTTCTAAGGAGCCCGCGGAGGAGAGAAGACAGGTGGTGGAGTAGCAGTGGTTGGGAAGCCACCGGTGGTGGGCGGAGCTGGGGATCTTCCAAGCAGCGGAGCGTTGTGGCATTGTTTAGTCCCACATGTATTGTGGGTTGCTCTCCCAAGGATTTTAATATGCAAATCCGCCCTTTCAAGGCAAAACAAGTTGCTGGTTTTTGACTTGCGCTTGAGGTCAGATTGGATCTCTCTGATAGAGATGATGTCACTGTGATGTATTTATGCACAAAGATAATGGAGAATATTCTCTGCGGTACAATAAAATTGCAGGGCATGTACCAAGCCCAGAAATAACCAAATTTTTGCTAAAAAAAATTCTAAAAAAATTTACAGAATAAAAAAATATTTTTTTTTAACAAAATCGTACCGGAGGTGCAGATCGGGCCATACATTCCGATTTGCAAATTTTTTTTGCCTCGGATTTGACTTTCACCAAATATGGGAAAATTTATAGTCGATCTTAACCGAAACAGCCTCCCAGATGCAATGGTGAGGTCAGATCTGCTTCAAGACACCTTTATCACACGCTGGTTGCCAGATCTAAGATTTAGACCTTCAAAGCTTGCATCAAGCTCTCTTCAAATCGGCTGATCTAAATGCTCCAATGGCTCTAATACCATGTAAGAATTTGCAAATAGAAAATATTGAACCAAGATCAAGAGGTTGAAGAAAAGCATAAGAGAGAAAATATGAATGCAAGGATGGATTGAATAGATCCAATGAATTAATGATATTCACCAATGAATGTGAAATGATTACATAATAGGCCTCCTTGTATAGGAAAGGTGATATGAGAGAATGATAAGGAGTTGGTAAGCTATCTCCTATGCTAGGTGTAATCACATGTCCACCAAATGTGGATCATCCTCCAATATGCAATAAAGTATGTGCATTGGATTAGGATGATAATGTGATAAGAGCACAAAAGGTGGATCTCACACACAACGAGGTATGTGAAGACAACTATCACACCAAAAGTGGAATTTCTCTTACACCATGTGCTTAATAGATGTGCACACTCCTAAGTGTCTCAATCACAAACTACTATGCAATGCATTAACCTATGTAAGATTAAGTAAAGTGTAATTAGGAATAATTAATTGCACCAATAGTAGTGATAGATTGTAAAATGAAGAATGGAATTAGTCTTTGGTTAAATGTATGAATAAGATGGATGACACTATGAATTCCATGAAGAAGGATCTTGAAGGGAGTTTCTGAGAAATGGAAGGTGAGTTTAAGAGCATAAATTATAACCTTATTTCTCTTGTTACCCTATGAAATATAGTCATTAAGAGCACAACATATAGTATCAAAACCATGGTCAACAAATTGGAAAGCATCCACCAAGACAAGGGAGTGATTGATGTGGATGTTGTTGACAAGGAAAAATGGTGGGATGATACTAGTCTAAGCAACAAAACCATAAAATGTTTGAAAAGGAAGGTGGATAAAACTCCCCAGGACATTTAGGACCTGAAGGGAGTATCTCTCAAGATGACTCAATTAGAGGGTGAATCTATAGAGGCCCTGAAGAGTTTTTCCTAAGGTTTCAATGAAAATATGGACCTATTTGCTGCAAACAAAAACACCAAAAACACCAAACAAGCACATTAGATGTTAGTAATTTCAAATGCAATAAAATAATCAACTTTCATTACAACCTCCGATGAACTAAAACAAGGGCACCCAAAGCTTTGTTTGATTTGCTCTTTGAGATTATTATGGATATGCTCTCCCAACACAAATGAAATGCAATCTAATGCAAAACTATAAGATGCAAGCTAGATGAAGGTGAAGGAGTTGAAAACAAGTATAAGGAACTTGCCCCAAGCTTCACAAATGATGAAGATTAAGATTGATGCAAGATTTATTTAAGACTATGATAATGGAAATGTAACAAGATTTAGATTAGAAACAAGATTAGAATGCAAAGAAAAAACTAGGACTAAAATGATTAAGAATATTAGAAGATGCAAGAGCTAATAGATTAAGAAGAATAAGAACTTAGAAGAATTAGCCTAAAATGAGGAGTGAGACCTCTTTTATAGAAAATGAAAAGAATTGGACGATGGAGATTAAGAGGCAAAATAATGAGTGGCCAAGATTAAGAGGCAAAAAGGAAGTGACTAAGATGAAGAGGCAAAAAGAAATGAGTGGAGAGGATTAAGAGGCAAAAGGTGAAGTAGGAAAAGTCAAACTTCACTTTTAGAGGGAAAGAGGAATTTAAAAATGATTGGTGGAGAAAAAAGATGGAGAGGTGGCCACCTTGGAAAATGTGATTGTGCACATGATTAGATGTAATCCACCTTTTAATCAAGATTAAAGGAAAAAGGGTAAGCATAGGAAAAAGGGAAAGGAATTAAATCAAAATAAATTTAATTTAATGATGGTTTAGAAGAGCTTTAGGCTAGTGGAGGAATAAAATTTATTTTATAAAAGGAAATGGAGGGATAATATATTAAATTAAATTTAATATATTATAATATTTAAATAAAATTTAAATACAAAGGGAAAATAAATTTATTTAATTAAATAAAATAAAAGAATATAACAATTATAGTTAATTAATAAAATTAACCATAATGTTAAGGGCAAATATTAATAAAAATTAATATTAGAATGCGAAGGATAATTTTAGGTATCTACATTTTGCCCCTCTTTGATGCGGTGTCAAAATTGTCATCGTTTCAAAGAAGAGGAAAATAAGATTCCCTAGGAGTCGTGCCTAAGTGATGACGGGAAGAGGATGAGGATGGTGCCCCCTTGAGAAAATTGAGCAAAAAATTAATTTTGACAATTTTCTTGAAAAGGAAGGGCGAGGATAGTGGAAGTGAATAAAAGAAAGCCTCCAATGCAAAATGAACCTAATTGTAGAATATCATTGTGTCAACATGGGAGAGCATATCCTATTTTGATATTGTTCTTGATGTTATGAACCAAGGTATGAGGAACCAAGATGACCATGTGCCAAGTATGTGATAAAAAAGGTAAATACAACCATATGCCTTATGACATCATGATATTGAAGACCATGATGCCCCTGTGACAATAGGATGCAAAAAATATTAATGCATACAAGCAACAAGCAAGAATGCACAAAAAACTAAAAGTAAACCAACATATTGCTCCTAGTCAAGATGAAAACCAATTGATTGATTGATTGATTGATTGATTGATTAAGTGACTAGGAGGGCAGGGCCTCAAGGATTGGGAAGGATACATCCCATGATGATGATTAGATTTGAAATTGATCAATTTATTATCAGCCGATTTGGTTTAAGATGATGACTTGATTAAAGATTAACATGCTAGATTGAAAGATTGGATTGCATGGATTAATATTAATAGCACTTGATTGGACTGATTTGGGATATTTTGGATCATAGGGAGTTGTTTATTTTTTTATTTTTTTCAAGATCATATATCAATTTTTTTTGAATTTTTTTAGGATCATTTTATGTTATTTTTGGATTTTTTAAAATTTTTAAATTTATTTGGATGAGTGGATTGGATAGAATGGGATTGGAAGAAAAGATGACTGGATAAGATGAGATTGAAAAGAATGTGAGGGGAATAAATGGATTGGATTAGAAGATAAAGAGATTTGATAGACAAGATGGTTTGAATAAGATGAAAGGATGATCAAGAGATTGGAAGGATGAGAGGAAAAGGGAACAAGTGGATTGGGATCAATGACAAGGGATAACTAGGGAATGATAGAGGATGAAAGGATGGACGGATGTTAGGTATGAATGAATGGACGAAAGGGAGGGATTATACAGGAGATAGATGGAATTAATGGATAGGTAAGGGTAGGATATGGAAGACTATAGGATGTGGGATATAGGGATGGAGATCCAAGAACTATATGGAAAAGGAGTTACATGCCCCAAACTTGAAGGAGGAGAATAAAAGATGGAAAGATGGAGGATAAAAATGTATAGGATGGAAGGATGGTGATATGATATGGGGATGATGGGGAGGAGAATGATATGGTAAAGAGGATGAAGGATGGAGAGATGGTGGATAAAGGATGTATGAAGTGGATGAAAAATGCAGAAAGGATATTTATGGAGGAAGTTAAGGCTTTTATTGTCCAAAGCATGCATGAATATTTTCTTTCTTGTACTGCCTCTAATTTTTTATGAAGGAAAGAGGTATGAAAGTGGAAGATGGATGGATAAGGAATATGAGATGGAGGGTAGGAAGAGGATAGGGGATAATGATATGGAGGATATAGATGGAATTGGATAATAGTTAATGGATGGAGGAAATGTATAGGATAATCAAGATCAAGGACATGGAAAGGAATATGGACTCAAAGTATTATGAATGATGGATTAAGGGAATGCATATGAAGAGGACTATGAAATGGAGGATAGGGATGTCAAGATAAAATATGTGAAAATGGATGGAATTATGATGGAAAATGGATGGGTAAGGATTAAGGATTATGGAAGGTACATATGGATAGAGGAGACACATAGGATAGTCAAGATCAAAGATGGGAAAGGAAATGATAATGAACTTAGATAGGAAAATGGATGGTGGATAGGGAATGTGGAAGATATTTATGGGAGAATAGTATGGATGGTGCTTGTCCCCAAGTATAGAGTGCAAGGGGAGGTGGATAAATGAATGGAAAAGATATGATATGTATGTGAAGTAGATGATAGGGAAGATATTATGGATGGATATCGAGAAGGAATTTACCCCAAGTATGAAGAAATCATGGACCTATTTACTACAAACAAAAACACCAAAAACACCAAACAATCACATTAGATGTTAGTAATTTCAAATGCAAAAAAACAATCAACTTTCATTACAACCTCCGATGAGCTAAAACAAGGGCACCCAAAGCCTTGTTTGATTTGCTCTTTGAGATTATTGTGGGTATGCTCTCCCAACACAAATGAAATGCAATCTAATGTAAAACTATAAGATGCAAGCTAGATGATGGTGAAGGAGTTGAGAACAAGTATAAGGAACTTGCCCCAAGCTTCACAAATGATGAAGATTAAGATTGATGCAAGATTTATTAAGACTATGATAATGATAATGCAACAAGATTAAGAAACTATGCTAAATATGCAACAAGATTTAGATTAGAAACAAGATTAGAATGCAAAGAAAGAACTAGAACTAGAATGATTAAGAATATTAGAAGATGCAAGAGCTAATAGATTAAGAAGAATAAGAACTTAGAAGAATTAGCCTAAAATGAGGAGTGAGGCCTCCTTTTATAGAAAATGAAAAGAATTAGACAGTGGAGATTAAGAGACAAAATAATGAGTGGCCAAGATTAAGAAGCAAAATGGAGGTGACTAAGATGAATAGGCAAAAAGAAACAAGTGGATAGGATTAAGAGGCAAAAGGTGAAGTGGGAAAAGTCAAACTTCACTTTTAGAGGGAAAGAGGAATTTAAAAATGATTGGTGGAAAAAAAAGATGGAGAGGTGGCCACCTTGGAAAATGTGATTGTGCACATGATTAGATGTAATCCACCTTTTAATCAAGATTAAAGGAAAAAGGGCAAGCATAGGAAAAAGGGAAAATGAATTAAATCAAAATAAATTTAATTTAATGATGGTTTAGAAGAGCTTTAGGCCAGTGGAGGAATAAAATTTATTTTATAAAAGGAAATGGAGGGATAATATATTAAATTAAATTTAATATATTATAATATTTAAATAAAATTTAAATACAAAGGGAAAATGAATTTATTTAATTAAAGTAAATTTAATTAAATAAAATAGAAGAATATAACGATTATAGTTAATTAATAAAATTAACCTTAATGTTAAGGGCAAATATTAATAAAAATTAATATTAGAATGCGAAGGATAATTTTAGGTGTCTACAGTTTCTTTATTTTTTACTTGTTCTATACCTTTTGCTAGTTTTTGCCAAGTTTTTTTTGTTGTCTGGGAGTTGTTGGTGTCATGTCTCTTTTCTTTATGGCAACCTTTTGGTGTAAGGGCTTTTGTCAAATTTTTCATCTTTAGGGTCTTCTTTTCGTAAAAAGGGTTTCTGGTCCCTTCAAAAATTATTTGTTTTGTAATAGAAAACACACATAAGACTTCTACCTACACTTTGGTAAGGTACCCTACTCATGTCTTCCATCTTAGATGGGGATGTAGGACAATCTAAAATATAAAACTTTGTTCCAATTGTAAAAGGAACACATAATGGTCGATAGTCCTGCTTGTTGAACCTCTATAAAATTGACTTCACATACTTACTTTGGCCTAGCCATAACTTCACGTGCTCTCTATCTCTTCTAATTTCCATCATAAGAATATTTTTAACTACACCAAGATATTTCATTTCAAATTTAGTAGCTAGCTGAAAATTTAGTTTTAAAATCATACATTTCCCTCTACCAATGAATAACATATCACTAACCTATAATACAATGTATAGGAAATGATCACCATTAAATTTATAATAAACACAATAATCTGATTTAGAACACTTAAATCCCAAAATCAACACATATATATAAATTTTATGGTACCACATCTTAGGACTCCACTTGAGTCCATACAAAGATTTCTTCAATTTACAAACCAAACTACTTTTAGCTTTTACCACATAATGCTCTGGTTGTGTCATATAAATATCCTTCTCCAAATCACTTTGAAGGAAATAAATTTTGACATCCATTTTATCAACTTCTAAATCGTAAGTAGAAATACTAGAATGCCAATGGATGCCATTTTTACAATAGGAGAAAATATCTCACTATAATCAACACCCTCAACCTAGGAGTGGTCTTTCACAACCGACATCCATGACCATATTTTAAAGGTGAAACCTTCACAATTTACAATGAAGCATGCATATATTTAGTATGCATAGAAGTACTATTACACTCAATAGTGTATTATCCAACTTATACAATGTGCCAATTATGACACCTCTAGCAATCACCATATCATTCTCATAGTTTTGCATTTGGCATTAGAAAAAGTACCCACCTACCCAAATCTATTAGTTTTCTCATAGATAAAACTTTCCTCCTCATCTCTCCAAAAAGAAAAAAAATTCCACCACATCTATAGTCTTCAAAATTATAGAAGTACTATTAATGGCCATAACAAGAGATTTTTACAAATTAGGCAAAGAATAATGCAAGATTTGTCATTTCTCCTCATTATCCATCTTGACCAACTAATGCTAATTGATCCACCAAAATATTGAAATCTTCCAAGTGGTCTGTAATCTATCCACCCTCCTCCATTCTCATGAAATATAGTTTATTCCTTAAGAAAATCTTATTTAACAAAAAATTGGCATGATACATCTCACCAAACTTCTTCCAAAGTTTACTTACAAAGGTCTCTTCTTGGACTCTAATAAGAAAAGAGCTAGCCATACAAAAACTAATTAGACCCTTGGATTTATGGTCTATAACATCATATCTGGCACCCCCAGTTAGATCTTTAAGTCTCAATACACTCTCATTAATAGCATCACATAGATCTCGATCTATTAAGAGATCCTCCATCTTTAGCTTTCACAGTTCAAAATTATTTCTAGAAATTTTTTTCATCTCTATTCTCCTTGACGAATGTGGCATCTAAAAATTCTTGAAACAATATCACAATGTATCTTCTACAAAAGCTCCTACTCACTTATGGATCAGTTTTAAAAAAACCTAAAAACCCACAATTGAAACCAAAGGTGATAAGATTTTGATGCTACTTATTAGGAAATTAAGGTAGCATAATAACTTCTTATGCTAACCTTGAGATGAGTGTTATGTAAAAAAACTCCTAGATATTTACAATAGTTACAAAACTAAATAAAATTAAACATAAATATCATGTATACCATAACACAATGATTTACATGGGGAAAACCTTATCAAGAGAAAAAACCCACACTTTAAAAGCCACCTAATATATTATTTAGAAATCAACAATAGATTACACTATAATTGCAGAGCAAGCTTCTCACAAGAGTATCACCAACCAGAGATTAAGAGGTAACTCAACAATCATTATATTCTTACAGCCAAACCTCTATCTCACGCACCTAATATATAGGAGATACAATACATGAAATTGTCAAATGATATTACCAAACCATGACCTAAAAACCACCTAAAAAGTGACAACCATCTTATCTCCAACTTAAGATGCCACATGATGTGTCAAAACACACACCGACATGTGTAACTATCTTTTACAACTTATGTACATGTTTAATGCATTTTTATATTTCTCATTTTAGGAGACCCAACTTCTAGAGGCCATAACTTTTGAATTGGGTGTCCAATTAACAAACTGTTTGAAGCGCCAGAAAGTTTGTGACATGTTCTATCAATATGTTTAGGAATCCTTAAGGCCTTAAAAATTGATTTAAGAAGATTTCTTCAACAACTTCAAAAATGAAAACTTTAGTATCTTCAAATCTAGACATGATCTTGTGACTGAAATTTATTGGCATGCTTATCTAACCTCTTTGTTCAGCTTTGGGAAACGTTTAGGAAAAAAATGTGCTCAAATGTAAACTTACTATAAATAGCAACCTTATGCAAATATGAGGTTGAGACACCATTCTCCTAATAGTTAATGTAAACTAACTTTAATTCCTTGGGTTTAGATTTGGAGGAGTGTTCTCAAGAATCACATGGTGTAAATTGGATCACCAATAAACCAACAAGCTACTACCTAAAATACTAATGTAAAAACACAAAACCACAACCTTAAACATACTCTTCTCACCCCTCCACTCCACTATCAATATTAATACTCAAACCCATCACATCCATCCTTGTGACTTCCTCCGTCACTTTAACATCATCCAATGAAGAATTGTCACATCTAAGAGATGATCTAGGAAACTTTCATTGTGAAATATATACAATTTTTTTTGGCCCAAATAAGCCCCCTATGCCCAAAGAGGGTATTGAGAAAATGCTTTCAAACAACCATGATTATGAGTAATTGTTACCACTTGACCTAGGTTGATACAATACACCTTAATCCCTTTGCATTCCTGAACATTTCCTTCCTCACTAGGCTTACATCCTTTAAAGAAGCTAGTGGATTGAAATCTTTAACCAAAGCTTTAATATAATATGACACATCACCACTACATTTCACATCATCAAATATAAAGGGTAGTAATAGATGAAGAAACTAGACCTTATGCTTTAAAGATGACACAAATGATGCTAGCTTTTGAACATAATCATCTTAAATTGACTTTTTCAAGGAGGACCACTATCACCTACACTTTCTTTGAACACAATTTTGGCAAAGTTAGAGTTAAATGATCCTTGTAGCTGAGTATAGTATATATTTCATTATTAAAAACATTTCCTCTTACAAAGGGGTTCTTTATCCTAGAGTGGTGAGGATAAGCCATTACAGGGAGAGCACACTACAAACAACAATTACCACACTAACACAGAAGTTCACGACTAAACACTAAGTTAGAGGAAGTAAAAGAATGGTCTTGCAACATAGGAAAAACTCTAGAGCATTTAACAAAGTTGAAACACAAGCTAAGGAGGTGGCAAGTGATAAATCTAGCAACACACATGACATGAAATCAATCTACCACTTGCACAAAACCTCAACCACCATCCACATGTCCAATCAAACCATAACATTTACTCGAGTAATTACCCTTAATCACCAACTTAGTGGTCTCCATAATACCCCAAGGAAAACAACTTCAATGCTTTAGGGAGGCTTAAAAACTAACATTTCATCCAATCTTGACCGAGATGAAATTAACTCACTAAAAAAATAAAGAAGCTCTATATCCACTTGAACATTTGACAATAATCCTATATTAAATTAACTTCTTTGAAACAATCTAATTTTTTAAATTTATTTATTAAATAAACAAATTTTTAAACAATAAAACTTCCTTAGAAACAAAATATAAATTATTCTGGATTCAAACAAAAACCATTAATAATAATTAAAAATTACTTCCCGTCAACAATCTCCACATTTCATTACCTAAGTGGACCACACCATAAACGAAAAACATGACTCTCAATTGTAGCAAACCTACCTCTTTAAAAACAAACAAACAACAGATATATCAAATATACTTTCTTTCTAGCTATCTATTTATTATTATCATCTAATACCCCTTTACGAGAGTAATTTAGAATTTTTTAAATTTTAACTTTTTACTTATTACTTATGTTAAGGTCAAAACCCAATTATTTGTCTAAAGAAGGTTTGACGTCTTCGAAGCTCTCACAAAACCCACAACCTCAGAAGAGGTTTTGCCATATTTTCCTCCGCAAACCGAGTCTTATCCTTTCTTACGCTTTCAGGGGCTAAAGCTCTTACACCATAACAATGGACGCAATTACTTGCACACTGCTTTTCTTTATCTAAATGCAAAGCAAAAATCCTTTTTCTTCTGCAAAATCAAGGTATTTATATCCTTATTTCTATCTACATTTGGTGTGTATCTACACTATCCTGTTGTGTTTTGAAGCTGGGTCATCGTTGTGCGAAGTGCCTCAAGTTACTGCTCGTGCACAGACCAACATTGGGATAAGGGTCTGTTCATTCTTCTTGTGTAGAGTTCAAAGTGGTATTATATTTGAGTTTTTTACTACCTGTGATAAAGTGTAGGGCAGGATAATTTATGCGGTAGGAAAAAGCATCCGGGGAATTTGTATTTTGCAAACTCATTTGAGATTTCTTACGAACTTGCAGAGCATCTGAAGAATGGCAAATCCAGACGAGGATGTTGGTAAGAAAGTAGAGGATGTTGATAACGAAGAAGTAGAGGATGCTGATAAGGAAAATGTAGAGGATGTTGATAAAGAAGAAGGAGAGGACACTGATGCCGACTCATTAGACGAAAGAATTAATCCGGCTCCAGGCTTTGAGGACTACAACTTCCCTGAGGATCCGGAGAAATGGACTGTAGAAGACTTGGGAGAAGTTTGGATTCATGAAAAACTATCAGAGACTGAGGATTCAGACGATGAAATAATAGATGACACGGAAACTTCATCAGAAGATACTGATGATGTTTCAACAGATATTTCAGGTCTTACTTCAGAAGAAGAAGAGGAAGAAGAAGAGGAAGAAGAAGAAGAAGGAGGAGGAGGAGGAGGGCAAAGAGGAGGAGAAGGAGGAGGAGGAGGAGGTGGAGGAGAAGAAGAAGTGGGAGTAGGAGGAGGAGGAGAAGAAGAAGAAGAAGAAGAAGAATATGATGATGATTTGGATGATTTTACATCAGATGATGACATATCTTACATATCTTCAAGTGATGACGAACCATCAGACCCATGGTTAAAGTTCCAAAAGCGCAATGACCCACAAGAATATGACGAGAAAGATTTAAATGAGGGCTTTGGATGGGACCCTGACATGGCAGGCAATGAATCAAAGAAGGCAAAGAGGATAGACGACATAACTGAAGAGGATTTTGAAGAATTGTACTTCGACGATGAAGATGATGACGGCGAACTTAATTATGTGCCATATCATAGAACGTTTCCTGTTGTTCCAGTAAATTGGTATGAAGTTAGCGATGAACATGAAGTGGTGGAGGAATTGGATCGTATTGAAGAAGCTCTAGTATGGTTTAGCTTTGTTTTTGATGATGGATGCACGTAAGTTTTTCTAGATGCATTGGATTTCAGTCAAATTTACTTAGATATTCTTTTGCTAATGGCTATTTTAGATCATTTTTTGAAGATTAAAGTGTCTAATTTGTAAACTTTTGCAAGGAAAGAATACGCCACACTTTTGAATTAAAATAACTCAAAATGACATATTATCCAAAATCCAAAACCAGCAGCAGTAAGTTGTATACACAGTCTTACATATTGTCATAGAATAGTTATGTTTATTTTTAATGCAATGGAAGCACTCACAGTCTATAATATATTAATATTCCTATATAAATAATTCATCCATTTGAGGTATTTCATCCCGCATTCCATAGTTTCCACCTATTTTCTCCATTCTTGCACTATTTGTGGGACTTTGGGCTTTAGGGAGATAATATTAATTTTTCTAAAAGGGTTTCAGTTTTCATGAAAGTTAACTGTAGCATTCCTACTTATGTTTCATGTTGAGTGCAGGGTCAGGGGGCTTTATCTTCTGTGATGTCATACAAAATGCATAAATGACACAGCTTATGCTTTGTGCAAATTTCTGGCTTTGTGCTTAACAGTATGCTGCATTTTAATATTAATGTATAATCAAACTAGCCCAAAGTAGCTAGGCCTATAATGGTTCGCTGTGGCATTTTGTTCTTTTTCTATTCAATCCTTAGCTTATGATTTTCTTAATTTTGTTTGGCGTGATTTCTTACTTTACTCTCCCTTTTTACTTTGCTTGGTGGTTAACAAGTACTTTCTGCTCTTGAAGTGGAGGAGCTTGTATTAGCAGAAAAACTATGTTCTTTGTTGGTAAACATACAAGCTTAGTGATTGTCACCCTTGCTATCATGTTTGAGTGTTATAAATAATTACAGTGTTTGTTTGAGCTGAACTTCTTTTATTTGATGTTTGCAATTACTGATAAAAATGTTTATTTTGTGTCCATATGCACAAAGACATCACAGGTAAAATATTTCAACATTAAATAAACTGCTTTGCAATTTGAATTTATTTCCTATTTGTTACTGTCTGGTCGAGATGATTTCTGTTAATGATAAAGAGTAATTTGGTTGTGTGTTGCCTTTAAAATACCCTGTTTTCAATTTCAACTTTTTTTGGGAAGAACAAATTTGAATCTGTTTCTGGTGATTGTTTTTCATACTGTTTCCTCTGCGTTGGGCCAGGTATGAAGGAACCATTTGGGATGATCTTGCTCAAGGAAAAGGTGTATTTACCACTCCTTTGGAAATTTGCAGGTTTGTTAAAATCTTTAAATTTCAATGGCCTAATGCTAATAGACAAGGAGAAGAAATGCACTGTTGACAATATCTGATGAATTGAAATTTGTTTTGCATGTACAGTATCATGTTATAAAATTTTTGTCGAAGATTCAACTCAAAACAAATTATATAATGTTTGGAAGGCATGATTGATGGGAACTTAAATATTGTTTTTGATCAGATAGATATTTGTCTAAGTTGCATCCTTAGTTGCCAGAAATAATAAAAATGAAACATGATGGACAAATGGAATGGGAGAGTTGGGGAGTTACATGTTTTTTTAATAGATTCATCAATCTTGCATGTTTTTTTTTGATCTATAACAGTGATAATTTTATTAAGTAGGAAAAATCAAGTTACAACCTGGCCCAAGCCAGGGATGGCAACAACTAAGAAAGCCATATCCCAAATAGGACAAACCACAAGAAAAACATAAACAAACCAGAAAGCATAACAGAAAACACAACTAGCCATCACAAATTACTTTTATCTCAGCCCTTCTTCTGTGAGCGGAGAATTGTGTTGAAGGATTTCTTCTTCCTTTCACAGTTTCCCAGCCATCTTCCACCTTGGCAGCCTCGTTTTGCCATGCCAATAGGTTCTCCTCAGCATAAATTGCTTCACCTGTGTTACTCTGATTTTGTTGAAGCCGATTTCCATCCAATTGTTCATCTGCTTTATCTCGGGATCCTATGGGTCGATTCTTTTCTCTACCCTCTGGTGTAGCTGTAACCTTACTAGCATTTCTCAAATTTTCACGACCAGCCATGTCATCCTCAACACCAGTCTTAACCAATGGGGCCTCCAACCTTACATTTCTACCATTTTGTTGTAATACCTTGTCCAGCGTAACCTGGGATTCCTGCATCTTCTCATTCCCTACAACCTGGGAGAAACTCTTTTGATTTCCAGCCTTCTTTTCAACCGTGTAGTCTTGCTGAGATGCATTTTTCCACCACGATGCTTCCTTAGACCTCTTCTCTTTGCCACAGTGTGCAGCCATGTGCCCTGTTTTATAACATCTCCTACATCTAAAAGGGACACCTTCATAGTCCAATGATTGGATCTAGCAGCCCTTTGAGGTTTTGATGGAGATTTCTAATGGAAGACCATGAGAAACATCAATTTCTACCAAAATACGAGCAAATGTAGAATGTAGGAGATTTGAAGATTCCTTATCTACCATAAGGAAATCTCCTAAAGACTCCCCAACAGCTTCCAACAAGGAGTCTAACAAGAGATGGAGAGGAAGGTTGGGAAGTCGAACCCATAATGGGATTTTATCAAAAGTTTCTGTAGCTGGACAAAAGTCCGGGTGCCAGGGTTTCAAGATTAAAGAGAACTTATCCTCCCAACTCCAAAAATGCTCACATAAAACTTTGTTTCTGTCTTGAGATTTTTCAAATACAGCTATAAAAAACTCCTTAGCTACAGGATATATTTGCACATACCCATCAATGAAGGGCTCCTAGTTGTCTATAATCCAAGAATGGAGATCATGTAGGCTTGGCCAAAGGCCTCTAAATCTCCCTATAATACCCAGTTCTGAAAAAACTGAAACATTGTGATCAATCTCTGCTTCTGTCTCCAGATCCACCTCAACTGGAATCTTCTTAGATATGGGTAAACTGGAACCCCCAAACCCGTCTTCCCCTTGTCTCTGAGACCTTGGACCATGCCTGGTCAATACATGGTTCCAGGTCTGTGGCGCCTTCGGGCTCCCAACCCCTTTCTTCCATCGACCGTTAAGGGCAGCCACTTGTTGTGGAACACCCTCAGTGCAATTGGTGTCATCGACAGTCTTCACACCTTGCTTAGAAGAAGCTGTGGCTTCACTAATCTCCTGCGCGCACCAAGCCCATCCATTCTGCCGAGGGCCTGTGTTACCAGAGGGCTCACCTGTTAGAAAGCCATTGAAATCCTTTCTTTGTGATCGGATTGCCAGACTTTCCCCATCTTTGCTCACAAATTCGCACGATTGTAAACCGCCGCGCTTAGGGCTACCAAAGCTAGGAAGAGCAGCAAAATTTACCTTCGAGTGTGCAGCGAGGGTCGAAACCCTAGCCCCAACGACAGGGGATTTCAAAATGCCCTGCAGTGCCATACTGTCAATCTTGCATGTTAATGGCTGAAACATTGTAAAAATAACAAGTTGGACTTGGAATTTGTTTCAACATGAGAAAGGGCAAGTCAACTAGCAACCAACAAACACTGAAAAAACATGTTAGTCTCAAAAACATTTAAGAAATGAAAACAACACCTGTAATGAGAAATACACATTCTCAATATTTAATCTGTTTTGGTGCAAGAAAGACGAGCCACTATGGTTGCAGTGAGAGAAAGTTAAATATTTATGTGTAAAGTGCTGGATTAGGATTTTGTGGATTTTAACAATTGTCTAACAAAATACAAGCACCCGAAAGTTCTGATTTGTGGTGAAATATATAAATGTTTGACAAAATGTTTATAATAATTAAACTGAAGCAACTTGCCTATACATGTTTTATTCAACTGTTTACTACCATGGATTGCATAGATGATTTATCTCATCATTATTGAGTATGGGAGCATTTACATATGCAGATTGGTAGGAAGGAATCTGATCTTCGAATGATAAAGCCATACAATAAAGTGTGGCAGGTTGTTGCTGCCAACAATTACACTTATTTATTTCTCATTTCTCAGAATTGAATTCCTACAGGCTCTGCTGCAATATACCCAAACTGCTGCTCTATTACTATTGGTTAGAAAGTTTGCCAAATGCTCCTATAAAGTGCATTAGATTTCTGAGTTAACAGTGTTTAAGTTTGAATAGCCTAAATGCACTAGGCGGTTAGAAGTTTGGCTCCTTTTAATTCCTCAAATATGTGCAGTGACCAACTCAAGACCCTCAAACTCTCTCCCAATTTGACCACCAGTGAAATATAGATATATTGGTAATTATGGAATTTTTCTTTAGCAGACACCAGAAATTATACTCCCATTGATCGTCCCAACCAGTGCTGAGAGGGGAGGGGTGAATCAACACCCAATAAAACTTGAAGACACCCTTAGATCTACTAACTATTACTGCATGCAAAACATATCCTATAAAAGAAATAATCAACACAAAATCACAGGAATGTAGAACACTAGATATACCACGTGGAAACCCAAAATGGGAGAAAACCACGGTGTGAGTAGGAACTCACAAATTTTGCACTCTTCTGAAGTGCGCCCTGTGAAAAGCCTTCCCTGTTAAGGGATTACAAATGCAGTGTTAGGTGCGACCCGGTTAAAGGATTTTGAATAAGGCCTGTTAAAGCCTGCCTTGTCAAAGGACTTTAAAACATCAACTAGATGTCACTCGGCTAAGGGATTTGATACAAGGGGCCTGTTAATGTCCACTTAGATACTAAGATTTGGCTATTACAATTGTTAAAGAGCAATATAAGGGTTGATCCTTTGAAATGGCTTTGCAGAGCTTGATAAGATCACTGTTTCATTCACTGAGAGTCATCACTGGGCACCACTGATATGCTCTCCTCAGGTTACTATGCTTCCTTGTGCACACTCTTCTTTTCCCTTTCTTTTACAGTAGCTTTGATCAACGTGCTATTTCACTCTTTCTTCTTGGTAGAATGAAGGCAAATGATTATCTTCGCTAACTGAAGAATAAATACACTTTCTGCAAAGTGTAGGACAGCTATATAGTTGAGAGAAAGATGCGCAAATCACTCGAATCAGATTTCGAAAGATCTTCCTGCTCTTTGCCGTTGCGATCTCCATGACGATCTCTTGTTGATCCACTATCTAGTCGTGTTTCAGTCAAGAAAAGGAAACATCAGATGCATGTCACAAAATTTCCCTTAATAGAGGATCCTCCATGATTTGTGCAACAAATCACGGTAAAAGAATCTCCTTAGTATCCGTCAACTGTGCCTTTCACCAATCTTTTCCTTAATAGAAAATCCTGCGTGATCTATGGAACAAATCTCGGTAAAAGAGTCTCTTCAGTGTCCGTCAATTGTGCCTTTCACCGGTCTCAACAAATAATAGACATAAATTGGTCTCAATGATATCTTAACGATCAGTGGTGATCGGTTTACACCTTTCCTTAAGCAGTGTTCTAGTCTCTGTCTTCACCAGTCACTTCTCTGTTCTCTGTCTACATTGGTCACTGCTCCGGTCATTGACTTCACTGGTCACTGACTCTGAGTAGTAAGTGCATTGTTGGACGTCACTGAGCTCATCACCATGTCACCGGTTTCCTAAACATTTTCTATGTCACTTATCCCCTAGCATTTGGACATTGTTAGCGTAGACATTAATGACATCAATGACAACACCACTGGTTATTACCGGTGGTCTCTTTACCGTTTACTGGTTGCATCCTTACCAATAATGCCAATACCCATGTTGCACATTAAGTTCCAATTCCTTCACCTAAGGGATGTGACTCCCTTTCTATGCTGCAAATTCTTTGTTTGAAGCTTATTATCTGTGACTAGGATAGGCCCTCCAATCTTCTTCTCCAACTTAACAATGCTCCTTATAAAGTCCCATGCCCATTCCAAATCTGTGAAAGCTTTGGAAAGGAAGCAACTTATTTGAACTGTGATGAGCCCTTCCTAATTTTCCCCAGAGTCACAAGTGCACAAATTAGGGTTAGGGCTACATCTTACCAAGTAGATATTCCTTTAAATATTACGATTCTGGATTTGGTCCCTGCAATCATAATATAAACACCATATACAAATATACAGCTATAAATCCATTCAATGATCAGGGTTAGATCACATCATAATCATAAACTATCAATAACATTATGCAAGCATATTAAAGATTGGATGAGAGGCAAGATAGGTCCGCCCAAAGCTATCTCTATGCAAAGCCCAAGAGTTGATGTATATCGGAGCCCTCCTCTTGCTTGCTTAGTGTTTGCATGTACTTGCTTTCCCTATCAATGTCTCACCCCCCCAAAGACAGCCACCTTATGGAATTCTGGTTTAGGCTGTAAGGGGGTTTCTCGATCCTATGTAAGTGCTCGTTTAACCTCCTTACATGATGGAAGTGCTCCCTTGGCCTCCTTACATGATGCAAGTGCTTCTCCTAACCTCCTTACATGATGCAAGTGCCTTCTTAGCCTCCTCGCATTGTGTAAGTGCTTCACCTAGCCTCCTTACACAATGCGAGTGCTCTCTTGGCCTCCTTACATGATGCAAGTTCCTTCTTAGCGGTATTATTGTTATTTCAGTTTGAGATATGCGGCAATGGTTTTAGTAGAGATTGGTATAAGATCACTTCTTTCTTTTGGGCGATTCCAATATTGTATGTTGGATGTGAGGCTAAACTTTGGAGACTCCAACCTGCGGGTGATCGATTGGATCTTTCCTTGACTAAAAATTAGAATAATTTGCTGGGCAACTTCCATCCTATTGGGCATTTAGTTCCAGAACCCTAGTTGATGCTAGATTGGTTGTGATATTGCTATTAGGATTCAACTGTGTAGTTTTTGAGTCAAACTCATTGATCCATGTTTCATGAGTAGTGGTTCACAAGAACCCATCTCTCATGAGAATGAATGGAACACTAATCACTCATTGCATCTAGGTGATGCTCATAGGGGTCAAGCATTGGGCCCTTCTCGGGAGGTCACTCATCCTAGTATTGCTCGAACTCAAGTGTGCTTAACCATGGAGTTTCCTCCAATGTTAAACCCACTTACCTTGCTACCCTATTTGCAAAACCATCAACAAGTGTTGTGCCTTATGAACCATTCAGTATAGAGCCCCCTTAGCTCAACAATTGATAAGTAGGAGATATTTTCCACAACAAGTCAACATGGAAGAATATTATTCTTTTTAGATCTGTACATGCATGGAATGTGCTGATTCTTATCTACTGCTTTTGCAGATTGTATTAGGTGCTGATTGATCTTCTTTTCTTGTCTTTTGTTATCTTTTTTGAGTATGTGTTTTTCTTTTGTTCTTCCCTGCCCTTGGAGTCAATCCTTTAGATATATTTGCACCCTCTTCCTTGGCCCCAAAGGGACATGTCTATCTCACAACATCCCTTCCCATCGTATCTTTTCAATATTTGTTCCCCTTTGTAGGTTGGCTTTTAATTATGCCCCTCTACTAATTTTATTAACCGATGTATTATAAATGAGTTTATTTGCTGGTTTGCTTAAGGGAGTCACTACCCTTAGTGAAACCACTGCTATTCGCATCTCTTCCTTATTATATTACACCTTGTGAGTCAGCCCCTTTGGTTATATTGAGCCCCCTTGCATAATTGGTACTGCTATTATAAATGGTTTCAGTTTGTGTAATAGCTGTTTGTGAGGGTCTGAAAATTGTGAAGTCTTATAAATAAGACAATTTTCTTCTTTTCTTTTTGGATCAACTTCTAAGGGGATAGGGTTTGATCCTTACTAGTATGGCAGGGACATGACAGTTCTCCCCTCTCAAATTTTGCTTGTTCTCAATCAAAAATTGAACGATCATTTGAGTCTAATTCGTGACCCATCTTCTGCTGCACTACTTTGATGTTATCATAAGTTGTAGATTCAATTCGAGATGTATATGTTTTATTCGAGCATCAAAACTGATTTGGATTGAGTCATTGTTTGCACGATAGCATGACTCACATCTATGACCTCAAATAAATTCCTATCTGTAATGTCCCCTGTTGGGACCCTTCCTAATTTAACTTCAATTTTTCCATCAATTTTTTTTTTTTTTTTTTTTTTTTATATTAGTTTTTTCATTTTTTCCACCGTACGGTCATGCATAGCCGTACGGGTGTTTTTCAATTTTCTGTCTGGAGGCTCTGGTTGTCCGTACGGATGGCTCTGCCTGTCGAGTCCCTCTCGGTTGCTCTGTCCCTCCTTTCGGATCCATCCTCTCCGGGTAAAGTTTCATTTTGGTCCCATTGCTGCCGTCATGTATCCGTTTGTCGAGAGTCCACAAAGTGTGCAGTCGTTCCCTCTCCCTGTCGCCGAGTCTGTTTTCCATGGCGATCCAAAAGCTTGGAACCATAAATTCTACAGGGACCACAGCCTCTTGCTCGTACATAAGAAGAAGAAGGAGAATCAAGATTTTGAAGGCTGCGGTCTTCCACACAGGATTCCAGTCGTCTCCCACCAGAATGATTTTCTCATCCATCTCCGTATCCAGATTCAAAGGTTTCACCGTCGGTTCTTCGTACTTCATGGCCTCCTTGTTTTTAAACTAGTGTGCGGGTACGGTGTCCATTGTAGCTTCTCCTTATACTCCCCGTACTCTGGAGGATATTTATCTGGCTCCTCTTCGTCGACGCTTAATACGTTACAAGAGGGTGAGAACACCTCATAGTCCTCCTGCTGCCAATGGAACAATCCATTTAGTGAATCTGTGTCATCCTCCGAATAGCATCCTCCGAGTTTTAATATGCCTTCGGCATCTGGATCCATCCCCTCTCTCCCTTCGTCTGGTGGGTCATTCTCCCCTTCCGATTCAGATCCCGAGGAAGAGGCAAGTTCCTTGCTCACCAACTGGGTTCGGAGATCAATAGTAAACTTCTTGCCTCCGCTCTCCATCGAGAGTGTATTCCGTTTCCAGTTGTGGTTTGCCTTCGTTGCCACTAGCCATCCTCTTTCGAGTATGGCGTCATACCCTTTCTGTTTTAACAGGATGACCACAAAGTCGAGCACAAATGGTTGTGCACCCACGGTGACTTGTTGTGCCATCAACGTGCCGAGGGGTTTAATCCCGTGCTGGTCGGCACTTAGCAGATTAAACGTAGGTGGCCACAGAGTGGGCTTCCCTAGCTTTTTCCATGTGTCCTCCTGAAGGACGTTTACCCCGGATCCGCCGTCTACTATAGTATCCATTAGGATGGTGCCCAGGATGCCCATCTCCACCACGGCTGGATGTCTGCCATTGTTGACGGCGAGCAGCATTGGATTTGTCACCGAGTTTCCCGGTACGAAAGCATCCGTGTGTCTCGGTTTGGGTTTATCAACCTTTGTACCCAACAACACTGTCCCCAATTGAGGCATGGTGTATAGGAGGTCCTCCAGCTTGACAGGCACCTCTAGTTGAAGCATCTGCCGTACAATGTTCCTCTCCGCGTCTGTGCAGTAGGGTCCAGATGATTCGTGTGTCTCTCCCCGTTGGGCTTTCATCGCCCTTTCTATTTCCTCCCTTGCCTTTGCCATTCTCTGCTTCTCTGTTCGGGGATGGGGGTAGCGGGCTTCCTTCGCTTGCCCTCGAGTAAGAGCAAGTATAGCTTCTTTAATCCGTGTGTTGCCTTCGATATCAATCAGATTGGCCCCTACGCCAGACTTCGGACAATTAGCATCTTCATGGTCCCCAGGGCCGCACCACCGACACAGCTGCTGAGGGGTGTCACTATTGTTACACTCACTTGCGTAATGACCCCATTGGTTGCATGCCCTACATTGGATCATTGGGCATCCCTTCGCATCATATTGGACCTTGCTTCGGGTGGAAATATTATTCCCCCGTCCACCTCGTCGGTTTCCTCGGTAGCCTCCAGAAGATGCATTATTGTTTGAATCCGATGTGGAAGGCTGCTCCTGTGCAAAGAGCACTTGCTGTTACGTGCCTTCAGATTGTATGGGCATTCCTTCGTAGAATGTCCCATGATCTGGCAGATGTCACAGAATGCCTTTTTGGGACAAGCACCCTTCGTGTGGCCGTTCTCCTTACAATCCGTGCACCACAGTTCATCATCTTTGCTTGTGGCCCCCTTCATTGTCTTAAACTCTTTTAACATCCGTTCCATATCCTTTTGAAGGGCCGTGACTTTCTTCTTCGGCTTCTCATCATTGCTACTCTCCTCTTCTGACGTATCGTCTTCAGAGGATGACGAAGATCTATTCTTCTTCTTTTTGGCCGTCTTATTTTCGCTTTCCAGGTCCATGGCCCGGTTGTATGCATTATCGTAGGATGTCGGAGGCACAATTTTCATCTTTTGTCGTAGCTTAGGGTTCAAGCCCTCGACAAACCACCTCTTCTTTAGGCCGTCAGCCGGTTGGCTTTCCATCTTTCCGACTAATTCCTTTAGCCGGCGGCCATACGCTCGTACGGTCTCCCTCTTCCCTTGCTTCGTTCCATAAATCTCTGAGACTATCTCATTATCATCTCGTAGTAGTCGGAATTCCTTCTCGAATCCCCCCTTCAGGTCATCCCATGTGGTTATGTTTGTTCTAGCCAGATCCGCGTACCAGTCAATGGCCACGCCTCTCAGTGTGGCGGGGAACTGCCTCATCCATTCGTTCTGGTCAGTCACCCCATTGGCTGCCCAGATGGTTTCACACGTACGACAATGCCGTACTGGATCGTCCTTTCCATCATCGTGGAATTTTGGCAACTTTTCCTTATGTGTCGCCATGGTTGGTCGGGCTGATTTTGGTTGTTGCGTGCGCGGTGGATTTTGTGCTCCTGCACCGCTTGTGCTAGAACTGGCGCCCACGTTCCCTTGGCTGATTACTAATGGTACTTGTATTTGTGTAGTAGGTGGAACCGTATTGTGTGGAGTTGTTGGCTCCAATGGCGGGTTTGCCTGCGCGTCCCGTGTGTCTTCGGTCGTACCTTCCTGTATGCCTTCGGTTGTGCTTCCCCGTGTGCCTTCGGCAATGCGCTCACCTTCGTAGTTCCCTTCCTCTGCACGCCACGTGCGGTTCAAGTCTTCAAACTGGTCTCACTCTTCCTGAAGCAAGACTTGTCTAAGTCGTGTTTCTTCGAGTAGTTCTTCTCTACTCCGCACTCTCCGATGTTCCGGCGAGATGAACGATTCCCAGTCGGCCCCTGCACCTTCCGTACCACTTCCGGGGTTCCCTTCGGGCAACCCTCCGACAAGCTGGTCTTTGGCAAGTTGCCTCAGCCTACACCGACGTTCACGCTGTTGCGCGGAGATCAAAGCCTTCTGTGTGGCTTCCCCTTCGTCATCTTGTGCCTTTTTTATTTCTATCTTTATTTAAGACATTGGGCATAAATCCTTCCCTCAACTCTCTTCCCGAGTACGTGTAGGCAACGGCGCCAGATGTTAGAATTAGTCATTTATCTTATTAGATTTAGTTATCTTTAACACTCATATCCAATCTTATTACTATTTTAACTTCATGAAGGGAAGCGTAGATGTTATCCAAGGTGCCTAGAGACCAACCATAATGGGCTCCCTCAAAGTTTACAGGTCCAAGCCCAAACTATTGGGACACTGACCCACACCTTATTTTGGGACAGATAGCCATTACCTGGATTTAGACAAGCCCCTCCTTGGTAACATTACAACTTCTTTCCTTGAGTCAAATAGTATAAAAGATTAAATAAGGTCTCAATATATAATTATAAATACTTCCTTGTATATTTAGTCATAGTTTCAGACTTCAACATTTACATGATACAGTATTGAATGAATTCAATAGTTTGATCATGTGATAGCATATATACATATCTAATTCAGATATGCTAATCCTTATTAGCATATATATCTATATATATAATACTTATATATTAAACCATTCTAATTTATAGCTCAGAATAATATAATTGATATATATATCTATATAATCCGAGTCCTTTCCATTTATGGTGTTGATATTAATACTAGCAGTAATAGCATCCCTAATATTATGGCATGTTCATTAGTATTGATGCATAAGTACAGCATACACCGACTGTTACTTAGCACTTGAAAGTAGTTATACATATTTCACTTCTTTTCTGGATATCACTGATATTACTTTCTGTCATATATCTCTGTATATATTTATAATTATCGACTATCTTATATCTGATTGTTGTATCGATCTCCAATGTTATTTCTGATCTGAATATTGAATGCTCTTCGGTATATGTTCGGCAATATGGATTATGATCTCCTGCGATATCTGATAGTCGTTGTATGCTTTGATCCGTAACTCCAAACTGATTCCAGACATATACATTTCCCTGAATATATCGGTCAATGGCCATTTCATCTTCTTCCCTATTCGATGCTTCTTCCCCCCATCCCTGACTTGGAAGTATGGAAATGATAATTTATATCGCTTGTGGGCTAAGGTCGTGTCTCTCCCATCGTTAGTCGCATTGCACCAACGTGTCCAACTATGTCTCATGACCAACGGCTTTCAGACTTAATTAATTTGTGTTGTTAATATTATGCTAAATAATAATACCCAATGTAATGTCTGAATACGTGGAGTAGGATTAGGCATCGCCGCTAGTAGTTTAGGATAGCCGTATATGTTTCTATAGTCGACGGCTATATAAACAGCCGTATATGTTTATATTGAATTAATTTATTAATTAATATTCAACTTTATTAATTGATATATGATTTATTTATAACAATTTATTAATATGACTGATATTAAATTGTTTACTAATTGCAAGATTATTTATTTAATTATTTATTAATTAATTAATAATTATTTTTCCTTTTGTTGCATGATCAATATATATATATATATATATATATATATATATATATATATATGATTGCATTTTATTTATTAATCAAATTCTAATTATATACAAGGGATATCACACTATCTTTTGGTTCACTCTAGTTATTTTCTTATTCTAGATCAACCAAAAAGTAGAACCAAACATGGACCATATGTTTGGAAACACGAAGTATACACATCAATGTATCAAGGCATGAAGCATAGATGAGGTATACACATGAATGTATGAAGACATGGAGCATAGACAAAGTATACACACAATACATGTATTGTTAGATCCCTTGATTTATCTTTACCCCGCAGGACGATAGGATCATGCTCTAATACCATTTGTGATGTCCCCTTCCTGATTTTCCCTAGAGTCACAAGTGTACAAATTAGGGTTATGGTTACATCTTAACAAATAAATTTTCCTTTAAATATTGTGATTTTGGATTTGAACCCTTCAATCATAATATAAACAACATATACAAATATACATCTATATATCCATTCAATGATTAGGGTTAGGTTACATCATAATCATAAACTATCAATAACATTATGCAAGCATATTAAAGATTGGAGGAGAGACAAGATAGGTCCCCTTGAAACCATTTCTACACTAAATCGAAGAGTGGATGTATATCAAAACCTTCCTCTTGCTTGCTTAGTGGTTTGCTTGTACTTGCTTTCCCTATCAATGTCTCTTCCCTCAAAAGACACATGCCAGCTTAGGAAATTCGGGTTGAGGCTGTAAGGGGGTTTCTCGATCCTATGTAAGTGCCCGTTTAGCCTCCTTACATGATGCAAGTGCTTCTCCTAGTCCCCTTACATGATTCAAGTGCCTTCTTAGCCTCCTTACATGGTGTAAGTGCTTCTTCCAGCCTCTTTAGACAATGCAAGTGCACTCTTGGCCTCCTTACATGTTGTGAGTGCTTCTCCTAGCCTCCTTGCATGATTCAAGTGTCTTCTTAGTCTCTTTACATGGTGTAAGTGCTTCTCCCAGCATTCTTACATGATGCAAGTGCCTTCCTTGTTCAAATAATTTGATGTTTTATTGAAATATTTACAACAAATATATAGACCATTACAAGAGCTTCAAATTGAAGCAAAAATAGAGCAATGTCTTCTAAAAATAGAAGCCTAAAATAAATTAATAAATAAAAACACCTAAATGACCATTAGTAGCAAAATTGAAAATAGCAAACTAATTAAATATTCTAATACCCTCCCGTAATGGTCATTGTACTACTCTATAGAAGACACATTCTACAGGTCTTTTGGTCACAAACACGAAAAAGGTTGCTCCTCTTCAAAACACTTTGTTGCTGTTTGAGACCCTCCTTGGATCTGTAGAATGTTAATGACGAAGAGTACTAGAATCCGTCCAACCTAATGTTGGGTAATAAAGCTATCCCTTTGAGATTAGTTGTTGAAACTAGCAAAAACTTGAAACCACGATTTTGTGGAAAAATCAACAAATCTTCTAGACACTATTTTTGATAGATCCAAAAAATATTTTTGAATTACAGAGTCTAGAAATGATTTTTAAGGAGAAAAATTGAAAAAACCAAACATGATTTTTCATGTGAAAAATCAATCAAAACCACACAATTTTTTGAGGAAAAAATTATTAAAAATCTAGAAATATTTTTTTAGGAAAAAATTATAAAAAACTCATAATCCCGATTTTCTAGAAGGTCACCGAACATGAAAAAATGCAAAAAAAACCCTAGCCCTTGGATTGGTAGTTGCGAACTGCACAAAAAACATAGGGAAAAAGATGTTGGAAAGAAAATGCGAGCAAACAACTCTTCACAGTTTGCAGAAAACATGCAAAATTGACACGCAAAACAGAGAGCTCGTGGGTGAAACACATACCAAACAGGGCCGACACACAAAAATGTTACAATTGCGGCTAAGGAAAACTAGAGTAGTCATGGGATGCAGAAAAAATCCCAAAGGGAAAAGAAATGTAAAAAACAATGCCAAAAAAAACTTTGTTCGTGGGTTGTAGAGAAATGGATGTCTCGAGCATAAGCAGGATGAAGAGAAACTTCGTGGACACAAGCACGACTCGATCAAAATATGACAAAATGTAGGTAGCAAAAAAAAGAAAAAACCTATGTGAAAAATGCAGAAGAATAGAGCCGTCATGGGAGGAAAAAACGGCTTCATAGGACCTAAAAATGGTGCAAAAACATTGAAACCTAGGAAGAATGGCAAATGTGCAGATTGCCAGAATATACTAATGCGAGCCGACGTGATTTTTAGTAGAAAATTCTTGCTAAAAGCCCTTGCTCGAAAACTCTCGAAAATCTCTTCATGATCCCGGGCCCTCCCGTGAGAGAGTCATACCTAGACCGACTCCCACTCTAATATCATGTTCAAATAATTTGATGTTCTGTTGAAAGATTTACAACAAATATATAGACCATTACAAGAGCTTCAAACTGAAGCAAAATAGAGCAGCATCTTTTAAAAATAGAAGCCTGAAATAAACTAATAAATAAAAACACCTAAATGAACATTAATAGTGGAACTTAAAATAGTGAACTAATTCAATATTCTAATATTCTAAGCCTCCTTACATGGTGTAAGTGCTTCTCCATATACCAATATCCGCAGATTGCCTATGACTTGGTAAATATCTTCACTTATTATATTGATAACTATACAACTTAAAATAGTGGCCAGCTATGATTTAAAGTAGAAAATCAATTCACCTATATTTCAAGATTATCAACAAATAATGACAATATTGATACTTGGAAATGATATGTCAATTCTTTGTTGAAACCTTCGCAAACTTCAAAAATTTGGGAACACTTGTGTCTTGTATGAATCCAGCAAGAATTGGCTAGGACAGTTTTTGTCTCTAAAACCAATTTCGCCATATGTTTCCATCTTAAGTTGAAGATGAACAATCACTCTATTCTTTGAACTAGGGTTTGTAAGAATGAAAAATGCCAAAAATACATTTTCTCTTAAATTCTCTTCTAAGTTGTCGAATTAGAATCGGGCTGTGGGTATGGTGCGTTGGTATGACAAATGTTTTTTGAGGTGTTGAGTATGTTTGGGTACATGTGTACCAATTGTTTTTTTTTAAAATAACATATATATTAAAAATTAAATATATTGATTATAGATCAAGGATATATATTTATATATATTAAAAATAAATAATTCAAATATACTAATTATATATATTAAATATTAAATATATACCTTATAAATTTTATATTATTCTAAATTTATAATACTTAATATAACTTTTAATATATAGTTTTATGAAGAATATATTAATATATGTATAATAGTTTCAAAATAAACTATTTTATATATTTAATAGATTATATTAAATATTAATTATATACCTAATAAATTTTATATTATTTTAAATTTGTAATATTTTATATAACTATTAAATATTAATTATATACCTTATAAATTTTATATTATTTTAAATTTGTAATATTTTATATAACTACAAATATATATTTCACCAACAATATATTAATATACTATGTAATAGATTTAAATAAAAATAGTTTATATATTTTATGATTAATATTAACTATTCGCCTCATAATCCATGGATTGCTCCCCTTTATAGTTTTTATTATGGTAGAATAATGGATGTGTTGTATTAAACAGAGGAGATGAAAGCTCCTTATAGAGATTTACAAAGACAATGTTTCTAAAAGAAACAATCGTGAACTAAAGACGAAAATAGAAACTACCTAATAAACTAAAGACCGACTAAGATGACCATTAAAGAAACATTATAATATTCTAAATCAACCCTCCCTGAATCTGCAAAATGGGTGACCAAAAATGATCACAAAAACATCCAACTTGATGTTGGATTACTGAATTGTCCTTCGCTGGAAATAGAGATACACTGAGAACAGTTGCGAAACCCTCCAAACTATTGCAAATGAGCAGGATGCCCCAAAACGGTCTGCAAAATACTATGATTTGAAGAGTACAAAACATCATTTTTTTGGAAAAAAGTGATAAAAACCCTGAAATAACATCCCATGCAAACTTTGTGTATTACAAAAACCAGAAATGATTTTTGAGGCGGAAAATCGACCAAAACCAAACAACAAAATCCGAGACACGGGTCAGAGAATATAGCTTCGTTTTTGAGGAAAAAAGGTAAAACCCAACAGGTAATTTTTGAGGAAAAAAATTATAAACCCACTAGATAATTTTTGGGGAAAAAATTATAAATCCACTAGATAATTTTTGAGGAAAGAATTATAAACCCACTAGATAATTTTTGAAGAAAAAATTATAAACCGACCAGATAATTTTTGAGGAAAAAATTATAAACCCACCAGATAATTTTTGAGGAACAAATTATAAACCCAATAAAATATTTTTGAAGGAAAAAAATATTAAAACCCAACAGAATAATTTTTGTGGAAAAAATTATTAAAACCTTAAAAACAAAAAAAATTCTTCATCCATTGCAGAAAGGTGAACATGTCAAGACACCACAAACACAAAAGACCAGATGCAACTCGAAAATACCAGTCGCAATGTGAGCATGAAGCCACGTAAATATAGAGGTCAGCAACAAATTGCGTCGTAAAAACTGCCAAAGAAACCCTAGTCACGAGCAATAGAAGAGAATAAATGATGCACAAAGAATGTGTCATGTAGGGCTGACAGTCGTAGAAAATGCGATATGAGACAAAGCGAAGCCGTTGCAGAGAGAAACCACATACTGCACAACAAAAACTGTCGCAGAAACCCTCGTTCATGTGTCACAGGCGCTACGAACACAAAAGACAACATGAGTTGAAGCCCAAAACGGAGGTTGTTGCGGGAAAACAAGTCGTGGCCACAAGAAAACGACGTCGCGTGGGTTGAGACTGCAAACAAAAATGAAAAACCCTTGGACACTGGCTTAGAGTTGCAGCAAAGACATAAACATAGAAAAAAACCCTTGATGAAAATAGTTTACAAACTCCCTTCGAATCAGCACTCAGAAGCCCTTCACCTCTATAGATAAAAACATGTTCAGAAAATCAAAACCCCAGACGGATTTTTTATTAAAAATTTCGTTAAAAATAGGAGGCTACGAATTCAATTTTAAAAAATCCCATCGACCCACTCTGATAACATATTATGGTAAAATAATGAATGTGTTGTATTAAACAGAGAAGATGAAAGCTCCTTATATAGATTTACAAAGACAATGTTTCTAAAAGGAACAATGGTGAACTAAAGGCAAAAATAGAAACTACCTAATAAACTAAAGACCAACTAAGATGACTATTAAAGAAACATTACAATTTTCTAATAGTTTTCGTCTGAAGCAAACCAGTATTATCTTATTCCACGTTAACTTCAAGTCTAGGATATTCACACCTGGGATTGGCCTTATTTTTCAACAATTTTGTAACTCTTCTTTATATAGCTTAAGTGCTCGAGATATTTGTCTATATGATAGTTGACACCCTCCTAAGACGACGGACTTCTCCAAGAGTGTTGAGTGATCCTAGAATGTTGAATCTGCACGTGGAAAGTAACATTGTATTCATCTTGCTTTAGGAACACTTTGCTATTGTCAGGATATCATTCCACTAAAATTGGCTCTCTTCGAGGAAGTTGGGGGTTTCCAAGGATGTTGGAATAGACCAAAAAAGTGACATCACAACCGTCCTTCCCCAAGAATGCCCGTCCTAAAAAATGCCAGTTCAACTCTCCACCAACTCCAACTAATTGAATCATTATGCAAACATCAAAATTCCGAAGGCACTGTGCCAATTTTTTACTAAAACCCCATTACATCTCTTTAACCAAATCATATCTTTCATTTTTAGGCAAATGCAAACTTTTAAATCCCTCTAGGCAAATGTGATATACCATATTTTGATGCCCAAAGACTCTAATGCCTTCTCTTGTCAAATGACGTCTCTCATGCCAAAGAAATCCATAAGATCATTTTCCACAATATTCATATACCTTTTAAATTTGTTCACCTTTCTTAAAAATGATTGTCTCCATGTGGGCTAAAAGAAAAATGTGCATATCTCATCATACCACAAGTGCAAATTGAAAACAAGTTATGACACCTCTATGGCATTAGAATTTGCATTCAATTTGGAGCTATGCTGTTAGAAATATTCATCCTTTTCAGCAGAAACCATTTATCAACATTTTTCAATGATTTTGTAGCTTCAAAATTATCAATCTTGCAGCTGTTCAAGTCTGAGAATAGCAACTTATAATTGATTTTACCAGAAGTGTCCTGGATATGGAACAATAAGTGCAAAATGAAACCTCCACACACAATCAAGAAATGTGAGTAGGGTAATGGTTTAAAACACTTTTGTAAAGGCTGAAAGTTCATCTCCAACAAACATCATAGGAAAAAGCTCCTTTCCATGTCTGGAAAAACTTGCCAATCCATTCTTAGGAATGGAAATGTAATTATGTGGTTGCTGATTAGAATGATGACAGCAACATTCAGACTGAAATTTAATTTTGATTTATAATCCTCCATGGATCATTTCTTCTGTCACTATCAACCTCTACCAAACCCTATTGGTGATTAAAGTTTAACAACGTATTAGTGCCACCATGCTTATGCTGCGCTACTGTGATGCAAAAAGAAGTGGTTATTATTCTAGCCATCGTGACAAGCAACCTTCCCCAAAATGTGCAGTCAATTCTACATTGATTTAGCTCCTTACAAGTGCCAGTGGTAAGTGATCAAATTGAATTAACATCGATATAAGATTCCGAAAGCTGTTGCTGTTCTAATTAGCAAACTGCAAATTTTCTATGGAGGAAATCCTTTAGTTCTTACCATCAGGTTATAATGTATTTACAAATATAATTTTATCAGAACTAAAGACATTTCATCATAATATTCAACTCAAAATTCTAAGAATAATTCAGAAGATAGAACTTGTTTGGAATGTCCCCTTTCGGGATCACCTTATACTTTGCCCTAAATTCATAAATCCAAAATGAAACAGAAGCACAAATGTAGTTAGAGATGTAATTCTTACTCTAATAAGATGGATAAGGTGTATAAATATACGAAGTCTGATTTCTCATATCAGGTTGATCTCTTAAATCAAAATTCCTTTATCAAATGGAATTCTTCTGCTCATTTTGATCTCAAAATCTGAATAATACTCTTTTGTTGTTGCTCCTTTTTTTTTGCTTGGAATGTGTTAGAGTTTTAGGTGACTCTACAACACCCCCAAAGATCAAATGAAAGACCAAGATAACTTCCACAAGAGAATGGTATGACAATTTCAACAAGATGCAAGAATGATAATATTGCTAATGGACATTATTAAAATGTAAATAATGAGCCTGCTTATATTGGCAAGACAATAAGGGACTATGATAAGGAGGAGATAAGTTATCACTCACACAAGGTGGAATCACATGTCCACCAAAGGTGGATCATCCTCCATTGTGCAATATTTAGTGGATGATATGTGATAAGTGCACTAAAGATGAAGACAACACATAAAGGGGAATATGATAACAATTATCACCACTTAAAATGAAATTTCTCCTGCACCATGTGCAAATAAGGGTGTAAATTCCCAAGTGTCTCATATGCAAACTACAATGCAATGCATTATCCTAAGTAACCTTAAGTAAAGTGTAATTAGTGAATATTTAATTACACCAACACCCCCCTTAAGTGCAACTTAGGGGAATGCACTTAAACTCACAATGCAAGATGGATCCCAGCTACTAGGCTATGTTAGGTACCCATGTACAACGCAAATGCAATACATGAAATTCTCATAAAGCGGAGAAAGGGAGGAAACCATGTCGGAGAAAACTCTTCTCCAAAAGAGAGATAAAAATAAACAAGATGCATGGATGGAGGACTCAAGACCCCCCAAGGACTACATACATCATGCATATACAATCAAGTATCCCTCCATAGGAAGGAAAGAAGGAGACAACTTAGCCCCCTCCATAATGAAGAAGCTCCAATGTTGATGAAGTGTGGTTGCAAACAAAAGATGATCCAATGCCTACAAGCAACATGTCTCCCCTTAGGAAGAAACAAATCCAACATGTGAAGAAGCCACCCATGTTCAAATGGAAGGAGGAAGTCAGTCTCCAAGTATGCATCTCTGTAGACTAAATAGGCATCTCATATAATGCATTACATAAGCATGATCAAGTTGAACCATGAAATGTGACAAACCAAGTGAAGGAGGAGACTCATGAATGCCAATCTCCAAAGAAGGTGAAGAGTATCTCCAACTGTGATGAACCCGTCATCAAAGAGAAGAGACACCCCCTCAATTATGTCTCCCAAATCTGCAATAGGAGACTCAACAAACAAGTCTGAAATGCCATCCAAGTAGTTGTCCCACACTACAAGATTTGAAACACTATGATCATCCTGTTGAAGAGTAGAACTCAAATCCAAAGAAGCAGGAGGTGGAGTAGGAAGCCCAACACTTGTCTCAAGAACACAATGATTCAAGTGTCCGAAGTTCTCCTCACATACATGATTCACCCTTGATGGAAGGGTGTATATCAGGAACATCATCATCATCAATAAATTGTGAAAAGGAATACAAGTGAGATGCATGATCCACAACCCTTTTAGCTACGAAATCTCTAGTCCCCATGTCCCAAATGTAAACATAATCAAGAGTAAACTCAACTATTTTACCTTGTGCACCATGAGTAATTTGGTAAATTGAAAGGAGACTAGTGGTCAAGAATGGGACACAAAGAACATCATTAAATGTCCCCTTTCTCATGTCAATAGAACCTTTCCCACAAACCTTCATGTATGTGTTGTTACCCATCAATATATTAGGAGAATTACAAGGCTCAATAGAAGAAACATAGCCATAGAAGATGCCACATGATGAGAAGCCCCTGAATCAAGAAACCATTTCCCACATTTAGGATGTGTAGAAGCTATGAGTGCTTCCCTTTATCCATGCTTGATGTAGATGGAGAAGCTGCCAAATGTGTAGGAGGAGGAGACACCGATGAGGGCAACTTGATGTTCTTTTGAAGAATGTGAGTGAGCTCATCAATCTTCTTAGTGAAACATTTATGCTCATCATGTCCTTTCTTTTTGCAATATGCACATTTCACCTTCTTCCTTCTAGATGACTCCTCTCTAGAAGAGGTCTTGCACTTAGGAGTAGGCAGTGAAGGAGAATCATCACCTTTCTCATGAAGCTTAGGATCGTTATGTCGCTTCTTTCCTTTGCCATTGGAAGCCTTTAGAATGGAGTCATTTGCAAGAAATGCACAAGGCTTTGAAGGCTTCAATTGACCCATGCGTGCCAACTTTGCTTGTTCCCTTTTGAGTTGAGTTGCAAATTCATCAAGAGAAGGCATTTTTTATGCACTACCAAGAGCATCCACAATAGCCAAAAATGTAGAAACAAAAATTGAATATTCATGACCTAGCTTTGAGAGAATAGAAAGAATCAATTTTTCATCCTCTTTTTTGATCTCACAATTAGATAACTCCAATTTAAGAGAATTGAGTTTTGAGAAAAAGTCCTGGATATTGTCAAAATCACAAGGATTTAGACCTATTAGTTCATTTTCCAACTTGAATTTCCTCATCTTATCTAGCTTACCAAAGAGACTTTCCAAAGTAGTCCAAATGTCATGAGGATGTGTGCAAGATACAACATGATATCTCAAATTAGGAAAGAGACAATTTGAGTGTGCCAAGAGCTCTATCCCTTTGGCCAAATCATTTTCTCTTTTCAGCAAGACCTATGGGTTTTGGATCATGACCAAAAGTGATTGTATGCAAATCCTCATTTAGCAACAAAAGTTTTATAGCACTTTTCCACTCATGATAGTTATATGGAGTTAGGGGTACAACTTTTGAAAATTCCATTGATCAATTAAAGACCACAATAGAACAACTGATTAACTTCTCAAATCATTGATGCAAAAGACCAAATTGTGAGCCAAGTATATCAAGTGCCAAAATTGGGCAAAAAAGACGATATGTTGAAAGTGCTATGTCCACTCACAATGACTACAACCTGATAGCATAAATGAGAATTAGATGAAAAATCATGCACTTTAAAAAAATGACACTTGAAAATGTGTTTTTATGAGCATGAATAGAGCTTTGGAAGATGCATAAATGAGGATTGGACAGGTACAATAATGAAAAATTGAGATTTTGGCAATCTGTGCACCAAAATAAAAAAATAACGCCACCACTAGAAAGTTCATGATTTTCTATCCCAAATAAAAAAATTGATTGAAAAAAGGAGTCAAAATGAGCAAGTTATGAGCCTCTAAAGTTGGATTGTAATTCAAAAAACTCAAATGGTGAAGGGGGTAGAATATTCAAACCCTCTTGGCATCAACAAATCGATCGATTAAATTTGACGATCATACGACCATCGCCAACAAGACAACTTGCTTAGAAAATGATGTCCAGACGATTGTCAATTTTAATCATGCGAGTTGATACATGGCAAAAAATGATTGGCTCTCCTAGATGACGGGTGCTAATGTCGTGGCTGATGTGGCGACCACTTACGTGGTAGAGTTCATGGTACTGGGTCCAACGCGGCATAGAAGGAATCACCACGTGTCTTAACAATCCACATTGGCCACTTTAGATGTGTGGCGTAGATTCCAAGTGGCGTTGTGTGGCAGGATGTTGCAATGCCAAGTGTCTGTTGTTGTTGGCGGAAGGGTAAAATCCGATGCCGCAAATATTACCTCCGTATGCAAATACTCCTGAAGCTATTGGGAGCTATGGGATTTTAGTCCCACATTGGTGGGAACTTGAACTTTTGCCTTGTTTTTATATGCGAACAATCCCAATGAAATGTGAAGAGTGGTAGTTGAGGGGTATCTGTTGCAATTGCTTGTGGATTTGGCCTCCCTTGTTTGAATGTGGTTGCTGGATGTCAGTAGTTCTTGCTGGTTTGGTGATGCCGACTGTTTGTAGGAACCAATATGGTTTGTGTAAATTGTTGCATGATCTTGGGATGCTTGTGATCTCTCCAGAATTGTAAATTATCTGACAAACAAAGGGGTACGGGGCCTAAACCCAAAAACAATAGATATTTTGCCAGAAATAGACTATGATTTACCGCGAAAACATTATTAAAAAAACGTAGAATTAATTTGCTTTTTAAGATTGTACCATAGGTAAATCGGGTCGTACGACTTGATCAACTAATTTTTTTTGTCTTGGAATTGTCTTTTGCCCAATATAGGCAAATTTATAGTTAAAATTCACTGAAACAACCTCCCGGATGCAATGGTGATGCCCAATCAGCCTTATTCTGCACTCATAATCGAATCAAGCCAAATTTGCTACTCTCGAGGAGTCTTCACACCTAAAGAGCTCTAATACCATGTTAGAGTTTTAGATGACTCTACAACACCTCCAAGATCAAATGAAAGTCTAAGATAACTTCCACAATAGAATGGCAAGACAATTTCAACAAGATGCAAGAATGATAATATTTCTAATGGGCATTATCAAAATGTACATAATGAGCCTGCTTATATAGGCAAGGCAATAAGAGACTATGATAAGGAGGAGATAAGCTATCACCCACACGAGTTGGAACCACACATCCACCAAAGGTGGATCATCCTCCATTGTGCAATGAAGTATGTGCAACATGTGGTGGATGATAATGCGATAAGTGCACTAAAAGTGGAGACAACACATAAAGTAGAATGTGATAACAACTATCACTACCTAAAGTGGAATTTCTCCTGCACCATGTGCAAATAAGGGTGCAATCTCCTAAGTGTCTCATATGCAAACTACAATGAAATGCATTATCCTAAGTAAGCTTAAGTGAAGTGTAATTAGTGAATATTTAATTACATCAACAAAATGAAATCTCCTTTATACTTTTATTTTTGAAAGGGTCGCCAAATTTCATTAAAATTGAGCCACTACTTTTCTTTTTTGCCTTTGAGAATAATAGATTATTCTCCAAATTGCTCTCCCTTGGATGTCCTCAAATGAGATATTCTCCCCTTTGTATCTTTCAATGTGGGGGAGACATACACCTCTTTATCATGGCTACCCTTTGCAAATGTCGCAACCTTCAACAATTACCACCCTTTGGATGCGTCACAACCCTTCATCATTTATAATTTTTGAAAGAGTCAGAACTCTCAATAACTTTGGCCTTTGGAGGAGTTGCTTCCTTATTTTCTCCTCATTTCTTTTTTGCCTTCTATTAATTCTTCCTTGCTTCACACCCTCCTTTTTCTCTTCATTCTCTCCCTTTTCAAATGAAGTTCTCTTCTTCCTTTTTATATCTCATGATTGAGGGAGTCACAACTTTTCATTTCATGCCTTTTGACCCTTCATGAACTTAACTAAATTTAATTATGTTATATTTTTTATTTAAATTTTATTTTTATTCTTTTATATTTTAATTTAATTATTATTTTTATTTATTATTAAATCCTATTTCAAAAAGGGGTCATCACATTATCTTGTTATGTTATATTTTATTATTATTGTTTTATATTTTTAATTTAAAATAAATTTCTTATCTTTAATATTTTAATTTTATTATTATTAAATCCTATTTCAAAAAGGCGACATCCATAGTTTAAAGACTCGGACTTGCCACGGACTTGGCAAACCAAAAAATTGGACTCAGACTCAGACTCGACAAAAGGAAAATAATGTAGTTTTACATAAAAACAAAAATAAATTAATGCATTTAAAGAACATAAGAGCCATAATTGATACATTACACATGTCATATGAGTCTCAAATACTCAATATATGAAATATCATCATAGTTGCAAACTTTAAAATGTATATAGCAACATAAGTTTATAAATGTTCACAAAACTAGATATAATGATATGTCCAAATGTAAAAAAACAGCAAACTAAAGACTACATCCTCCTCTTACCTCTCCTAATATAACTCAATTTTTGATGCCTTGAACTAGTAGGCGTTGAGGTATCTAAAGGAGGAGTAGATTCTTCTTCTTCAACATCAAAATCCTCGTCTTCGTCATCCTCCATCTCACTAGAATCAGCCAATGCTACTACTTCTGCTGCTGCACCTCTCTCTAAATCTGCAATATCTTCTTCAGTAAGGAGGACATCATCACCACCATCTTGTTCATTGACAGTCCAATCACCATATGGATCAATTTCGTCCAAGTCAATGGACTCATGTGAACCACCCTCCACCTTTCTAGTGCGAAGGTGAAGGTTATACTGAACAAAGACAAGATCATTGAGTCTCTTCTAGGTCAACCTATTTCTCTTCTTTATGTGAATGTTCTCAAATACACTCTAATTCTGTTCACACCCAGAAGCACTACATGGCTTAGACAAAATACAAATGACTATCTTTTGAAGATTAGGCGTGCCAACACCATAATTCTCCCACCATAAATCTACAAAAAAAACATTTACAAATATCATAATTGAGTAAAAAATGTAAGTTTGTAACAAATTAACAATCATTATCAAGTTTCTAACTTTTTCTTCTAGTATTGAACAAAATGTGTTACTTGGTTGTTGTTTTTCTCTTTTGTCAATTGCTTGTTGTGAAGAGAAGTCTCTACACTGCACCCTTGTAGATCTTGAACAATGAACATTTCCAAATTCATAAATAAGAATTGTCAAAGACTCAAACTCAACAATGAACATTTCCAAACTCATGAATCATAAATAAGATATAACAAATGTCGAATCTCACCTCCAACTCATCAAGAACCTTGTCTTTCAAGTCACGGTCAAGAACCATCTTATCAATGCATGTGATAACACTTGCCATGACCTCCTCATTAGCCTTAAATGAATCAGAGAAGTAGAATTTTGGGTTCAAGTAGTGTGCCAAAGCATGTATCGATTGGTGGAGTTGGTTTGTCCACCTACGATCAATGATGCACCAAAGAACTTCATATTTTTTTGAATTTCCACCACAGTAATGTGAAATGGCCTCTTTGACCCTATCCAAGGCCTCATAAATGAAACCCATTGGCATTCCCTCTCCATCCACCATACGATGAACTCTTACCAAAGGTTCTGTCACCTAGAAAAATGAAAACAAATTTTAAATTATTACAAAATTAACCCCTAAAAAATAGCAAGTAGATTACCTTGTATAAAGTTTATATTTGGGTTTGTTACTTACCTTGATCAACTCATCTCCACTTTTGTTGAATCCATCATCAAAAAAATACTTACCATCTTCTCTGCCTCAAGTTTTTTGGCATATGTAGACTACAACCAAGCATCAGACACAAACATTTGCTTAAGATGAGGAATGGCACCAAAAATGCTTTGCAATGTGAGGAAATGGCTAGCAAATCGTATCACTCCTGGTTGCACAAGGTCCTTTCCATTTGTGTATTTTCTCATCAAAGCGAGGACCCAAGTATGGTTGTAGATGAATTTGGTGACACTTTTATCATCTTTAACCACACTTTTCTCCCAACTAATCTTTCCAATGTCCTCTAACAACAAGTCCAAGCAGTGTGCAACACAAGGACTCCATGTAATTGTGGGATGCCTCTTCGTAAGCATTCTACCTGCAGATACATATGCAGCTGCGTTGTCCACGATAGTTTGGACAACATTCTCAACTCCAACTTCCTGGATCACCCCATCTAACAAATTGCACGAAGTCTCAACAAATTTTATTTCATTTGAGACATCTATAGACTTGAGGAATACCATTGCACCATTAGAAGCCACCAAGAAGTTGAGGAGAGTCCTATTTCTTCCATCTGTCCATCCATTGGATAAGATGCTGCATCCTTTTCTCTTTCAATTTTTTTTCTGATCATCAACTACAACCTGTGTATTTTGCACTGCTTTCTCTAGCAATGGCCCGTTGAAGTCATAAGCTGTTGGGTCCTTAAACTCGTTGCCTACAACTGTAAATGCAGTAACCAAACCTTCCCAATATGGGCTGTTTGCCGCATTGAAAGACAAATTGTTGTCGTACCAAAAATTTCTTGCTGCTATCATTGCTTTCTCATGTTTTTGTTTGTTCCATCTTGTACCTTCAAGTGAAGGTTGTGCTCTTGGAACGTTGCGCGGAATAAAAGAATTTGGGTTTGATGAATGAGGATTTTGAGTCTCAATAACCTCAACCTCATTGTCAGCAGTAGATGAGTTTAGTTGATGATGAAAGGGGGTTGCCCTTTTGCAAGTGCAACCAAGGGGAGCTGAATTAGATGTATTTCGATTCATTGCAGCTATCATGACTTGTTTTGTTTTTTCCCTTTCTTTATTCAAGTCATATTCATCAAGAAGGGTCTTCATGTTTCTAATAATCTCTGGAGTTGTATTGGGGCCGCCATCCACACCTTGTCTGGGTATTCTAGCAAGGTGGTATTTTAATCTATTCGCTCCACCTGTCATTGATTTGCTACATTCTGTGCAAGTCTCATCTCTCTTTTTAGTTCCCCTTATTCCATGCTTGCATGCCTCATCTTTCTTTTTTCCCATAGCTGTTACAACATGAAAAAAATTAAAAAAATCAATAGGGTTTAATGGAAAAACAACCAAAAATTGATAATGAGTCATTTGATAACAATAGTATTAAAAAACAAGATAAAAATGCAAGGAAATCAGTCAAAAAGAGAAATATAAATTTTTTTGCTAGCATTTCCCCTTGTTTTTCAAGATTTTCTTCATTTCTAATGGAAGGGGAAAAAAAAAGTAGAAAAAATCCTTACTTGGATGTATTTTGCTGATTTGATGTTGATTCTTCAACCTCTCCACACCCTATAACCCTGTTATGACCAAGAGCGAAGAGCAAATGAGGGAAAAAGTGAAAAAAAAAAACCACTTTATTACTTGGCTGTACGTTTGATTGGGCGGCTTGAGTCAATGGCAAAAACTTGCGAGTCAATGATCAAAGACTCGCCTCGACTCGGCTCGCCATTGGACTCACGAGTCCACGTGAGTTCGAGGTGAGTCATATGATTTTTTGAACTATGGTGATATCACATTATCTTGATTTTTTGCAAAAAATTCCTTTGGACTATCTTGTCGAAGATCAAAAAATATAGCATATTCCTTGTAGTGAAAAATTCATTGGAAATGTTTGCAAATCATTAGACTGATTGAATTTATCGAAGAATTGTTTGTTGGTTTGTTTGCTTGATTCCTTTATTTCCCTTTGATGATTGATTGATTTCCTTTGATTTGATATATTAGTGAGCGATGATTGAATGGATGTTGAATTCATAGAGTGATGGGTGATGATTGAGCGTGTGCTGATTTGATTTGTTGGTGAATGATAATGGATAAGTAACCTGTTGGTGTGTGTTTTATGACACATGCAACAATGAATAAAATGCAACAATGAATAAAATACTAGGGGTACTCTATCCTCTCTTGAAAAAAATTACCTGATGTGCTAAACAGACAGACTGTATGATCACAAAGACAATTCCAAGGTTCCAAATGCATGTGATTTTTCTGTTTAGGATTGACTCTCGTGGTAGGATGATTTGCTGAAAAGCTCCAAGGGGACTTACGCTATTACTCAAGACTTTGTCAACTTTTGGATGATGAATTTTCTTTTCTATTTTTGTATTTTTTGGATTTTCTAGGTTTAACACTCAAGAGGATTTCTAAAACAAAGTGCAAAAGAGGAGGGTTTGAGAAGATAATTCTAACCCTAAACTAATGATATGAACTAATCCTATGAAATCTGGAGATAGGGCTGCAAAAGCGAAATTTAAAACCTATCCTTCTTTCGCCAAATTCAACAACTCCACAAGAATGGTGAAATCTAATAAGGTATTCTAAGGATTTTCACATCATAAATGTTCAACATTTAAACAATGAATACAGTTTGGAATTTAAATTTTCTATCACAAGTCCAAACTAACTTTGCACAATAGTTGAAAATCATCCAACTATCAAAAGTATGAACATATTGATTCCACAATGAATATTCTCATCGAATCCTTTATTCATTTTAACAACTTGAAAATAAAATCTACTCTAAGTGAGAAACAAGAAACCATGAAACTTGCAGAAGACATCAAATTCACCAACAATTGAATAATGAATTTACTTAAGAAGTGTTTATGCAACAATTTATCCAAATCTCTCTTACAAATGAGAGAAGTGGGGCTTATATAGGAGTTCAAAAACTAATGAAGGGCCAAGATCAATTTAAGATTGACGGACAAGATTGAAACAACTATAACCTAATTATGGCTTACAATGATTATCAAGAATATACCAATGAAAATTGAACATGTGTCACATGGAGCTTTCTTCTAGAAGATTGCGTCCCTTATCTCTTTCCTTACCAACAAATTCAATGAACCTAGACAGCACAAGATTAAGCTCATCCATTGGGACACTTGGCATGATGTCTATCTTGTACTCAATCACATCTAACTCATCAACATGTGGCAAACAAATTTGTCCAATTTGATCCTTGTTTTCGAAAACCATCTTTTATGGATATGAAGGTGGAAACCTTACTCAAATGCTGCCCAAGGATTGGACCTGTGAAAGTGAAGAAATTGCTTTGGACTCTGGCCTTCAAATTTTCCATTCTCATATCATTTTCCCTGATTTCATCTTGCTTGAGCACACATCTGTGACTATAATGAGGACTTTGTCTTGAATTTCTTTAATTAGTTCTTCTATCTTGTCATAATCGCCTTTTACTTTTGCGAAGACCTCAACCTTAACCTTCAATGCTCTATGCCACCTGTTGAAATCATATGCACCTCCAACCTTGATTACTTTTTTATTCACCAATTCTTGCTTATAAATTCCCCTTAATGCTTTAAGCGTGGGATTGTTTTATTTTGGGCAATTTGGAAATCCGACCATAACTCCATTATATCCTGAATTTTGTACAAGAATAAGGAAATCTGATCATATACTGATGACAATTCTTCCACAAATCTGATAGCCTTATCAACGCTGTTTGCAATCCATTTCCTCGTTTTTTCAACTATCACTTTCACTTCTTCAAGATTTTCAGCTGATTCCTGTGGAAGAGCTAGAGGTGGAGTGAATGTTGTATCTCTTCTACTGATGGGATTTACCAAGTGTTGAATATAGTTTCTCAGCTGCTCATTTTCCATTTTGAGTTTATCTTTCTTTTCTTCTTCTTTCCTCAATCTTTCCTTGATTGTCGCTACTGAATCATCCAGTTCTTGAACTTCGTGCGCATTGGTGGCTAGACCTATATTGAAAGTTGTTGTGTCATACTCCTCAGGAGTAATGTCTCATTTCTTTCAATCATAGAATATTTCTTAAACTGAACGTGATCTTGTCTCATTTCTTTCAATCATAGAATATTTCTTAAACTGAACGTGATCTTGTCTCATTTCTTTCAATCATAGAATATTTCTTGGTCACCTTCTTTTCCTTTGTTTGGGTTAATTTAGCTAAGAATTCCTCTGTATCATCCTTTTGTTCAACTTCTATAGTTACTTTTGCTTTCATCTTGTCCTTTAACCAATTCAGAATCACGGATTGTACCATGCCTTTGTCTTACCTATTTTCTTCAACTTCTCTGACTGCGGATATCATTCCCTCCTGTAATCCTTGTTCCAAAATATCAACTTTAGTATTTTCTAACTCCATGAGTGAAGCGGATGATTGCTCTTGGATTTCTTGCTGAATAGGCTCTGGATTCTGTTCTTCATAAAATGGAGAGGGAATTCTCATCTCCACTTGTGGTTCATTTTCAGCAATTGATATCTTGTTTTGATCAATCTCCCTTGTGGGTGAAATGCTGGTAGAGGAATGAGCTTGATTTGTCCTGTTCTTTTGGTGCACTAATTCCTAATTTGCAACCTTCTTTCTTCCGGTTCTGAGTGAACTTTCAGCTGTATCTTTTCTTTTCTTCAATTTTCTGCTCTCAAGTCTTGAAGCATTGAGGATTGCCTCATCATGATTGGTAGAATATTCTTCCACGTCGCCCATCAAACAACATTCCTTTCTTTTAGCTTGTGGATTTGCTGATTTACCCACCAAGTGGTACACTGGGTGACTAGCGTCATTAATGTTGTTAAATCTGCAAGTTCAGAACCAGACCATTTTATTGGAGAAAGATCCTCATTTTCTATATCTTCATAGTGTGGCTGAGTGCATTCTTCATCATCTTACAGTTGGTTAGGCATAGGGAAAAATTTCGATGTGCTGATTAAATTCATTGATATTCTTAACCACTTTCTCCTCCTTGTATCATATTCATCTACTGAATTAGCCTAAAAGTCTTTAATATCCACTTTGTGCTTGTATTTCTTTCCATTTACCATCCCCATATGGTGATAGGGTTCAAAGTTGGTCCTCAACTTGTATAATTGAAGTGAATACCATTGTAGTTCTACATCTGCTTTCTCTGTGCTTGTGCTGATGAGCATGATTCCAACATTTTCCCTATGAAAAGTGGAAAAGAAATTCGAGCCTTTTTCTTAACCTTTTGAATTTTGTCAAATGTTTCTAACTATCTTATTACTTCAAGCAATATTATCTTGTTGGTAGGATAGATTGGCAGTCTATAAGGACATCTTGCAAATCCTTGGATCCTTAGATCCTTAGATATGTGAATCTGGGGAATTGGGTATACCAAGACCCATATTTGCTTATCAAATCCTTGGATTCATGTGATAATCACCGATGAGTGCCTCCTTGCAATTTCTTGGTGATATGCATCAAGAATGCATCATTAACTCGTTCGAAGTGGGACTTCTCTGAATGCAGTTGCGGGTAGCAATCATATACTTTGACTTGATCTTTCCTATTTCCCACACCACCAATGCAATCCAATCTCGTATATTTGTAACATCTTGCCAGCATGTAAAGGAGGTAGGAACTCACACTGAAAGCCTTTGTGTGCTCTAATCCTCTTTGTTGCTCATCTAAATTATCACTTATAATCTTGGCCCAATTGATCATTTTGACTCTAGTAGGGATTTCCTCGATAAAATAAAACATCCATGGTTCAAATGGAGAGGCGTAAGAGCTGCCCATGACTCTGTTAAACAAGAAGACGAGGTATCCATATTTCTCTTTGAAATCTGCTTGAAAAAGTTTCTTCGACATTTTGCTATGGTGGGCTCTTGGCTTATTTATGTTAGTGTAATCAGATTTGGGAAGATAGAAATGTAATTCTTTTTATCTTTTAATACTGAGCAAAATATTGTTGAATATTATCTTTATTTTTCACAAATAATATTGATGCAAATATATCACTTTTAATGCTCTGAATATGTTGATAACTTTTATGCAGGGAAACAACAATGCTGATATAAACCAAAACTACTTCTGATCTATTTTGTAGCCAAAATATAAATATACAAGAGTAAGGGCAGAATATACCAGAGTCAAAGTATAGGTCAAAGATCTGAGAGCAATCTTTAACCTTTTGTGATCTGCAAACTTATCAAATAATCAGAATATACTCTTGATAAGTATATCTATTGAAACTTTGTGTGTGTGTATATATATATATATATATCGATTCTATGATACTTGCTGAATGCTATTAATACAAATATGCTGTCAAAGAACAATATATTGTTGATCTGTTTATTGTTCTTTGCTGCAATGATCTTGAACTATTAATAATTTGCTGATATAGATAAGTGTCACTTCTTCAATCGGCAACTTGTAAGTAATCCAATGGCAGATTATACAAATGAAACATATGTCAATATTGTTTAGTGTGTATGGAGATGTATGATCTTGTACTTGCACTGTATATATTTCTGTGTGTTCTTAGATCGTGCATCTCAAGAGTATATATAGAATGATGAGGAGGCATGCCTTCCAATAGGCATGCCGACTCACAACGGGTCGCAACTTTTCATCAGCAATAACCAATGTGTCAAGTGTTGATATTTTGGCCTTTACGGCAAATATCTAAATGACTTGGGAATTTTGATATGTATAAATAATAATATTAAATATTAGGGAATATTTAATATTCATTGTTTATAAGGTAAATCGATTTGAGGGCCCAAAGTCGTCCCTTTGGTTAAATAAATTTATTATGTGGCCAGTTGGCCCCTTGAGGGAAATATACATTCTCATATAAATCAAGATTGATTCTTGAAGGAGAACACACTGAAAACATAACGTGCCTTCTCTCCTTCAAGAATCGGTCATCCTTGAGCATTCAAGAGCAGCAATCTTAGTTTAGCAAATTCAAGCATCCTAGAGGAGCGAATTACAAGGGTGAGATCCTTGGATTGAAGGGCTGGTAATTATGTGAATTTCTTCAGCACTTGTATGGCACTTGTATGACAGATCGGGCATCTTATTCGGGGCTGCTACCAAGTCCGAATAGTGCAGATCGGACATCAATCTCAGGGCTGCTATCAAATCCATATGAAGCAGATCCTAAGTCATATCAGAATGCTGTCCATTGCAAGCTGATTGAATCAGAGTTGAAGACAAGTCCTAGATGGACTGAATTGACAAAACAAGGAAGGCACTTTGGATGGAGCATTTGTGGTTGATTGTTTGGGTATCTTCTTTCCCTCCTTGTTACTATATTTCATATCCCGTGCTTAGTATTTGTTAGACCTCTATAGATTGATATATTCCTTGTCAGAATCTGAAATATACTAACATCAAGGCCCAATAACTATTGTTATCGTTAATATAAGACAACACGATTATGATGGAAGTTAATCACCGTATAATGGTTACAATATTAATCGACAACAATAGTTGATGGAAGTTGATACCAAATCATGAATATAAGTCGACACCAATAGACGATAGAAATCGACACCAAATACCAAATGCCTCCTTGGTTGCCACTTGTCCAAAATAGGCCTATACTTTTCCATTAGGTGTTATGATTTTCCTTTCCAAGATATTGTAGTTTTTGGCACATTCCACAACCAATTCATTACATTGTATTGCTGGTGGAAATCCAACTACTTGGACAATTCCGTTCCCCATCATTCGTTGAGCTATGTGCGTAGGAAGATGTCCATCAAGACCATAATGACTAAAGTTGGTATCTCCAACCTTTCTCCATTTTGATGATATCTTGGAATCAAACTCTGCTTCCTTGTTCTGAAATGTCATCTACACTTTCTTTGAAATTCCTCGAGTTGTCATCTAATTCCTGTGAAAAAAATAAACTAAGTTAGGAAAGAGGTATTTATTTTATTTCTAATCTATGAATGCAAAGCATGAGATTTAATACTCAGTCTAATTCTGATTTTCTTTTGTATTTCTAAGTATGAAACTTGGATTTTAAACCAAGAATTAGAACTGTAATACGAAAAAGCAAGCATGAACTTGCTTCAAAACTTGTCAAAATCTGTCCTAAATTCATAAATTTTGCACTGACTGTGAGAATTTGCAGATTGAAAACATTAACTTGGAATGAAAACTTCTTTCAAATCTGCAAGAAAATGTCTTGAACCTGCAATCAGATTATAAAACCCCTGAGATCATTCAAGAAAATCACCTTTGAACTTGAGAGAAATATAGAATTTCAAATGAAATTTTTTCTGAAATCTTCAACCTGTCAAGATATTGTCTTCAAAAAGTATAATATTGTCCTCTATGACAATTGTTTGCCTGCTGGGGTAAACTTAGTATTGCACAGACATAGTACAGGAAATATAATAAACACAGAATGTATCATAGAATAATAAATACTTTCATTAATCATTCCTTACTGGCAAGTACATTTACATCGTAATGATCATACAATCATATCTCTCATGTCCAACCTCCGAGAGAGTATATAAAGTACCCGAAGGGCCACGACCGAAATGTCGTGACGTAACTGTCTAACCTCTCGGTCACTAATGACCGAGAGTAACATAATACTTTACTAACATAATAACCCGTACATGCAATTATCCCGACATCATCCCCCCCCCCCCAAAAAAAAGTCGTCTCCGACGACTTACAACAACAGGGAAATGATATACACCACATAGAAGAAGAAAATCATTGAGAAGGGGCAGAGGGGTGTCCCTGAAAAGATGAAGTGCCGCCCTCCCCATCAATGCTGCATGCAGTAGGTCTTTTCCATCACATCCCATTCCTCCCGTGCCTGCACCAAACTTGTCTCCAAAACATACTGTTCAGCTATAGCCTCCGCTAACACCATACTGTTTCCCTAGCCAATCTGACCTTGATAGCCACTCGTGCCAACTTCTCTGCTTCCAACTCCTGGGTACACTGAGCCAAGTGTTGCTCTACTGCCTCCAACTGGGTGGTCAGCTCCTCCCGAGCTCTCTATGCATCCACCAAGACAGTCTCACGTCCAGCCAACACCTACTCCAAGTGCCTCAAAGCGTAGTACCCCTCTTGAAAGACTTGCTCCAGTGCTCTCTTCACCTCCGGCATGCAGACACTCCATGCCTGTAGCAGCTCCGATCTCATCAACAGGTCACACTCTCCAAGGGCTGATAACTGAACTGACTAGGGGTCTAGGGGGCAACGCCCCCAGCAGGGTCGAGGGGCAGCGCCCCTGCGGGGTCTTGGGGCAGAGCCCTAGGCGCGCTCCCTGTCGCGGTACAGGGCGGGGTCGAGGGGCAGCGCCCCCGCCGCCAAGACCAATTTAGCACTCTCAAACCCACACAGAAGTCTATGGAACACACCATTTTGTGATTTTCTTCTGATCCCATACTCTTTTTTGTAAAGCGCTTATGTTTTTCTTACTACCTCGTTATGCCCTTCCCTTCAGTACCATAAGTTACTCATTTTGAACTGTTTTGATTTGTCATCGTTTTTTTAAAAAAAAAAAAAAAATCTTCTCCTCCCTACTGCCAGTTCTTGCCGAAAGTACAGAATGCTAGAACTACGTACTTTTATTGATTTCCCTTTCACCAACTGTTATTCCCCTTAGTACGGCCTGTGTTTGTATTCCCTTGTGGACCACCGTACGGATGCTTATTAAATGCTTGCCCAAAACGTTATTACTTGTTTATGAAAATATGAAGCGCTTGCCTTCAATGCCGTACTAATTCTCCTCACACCTCTAATGCTGTACGGATTTGACGCATCCTCCAGGCTCGTATGGTCTTTAATTACATATGAAACATGCACATGAAAATTGCCGTACGAATACCTTGTAGCAATTATAAAATGATAATTATAAAACCCCTTTTATGATGCTTCTGCTATTGTACGAGGGTTCTGTTTACGTCCTTTTGACCTGACTGTACGGTATATATGCCGTACTGCCCACACTTACAATGCCATACGGTCCCACCTGAATACAGTACGGTCTACAGTCGGTTTGATGATGTCGTACGGTGCATGCTTACTCCGTACAACTGAATGGGCTGTACGGTAGTATGTTCCCCACGTCTTTTAAGTGCCGTACGATCGTACGGTTTACATTCTGCTTCTCAATGAATGCCGTGCGGTTTGCTTGTACGGTTTACGGTATTTGAATTTCCATTCCTTATCGCTTAGAAGTTTCTTCCTTTTGTTTGCCGTACGGCCATCGGTTTGGACTTACAAACCGTACGGTACCTTTTTAAAGCTTCCTTCACTTCGCCAAGTTGCTGTACGGTCTTTATTGCTTTTTTTTTTTTCCTCTTTTTTTTTATCAATTTTTTTTTCAAATTTTTTTTTTCCCCCTCCGCTGTACGGTCATGCATAGCCGTATGGGTGTTTTTCAATTTCCTGTGTGGAGGCTTCTCTGGTCGCCCGTACGGATGGCTCTCGGGTCGCTTGCATGACCACTTGAGTCATTTTCCATCCTTTCGGTTGCTCTGTCCCTCCTCTTTGGTCCATCCTCTCCAGGGAAGGTTTCCATTTGGTCCCGTTGATGACGTCATGTATCCGTTCGTCGAGAGTCCATAACTTGACAGCCCTGTCGTAGCCGACTTCCCGACATGTTCCTCGCTTAATCTCATTGTGCAGTCGTTCCCTCAAGCTTTCCCTGTGGCCGAGTCCATTTTCAATGGCCATCCAAAGGCTTGGAACCATAAATTCTATAGGGACCACAACCTCTTGCCCGTACATAAGAAGAAGGAGAATCAAGAGTTTGAAGGTTACAGTCTTCCACACAGGATTCCAGTCGTCTCCTGTGGCGATGGTTTTCGGATTTCTCTCATCCGTCTCTGTACCCAGATTCAAAGGTTTCACCGTCAGTTCTTCGTACTTCATAGCCTCCTTGTTTTTAAATTGATGTGCGGGTACGGTGTCCATTGTAGCTTCTCTTTCCTTATACTCTCCGTACTCTGGAGGATATTGATCTGGCTCTTCTTCTTCGATGCTTAATACGTTACAGGAGGGTGAGAATATCTCATAGTCCTCTTGTTGCCAATGGAACAATCCATTTAATGAATCTGTGTCATCCTCCGAATAGCATCCTCCGAGTTTTAGTATGCCTTCAGCATCCGGATCCATCCCCTCTTTGCCTTCATCTCGTGGGTCATTCTCCCCTTTGGATTCGGATCCCGAGGAAGAGGCAAGTTCCTTGCTCACCAACTGGGTCCGGAGATCAATAGTAAATTTCTTGCCTCTGCTCTCCATCGAGAGTGTATTCCGTTTCCAGTTATGGTTTGCCTTTGCTGCCACCAGCCATCCTCTTCCGAGTATGGCATCATACCCTTTCTGTTTCAACGGAATGACCACAAAGTCGAGCACAAATGGTTGTGCACCCACGGTGACTTGTTGTGCCATCAACGTGTCGAGGGGTTTAATCTCGTGCTGGTCGGCACTTAGCAGATTAAACGTAGGTGGCCACAGAGTGGGCTTTCCTAGTCTTTTCCATGTGTCCTCTGGGAGGACGTTTACCCCGGAACCGCCATCTACTATAGTATCCGTCAGGATGGTGCCTAGAATGCCCATCTCCACCACGGCTGGATGTCTGCCGTTGTTGACGGTAAGCACAACTGGATTTGTTGCCGAGCTTCCTGGTATGGAAGCGTCCGTGTGTCTCAGTTTGGGTTTATCAACCTTTGTACCCAACAGTACTGTCCCCAATTGAGGCATGGTGTGTAGGAGGTCCTCCAGTTTCACAGGTACCTCCAGTTGGAGCATCTGCCGTACAATGTTCCTCTCCGCGTCTGTGCAGTAGGGTCCGGATGATTCGTGTGTCTCTCCCCTTTGGGCTTTCATGGCCCTTTCTATTTCCTCCCTTGCTTCCGCCATTCTTTGCTTCTCCGTACGGGGATGGGGGTATTGGGCTTCCTTTGCTTGCCCTCGGGTAAGAGCAAGGATGGCTTCTTTAACTCATGTGTTGCCTTCGATATCAATCAGATTGGCCCCTATGCCAGACTTCGGACAATCGACATCTTCATGGTCACCGGGGCCACACCACCGACATAACTTTTGAGGGGTATCATTATTATTACACTCGTGCGTAATGACCCCATTGGTTGCAAGCCCTACATTGAATCATCGGGCGTCCCTTCGCATCGTATTGGACCCTGCTTCGGCTGGAATTATTATTATTCCCCAGTTCGCCTCGTCGGTTTCCTCGGTAGCCTCTGGAAGATGCATTATTGTTTGAATCCGATGTGGAGGGCTGCTCCTGTGCAAAGAGCACTTGCTGGTTACGTGCCTTCAGATTGTATGGGCATTCCTTCGTAGAATGTCCCATGATCTGGCAGATGTCACAGAATGCCTTTTTGGGACAAGCACCCTTCGTGTGGCCGTTCTCCTTACAATCCGTGCACCACAGTTCATCATCTTTGCTTGTGGCCCCCTTCATTGTCTTAAACTCTTTTAACATCCGTTCCATATCCTTTTGAAGGGCCGTGACTTTCTTCTTCGGCTTCTCATCATTGCTACTCTCCTCTTCTGACGTATCGTCTTCAGAGGATGACGAAGATCTATTCTTCTTCTTTTTGGCCGTCTTATTTTCGCTTTCCAGGTCCATGGCCCGGTTGTATGCATTATCGTAGGATGTCGGAGGCACAATTTTCATCTTTTGTCGTAGCTTAGGGTTCAAGCCCTCGACAAACCACCTCTTCTTTAGGCCGTCAGCCGGTTGGCTTTCCATCTTTCCGACTAATTCCTTTAGCCGGCGGCCATACGCTCGTACGGTCTCCCTCTTCCCTTGCTTCGTTCCATAAATCTCTGAGACTATCTCATTATCATCTCGTAGTAGTCGGAATTCCTTCTCGAATCCCCCCTTCAGGTCATCCCATGTGGTTATGTTTGTTCTAGCCAGATCCGCGTACCAGTCAATGGCCACGCCTCTCAGTGTGGCGGGGAACTGCCTCATCCATTCGTTCTGGTCAGTCACCCCATTGGCTGCCCAGATGGTTTCACACGTACGACAATGCCGTACTGGATCGTCCTTTCCATCATCGTGGAATTTTGGCAACTTTTCCTTATGTGTCGCCATGGTTGGTCGGGCTGATTTTGGTTGTTGCGTGCGCGGTGGATTTTGTGCTCCTGCACCGCTTGTGCTAGAACTGGCGCCCACGTTCCCTTGGCTGATTACTAATGGTACTTGTATTTGTGTAGTAGGTGGAACCGTATTGTGTGGAGTTGTTGGCTCCAATGGCGGGTTTGCCTGCGCGTCCCGTGTGTCTTCGGTCGTACCTTCCTGTGTGCCTTCGGTTGTGCTTCCCCGTGTGCCTTCGGCAATGCGCTCACCTTCGTAGTTCCCTTCCTCTGCACGCCACGTGCGGTTCAAGTCTTCAAACTGGTCTCACTCTTCCTGAAGCAAGACTTGTCTAAGTCGTGTTTCTTCGAGTAGTTCTTCTCTACTCCGCACTCTCCGATGTTCCGGCGAGATGAACGATTCCCAGTCGGCCCCTGCACCTTCCGTACCACTTCCGGGGTTCCCTTCGGGCAACCCTCCGACAAGCTGGTCTTTGGCAAGTTGCCTCAGCCTACACCGACGTTCACGCTGTTGCGCGGAGATCAAAGCCTTCTGTGTGGCTTCCCCTTCGTCATCTTGTGCCTTTTTTATTTCTATCTTTATTTAAGACATTGGGCATAAATCCTTCCCTCAACTCTCTTCCCGAGTACGTCTAGGCAACAGCGCCAGATGTTTGCCCGTTGGGGTAAACTTAGTATTGCACAGACATAGTACAGGAAATATAATAAACACAGAATGTATCATAGAATAATAAATACTTTCATTAATCATTCCATACTGGCAAGTACATTTACATGGTAATGATCATACAATCATATCTCTCATGTCCAACCTCCGAGAGAGTATATAAAGTACTCGAAGGGCCACGACCGAAACGTCGTGACGTAACTGTCTAACCTCTCGGTCACTAATGACCGAGAGTAACATAATACTTTACTAACATAATAACCCGTACATACAATTATCCCGACAACAACAATCTGAAAGTCATTTTACTTCCCAACTTTGCTCTAAAATCAGAAGAAGAAACTTGCAATTTTACTTAAAGTTAAGAATGAATGTGAAGCCAAAAGTTGAATTTATAGAAGTTGTGAAGAAGAAATCGATAAGCTTTTATTTTTTTATTTTTTTTTCTATTTTCTGAGTTTTTGGTTTAAATCAATTTGGCCTTGCATTAGATCTAATTTCTTCACAGAGAAGTTTTTTTAAAAAAACTTGTTTTTTTTCTTCCTTTCTATTTCGATTTCATGCTTGGATCAAAAAACCTTTTTTTTTTCAAAAAAAAAAATGCTTTATTTTTCTAATTTTAGCAAATTTCAAAAAAACTTGGTTAATTTTTTTTCCAAAAAAAACTTGCTTTATTTTTCTAACTTTAGCAATTTCTTTTCCTTCTTCACAAGTTGATGCTCTTCATTGCTTTCTTCTAGAAGTTTGTTATGTCCGTTTTATGGGACATTGGAAGGCGATCAAATAATTAAGTTTTAAAGTTGTCAAATCATATTAAATTAAAACAACTTAATAAAGTATTAAAATGACTTTAATGGAGCTTAATGAAAATTAATAGTCATTTTAATTTAAAAGAGGGGAATAATAAAGAGACAAAAGTAAAGGAATTCCAAGAGACGGGCAGAGGGAAAACGAAAGGTCCTCGAGATGTGCTATTGAAGAACATGGAGAAGCTCATTTTGATTAAGCTTGGTATATGTTTAGTTTATTATTCTCTTGGAGAATTTGGGAGCTTTAGGCTTTCAGATTAGAATTGCTGGGATGGAAATCCTTGACAATTTAGTCAATTGGATGGAAACCCAATTCAACTTTGAGGTGGTTTCACGACAAAGTTCACAACTGGGCAAATTTGTGAATAGAGGTATTTCATATCTCTTTGGAAAACATGGTTGTAATGATTTATCTATTCGAAGGTAATGTTCATAATTAATTTCAGATCTCTATTTTAGTTTGAAATTATATGATTTTGAGTATAATCTTTTGGATAGAAATCAGCTGCATGCAGATTGTTTGTTAAATTTCTGTGGTACAATTGTGTAAAATTTGGAACAAATATTCCTGGGGGATATTTTAAAGTTCTTTTGCTTTATTCTAGAAGCTTTTCCAAATTGATTTCTTCCTTGCCTTTTTTCTTCTCTTTAAGTGGGCGAACTTGATGATGATTCAAGGAATTTCCACAATAATTATTTTCTACTCAGCCTAAGCTGGTCATACTTCATGTGATGTTTAGGATTTCCTTCTACTTAGCAATTTTCACAACCTTCTTTAACTTGTATGAGTGGATTTATCTAGGATTGTGGATTTCTCCTCACTTGATCACTTTTCTTCAACTCTTCTAAGCTTTCTTCTCCCCAAGGCGGACTTCATATTGATTTATGGAGTTCTCCTTCTTAAGAGGCTGAACTTGATGTAGATTTAGGATTTGTTTCAAGTCGAACCTCATGTAGATTCAGGACAAGTTTCAAGTTGGACTTCGTGTGGATTTAGGACAAATTTCAAGTCAGACTTCATGTGTGTTTAGGACATCTCCATACCTTAGACAAATTTTAAGCCCTCCCATCATGAGCAGAGCTCACTTACAAATGAGGATTTTTAGGACTTTAAGTGGTGTTAGGGATTTCTCATGTTGGAGAAGTCGGACTTTGCAATGACTTGAGGATTTTCCATGAATTCTTGGGTGGATGCATCTACCACTCATTCAAACAAATTGAATGAGTGGTTGATGCATCTAGAATTTGTAATAAGCAAATTAATACAAAGGAAATTTTTGCGGTGGTTTTCTCCCACAAGGGTTTCCATATAAACCTTCTTGTTGTTGTTGCATTGCTTATTGTTTTCTCTCATGTGCTAATTTAGAACTTAAGCATAATTGATTTGAATAATTTTAAAAAGGTTAAAAAGAATATTGTTATACTTATTCACCCTCCCCTTAGTATAACCATAAGCTCATCAATTGGTATTAGAGCTGGCTCGTTCAAACCAGCCTAACCAGCTAGAAGGAAGATCTAAATGAGCATACATGGGTGGACAAGAAGGGTTCTCTTCAAACAAGGCCCCATTGTTTGATGGGACAAACTATGATTTTTGTGGCCTAAGAATGGAGACTTATGTAAGTACCTTAGGTTTCAAAATCTAGCAATCAATGATAAATGGATATAGAGCTCCATCAAGTACACCAACAAATACAACAAGAAAGAAGGCATATGAAAGTAATGCAACAACAAAAATTGTGATTTTATTTGGATTAACATAGTCAGAGCTTTTGAAGGTGATGCATTGCTAATCTGTGAAAGACATATGGGATAAGCTAAGAAATATCTATAAATGAGACTCCAAAGTGAATAAAGCAAAACTTCAAAAACATAGAAGGGAATTTGAAAGCCTCAAAATGTTGGATGAAGAAAACATTGCAGCATGTCTACTTTGAGTTGATGAGATAGTTAATACCATTAAGTGTCTTGGTGAACAAATTGAGGAATCAACAATAGTCCAAAATATATCAAGGTCTCTTCCAGAGAGATTTGATGCTAGTGTCTTTTCTATAGAAGAAATAAGGGACTTGGATAAATTAACCATGGATGAATTACATTGAATTATTATAGCATACAAAATAAGGATCGGGAAAGGGGATACTTCTAAAGGAGAATCAACCTTCAAAGCCACAAGGAGATCAAAGGATAAAGAACCTATGACAAGTAAAAGCTCTGAAGAATATATAGATACAGAGGAAGCTCTTTTTGTATGAAAATTGAGTTAAAAGAACAAAGGAAAATTGCCATTTAAATGCTTTAACTGTTGGAAAGTTGGAGATTTCATTAAAAATTGTGTATTTAAGAGAAAGTGATAGTGATAAAGGACCTTATCCAAGGAAGGAAAACAAATTCAGTCACAAGTATGATAAAAATAAGAAGACTTGTGACTATTAGAAGAGCGTTTATGCATATAGAGACGATAGCTCATCTGTTGAGAGTGATTGGGATAGCTATAGAGAAAATGCTGTTCATGGCATTTGAAACAGTGGGGAATATCATAGAACATGATGGCAAAGAAATCAATCTCCCACATGAAGATGAAAAGATTAAGACTAATCTCAAAGATGATGATGAAGATAGTTTTGAAGAAGAGCTCAATTGTGCCATAATTGAATTCGAGAGACCTAGGAAGATGATTTTAAAATACAAGGAGACTGCAAAAAGACCAATTTTTTTGAAGAATCAGAAAATGCAATCATCAATGTGAAAGTTCAAAATGAGGAAGCAAAGAAAATTGAGGAAGAAATCAGATCACAACTAAAGGTGAAGGAGGAAACATGTGAGCAACTGGAATCTGAGATTGTTTCTTCGAGCAAGGAATTACAGAAGTCAAAGCAGATTTTGAAGAGGAGATTGTAGGCATCTTGTGGCAGACTTATAACCAATTTATATCAGATTTGTAGAAGAGATTATGATGATTTGTAGAAGAGATTATGATGATTTGTGGAAGAGATTATCACAGTTTAAAGAAAGATACATAGCAAAAGTTGTGGAGAAAAAGGTTATCCATCATTAGTTGTAGAAGCAACATTAACAAGGTGGCAATTTGAACGAGGGGTTGGTGCCTCTAGTGAGTTGGTGCTTAAGAATTGAATGAGAGGTTGATTCATCTAGAATTTGTAATAAGCAAATTAATACAAAGAAACTTTTTGTGGTGGTTTTCTTACACAAGGGTTTCCATGTAAACCTTCTTGTTATTGTTGCATTTTTTTTTGTTTTCTCTCATGTGCTAATTTAGAACTTAAGAATATTTGAATTGAATAAGTTTAAAAAGGTTTAAAAAAATATTGATATATTGATTCACCCTCCCCATAGTATAATCGTAAGCTCATCAATTGGTATTAGAGCCGACTCCTTCAAATCAGACTAACCAACTAGAAGGAAGATCAAAAAGAGCACACATGGGTGAAGGGTTTTCTTCAAACAAGGCCCCATTGCTCAATGGGACAAACTATGATTTTTGGGGCCTAAGAATGGAGACTTTTATAAGTACCTTAGGTATTGAAATCTAGCAATCAATGCTAAATGGATATAGAGCTCCACCAACTGCACCAATAAATACAACGAGAAAGAAAGCATATGAAAAAAATGCAACAACAAAAAATGTAATTTTATTGGGATTAACATAATCAGAACTTTTAAAGGTGATGCATTGCAACTCTGCAAAAGACATGGGATAAGTTAAGAAATATCTATAAAGGAGACACTAAAGTGAAGAAAGCAAAAATTCAAACTCATAGAAGGGAATTTGGAAGCATTGAAATGTTGGATGAAGAAAACATTGCGGCATGTCTACTTCGAGTTGGTGAGATAGTTAATACCATAAGGGGTCTTGGTGAAAACGTTGGTTCAGTATGCGGACATTGTGGGACTAAAAGGTCCCATATCCCACAACTGCTGCCCAAGCCAAAGCTAGGTCATTGCGACCCTAGTTGCGCTGCTCCATAGTCCAAAGGCTAGAGGAACACACACGGATAGAGGAGACGACGTTAATAACAGGCCGCCACACAGCCTTTATTAGTTGGTCCATGTAGAAGAAAAGGACCCACGCAACAATAGAAAGCGAAACTCACGCCTCCATTAGATCTGGGACATATGGTGTCAGTGAGAAGATCCAACCAATCAATGATCACCACACGACAATTCTGCCCATTCATTCGGTCCAATCAGATCCGATGTCATCGGCCATATAAGCGTACAGATGCCACGTCATCTGCTCAACACAGTGTCAAGTATAGGTGTCATTTTTTTCATGCATTAAATTTGACACTTTCATGGATCTCATTTCTTAAGGAATCTGTTTTCCTGTGATGACTTCGTGGCTGTCAAATTTTAAACTCTTCGTTTCTTTGTAATGGGCTCGAGGTTGTCAAATTTAAGCTTCTAGGATGCTTGTGACGGTCAAATGACTGCCAAATTTAGCATAGTGGCTTGCGGATGTTAACACATTTTGAATATTTTGGGATCCCCTCTTCATTGGCAGTTTTGATTTTGGAGGCAAACTTTGAGACCCCATAACTTGGTCATTTTGACCCCTTTCATGATGCAAGTTTTTGATTTTGGGTAGAATTTCATAAACTTTCCAGTGGTGTTATTTTCTAGTTTAGGTGGATAGATTTTGCAGAAATCACAGTTTTTGGTGATTGTACCTATCCAATCCTTGATTTTGCAACTTTGGAGGCTCCATTTAAGCTCATATAGACGTATTTTCAGGTGTCGTTTTTTTGGAAAGTGCATAGTTTTTTGTCTACTTTTTAGATCTGCTATCAAATTATAGCCTTATTTTGGCAAAAATATCACTTTCACATCTAGGTCTTTTTTGGCCATTTATGATCATTGTAATGTTAGGATTTTAGTTAGATCTTTAGCAATATTGTTTCGAGTTTGATTTGGCCTCAATAAGGCAGTTGTAAACATCAAAATCAGAAGTTCACTTAACTCTTGTTTGGCAAGTGGCAATTGTACATGCACTATATATAATGTGCCAAAATCATCTTTTTCTTTTTGGGAGGGGGTGCTTTGATTGAGTGCATTGTGGGGGGGTGCAATGATTTTTTGATCTCAATTTGTAATGTGAGAAGTGCATCATGGATGCAATCTTGGGTATTGCAATACATTCTGCAATAATAACTTTTACTGGGGGTAATTATGCATCATAGGCGAAAGGAATCATCACACATTGTAGATGGCTTAATTTCTTGCCTCATCTTTATGGACTTGTCCCTAAGCCCAAGATTGAGTGGAATCAATGCATTTGGGGAGATAAGAATTATCATACTAGAATATTGATTTGTGACAACATGACCACGTTTTTATTCTATGAAATCTACACCAAGTTTAGTCGTATTGAGTGCCCACACACAATTTGGACCATTATTTGTGAGATTTTTGGAGATCCTCATGTTCCTCCATTCCTAGCTGATCTCGTTGCAGATTGCCTCATTCCCCTTGATGATGCAAATAATATTCCCTTTAATGATGCTACCTTAAGGAAGACATCTAGGTGGATTTATTATCCAGATCCTCCACTTGAAGCTCCTACTTCTCCAATTGAGATCACACATTCATCTCTTGTTGGTGATTCCAATGAGTCATTGCACGAGATATCTCTTTGTCTTCTTGATTGGGATTCCTATTTGCCAGATATTGGTTCATTATTTGTGGAGTCTCACATTTCTGATTTGGGAGACATTATTGATGATATTCATATTCATTTTGATGAAGATGATCCTTCTTTAGTTGTTGCGAGGGAACACTTTGACCCTCTTCTTCATACTCTACATGATCATCCTTCACAGTTTGACATGATTGGGGATCCTTTGATACAATAGTTGGAGGTCTCTTTATCTTCAAAGGAGATATTTGACTCGTTGGAGCTTGTTCACAATCAATTACCATTGGTTCCTTGTTTGTCATATTCTCCTATAATTGGGAATATTCCTGATTGGTTTGTGGCATCATCATCATCCAAGGACATGGTGACACATTAGTAGATTTAGAGACATCATCATCATACTACATTTGGATTCTAATTCCTAATTCGTATACAGAATGGGAAGCGTTCCTGCATTTGTACTTGGTCTATCTTCTTCCCAAGGGGAGAAATGTTGTTTGTAGGCATTGGTCTATGTTTTGCCTTCATGCACTTACCATATTTGTAGGAGATTGTTCATCATTGGGGGGGGGGGGGGGTAGTTGTCTTTTTTCTTCCTATGGAGGGGTAATTGATTGTATATACATGATGTATGTAGTCCTTAGGGGGTCTTGAGTCCATCCATCCATGCATCTTGTGTGTTTTCATCTCTCTTTTGGAGGGGAGTTTTGTCCCATGAGGTTTTCTCTCTTTCTTCGCTTTATAAGAGATTGCATTGCATTGCACTTGCATATTGTACATGGGTACCTAACATGGCCTAGTAGCTAGGACCCATCTTGCATTGTCATTTAGAATTGTGAGTTTAAGTGCATTCCCCTAAATTGCACTTAAGGGGGGGTGTTGGTGTAATAAAATATTCTTAATTACACTTAAGCTTACTTATGATAATGCATTACATAGTAGTTTGCATATTAGATACATATGAGTTTGCATCTTATTCTTGCACATGGTGTAGGAGAAATTCCACTTTAGGTGGTGATAGTTGCTACCACATTACACTTTATGTGTGAGATCCACCTTTAGTGCATTTATCACATTATCATCCTCCACATGTTGCACATACTTCATTACATAATGGAGGATGATCCACCTTTGGTGGACATGAAACTTTAAAAAATAGAAGATTGTATTAACTAATGACATAAATAGAGTTTACAAATGCTATAAAAATGTTAACTAAAAAGAAAAGTCGTCTAAATAAAGACGATGTCTAAAAATAGACCAGATTAAGATAATTCAAAAATAGAGCCTAAATGACCATTAACTAAGATTTTAGAATAATGAGCTAAAAATATCAAGAATCTAGGAGACTAAAAATATATTAATACTCTCTCTTAATGGTCATTCTATCAATTTATCAACTACCTTGTAGAAGACTTGACATGTCTTGTGGTAATAAATCGTGCAGAACATTTTGCTGCTGCTAAAAATAGAGAATGCTACCCCCCTTCTTTAGAATGGTCTGCAACAAGAGACTAGAGCCTGCCATTGAATCTGCAAAACCTTTGACCAGAAATCATCCCAGAATTTGCAAAACCTCTGACCAGAAATCATCACAAAGCGTCTAACTTGATGTTGGATAACTAAACTGTCCTTCCTTGTAGACATAAACACACACTGAAAACAACTGCCACGATTTTGAGGAAAAATCAGCAAACCCTCCAAACTATTGTAGATGAGCAGGATGCTCCAAAACAGACTACAAGATAGTTAACAAAGCATCGTTTTTTTTTTTGGAAAAAATGATAAAAACCCTGAAATAGGAATCCCTAATCAGGGATAACTTTAGTGGCGAATATTTGCCAATTGGTGAATGCCTCAAGTCGGTGACCTGAGATTTGGCGAATATAGTGTGTATATTAGACTGACCGTATCGCCCAAACTTTATAAATATTGGGTCAAATGCCCGGGCCCATCGCCCATCGGTTTATGTAATTTTCTCCTTTTCTTTCACAATATCTCTAATCGAATCTAATTTTTGGACACGGAAAATTGAAAATTTTCGCCTACAATTTCCAAAGCTTGTCTTAATCAACAACTTTATTCGCCAATGGTTTTATAAAGATATATTTAGAGGAGGCCCCAAATTCGATTGGTATTTTGTGGACGTGTATCTCAAACCAATGCCATTTTCGCCAACTCTATTAATCATAGCAAATTATTGGACGACTCATAATCGCCTTGGAAATTACATAATACATGTTATAATGACATGAGCTTCACCAAATATTTGTTTACCATATAAGCTTCCCACCAAATTTTTCAAAAAGGATTGGTATAAATACATTCATAGATCAGTGTTATTGTACATAATTTGGTTCGATGAATCGGTTGGTTCTGGTATCTCAATTATGATTGATAGCAAAGTTTCAGACTGCTGAGTGCATTGGCAACTGTAATTGAGGCAAAGGTAAGTGATTAATTTTTGAAGTGTGATGTGTTATAATATTATTCTAAATTCACCGTAGGTTTCACCTTTATCTGTCTACAATTTTGAGTTCATTTTTATTCAGTGGGGAGCTGTTAGTGGTCAGTGGTCATTTGGGAGACCTCAAACATGATGACATCTAGATTTTATATTTAGACCATAGGCCCAATGAATCATATTTATATATATTATAATCTATTCATATTGTCACTTCTTCAATAAGTTAATATTTTTTTTGGCAGCCTTTATTTCATTGGAGATTTTGAACAAGAATGAGGGTGGTGGAAAACGCATAACCTTATCATCTTATTTTGGTGGTGGAAAAGTTTCTGGCCAAAATCAGGAAGCTACTTCATCATAAGTAGATTTACAAGATTCACAAACTACAAGAGACTGAGAATTCCAAAGATGGGGATGGTGCATGGAAGGGGAAAATAAAATACAATTCAAAAAAGGATAGAGAATAAAAAAAAGATCGGAAGTGGAATCTGTTGAGGAATCTTCAAATAGAATGGGCATTAACGGTTCGTATACCTAGGACCTGCTACTTCGAAAATGGTTTTTGAACCGCGAGCTGACTATAGTTAATTAAATTTACTTAGGTGCAAATTTATTAATATATTTGTTCGGCATATAATTTATTAATATGTTACAGTTCATTACAAAATTACAATTAAACTAATCTTAATTAAATGATAAATCTTTATCTCTTATAAGTTACCGTGCAAGGCCCATGTTAAGGCTTGATACGTGTCTTCATTCCGAAGACTTCTTGGAGATTTCTATTTCCTTCAAGAAATTGGGCCCAAAATAAAACTTCAGTCGTTGATCTACGATCAATCATATGGTCTCAATTAATCCATGCATGATGAGTGGATAGTAGTTAAAGAATGTCACAGTCACTGTTAGTGGTCACTGACTAGACATTTATTTCTTATAAGTTACTGTGCAAGGCCCATGTTAAGGTTTGATACGTGTCTTCATTCCAGAGACTTCCTGGAGATTTCTATTTCCTTCAAGAAATTGGGCCCGAAATAAAACTTCAGTCGTTGATCTACGATCAATCATACAGGCTCGATTAATCCATTAACGGTACGTGCCTACGTGGTCGTGGTTATCGATACCATCGTGCAGTAATGGCTGACAACTTGGCTACCAAAAAAGTGATATTAACGCGACTAGATGTTGCATTAATTATATCTTTAGACTTTGATGGATTTCCATTTAGCATTGGCCCCACATGACGAGACACACACAACTCTTGAAATTCGCCAGTACAATTAATTTTTTTCGCTTGTAAACCCAATTATTCACCAATAAAATTAATTTTTTTCCCTTGTAAAGCCGATCATTCGCCTCACATGTTACAAATTTTTTCCTCCAAAACCAAATCATTCGCCTCATGAAATATATATTTTGGTCCTGCATAAAAGTATATTCGCCACAATTTTATGGAATTTTATTACGGTACGAAACAAATCGCCAATACAAATTAAATTTTTTTCCTCAAAAAAAAGCCTTGGATATGATTCTTTTTTCCTTGAAATAATGTTTGATTCGCCAAAATTTTACACTTTTTTCTTGGGGGGGGGTTCTTAAACTTATCCCTGATAGAAAATCCCACACAAACTTTGCGAATTACAAAAACCAGAAATGATTTTTGAGGTGAAAAATTTATCAAAACCAAACATGATTTTTGAGGTGAAAAATTGATCAAAACCATAATCAGAATCAGAGACATGGATTAGAGATATGAAACTTCGTTTTTGAGGGAAAATGGGAAAACCCAACAAACATTTTTTTGAAGGGAAAAAATTTATGAAAACCCACTAGATAATTTGAGGAAAAATTATTAATACCCTCCCATAATATGATCTAATTAGAATGCATAGGAGGCAAACTACTCATCAGAATGCAGAGCAGCTGGGGGCTTGTGCTGAGACCCTTCCTATGAAGATTTTGCGGCTGCCAACCGTTTCTTGCAATCTATCTTCATGTGACCAAACTTGTGACAATAAGTGTACTGAACACTCTTCTTCTTTGAAGATGTCGGAGGATCACTTTACCCTTTCTGCTGGGAAGACTGAGGTTTACCTATATTCTTGTTTGATGCTTTGGCTATGAAGGCCACTTGTTCAGAAGAGGAGGAACTTGCAGGACTTCCAAACTGTTGCTTCCATCTATCCCACTGTAGAAGCTTGTTGCAGTGATCAAAGAACGTTAGAGCAACAGTAGTAGAAGTGATATTGAGCGTCTCTATGAAATGCTTCTAGGATCAAGGCAGGCTTTTCAACATGATCACTATGATATCTTCTTCCTCCATCTTGCGGCCAATAGCCTCTAGCTGGTCACATATGTCCTTGATTTGCTTAAGATTTTCCTGGAGAGACGTCTCTCATCCATGATGATAGAAAACAACATATTCTTTAGAAAGAAAGCTCGTCTCTTGTCGGACATCTCATGAAGATCCTTCAAGATGTCCCAAATTTCTTTAGCTATTTTGCTGGAAGGCACCTGAGGGAGTTGATCTTCTGTAACTGAGAGTTTGATCAACATAACAGCTTCTCGATTACGTTCATCCCAATTATCCTGAGATGATTGAGCTGGAGTAGAATTTCTCCTTACCTAGAACTAGCTTATCAAGACAATGATATTCAAATATCTTCATCATGCACTGCTTCCATGTGTTGTAATTGCGGCCATTGAACCACTAATCTCCCTCCAACATAATGTTGGTCAAAGATGCCATCATTGAAATGGAAGTTGTTGGTTAACCCTAGGAAGGCACAAAAATTGAGGCATACGTTGCACAAATTGCAAAACTAAACATGTTGGAATAGGCTAAAGATGAAAAAATTAGTCTTGATGAATGGGTTTATTTAAAAAATTATAGAAAACCTAGTGTTGAAATCCGAATTTTCGGGTTTAGGGTTTCTTGCACAAATAGGCGTCAAAATTGCAACTTGAGAATAGGTTGGAAAATGCGGATTTTTGGTAGTGAAAAATCACAATTTTTTGTTTGTATTTTGGGAGCCTAGATCATGAGAAAAATTGTGGATATAAAATGCAGAATAATCGCATGTATATAGAGGAAAATCGGTAGCCAAAATTGTTGGATTTAACAGTGAAAAATGTGTGTTTTTCTTCTTTGTTTACCCTACAAAAACCCGCAGTCGAAAGTAGTGGTAATGGCATTGGTAAAATGCGAATGAAACAAAAAAATAGAGTGCTGAAAATTGCGACACATGTAGCAAAGAAATCGCGGTGCTAGATAGAAATCATAGGTAAAAAACAAACGAACTCGACAAATTGAAGGAGAAAAACAAGATCAATTTAACCCCGAAGAATCGTGTTTTTTGTCTGGATTAAAAAAACCGGGACTTTAACCTCCAGGTTTTGGCGCGATTTTTAGTAGGGATTAAACCTATGAAAAATATAAAAACTGATGCCCTCAAATTTGCAGTTAACCTTAGATGAGTTTAGGACAAATTGCAAATATGGAAAAATCAATTTCAAAATTTTCCAAAAAATATTTGTCCAAAATATTTACTACTTTGATACCATGAAACTTTAAAAAACAGAATGATTATATCAACTAATCACACAAATAAATAGAGTTCACAAATGCTATAAAAATTGTTAACTAAAAAGAAAATTCGTCTAAATAAAGACTGTCTAAAAATAGAACTGATTAAGACAGTTAAAAAAGAGAGCCTAAATGACAATTAACTAAGATTTTATAATAACGAGCTAAAAATAGCAAGAACCTAGGAGGCTAAAAATATTCTAATAGGACATGTGATTCCACCTAGTGTGGGTGATAGGTTATCTCTTGATTACTTCCTAGTTATCATGCCTTGCCTATATATCCAGACACATCTACATTGTATTTAAATTGAGTTCAGTTAGCTCATTCATTATTATTGATTCAGTTAATCATATTTGTGAGAATACAACTTATTCTTATCATATTATTTGTCTCTTTTGTGCTATTCATTGGGCTTCTCGATCTTGGCATATTGTCTTAGGCAAATTCTTTGATTGCATCAAACAATTCTTAGACATAAAAAATGAGGATTGGAAAAGCGGATACTTCTAAAGGAGAACCACAAGGAGATCAAAGGATAAAGAACCTATGACAAGTAAAAGCTCTGAGGAAGAATAGATATGGAGGAAGCTCTTTTTGTTTGAAAATTGAGAAAAAGGAATAAAGAAAAATTGCTATTTAAATGCTTTAACTATGGGAAAGTTAGAGATTTCTTTAAAAATTGTCTGTATTTAAGAGAAAGTGATAGTGATAAAGAACTTTATCCAAGGAAGGAAAAAAAATTTAGTCACAAGTATGATAAGAATAAGAAGACTTATGACTATAAGAAGAGCCTTTATGCATATAGAGACGATAGCTCATTTGTCGAGAGTGATTGGGATAGCTATAGAGCAAATTTTATTCATGGCATTTGAAACCGTGGGGAATATCATAGAACATGATGACAAAGAAATCAATCTCCCACATGATGATGAAAAGATCAATCCTAATCTCGAAGACGATGATGAAGCTAGTTTTGAAAAAGACCTGAATCATGCTATAAATGAAATTGACAGGCTTAGGAAGAAGATTTTAAAATACAACACCTATTTCAAGAAGAATGCAAAAAGACCAAATCTTTTGAAGAATCAGAAAATGCAATCATCAATTTGAAAGTTCAAATTGAGGAAGCAAAGAAAATTGAGGAAGAGATCAAATCACAATTAAAGGTGAAGGAGGAAACATGTTAGCAACTGGAATCTGAAATTGTTTCTTTGAGGAAGGAATTAGAGAAGTCAACCATCAAGATGAACATGAGCCTCAAATTTAAAAAGAGTTCTGAAATTCTTGGAGATATCATAATAGCCAAAGACAATCATCAAACAAAACATGACTAGGTTATGAAGATAAACAAAAGGCAAAGGAAGAAGAATTAAAGTTGTCATTAAGAGAGAATAATGAGGGTGTTAGCCGTCAAATTGTGTCACCGTCGGATGTTAGCTGCCGACGGAGGTAAAATTGTGTTACCGTCGGGTGTTAGCCGCCGACGGAGGTAAGTTGAGTTACCGTCGGATGTTAGTCGCCGACAGAGGTTAGTTAGTTGCTGACGGTTGAGAAGGGTGACAACGTTTGGTTGCACCGCTTCGGATTGTATATGTATATTGTACTTGCTCATTGGAAGCATCACTGTTATTGTCACTTTTGGGAATGATTAATGAAAGTCTGATATTATCTGGTCTAGTTCTATCTTGCTAGTTACATTCTGTATCATGTTTGTGTATTTATAAACGAGTACTTAGTAGGTAAAACATCTGGCGCCGTTGCTTAGATACCCCCGGATGGCGAGTAGGCATAATGGGCTTACCCGTTAGTGCCATAAACCCAGAAGCCGAGGAAGCCCGTACCGAGTTGTACGACGGAGAGGACAATCAGGCACGTGAATTCCGAATTTTGTTTCAAGTAGCTCTTGAAACTCACGTCCGAAGGGAGGCAACGAACGGAGACGTCCCTACAAGCGTAGTGTGGGACGTGATTGGGGCGAACCCTGCAGCGAATCGGTTGTTGAACCAACTTCCGCGGTTGCTGGCACAAGCAGCACTCGCACGACGTGTTCGGCAGGAGGAAATTGATCGAGAGGAACGCCGCCAGGAGATCCTCCGTGAATTTCATGCCCAAGAGCATCTGTGTCGCCGTCAAGAAGAGAGTGATGGGAATCGGAGGAATCCTTGAAGCATGACTGAAGAGGGTAGAAGAACACAAATAATTGTAATATGGCTGTAATGCAATTACAAATATTGTAAAAGCAACGTGAATGAATAAAGAATAAGTGTTCTTGTGTTGAAGGCAATGTTATTTGTTCAGTTTGGATGCCAAATAATTTAAATAAAGATAGAAATAAAAAAGTGAGAAATGATGACGAAGAGGTCGCACATGCAGCCCTAATCTCCGCACAGCAGTGTGAACATCGCTATAGGCTAAGGCAACTTGCCAAAGACCAGCTTGCCGGAGGGTTGCCCGAAGGGGACCTCGGAAGTGGTACGGAGGGTGCAGAAGCCGAAGAAGAGTTCACTTCTCTGGAACAGAGAGTGCGGAGTCGGGAAGAGTTACTCGAGGAGACACGAGCGAGAAGAGCCTTTCTCCAAGAGGAGAGAGTACGGTTTGATTTGGGTCTCCGTACACCAGGCGGGGAGAACCAAACCGGCGGAGAGGGTGATACTGTAGAGGGTGACACAAGCGCACTAGCAGACCCTTCGTTGGAACCGAGAACCCCGCATGGTACGGTGCCAGGACAAGGGCAAGCACCACCAGCCCAGCAACTACCGCAAGGGCAAGTACCACAAGTCCAGACTACCCACAGCACTCAAGGAGGTGCGGGTATGAGTGGTATCGGCGCGCTGCCTCCACCGCGGCCAACCATGGCAGTGAACAAGCAGAAGTTACCAAAGTTCATGGGACAATCAAAGGAAGATCCAGTTTGGCATTGCCGAACCTGTGAGACCATATGGGCTGCCAACGGGGTTACCGACCAGGACGAATGGATCCACCAATTCCCTGCAACATTAAGGGAGGGAGCCATTGACTGGTACTCCGATGTAGACAAGATAGGCCTGACGACATGGAATGATGTGAAAAAGGCCTTCCAGACAGAATTTCAGCTGTTAAGGGACGGCAATGAGATTCTGGCGGAGATTTACAATACTAAGCAAACAAAGAGCGAGTCTGTTCGTGCCTACGGACGGCGATTGAAGGAACTTATTGGGAAGATGGAGTCCGCCCCAGCAGACGAACTCAAGAAGAGGTGGTTCGTAGAGGGCCTAAAAGCTTCCCTTCGGAAGAAAATGAAAATTGTCCCGCCTACGTCATACAGTAATGCATACAACCGTGCAATGGACTTGGAAAGCGAGTGTAAGACCTCCAGAAAGACTAAGTCTTCGGATGATGAATCGGAGACGGAAAGCAGCGAGGGTGAATCTAGTAAGAAAGTGTTGGCCCTACAAAAAGATCTGGAACGAATGATGAAATAATTGAAGGCCACCAAGGGGAGCTCAAGTAAGACAGAGGAAGACACCGTGTGGTGCACGGACTGCAAAGAAGCGGGCCACACAAAAGGTTCTTGCCCCAAGAAAGCCTTTTGCGATATCTGCCAAATTGCGGGACATTCCACTAAAGAATGTCCCTACAACCTAAGGGCAAGAAATCAACAAGTGCTCTACACTCAAGAGCAACCCTCCACGTCCGGAACCAGCGGACAACAAAACAACGCATCATCCGGCGGGTACAAAAACAACCGCTGGGGAGGTCGAGGCAACAATGAGAACAAGCCACGGGTCCAGTATGATGCGAAGGGGAGACCCATGATACAGTGCAGAAGTTGTAATCAATGGGGACATTATGCCCGTGATTGTCAGAACGAGGCCACAACTCCACAGAAGCTGTGTCGGTGGTGCGGACCGGGAGACCATGAAGACAGTAACTGTCCGAAGCCTGGCTGCAATATCCTAGATATGGAAAGCGGGGGCACCGAGAAGGTCCTAGTAGTTACTCGAGCACAAACCAAAAAGGCCACGTACCCACATCCTCCGACGGAGAAACAGAGGGTATTTGAAGCAAAAGCCGAGATTGAGAAAGGTATGCAGGACCGAAGGGAGCGTAAGGACACCGGCACTTCTCACCGAGCATTGGCCGAACAAAATATCTTACGGCAGATAATGCAACTAGAGGTACTAGTAAAGGTCAAGGACCTATTGGAAACAATGCCGCATCTCAAAATGGCCCTATTTCTAGGCCATAACGTTCCAACAAGCACGGTTGAATGAACGGAGATCCCCAGCGGCTCTGCAGCCGACCCCATGACACTATCAATCAATAATGGGCGGAACCCTGCAGTAGTGGAGATGGGTATCTTGGGTACCATCCTCACGAACACAATTGTTGATGGTGGGTCTGGGGTGAATGTCCTACCAGAAGAAACCTGGAAGAGCTTGGGGAAACCAACGCTGTGGCCGCCGACCTTCAATCTACTAGGGGCAGACCAGCATGGCATCAAGCCCCTTGGCACGCTGATGGCACAACAGGTGACTATTGGGACCCAACCATTCATCCTCGACTTTGTTGTAATTCCCCTCAAACAGAAGGGATATGACGCCATTCTGGGAAGAGGGTGGCTGGTGACGGCCAGAGCCAATCATAATTGGAAGAAAAACACCCTTGCATTTGAAAAGGGGGGAAGGAAGTTTGTGGTGGACCTCACCACGCAGATGGTCGGGGAGGAAATGGCATCCGATTTGGAATCAGACGACGGGATGGACGGAGAGGAAGGAAACATGGAACCTAATGACGAAGGGGTACTCGAGATAGAGGATGATACAAATTCGATGGACGGTCTATTCCACTGGCAGATGCGTGATTATGAACTATTTCCACCGGCGTGCAACATACTGGAGATCGAAGGAAATAGGAATGAATTCCCTCCGGAGTACACGGAATACAGAGAAGGGGAAGCTCGAATGAGAGTGAGCCCCGCTCACGAGTTCTCGAAAGAAGAACCAATCCAATATAAGGAAGCAAAGTTGGAGGCAATAAACCTCGGGGATGAACAGAATCCCAAAACCATCCTCATGGGAGATGATTGGAGCCCCGTATTGAAAACGACAGCTTTCAAAATTTTCACAGAATATAAGGATGTGTTTGCCTGGACCTACAAAGACCTAAAGGGCGTACCTCTGGAACTATGCGTGCACCGCATCCCTCTGGTTCCTGGAGCCCAACTTGTGCGGAAGAGGCTGTACAGGATGAACAAAAATTACGCTGCATGAGTAGAGATCGAGATTGCGCGGATGTTGGAAGCGGGGATCATCTTCCGGGTGGACACAAGTGAGTGGGTGTCACCCATTGTGATCTCTCAGAAGAAAGAAGCCAACCAGATCCGCATCTGCGTAGACTTCAGGTGCCTCAATGCAGTAACGATCAAGGATCCCTTCCCGATCCCTTTCACAGATAGCATACTGGAAGAGGTGGCGGGCCATGAAATTTATTCCTTTATGGATGGGTTCTTAGGATACAACTAGATATCCATTGCAGAGGAGGATAACTTAAAAACAACCTTTGTAGTGGAGGATGGTGTGTACGCGTATAATTGGATGCCCTTCGGTCTGTGCAATGCACCGACGACTTTTCAGAGGATTATCCTCCACATTTTTGACAAGATGTCGAGAGGAAATTTTAAGGCATTTTTGGATGACTGGTCCATCTTCAGTAGCCAGGACAAACACATTGTAGCGCTGGGAGAGTGCATGGAGCGGTGCCGGAAAGCCCGTCTGGCACTCAACCCGAAGAAGTGCCGTTTCATGGTACCACAAGGAAAGTTACTCGGACATATCGTCTGTAAAGAAGGGCTGAAGACGGACCCTGACAAGGTCCGGGTGATAATTGAAATGGAGGCCCCCAGTGACGTAACTGGTGTCAAGTCATTCCTGGGCCATATCGGGTACTACCAACGGTTTATAAAGAATTTTTCCCGGGCGTCATACCCGATGGATAAACTCATGAGGAAAGGAGAGCCGTTTGTCTGGGCGAATGAGCAAGGGGAGGCCTTCGATGACTTAAAAACACGATTGTTGGCGGCTCCCAGTCTGGCATTTCCAGACTGGGACAGAGAGTTCCACGTCCACGTGGATGCATCGAACTACGCCATCGGAGCCACCCTAGTGCAGGAAGGTGCACATGGACTTGATCACCCGATCTATTTTGCCAGCCGGTTACTGTCAAGTGCAGAGAAGAACTATAGTACCACGGAACAAGAGGCTCTGGGAATGGTGGACTCGGTCCAGAAGTTTCGGCATTATCTACTGGCGACGCTGTTCAGTTTCTTTGTGGACCACCAAGCCCTGATGTACCTCGTCAAGAAACCCATCATCCAGGGGAGGGTGAGCAGGTGGCTACTCCTACTCCAAGAATTCACCTTCAAGATTATAGTACGGCCTGGACGTAGCCATGTGATCGCGGATCAGCTGTCCCGAATTAAGTCGGGCGAGCCACCTTGTGGGGATAAATGACGATTTTCCAGACGCACATTTGTTCCATATCGTTGTACTTCCGAAGTGGTACACCAGTATTGGCGAGTATTTGTCTACAGCCCGATTTCCGGAAGGCATGCCTCCAGGAGAACGTACGAAGTTGGCTCTAAGGAGCAGGACCTTCCAACTCATCAATGGACTGCTATACAAAATGGGTCCAGACCAAGTGCTGAGGCGATGTGTGATGGAAGAAGTGTCCAGAGTTTTGCGGGAAGCTCACGAAGGACCTGCCGGAGGCCACATGGGTCCGGACACCACAGCCAGGAAAGTGTTGTTGGCAGGCTTATGGTGGCCCATGCTGTACAATGACGCTAGAGAGTGGGTAGTCGGCTGTGACACTTGCCAGCGCGCTGGGAGACCCCTCAAACGGGATTTCATGCCACTCAACCCCTCCCACACAGGAATTATTTGAAAGGTGGATTGGATTTTGTCGGGCCTCTCAAGGCTAGTCGTGCCTGACGCTGCCGATACATTGTCGTAGCGACAGAATACTTAACCAAATGGGTGGAGGCACGAGCACTGACTGATAACTCCGCTTTAAGCATGGCGAAGTTCATTTATGAACAGATAATAATGAGATATGGCATCCCACTTCAGTTGACGAGCGATAGGGGTGGCCACTTCGTCAATCATGTGATCAAGCTCCTAACCACAGAGTTCAAGATCTTTCACACGCTCTCGAGTCCTTACTATCCTCGGGCGAATGGTTAGGCGGAGGCAACCAATAAAATTTTGGTCGGAGTTATTTATAAGTCATGCGGCGTTGAGGGTGAAGACTGGGAAGAGAGGTTACCCTCTGTGTTATGGGCTTACCGAACTTCCTACAAAGTGACCACTGGCCAGACACCATTTCAGCTGATGTACGGGCAGGAGGCCGTAGTACCAGCGGAGTTCATGGTTCCTAGGCTCCGGATTGCGATTGAGAACAAACTCAGAGATATGGAGAGTCTGAGGGAACGACTGTACCTCTTGAATAAGTTGGATGAAAAAAGGGCATTAGCACAGTGGGCCATGGAAGCAACACAACGGAGGAAGCTGTGGCACGACAAGCACCTTCGACGGATGCAGTTTATACCAGGCCAGTTAGTCTTAAAATATAACGGGTGAAACGAAATCAAACCTGGAAAGTTCAAAGTGAAATGGATAGGCCCTTACAAGGTCCGAGAGGTGGCCGCGAACGTGTCCGTGAAGCTGTGGACCCTTGACGGACGGGAAATACCTGACGCGGTTAACGGCTCAAAATTAAAGGTGTATCCAGAGAGGCCCACGACGTCGCGTGGATTAGATGCTTGAAAAAAAAAAATAAAAAAAAAATATATATAAATAAAATAAAATTTAAAAATTTTAAGGTGTTCCGGCGGTGATACCACCGAACGGTGGGACCACCCGACGGTGGCACCACCCAACGGTGACTTCACCATCGTTTAAAACCCCCGCAGCCACAGTAAAAGATATCAAACGGGAAGAAGAAACCACTGCAACGTGGGGGGAGAGAGAACAGTGCGACGCGAAATAAGAGCAGTGCCGAAGGAAGAAAAGACGCGGGTGAAGAATAGTTTCGCGGAAGGCAAAACAAACGTGGTAAGAAGACATTGCCGTGCGAGGGTAAGAAGAAGATATTGCAGCGCAAGAGGAAGACATTACAGTATGGTAAGGGAAAGACACCAGTGCCGAGGGGAGAGAAAAACAAACAGTGCCGCGGGAGATACAAAGCGTGGACGAAAGGAACAGTGCACGGTGAAACAACAAACGCACGGAGAGAAAAAGAAGAGAGCAACGAACCAGCACTCCCAGCCATGAATGAAGGACAACACGTCTACTGTGTAACTCAGCCACGCGGTGAAGGATAAATACACCACTCGAAGAGTATCCACAGGGGTGGAGATAACAAAGTCAGAAGGGGCATTGCCATGAAAGGAAGGCGTTGAAGACGGGGGCAACTACTCGAGCAGCTCGATACCGTACAGTATACAGAATTCAGTCACAACACCACGAGGGACATAACTACCCTACGGAGAAGGGAAATACACAGCAAATTTTGTTACACAACAGCAGGTAAAATTATATAACCGTTTCTTGAATTTTCAAAACGGTTGAAGGATGCATTCAGCGGGGAAGAGAAACAATTGGAAAAAGCAATTGCAGTCAGGGAGTTTAGGCAAAATAGCGATGAACAAGCAAGCTACGATTCTACCATCCGGAGTAAAGGTTGCAGGGCATTAGGCGAGTGGGAGCAGTGGAAAGAAACCCAAGTCTATACAGGAGGAAAAAGATGGTGTCACCTATCAGACAATAGCATTCAAAGGACTTAATGGAATGGAATGTCGAACATGGTGGAAGGAGACTCCAGATGACGATGAGGTAAAGAAATTTCTACGACAAGCAGGTGTGCACTGGGCTATCCAAATGCCCTTGTTCCCGGTCCGTAATCTGGAAAATACCTTAAGGATGATGATTCAGTGTTTCGAGAGGGAGAAGAGGAAAAGTACATTTATGTATCGAAACCACAGGCTCACAGTTTCCTATGGCCCGGAGGACTTCACATGGGTCTTCGGCATTCCAGGACGTAATGTACAAAAGGTGGATACCACAAAGCAAAAAAATGTCAGCAGAGAGGAAAGAGTTTTGGATAAAGCGTGTCTGCCGTCGGCTCACTCCAACAGAATTGGAAAAAGTGGTAAACGCGACCAAAGCACGAGGGTTGAGGAAGGAGTATGTAGCAGAGGGTGCTTGGTGTTGCATTCTCAATGTCCTCAAGAGCAGGCTAACTGGTTCGAGCCGTGCATCCGACATTGCTCTCCCACAGATCGTCTACATGCAGGGATTGATGAATGGTGTGGTCTATGACTGGGCTTCAGTGTTGGCGGAAAGGATGTGGGAATTCATGACGCTGCAACACCGCACTTTTTACATGCCCCATTATGCCATTGGACTATTTCTTGAGGCTGCATTGAGACAGATGCCCGTAGATGAGTTGGAGCTCAAGCCGCAAGGCAAGCTCACGGGAGGAGCTCCGCCGGTGTTCTACTGGCGGTATTTGGATACAGGAAGTACAGTCAGCGGACAGAAACGAAGGCGGCAAATGGTGGTAGAGTCCGACCAAGAGGACATTGATAGTGGCCGGGAAACCAGTGAAGAATCTTCCGATGTAGACTCAAGCGAAGAGGACATAGTGAGGTTTGCACCACCAGTGTTATCTCCCTCGGCCCACTTAGCTTCGACACCGTTGGTGAGTTCTACAGTTCCTCTAGTTGAGTTATCACCTGAGGAGGCAGCCATAGAGGAAGGAGATCCTGAACCTCCGAAGGAGGTAGCAGTAGCAGCAAAAGCGGAAGAACGTGGAGGTACTCATGACATTGGAGAGGGTCAGGTCCGGATGGAAGGGATTGGGTCGGATGCTGTAGTGACTGTGGATGCGGCACTCTTGCAGGATCCCTCACCACCTCAGGACCCTGTGCAGGTGGGAGCTATGCGTTCTTGGATTAGCCGGCGGTTTCAGTTAGTCCCGGCTCCACCACCAGCAGTAGTCCTCTCTCCTTGATGGGAGGACCCACAGGAGGTTGTTGGTATGGAGTCTGCAGATGTCCGAGTGGCAACAGATGATCTTCCTCTTGTCTCTGAGGAGGACGGGGTTGTGACAGGGGGCGAGGTGGCCAGGGAGGCACCTCGTGGAATTGAATTGGCACGCCCAACAACCCTTACTGGTCCTGAGGCGTTGGAAGGGGAAGATGTAGAGACCTATTTGGTAGACATGGTCACTCGAGGACGTCGGTTGGTGGCTGTAGCAGAGTCTCGAGCTGTGGCGGCTATCGTTGAGGATTTGAGACGTCTCCTAACCTTTGCCCGAGTAGGCTGTGGTGCAGCATTTGCCGCTTGTTTTGAGCAGAGGTTATGGCCTGATGGAGAGACTGCTGAGATGTTGGCTGCCTGGGCGGTTCCTACGCCAGTCATTGAGAGTGAGGCAGCATCTCTGGTTCGAGAGTTGGAGCAGACATTCAGGGAGGGGTACTACGCATTGAGGCGATCTGAGTATGTCTCGTCTGATCGTGAGACTGCATTGGTGACCGCGCAGAGAGCTCAGGAGGAGCTAGGCACCAAGTTGGAGGCAGTAGAGAGAGACTTACTCCAACGTACCCAGGAGTTGATGGCTGAACAGGTAGCACGAGCGGCTTTGGAGCAACGGTTGGTAGCAGCACAGGTAGAGAATGAGGCAAAGGAAGAAGGAACTGTTGGAGGCTGCCATGATGATTAAGTCCGCCTTGGAGTTATAGATGGTAGCAGAAGCACAGTTGCAGACTCGGACCACACAGGTCTATGAGCTTCAGGCTCAGTTGGGATCGTCCACCACACCAGTTCCTCCAGCGGAGCAGCATGCTTCCTCATTAGGGACGCTTCCTCTGCCCCACTTTACTTCTTAGTCTTAGCATTAGCATTAGTAGTTCATCATTCCTATTTTGTTGTTCTGTCTCGGACATTTTGTTGTTGTTCGGAGACGACTTTTCTTAAGGGGGGGATGATGTTAGCCGTCAAATTGTGTCACCGTCGGATGTTAGCTGCCGACGGAGGTAAAATTGTGTTACCGTCGGGTGTTAGCTGCCGATGGAGGTAAGTTGAGTTACCATCGGATGTTAGTCGCCGACGGAGGTTAGTTAGTTGCTGACGGTTGAGAAGGGTGACAACGTTTGGTTGCACCGCTTCAGATTGTATATGTATATTGTACTTGCTCATTGGAAGCATCACTGTTATTGTCACTTTTGGGAATGATTAATGAAAGTCTGATATTATCTGGTCTAGTTCTATCTTGCTAGTTACATTCTGTATCATGTTTGTGTATTTGTAAACGAGTACTTAGTATGTAAAATAAAGGGAAAGCCAAGCAGTTATGCTAATGCACTTAAAAGTCCCATTAAAGGAGAATGTAGCAAATCAAGGGAAAATCATGATGCACCAAAACTAAGCACATGCCAAAGGAATAAGAACACCTTCAAGACATTCCTACCAAAAAGGCATTTTCACATGATCAAGTTTTGTGCAGTCTCCTAGATTTTAGGAGGAATCCCTAATTTTTGGGGATGGACTGGGAGTTAGCAAGAACACGCTAGGAGGCCTCCGGGATCAGCCTAGACACTTCTGGCACAGTTCTTATTTTTTAGGAGAGTTCCTAAATTTTAGGATGGAACTGCCAGTTAGCTCGCCATGGTTAGACAACATCAGTGGACATGGAGCTTTAGACAGAATTCAGATTGGGGTTTGGATAAGCAAGCTACGAATAAATTGGAAATAATTTTAATTATTTCTTAAGTTGGTCCTAATAAAATAATAATAAAAGTGATTGTTGTGATATTGCTATCAGAATTTAACTGTGTAGTTTTTTGAGTCAAACTCATTGACCCATGTCATTGACTCAAAAAACTACACAGTTAAATCTTGATAGCAATATCACAATTTGACTTGCTGGGGAAAATATCTCCTACTTATCAAAAGTGATTGTTTTAATCACTTATGAAAGAATAAAGTTTTATAATATTTGGCCCAAGTCCCTAGGTATTAAATTAAGTTTATAACTTAAAAGGGGACCAAGTTTGTAATGAATAATGATCCCTCATGAAGTTGAAATCTTAGGAAGGGATTAAAATAAAATAATTTTTTTTTTAAAAAGAGGGGTAAATGCTTTGACCCGGAGCTATGTACTAGTGAGGCCACAAATGGGGGACCTCATTCCCAATAGGATTTGAACCTTGATGGCAAGAACAACAACACAACAACTTAACCATCACAACATGCCACTATTGGCAAAATAAAATAAAACATTATTTTATGTTAGAAAGGGTGAATTAAAAACCCTAATTCGAAATTGCTCTTGGAGGGAAATTTGAAAAAGCATAAAATGAAGTTTTGAAGGTGGTTTTGGTGTCTATAAATCATTTTTTGCACCAGCATTTTGCGTGGAGAGCTCTGTGAGGGGTTCTTTCAGCAGATCTACTTCTGGGAACGAAAACTCTCAGGAAGTTAGAGGCCTACAGGTGTGTGAGATCCCAAGGGTTTCTAAGAGCAAGTTTTACCAGGCAGTGTCTTAATTTGCAGTTGATTGGTGAACAGATTTGTGGATCAGAATTGCTACAGAAAGAATTAACTACGAATTGGAGAATTTGCAGATCTGAAACAACATAGTCTTGTAGCCAGCCGTACCATTTGAGGAGCAATATCATTAGATCAGCAGCTGGATGTCTAGGGTGTCAGCCTTCCAGGCAGCATATTGTATGAAATTTTCCCTGCTATTATAGTTCGAGCATTAACTAGGGAATTACCAGTAAAAAATCAGAAGTTTTCTGTGTGTCTCAGACTTCTATTCCCAGATGTACAGTCTCAGAATCCATATGTTTGGTTCCAGCTTGGACGTGAACTGTGAGAATTAGCAGATCAGTTCATAAATTTTGTACCTTCCGGGCAGCAAACACAGGAGTTGAGTTAATTCGGCAGTGCAGCAGTACAGAGGGCAGATTGAACATCAATACCCAGCCTTACATCAACAGTTCCCATAATTTCCACATGAGATCTGGGCCTTCTACTGGTCTGCAGTAAAAAAATCTCAGGGGCGTCAGTCATAAATATCCTGCCTAATGCAGCACTAGGGCGTTGGGAGATTGATGGGTTGCTGAAAAACAACATCCAGCCCTTAAATGTTATCAATCATACATCTCGTATGATCTGTAACAGCATTATTTGTTGAAATAAATCAATATCTTCCTCTTACTTGGCATTACGAAAAAAATGTTATTTTTTCTTCCAAACCCAACTATTGTTATCTGCATTAGTGTTGCAAGTTAATTTCAAAAACAAAAAAAAATGAAAAAATACAAAAAATCAGAATACCTGCAAAAATCAGACACAGCCAAAATTCCACATCCAGGGGTGCATATTACAGTGGTATCAGAGCAGAGTTTTCTGCCATCCTGTTGGGTAGTAGATATTACAGTTGGTTGCATCATACAAGAGAAAGATGTCTACACTTGAGAGGCCTATTTTTGAATTAATGCAAGAACTCTCCAAGTTAATGAAGGATCCAGATATTAAAATGGGATTTGTAAAGATTGTCACAAAACCTAAACATAAGGAATAGATAGAAAATAAGGAAACTATCATTTAGGAAGAGCATATCACAGGGACACGGGTTAGCACAGATAGAGTTGTCTCTATTCCTGAGAGGGAACTTGATACATCTTCAGTTGTAGTTGACTTCGAGCACGAGGATGGCGACTTTGATAACTTGGAACCACAGTACACCTTTGGAAGTGGTGCCAAGGACGCACAAGATGGTTCGGACAGCGAGGGAGTCATTTATAACATGGATGATAATCAAATCATATTTTATTAGCATTCTTTATTTATTGAATCAGATGGCCGACAATCAAATTATTTCACTCACACTTCAATGCCTTAGGCGATCAATTATTTTTTGTGCAGCCTTTCCAAGTTATCTACACAAAATCTTGAAGGTTGCACTTAAGTTGTGGGGTACTGGATGAGAATCCCTCTCTGCTGTATCTTTCTTGTTTTTCAGAGATGCTGCTACTTGTTTGGCTCTGATTGTCTTGATTTGTGCCGAAAAGAATATATTGGGCAGAGAATCCTTGTATGCAAAGGAGTCGAAGTGTGATTTGGGCATGACAGAGTTGCTGTACTTGGGTCACATCATCAGTGCAGAGGGCGTACGCATGGATCCTGAAAAGATTCGTGCCATTGTGGAGTGGCCTTCACCGGTGAACCTTACACAGTTGAGGGGCTTTTTGGGACTATGTGGTTTCTACAGGAGGTTTGTGGATGGATATTCCAGGCATGCAGCACCCTTGACAGATTTGATGAGAAAGGGAGCTTTCTTGTGGACTCTTGAGGCACAGGAATGTTTTGAGAAATTTAAGGAGTTGATGACTTCTTGTCCAGTGTTAGCATTACCAGATTTCAGCAAACCTTTTGAGCTACACTGTGATGCTTCCGGAGAGGGCATTGCAGCGGTGCTTATGCAGCAGAAGCACCCTATTGCTTATGAGAGCAGGAAATTGAGAGGGCCAGAGTGGAGCTTCAGTATATATGATAAGGAGATGTTAGCCATTATGCATGCTTTGGCTAAATTCAGGCAATATTTGGTAGGTAGCAAATTTTGTATCAAAACCGACCATAATAGCCTAAAGCATTTTTTGGGGCAGTGAGATCTCAATGATAGACAGCAGAAGTGGGTGAGCAAGTTACAATCCTATGACTTTGATATTACATATTTTAAGGGGACACAGAATGTAGTTGCTGATGCTTTATCACGTAGGCCCCATTTGAGCTTATTGACAGACATATCGGAGGATTGGAGACACTTGATCCTTGCAGAGTATGCAAAGGATACTTGGGCAACTGGATTCATAGATGGGACTATTCAGGACAACAGATACACCCTTGTGAATGAGCTCATCATTTACAAAGGGCGAATATTTTTGGTCCCAGGATCAGCGGTGAGAAGGATGGTTCTGAAATCTTTTCACGATTCACCTATGGCAGGACATCCTGGTTTCTACAAGACTTACCGGCAGATTAGAGAGCGCTTCACATGGAAAGGGCTCAAAACAGAAGTACTTCAGTATGTTAGGGAGTGTCCCACTTGCCAGCAGAATAAGCAGGAACACTCCTATCCAGCCGGTTTACTGCAGCCACTTCCGATTCCTGATAGGAAGTGGGAGTGTTTGTCTATGGACTTTATCACAGGATTACCTAGAGCCCAAGGCAGGGACTGCATATATGTGGTTGTGGATCGCCTTACGAAGTTTGCACACTTCTTTCCGATCACTGCTACATACACCGCTACACAGGTGGCAGAGTTGTTCTTCAAAGAGATATTCAGATTACATGGCTTACCTCGGAGCATTGTGAGTGACAGAGATAGCAGGTTTATGAGTCACTTTTGGCAGGAGCTATTCAGGTTGTGTGCGACAGAGCTCACTCCGAGTACTAGCTACCACCCTTAGACAGATGGTCAGACGGAGATAGTGAACAAATGGGTGGAGGGATATCTCAGAAATTATATAGCAGGGCAACAAAAGGCATGGGTAAAGTGGATTTATCTCTGTGAGTATTGTTACAATACCACTTATCATATGTCTATTCAGATGTCACCCTTTATGGCCCTGTATGGGTATGAGGCACCCAATTTTATGGATCTACTTTTGAGTGACAGTAGAGTGCCCAGTGCAGGTGATTTGTTACAGGAGAGTCAAGACATTGTTAAGACTCTCAAGGATAATATAACTAAGGCACAAAATCAGCAGAAGCAGTATGCAGATCAGAAGAGGACTGAACGGACGTTTGAGGTTGGAGATATGGTGTATCTTATGTTGCAACCATACCGTCAATTTACTCTCAAGAAGAGTGGTGCTGAGAAACTTAAGCCACGATACTATGGTCCATTTAGGATTATCAAGAAAGTGGGAGAGGTGGCTTATGAGTTAGACTTGCCAGCGGAGAGCAAGGTGCACAATGTTTTTCATGTGTCATGTCTCAAGAAGGCGCTAGGGCATCATATTGTGCCTTCTACGGTACTACCACCCCTGGATGATGAGGGAAAACTTGTTTTGATACCAGAGGCTATCATTGATTTCAGAGAGAGGAACTTGAGGAGACGTACCATCCGGGAATATTTGGTGAAGTGGAAGGATTTGCCGGTAGAGGATGCTACTTGGGAGAGCGAGGAGATTTTACAGCATCCAGAGTTGAGATTGCTTGAGGACAAGCAATTTCAAGGAGGGCGGACTGTGATGTCCCCTTCTAGCTAGAGACATCACTTTAGCTTGTGATTAGCCTATCAGAGACCCTTGTAGGCTAATAGGATTGGTTAGAGGGTCACCTTGGTGTGGAGATCTTCCAAGGACCAGAGCAGAATACACTTCTAGGTTGCCAGAGTTTGTTTATGATGAGTTTTGCCTTGAGTTTGGCTTGGTCAGGCTATTTTTAGCAGTTTTGGAGTTGTAAAGATGGACCCCTGCTATTTTTAGAAAAGGGATATGGTCATATGCAGTTCTATCATGTTAGCTCCCGGTTCAGACGACATTCAAAATATTGAGTAATAATGGAGATATTAATGTTTATTTAGTTAAAATAAACATTATTGGTTTTGAGCTTATATTATTAAGTTATAATATGTTTTTATATTATAACTTAAGTGAGGGTCATGATATCATAAAAAAGGGGCCATATTTCAATTAATTGTGGGTCCAAGCTTATGGAAAAATTAAAAGGGATTTTCTAAGTTTTAATGTAATAACATTTTTTATGTTATTATTATATCTTTTATCCCACATTGAGCGTAGAGCCTCATTATGGAGTTGAGGAGTCCTTATAAACAAACCTCGTCTTCTTTCAAGGGCATGTTATGAGAGTTATTTAAAACTTTGCCTTGTGAAATTTCTTGAAGTTGTAGCAACAAGGGTTTCTACAAGTTTGAGAAGAATTCAGACTGTGGAGGACGTAGTTTCTTCAGAGTTGATGCAATTTGAGGGTGTGAAATATCACCCGAATTTTGCCTGTGAGTTGGCTTCATCCAGAAGTCAATATTGTGTTTCAGTAGGAGAGAATTGGATGGATATGTTTGCAGATTGGAAGGGATTATAACAGCAGCTACAGTACCGTGAACAGTGTGCTACAGTGTCGTGAACAGTGCGCTACAGTACATGTGAACAGTGACATGCTACAGTGCCGCCATGAACAGTGCCGTGAACAGTACCGCGCTACAGTGAATTAAAAATCAGAGATTTAATATTGCAGATTTTGATAGGCGCTGCCCAGGGAGGGAGCAATCAGCAGCGTGGTTGCATTTTGGAGACAAAAAAATCAGGTTTTTTCAACTATTAATGATGATGTTTTTAATGTATTCTTCCAACAATAAATATTGTACAAACTGTAGGAGCCATCTGAATAAATGAATTTGATCAGCATTATAATTAGATTTGAGTTATAATTTTAGGTAAATTAGTTTCAATATTTGTATTTTCTTTTCGTAAACTCCAAAAACCCAAAAGCAGCTTAAAACATTCAAAAAAAAACCAAAAACAATCATTACACTCAGGGAAACAAACAGTGATCAGCATAGAGCCTATTTGGGGTTCTTACAGGTTCCACCTACTACACAGATACAAGTACCATTAGTAATCGGCCAAGGGAACGTGGGTGCTGGTTCTAGCACAGGCGGTGCAGGAGCACAAAATCCACCGCGCACGCAACAACCAAAATCAGCCCGACCAACCATGGCGGCACATAAGGAGAAGTTGCCAAAATTCCACGATGATGGAAAGGACGAACGAATGGATGAGGCAGTTCCCCGCCACACTGAGAGGCGTGGCTATTGACTGGTATGCGGATCTAGATAGAACGAACATAACCACATGGGATGACCTGAAGGAGGGATTCGAGAAGGAATTCCGGCTACTACGAGATGATAATGAGATAGTCTCAGAGATTTATGGAACGAAGCAAGGGAAGAGGGAGACCGTACGAGCGTATGGCCGCTGGCTAAAGGAATTAGTCGGAAAGATGGAAAGCCAACCGGTTGACGACCTAAAGAAGAGGTGGTTTGTTGAGGGCTTGAATCCTAAGCTACGACGGAAGATGAAAATTGTGCCTCCGACATCCTACAATGATGCATACAACCGGGCCATGGACCTGGAAAGTGAAAATAAACCTGGAAAGTGAAAATAAGACGGCCAAAAAGAAGAAGAATAGATCTTCGTCATCCGAAGACGATACGTCCGAAGAGGAGAGTAGCAGCGACGAGAAGCCAAAGAAGAAAGTCACGGCCCTTCAGAAGGATATAGAACGGATGTTAAAAGAGTTTAAGACAATGAAGGGGACAACAAGCAAGGATGATGAACTGTGGTGCACGGATTGTAAGGAGAGCGGCCACACGAAGGGTGCCTGTCCCAAGAAGGCATTCTGTGACATCTGCCAGATTATGGGACATTCTACGAAGGAATGCCCATACAATCTGAAGGCGCGTAACCAGCAAGTGCTCTATACACAAGAACAACCATCCACATCAGGGGGGACGGAACCAAACAATAATGCATCTTCAGGAGGTTACCGTGGCAACCGGCGAGGTGGAGGAGGGAACAATAATAATTCCACCCGTAACAGGGTCCAGTATGACGCGAAGGGACGCCCGATGATCCAATGTAGGGCATGCAACCAATGGGGTCATTATGCAAGCGAGTGTAACAATAATGACGCCCCTCAGCAGCTGTGTTGGTGGTGCGGCCCTGGGGACCATGAAGATGCTAATTGTCCGAAGTCTGGCGTAGGGGCCAATCTGATTGATATCGAAGGCAACACACGGATTAAAGAAGCTATACTTGCTCTTACTCGAGGGCAAGCGAAGGAAGCCCGCTACCCCCATCCCCGAACGGAGAAGCAGAGAATGGCGGAGGCAAGGGAGGAAATAGAAAGGGCGATGAAAGCCCAACGGGGAGAGACACGAATCATCCGGACCCTACTGCACAGATGCGGAGAGGAACATTGTACAACAGATGCTTCAACTGGAGGTGCCTGTCAAGTTGGAGGACCTCCTATACACCATGCCTCAATTGGGGATAGTGCTGTTGGGTACAAAGGTTGATAAACCTAAACCGAGACACACGGATGTTTCCGTATCGGGAAACTCGGTGACAAATCCAATGCTTCTTGCCGTCAACAATGGCAGACATCCAACCGTGGTGGAGATGGGCATCCTGGGCACCATCCTAACGGATACTATAGTAGACGGCGGATCCGGGGTAAACGTCCTCCCGGAGGACACATGGAAAAAGCTAGGAAAGCCCACTTTGTGGCCACCTACGTTTAATCTGCTAAGTGCCGACTAGCACGGGATTAAACCCCTCGGCACGTTGATGGCACAACAAGTCACCGTGGGTGCACAACCATTTGTACTCGACTTTGTGGTCATTCCGTTGAAACAGAAAGGGTATGATGCCATACTCGGAAGAGGATGGCTGGTGGCAGCGAAGGCAAACCACAACTGGAAACGGAATACACTCTCGATGGAGAGCGGAGGCAAGAAATTTACTATTGATCTCCGGACCCAGTTGGTGAGCGAGGAACTTGCCTCTTCCTCGGGATCTGAATTTGAAGGGGAGAATAACCCACAAGACGAAGGCAGAGAGGGGATGGATTCGGATGCTGAAGGCATACTAAAACTCGGAGGATGCCGTTCGGAGGATGACACGGATTCACTAAATGGATTGTTCCATTGGCAGCAGGAGGACTATGAGATGTTCTCACCCTCCTGTAATGCATTAAGCGTCGACGGAGAGGAGCTAGATAAATATCCTCCAAAGTACGGGGAGTATAAGGAAGGAGAAGCTACAATGGACACCGTACCCGCACACCAGTCTAAAAACAAGGAGGAACCCATCTTGTATAAAGAAGCAAAGTTGAAAGAAATAAACCTTGGGGATGAGAGAAATTCGAAAACCATCGTCATGAGAGACGACTGGAATCCTGTGTGGAAGATTATAGCCTTCAAAATCTTGATTCTTCTTCTTCTTATGTACGGGAACGAGACCGTGGTCCCTGTAGAATTTATGGTTCCAAGCTTTTGGATCGCCATTGAAAACAGACTCGGCGACAGGGAGAGGGAACGACTGCACACTTTGTGGGCTCTCGACGAACGGATACATGACGGCGGCAGCGGGACCAAATTGAAACTTTACTTGGAGAGGATGGATTCGAAAGGAGGGACAGAGCAACCGAGAGGGACTCGGCAGGCGTCCGTACGGGTGACCAGAGAAGCCTCCGGACAGAAAATTGAAAAACACCCGTACGGCTATGCATGACTGTACGGTGGAAAAAAAAAATGAAAAAAAAACAATGAAAAAAAAAAGTTGAAAAACAAAAATGAAAAAAAAAATTGAAAAAGTTGAAAAAAAAAAGAAAGAGCAATGTATGTACGGCACCATAAAAACCAAAACTGTACGGCACCGTACGGCATGAAAAGAGTAAAAAAAAAGAAAAAACAAACGCTATAAGGAGACCGTACGGCAGGGGGCAAGTGCTAGTTGCCGTACGATAACAAAGGACGGTTTAGTTTAAAAGTCTGTACGAAAAATGGAAGTGAACATACTAAACACCGTACAGCCATCAGCACGTGAGCGGCAAAATACCGTACGACCACAAAGACTATAAAATAGTGCATACCGTACGGTAAAGAACAATACAAAGCTAGATGCCGTACGGCAAGGAAAAGGCATAAGGAAGAGCACCGTACAGCATCCATACCGCACGTCAGCAATGGACAATACCGTACGGAACATACAAATTATCTTCGAGGTGCCGTACTACTATAGGAGGAAGTGACATAATACATGCTGTACGAGTATATGCATCGAGCGATTAGTGGATTGTTTTGTATAGACAGGAGACCGTACGGAGCCGTACGATAGGCAAATCGGTATCATTGACACCGTACGAAGAGGAATTCTTAACATTGACCGTACGGTCCAGAGAGATTACTGAAAAGTCACTGTATGGTCGCATGTAGGCAAGGGAAGTGCTATCAACCGTACGAATTTGTGATGCATACAAGGAGTACCGCCCAAGGGATGTACGACTGCATTTCGGCCTGAGCATTGAAAAAAAATAAGGACTGGCAGCAGAGCAAGGAGAGGTTTTAAAAAAAAAAACAAAAAAAAACGACGACAAATGAAGACAGTTCAAAATAAATAATGTATGGTACCAAAGGGAAGGGCATAAGCAAGTAGTGAGGAAAACATAAGCGCTTTGCAGAAAAGAGCATGGGATCAGAAGAAAATCACGAAAATGGTGTGTTTCATAGACTTTGAAGGTGCTAAATTGGCCTTGGTGGCGGGGGCGCTGCCCCTCGACCTTGCCCTGTACCGCAACAGGGAGCGCGCCTGGGGCTCTGCCCTAGGACCCCGCGGGGGCGCTGCCCCTCGACCCCGTTGGGGGCGTTGCCCCCTAGACCCCCAGTCGGTTCAGTTATCAGTCCTTAGAGAGTGTGACGAGTTGAAGAGACCCAGAGCTGTTGCAGGCAGGGGGCGTCTGTATACGAAAAGTGGAGAGAGCACTGGAGAAAGCCTTTGGAGAGGGGTACTACGCTTTGAGGCACTTGGAGTAGGTGTTGGCTAGACAGGAGACTGTCTTGGTGGATGCACAGAGAGCTCGGGAGGAGCTGACCACCCAGTTGGAGGCAGTAGAGCGACACTTGGCTCAGCGTACCCAGGAGTTGGAAGCAGAGAAGGCAACCTAGGTGGCTATCGAAGCCGGATTGGCTAGGGAGACAGTATTGTGTTAGCGGATGCTACAGCTGAAAAGTATGTTTTGGAGACAAGTTTGGTACTGGCACGAGAGTAATGTGATAGGACGGAAAGAGAACAACGACGCAACGTTGATGGGGAGGGCGGCACTTCAGCTTTTTCAGGGATGCCCTCCGCCCCTTCTCTTCAGTGATTTTCTTATTCTATATAGTGTATTTCATCTCCCTATTGTTGTAAGTCGTCGGAGACGACTTGTTTTTTGGGGGGGATGATGTTGTCGGGATAATTGTATGTACGGGTTATTATGTTAGTAAAGTATTATGTTACTCTCGGTCGTTAGTGACCGAGAGGTTAGACAGTTACGTCACGACGCTTCGGTCGTGGCCCTTCGGGTACTTTATATACCCTCTCGGAGGATGGACATGGGAGATAATATTGTGTAATCATTATGATATAAATGTACTTGCCAGTCTCAAATGATTAATGAAAGTATTTATTATTCTCTGATATATTCTGTGTTTATTATATTTCCCGTACTATGTCTGCGCAATACTAAGTTTACCCCAGCGGGTAAACATGGCACACTCCTAGACAATGTTTGGTTAGCTGCAACGAGTAGGGTTAATTGTTGTTCCCGAGGAGTTGCTCTTGACACATGGAAATTAAGTATAGGTATCATCATTCCAGACAGTGATAGTGACAGTGACGGTGACATTCCTTGGCTGGTTGATTACAAAGTCATGCTAGTGATTGATCTTCACTTTGAGGATCTTATGTTGGGTGATGATTGGGATTGTGCTATATTGCTGGGCAGAGAATTTCTTGGGGTGTCTAGGATCATGATAAGAGGTGTAGTTATTGGTGTGATCTCTTCCGAGATGCTTTGGAAGGAGACATTCCTTGCCAGTGATTTCAGTCTTATCAATTATTGCAGTCTGGTTCTCGATGATGATCACTTTCCAGGAAGGGAGAGAGCAGTGTTGGTACAATGATTTTTCAGTTATGATCAAGGTGGCACAGAGGCATCATGGTGGATTCATTCTGAGATTGTTGTGGGGCCCTAGGATCATTCTTGATTTCAGTTTGGATCAGTTGGTTGGTTGGAAATTGTATTGGCTTTTCTTGAGGACTTGCAATCTTTGGGGAGGGCGGACTGTAATGTCCCCATTTTTTTCGCCTCCCTTAGTATTAGTATCAACTAGCGGGGTCCTGTAGGCCAATTAGATGGATAGGGAATCCTTTCAAGGGTTTGTGACGACTTACCAGGGCTTGGGGAGCCAATTTGACTAGTCTTGGGCAGTCTCCTAGATTTTAGGAAGAATCCCTAATTTTTAGAGATGAACTGGGAGTTAACAAGGACACACTAGGAGGCCTCCGAGATTAGTTTGGACACTTTTGGCACAATTCCTATTTTTAAGGAAAGTTCCTAAATTTTAGGACGGAACTGTTAGTTAGCTTGCCATAGTCAAACAACATCAGTGGACAGGGATCTTCAAACATAATTCAGATTGGGGTTTGGATGAGCAAGCTATGAATAAATTGGAAATAATTTTAATTATTTCCTAAGTTGGTCTTAATAAAATAATAATAAAAGTGATTATTTTAATCACTTATGATATAATAAAGTTTTATAATATTTGGCTTAAGTCTGTAGGCATTAAATTAAGTTTATAACTTAAAAAGGGGCCAAGTTTGTGATGAATAATGACCCCACATGAAGTTGAAATCCTAGGAGAGAATTAAAATAAAATAAAACATTATTTTATGTTAAAAAGGGTGAATAAAAAACCCTAATTCGAAATTGCTCTTGGAGGGAAAATTGAAAAAGCATAAAATGAAGTTTTGAAGGTGGTTTTGGCATCTAGAAATCATTTTTTGCATCAGCATTTTGTGTGGAGAGGTCTGTGAGGGGTTCTTTCAACATACCTTTTTCGAAGAACAAAAACTCAGAGGAAGTTAGAGGCCTACAGGTGTGTGAGATCAGCCAAGGGTTTCTATAAGGAATTTTTACCAGGTAGCGTCTTAATTTGCAGTTGATTGTCGAACATATTTGTGGATCAGAATTGCTACAGCAAGAATTAACTACTAATTGGAGAATTTGCAGATCTGAAACAACATAGTCTAGTAGCCAGCCACACCATCTGAGGAGCAATATCATCAGATCAGTAGCTGGACATCTAGGGTTTCAGCCTTCCAAGCAGCATTTTGTATGAACTTTTCCCTGCAATTACAGTTCAAGCATTAACCAGGGAATTACCAGTAAAAAGTCAGAAGTTTTCTATGTGTCTCAGACTTCTATTCCCAGATGTACAGTCTCAGAACCCATATGTTTTGTTCCAGCTTGGACATGAGCTGTGAGATTTAGCAGATCAGGTCAAATTTTGTACATTCCGGGCAGCAAACACAGGAGTTGAGCTAATTCGGTAGTGCAGCAGTATAGAAGGCAGATTGAACATCAATACCCAGCCTTACATCAACAGTTCCCATTATTTCCACATTAGATCTGGGCTTTACTGGTCTGTAGTAAGAAAATCTCAAGGCCGTCAGTCATAAATACGCTGTCAAATGCAGCACTAAGGCGTTGGTAGATTGATGGGTTGCTGAAAAACAACATCCAGCCCTTGTATGTTATCAATCATACATCTGGTACGATCTGTAACAGCATTATTTGTTGAAATAAATCAATACCTTCCTCTTACTTGGCGTTAGGAAAAAAATGTTATTTGTTCTTCCAATCCCAGCAATTGTTATTTGCATTAGTGTTGCAAGTTAATTTCAAAAACAAAAAAATTGAAAAAACATTCAAAAATAAAAATATTAGAAAAATTCAAAAAACACAAAAAAACACAAAAAATCAGAATACCCGCAAAAATCAGACACAGCCAAAATTCCACATCTGGAGGTGCATATTACACACTCGAACTTTGACTTGGATTTGTATTTGTTTCTTGACTTGATCTTCGGCTTGGAGGCACCTTGCTTGCTTGATGAATAGCTTGTGGTTTGATGATGCTCAACGCTTCCATATTGTCCTTGGTGTTGAAATCATGTTCGCACTTGAATTAATATTTTCACTTTGAGTTGCAATTTTAAACTCTTCCTTGGCTAGCACCTTGCAAAGCAAAAGAAATAATTACCTTAAGTTTATAAAAATATCAAATGCGAATTAAATTAAAATATTTAATAACAAAATACCCTATAATAAAAATATACTTGAAGGAAAGATTTTAATTTGCTCACATCTTTAATACCACCCATACGATTACTATGACGTCGACCCCCTTAAAAAAATCAAATAATTCCAAATTGAATTAAACTTCCTTTTCTAAATACTAGACTATCATTAATGAAATGGGCGACTTTATTAGATCAAATCGATTCTCCTTAATATTAAAAATTTATTTTTTGTAAAATGAAGTCAATTAACTCCATGTATTTATCGTCGAAATAATTTCAAACCTCCATAGTATTGAGCAAAAAACCATCATGCGTTTGTGTGGGAGTATACACTTGAGCCTATGCTTAATATGTGAGTGGGAATGGAAGCCTTCTTGGGCTCGTGCAAAGCTAGTGAAGGATTTTTATTACCATTGGGCTCTGTTGTGAGGTTTCACATCATCGCCCCAAAGAATTTGGGGACCCCCATTTTTGAACGAGCCTTAGCTTTTTTTCCTTGGCCCAGGTATCCGGATGCCTTAGCAAATTTTGGGACTTAGATGGTGAATTTTGAAATTTTTTTGAAGTTGAAGGCTTGTGATTTTTCGATTTTAATTTTGTTTTGGTCTTTTGAAAATCTTGCAATTTTGGATGTTGGAATAGATAAAATGAAGGATTGAATGGCCAAGAAGCTAGATATTTGGATTTTGCCAAATGGAAGTATGAAACGAAATTGAACTTATCTCCTTTACTAAAATCGAAATTTGGCCTTTTTATTCAAAATCTGGGCTAAGCAATCTTAAATCTGGGCAAATAAATTTGATTTGTGCAATAAATTCGAAATTTTGGGTATCGAAATAAGAAAATTTGAGCTTTAGAATTAAAATCTGGGTTAATAAAGATGAATTTAGAGCCAATAAAAATGGAATCTGGACAATTAAATTGGAAGCCTGGCCCTTGATTTCAAAAATTGAGCAATAAATGAAAAATCTGCTTTGAAATTTTAAAATTTGGCCACTAAATTTTCGAAAATCTGGGCAATAGCAGTTCAAAATTTGCTTTGAAATTAAAAACATAGGTCTTAATTTCGAAATATACCCCCTTATAGGACGCGTGTGGCATGGAAAAATAAAATTGGGCCCTTTTTTTATAAGTGGCGTGACCTAGGGCCTAATTCAATTCGAAGTCTAGGCTTAATATTAAAATTTAATGCTAATTTATTGTCTATAGCCAGGTCGGCCCGCCTTTCATAGCATTTAATGGTTTTTTTTTTTTTGTTGCTTTTTCCCAGGTTGGCCCACTAATTGGAGCCCCAAAATTCGGTATAAGAGAGGTGGCCGCCCCTCCTCATCCTCACCATTCCTTCCCATCCCTTCAAGGCAGTGAGGTGCGAAATTACAAGGTAGCAGGCAGCGGCATTGAGCATAGTAGAGGCAGCGAAAGTTGTCTAAGCAAAGAGCGAATTTAGTAGCGGAGGACTAGCGAACTATCCCAGGATTGAAGGGGCAGCGAGTTTGTCTTGATTGAGAGCAGAGTTTGGAAGTGCTAAATCAATAGCAGAGCTGCTATTTGAATAGGGGAGACCTGCAGCGAAATAGTGGTGAGGGCAGCGAAATTGTTTGAGGAAGAGCAGCGATTTATAAGGCAGTGAGCAGGCCTGCTATTGGCTAAAGAGAGGCCACAAATGGATTGTTGAAGGAGCGAAAATCTGAGGTGCAGGGCCTGCTATTTGAGGAGCCTGCCAATTTGAGTTTAAGACTTGCTACTTGGAGGGGGCCATGAATTTGAAGAGGATTGACAGAATATTGGGAGGGCTGTGATTTATGCCCAGACTGTTATTTGAGAGAAGGAGGCTACAGATTTGTCAAACAGGGCCTGCCTATTTGAGGACAAATTTGCAAAAAATTGGTGAGTGGCCTATGTTTTTAATTGCTATCTTTCTTCTTTGATGTTGATTGTTTAGTGTTGAGGATGATCTTCAAGATTGAGGGTGAAGGCTGGTCTGAAAGACAGATTTTCTCCTTGTTCTTGCTTGGTACATTTCCCTATTTTCTTGCTTGCATCATCCATCCATCACTTCATCATCTCATCTAGGGCTTGAAGTTGGGAGATATAAGCGTAGTTTCCGTTTAGGATTTGGAGAAAGGAGATATAAGTGGTAGTACCACCCCTAGGAACGAAGTTGGGAGATATAAGTGTAGTCCATCTCATAAGTAATGAAGAGGCAGAAATAAGTGGTAGTCCCACCGCTAGGCGGAGAGGCAGAGATAAGTGTAGTGTGATAGGAATTGGCGAGGCAAAAATATGTTTGATCATCCCTAGGCGAAGGGGTAGAGATAAGTGTAGTCCTACCTCACTGTAGAAAGAAGGGGCATAAATAAGTGTTTAGGATGGCGGATGCTAGTGCAAGCAAAAACCCAAAGGGAATGAATACCAAGAAAGACAAGGAAGACATGACGCCCAAGACCACCTTCTTCTCAAAATTGAAGCGAGTCGGTGACACCAACATCGGTACCATAGATACGATACAGTTGAGAGATAGGTTGAAAGAGGGCTAGTCCTCTATGGCAAAGAGGATCTACAAGTGTGGAATTGTGCAAGCTGCCGCCTTCCCTCCTACCTTGCCTTGTCTGGAGTTGGTGATGGAGTGTGCATCTCGGCTAGATATTGTGACCAAGTCCATCATCTTTGGTGAAGAAGAAAGGGTGTTGGCTAACATCAGCGGGCAGGTGGTAGAGGAAGTGTTCAATATACCCCAGCAGAAGGGCATGATAGTAATGTTGATGGATCAAGCTGCTAGGTTCTTTCAAGATAGTCAGGATGCCTACCTCGCTCTACTAAAGCATAATTGGTTGCACGAAGGCAAGAAGGGAGTCACCAAGTCATCAAAGCTCACCAGGTCAGATTTCAAATCAGAGTATGGCGATCTTATTGTGCTTTTCAACCGAGTCATGGGCTCCGCTCAAGGTATGCGGTTTGAAACTTGGATGTACTATTTTATTGAAGGAATTGAAAATGGAAAAAGAAAGTTTGATTGGGCTAGAATTATAAGTGAAAATTTAGAGTTGCAACTTAGGATAGTACAAAATCAGAAACAATTCTACATGGGGTCCTACCTTTTCTATTTAATTGCAAAACTGTATGAACATCCTGGACTTAAGGCTAGAGGGGTGATTGGCAATGGGCCCGGACAATGCTTGGTGCATGAGTGCTATCCGCAACTTCATTTGCACAACACCAAGGACTACAAGATATTTTATGATGCCTTTGCCATGAAGACGGTAAGGATACTGCAAGGGACACCCGCGAGGAGGCTCTCGCCGGAAGCAGAGACAAAAGTCAAGAAGTTTGGGAGTTGGTTCATCCAATTTCCGCAATTCACTTATATAAGAGTGGCTGGATGCACGGCTTGTCCCAAGAGGCTTCCAAGGTATCCACCCGATAGGATAGTTTTGATGGAGTTGGCTAGGCAACTTGAGCAATATGACAAAATGATGAAGCTCAAAGGTGAGACAGGGATTACCTTCTCACTCATTATAGGCAATGATAGTTGTCCCAATCCTGTCACCTTTGCAGCTGCAGAGAAAGAGTTAGAACAATATCATCTAGCATGGTATAGGGCAAGGCAAGGATTCGATCCTAATGGTCTAATCAAGACATCTCATGGGGATCCATTCAAACATATTCCCACTTTGGAGGATTTTTGGGCCAATGCGCAGGATGACTTTCATGTAAGGAAGTTGGCTTTCTCAACGTTATCAGTGGGCATGATGAGGGCAATCAGATGGAGAAATCTTAATATTCCGGATCAGCTGGAAGAGGCTGAAGATGTGCTAAGGGAAGATTATAGTACAGTAGAGGGAACGGAGTTGAATCCAGTTGAGTGGGATGATCATCAGGATCCATCCTTAGATGCAGTAACAAGAACAGTTGAGCTACACACTGAGTGGTGGTACAATAGGAAGTTTAGGCAATTGCAAAGTCGGAAGGTGCACCTTACCTATGAGAAGATGAAACCAGAGGAGGAGATTCCAGCGGAGTCAGTTGGACAGCAAGGTGGGGGCAATAGCTAGCAGCAGCATCAAGCAGTTAAGAATAAGAAGAGGAGTTTGGAGGTTTAGAAAGATAGAGAACATCAAGAGCCTCCAACAAAGAAACCGAGTAAAGTACCATCAAGAGAGAGCATAGTTGAGGCTAGGAGCCAAGAGGTTGGTACAAGTGAGCAAAGGGCAGCGGTAGAGGTGAGCTCTGGTTCAGAATCAAGTAGTTATAGTAATAGTTCAGGGTACTCTCCTCTTTCAGAGAACAAAGTTGAGGAGGATATGGCAGTCAGTGATGAAGGAAATAAGCCAATTGACATCGAGACTCTATTAGTTGAGGAAGGAAGCCAGGCGCCCAAGGCCGTTGGTGATGGTTTGTTAGCCGAACCAAATCCAGATTTGGGGAGATGCATTGCACCACTGTGGTTGAGACAGATGCTTATGCCAAGGAGAGAGGTTGTGGCCATCCGGACAGTTGAGGATATTCAAGGGTTAGTGGAAAAGGAAGATGATGTCGGACAGAAACAAATTGCAGGAATAGTGGCGAAGGTAATCAGGAATGATGGGGATGGTCACTGAAAGGTTCAAATTGCGGTACCGAAGGTTAGCAAGGCAATGGGCGAAATTGTGGCCCAAGATTATGAGATAGTGGAGCATGACATGGGAAAAATCACAGATGACATGGAGTGTGTAGAGGTTTAGGAAGGCATAGCTTCAATCAGAGAAAGGTTGAGAAAGGCGAATGAAAGGATTGCAGAGTTGGAGATTGAAAACAAGTATTGGAAGGATAGGTATCATGAAGTATGTCGGCCTATCCAACAGTTGCCTCAGGCGGCCCTTCCATAGGATAGTGGGAGCAATCTGGAAGAAATGTTAGCTCGAGAGCGAGGAACTAAAAATTGGATCAGTAATACAATTCAAGAAGGGCGAAAGTTCTTGCCTGCCTTTATCTCGACATTCAGGTCATTTGTGTCTCTTAGAGACAAATTCAGAGCATTTGAAGGGGAGTGGAAGGATTTCCTTCCAATCCGTGACTTAGCCATTCCTAGGTTACAAGCGGCCATAAAGCTATCAGAGGGATCTTTGGTGAAGGCCAAGTTGGTCAATGAAGGAGGAAAGAATATTATTGAGTCTTGGTATGTTACCTTGACTGCCAGATCGAGGGTACTCGAAGAGATACAGGATGAGATTGCACAATACAGTCCAAGCATCGACACTTTCATTTCAAACATGTGGAGCGATGCGAGGATTGCACTTGATTTTGAAGAAATCAAAGAGGAGAATTTTAATGAGACAGAGTTTGGATCGAGATTGGATGAGTTAGGGAAGGTTGTTGCCAGAGAGAAACAGTTGGGTATCCTTGCCTCTCTCAGGGCCCTTATCGAGTTTGCAAGAGATGATGAGAAGGAGAGTGAGAAGACACTGCAAGCAACAAAGAACATGATGAACACAACTGAGCTCAGGATGAGGCATACACCTTGCCCTCCCATGGAGGAAGTCAACAACATGTTAGCTAAATTCATTGCTTATGCTAAAAAGATGAAAGAAAAGGGCAAAATTGTATTAGAAGATCATTTGATGTAAGCCCAAGTGGCAAATTCTCCTTTCTTCTTGGGTAGGATAGGTGTCTGATTCTGATTGGCCACCATTTTGGTGCCTTCTCATTGGTTGCCACTTTTCCTTTTTTTTTCATTGGTCCATTGATGAGGTGGCGTCTTCTCATTGACCGATGGGGTGGCAACCCTAATTAGGGTTTCTAGGATTTAATCTGGATCGTTGATTTTGCCTCTTAATCTCTACCATTGGTTGTAATTTTGAGCCTCTATATAAGGCCAAGTACTCTCATTTGTAAAAGGTTGAAGAAAATTGTTGCTAATATAATACCAAAATTGCTTCTCTTGTCATTGTTGTGTCTTGCATGGTGATTAAGAACACTTGGTGTTATTGCATGGTTTCTACTTCCAATTGTTAAAGTTAGATTTCATTGAGTTATTAAAGTAGATTTCATTTGAAGAAAAGTGTTAAAGTAAGAATAGAAGTAGATGGCTAGTTGTATGGTGATATTGGTAAATGTTTGATAGGGATCTACATACTAGGCCACTAGCATCTTAGCGGCTTGTTAAGGAGCCTTGTGTGGTAATCTAGGCTCATTCCCCTTGAATCATTGCATCTATGGAGGTAGCGCCGCTGGCAAGCTTTCATTAGGTTGATCCCCGTCCATTCTCCAATCTTTCCATTCCATAGGAGTAGTAGTAAAGCAGCAAGTAGCTTAGTAGTTAGAGTTTTGAAGAGCAAAGTTAGAAGTGATATAAATTTGAGTATACATTGCAAAGCTAGATCCTATCATCATCATAGCAAGAGTTTGATATCCTCGAAAGAACAACATAAGCCCGCCTAAGTGATTACCAGCAAATCACATTAATATAGCTTAGTTAGTATCCATAGGTGTAAGGAACCTTGGAGTTGTCTCATGTTCTCTATGAGTATATACTTTTCAAGAGAGGGTTGAGTGTTTGGTATACTATTTCAAGTATTCAATTGCTATATGTTATGCAGTGGTACAAAACTGACATCAACATTATTTGGCGCTAGGAGGGCCGATAGTGTTTCTTTGAGGACTTGTTGGCATTCAACTATGATGAAAGATGGTGCTTCCGCATAGAAACAGTGTACCAGTCTTGCAGCCTAATCTCAGATTTGGAGACGACCAAGAAGACATCATCTCAGGATTGAACTCACTCGCCTGGAGAGTTAAGAGAAGTGCACTTGAATATATGCGAGTAAGTTTTGTGTTAGAAGAAGAAGAAAAGGCTCAAAGAATCGAGAGAGAAATTCAGAAAAGATTGGAACGCCAAAGAGAGCTAGAGAGGAAACTTGAAAGAGAAAGGAAAGCACGAAGGTTATCCCTGTATAGTGGTGAAGGTGAAACTAAAGAGATGAACTAAAATGGTACTGCCTTCTTATGCTCATTTCCCAGTTGCACAACCAAGGTTAGATATTAGCTGGACACAAGGAGATATCATTTCGGATTTGGGGGAGTTCATTTGGAATAACAAAGAAGACAATACGCATTACCAATTTGCTAGAATTATCTTAGACCAAGAGGAACAAGTTGGCATTGCATTCCAAAGAGAGCAACAAAGGATTGAAATTGAGATTCGACAAAGGTGGGAAAGAGAACAAGTAGAAAGGATCCAAAGAGAAAGAGAAGCTCATAGACTAGCTCAGCTCACCCTTGAGGAAGAGTCAACTTGGGAAGGTTAATCGAATTGAATTGTAATCAAGCTAAATAGAAGAATTGGATCTTTCTCTCCCGAAAGGCTTGAGAAACTACAATCAGATAGGAAGCAAAGGTTACTGAGGTCTACACCACACCAAGAAGAGGACCTAGTTGAGTTGCAATTTCACAAGAAAGGAAGGAATCATTGGGTAGCTAATACTGCGTAAAAGGAGTATTAACAAGAAATATTTTGTATTAACAAGAATATTTGATTAAGAAGAATATTTGATTGCGAATCAAGTAATCTCTAATACTGTTGAATAAGTTCTTTTGATTTCTGTATTAACAAGAATATTTGATTGCGTAAAAGGAGATTAGAAATTGAATTTATTGATTCACCCCCCCTCTCAGTAACCGGTTAGGAACAACGATTGGTATCAGAGCTTTAGGTTCTCAAGAAATAGTAAACTTAACCGCTTGAGCAAAGATCATGGAGGGTTACAGGTATTAGAAGCAGCTGGAGGAAGCCAATGAAATGATTGCCTCTCTGGAGAATAGACTGAGAAGGTCTCTTGCCAAAAGAAGAGAGCTGGCTCTACAATTGAGTGAAAGTCATGAAACCATTGAGGAACTCTCTGGACAGAGTAGCTCTGATGAAGTTGAAGAAGCGGTCATTGATCTCATGGAGAAGAATTTGAATCTGACCGATCAAATCTCCAATTTATAAAGGGAATAGGAAGGTCATGCTTTGAGGATGACTGAACTCATTGAAGCCAAAAGAAAAGCTGAGGATGAGAAGAATAGTGCCATAGAAGCACAGTTGACTACTGAAAGAACAAGAAATCTGGCTGAAGATGCATTAAGAGAGAGTGATGCTCTCATATTGCAACTGCATGCAAACATGCAGAGGATAAATCAGGAGAATGCAATCATGCATGAGCACTTGCATGATAGATGAAGCATGCAAAAAGATGGCTGCTGAATTGGAACAACTGAAAACTATTGAAGAGAGGAATGAGAAACTTAGAAGGTATAATGAAAGTTTTGAGAAGCTTGATGAGTAACTGAGAGCTCAAAGGAAGCACAAGGATCCCACAGGACTTGGGTACATTGGTCAAAGCAACATTGAAACTGGTGAGTTCTCTGAGACAAGCAAGGCAAGAAGGAAAAGAAGAAACCACCAGAAAACAAAGGTAAAAAGATCTTCAAACCCTCTTGCAAACATTGTGGCAAACCGGGTCATAAATCCAATGACTGCAGAAATGTTGGCAAGTGATGTTTTGGGAGCACTAGGGATCACTTGAGGGTTGTCATTTATGGCAACACTTATGCTGAAGTGATCGCATGCAAAGAGTTTTAGTACTGGAGTCATAGTCAGGGAAATGACTAAGTATAGAATCAAGATAATAGTGTACTGTGTTACAGTTTTGGTCAGCGAAGATGATATATGTAGTATGGCTTGCGAAATTAGTAGAAGACATTTTGGAGTATGTAAGACCTTCAGTTAAGGTCACACGTGTTTTGGTGAAGAGATCAGGAAAATACAGTGATACGAAGGTATGCGAAGACAGAGAATCAGTGGAACATGGCATATGAGAAGTTGCGATAATTGAGTCAAGGTTAGTTGATTTGGAAACGTGCTAAGTTAGATAAATGTTGTGTATTGCCGACACTTTGGTAATATATGCTCGCCGACTCTATGTTGATTATTTGCATAAGTAATTATTATGTTTTCCAATGTATTTGGAGAGCCGACTAGATGACAGAGTTTGTATAAGTATAGAGTGTTTTGTGGAAGCGATAAGTGTGATAGTAATGATGATGTGATAGATGCAAATCAGAGAGAAGAGAGCAGATAAGAGATCAGTATGTGACAGAGCTATAATTGGAACCATCTAAGCATAGCAGATGCTTGCATTGTTCACCTTTTGAAGATCACTTTGTGATAGTATTGTAATTGTAAGAGCTGTAAGCTCACCACCTTTAACAAGGTTTTTGTATACCTCTAATAGGGTTTTGTATTCCTCTAGCAAGGAAATGTACTATGTAATACTCAGCTCCTAACAGGGCTAGATCTTCTAATAGGGATACTATATTTTAGTGCATAGTTGTGGGTACCATCCCCACTGAGGTTTTCCCTTGGCCAGGGTTTCCTTGAGAACAAATAATGGTGCCATGAGTTATGTGTTATGTGTTTATGTTCTTTTCATTTCTTCATTAATATGGTTTATTTGCAATTGGTTGAAGTTTAAATTAAAATGCTGTAATACGGATTCACCCCCCCTCTCTGTATTACCTAATCCTAACAAGAAATGCACCAGTGAAATCGTTTACTTCTAACAGTTACTGCAACAATTGTTACAAGTATGGTCACAAGACCTTTGAATGCTAGTCTCGCTCCAACAATGTGTCCAGTAGAAGCAGGGGAAGCTTCAAGGGTTATTGCTATGCATGCAATAAATTTGGACACAAGGTGGAAGAATGCAGGTCCAAAACAATGGCATTCAAATCTCCACCGAGACCCGTATTCCATAATAGGAATGTAAACCAGAGCACATCTAATTGTGCTACCCGTGGACCATCAAGGCATAGGAACTCGGATTGTCACTCACCCATGGACAGGAAAAGAAGGGTCAATCCATGGAGAGGAACCAGAATGGCTTGTTACAACTATAACAAGATTGGGCATTTGGCCAAGGACTGCAAAAACCGGTTAATGAACAAAGGAAAAGGACCAGCTAAATAGGTCAAAAGGTAGTTGTCCCCCAATCAGAAGGATAACATGAGTAAAGAGACCAATAGGGAAGTCAAGAAGACTTGGTCCAAAAAGGGGAGAAATTAGAGGTAAGGTCATCATTTGTCGATGGTGATATCTCTTCAGCAAATTAAGCCTAAGGGCTTAAGAGGAACAGGCAGCAAGGCTATTGTTCCCAGAGGACTGGTGAGTTGTGATCTCACACAGTCAAGAACTGGAATTGGGAAGGAGTTACTGGTCTATCATATTAATCGAACAGGTAAGAGTTGTTGATGTAGCAAGGTGGATGTCGCAACCGTGGAGTTGTCAAAAGGTATGGAGTCTGTGAACTAGTTGCTGAAAGAAAAGTTAGGTAAGGGTAATTAATACAGTAACCGTTAACAAAAGTTACCGTTTGCTAATTACCGTTACGACCTAAGTGTATAAAAGAGAAAGTCGATTCCTCATTTCACTTTACATTGCGTTTTGTGATTATTGTTCTAAATAGCTTGATTAATCTTTTCTTGCTATAATTTACGATCTTGCTATGTGAATTTGTTAAATTTAGACCAGAAATATGAGTTGTATATATATATCAATCTTACAGTTGAATGAGGAACACTCTAAGTTCAAAATTAATATCTTCCTTTATATACTTAATTATAACACTGTGAGTGACTAAATATTTTCAATGAATCTAAAATGCTGTGAATAGATATTAATAAACCTAACACTGTTTTGCTGCAGACATTAACAAATAACTGTAATACTTATATCGCTGGCTGTATATGCTCTGGGTATATTGCTGTATATATTTCCATCGGTCAATCTGCAAATATATTTATATAGGCTTCGGTGACTTGGATAGAGTCACGTCTATGATAGACGTGACTCCTCAGGGAGTCATGCCTATCATAGGCGTGACTGTTCACAACAGTCACGAGCCTTACATTCTTTAAGCATGTTAACACTTTTGTTATCTCTGTCATTTCATAAAACAAGTCGACGGTGCATAATACATGAAGAGTTTATCATTCAATTTATAATATATGTTATAATTAATAAGTAATAATAATGCTATCAATATAATAATATTGATATCATTATTATTATTTATTTATTCATTCTTCCATTATATTATATTATATTTAATTGATATAATCAATGTATTATTTATTATTAGCCAATATATATATATATATATATATCTGACATAAGCTAATAATCTCAACACTCCCTCTTTAGCTAAGGAGGATAAACATCAAAAAATATCAACTAAATAACAGTGATCTATTTCAACATCACATGATGTATATCACTTTTAATAATTGTGATCTGTTTCAGCGTCACATGACGACTATCACAATATAAGTATCGGTGATCTGTTTCAGCATCACACACGATGACTATCACCTTCAATATTTGTGATCTGTTTCATCGTCACATGACGACTATCACAATAGCTAGGTACTGGTGATCTGTTTCAGCGTCACATGATGACTATCACCTTCAATACTGTGATCTATTTCAGCATCACATGATGACTATCACAGTACGAGATCATGGTCATTTTAAGGAACTCAATCCACCATGTAATAATTCATTTATCATAATCTGTTTCAGCCATCACATGAGGTCTATCATGATAAATGATAGTTATTGTAAGATCGTCACCTTTCAATAACATCAAGGAATACAGGTGATGATCATTGGAAGTCGTCACCTCCATATGATTTACACAGGTTCATAAAATACATTTATTATTAATAATCAAAATTTACAAATGTGTCAAGTTTATCTTAAAAGGTTCTTTCATCACATAACTCCCTCTTAATCATAAGATATCTTGAGATTTCTTTTAGAAAAAATCTAACTCCTGTTTTGGATTTCTCACTTCGGCAAGTGAAGCTTGTATTTTAAGTCTGTCGGGACAATTTGTTGCCGTGTGTCCATAATTGTCACATCTATAACATTGTACCTTTTTGAGTCTGTCAGGACATTTCACTATAGTGTGCCCATAGTTATCACATCTATAACATTGTAGGTTAGATGTATCCTTTTTCTTGAAGAATTTCTTATCGTTAGAGATCCTGCTCTTCTTCCTTTTCAATTTTGAGACTAGAGCTTGTGTATCTTCATTTACGGGTTTCATGATTCCTCTGGATATAAGATTGTACTCTTCTTGAATGCAGTCTGTTTTTAGACGATCAAATTTAGGAGGTTTGGATAGAGCACTAACTCCTTGTCTAAAATTTTCCCAAGAGATGGGGAGCCCATTTAGAGTTATCATAGTTAACTCCTTATTGTCATAAGTGTGACCAATTGAAGATAGTTGATTTCTTAGTTCTGTTATCCTCATAAAATATGTAGTGATGGTCTCTCCTTCAATCATTTTAATATTAGAGAGTTGATTTTTTAGAGTGAGGATTCTGCTTGTATTGTTTATTTCAAACATGTCCTTCAAGGCTTTAAACATGTCATATGCAGAGTTTAATTTTGTAATTATAGGTAGTAGGTGATTCTTTACTCTGTCTACTAATAAGTCCATTGCTTTAATGTTATCTTTCTCCCACTGATTCTGATCGATACTTCCTTCAGGTTTAGTGGGATGTTCTATTACAGTTTCCAATTCATTCTTTCTTAGCACTAACATCATTTGAAGTTTCCACGAGTCATAGTCAGAAGCACCATCAAGTCTGTCTTCGGGTCTGATTCCATTCGTCATTTTAAAATTACAAGATTTTAAGAGAATATAATTCTGATCTAATCGGATCTTCCTTCAGGCTGTTTAGGCTTTGTAGAAGTAACCTGGCTTTGATACCATGTTAAATTTAGACCAGAAATATGAGTTGTATATATATATCAATCTTACAGTTGAATGAGGAACACTCTAAGTTCAAAATTAATATCTTCCTTTATATACTTAATTATAACACTGTGAGTGACTAAATATTTTCAATGAATCTAAAATGCTGTGAATAGATATTAATAAACCTAACACTGTTTTGCTGCAGACATTAACAAATAACTGTAATACTTATATCGCTGGCTGTATATGCTCTGGGTATATTGCTGTATTTATTGCTGTATATATTTCCATCGGTCAATCTGCAAATATATTTATATAGGCTTCGGTGACTTGGATAGAGTCACGTCTATGATAGACGTGACTCCTCAGGGAGTCATGCCTATCATAGGCGTGACTGTTCACAACAGTCACGAGCCTTACATTCTTTAAGCATGTTAACACTTTTGTTATCTCTGTCATTTCATAAAACAAGTCGACGGTGCATAATACATGAAGAGTTTATCATTCAATTTATAATATATGTTATAATTAATAAGTAATAATAATGCTATCAATATAATAATATTGATATCATTATTATTATTTATTTATTCATTCTTCCATTATATTATATTATATTTAATTGATATAATCAATGTATTATTTATTATTAGCCAATATATATATATATATATATATCCGACATAAGTTAATAATCTCAACAGAATTTTGTAAATTTTATCAAGAACTTTCTTCACATACCGGTCTAGCAATATGGCATCTTCATCTTCCGTGGTAAGCCTCATTGATGCCAATCAATTTGATAGACCTATTTACAATATCATGGCAATTCAAAATTGAGCGAATGATATGGCGAGAGCTCTATCATCCATCCTTGACGGTGTTTTGGTAACTGAGGATGTAACTGCTTTCATCCACGTCAAACAAGAGGAACTGGGCAAAACATTTATTCATAGTGAATACCTCTCGCTGTGTGAAGACGGAAAGCTTCAGGCAAAATACGCTAAGCTGGAAGCATCAGGTTTAATCAACAGAGTCAAATATCCAATCATGTTTCGACCAGATTGGATTAGGTTGGTGCTTAGTAGGGTTCACGAACCAGGGATGTGGCTAGCAAAAGGTGCGGATACACCTATCACTAAAGAAGATTTACAGAGAGTAACTGGGTACAATGCCGTAGGGGAAGCTCTAACCCTAAGAACAATAGCAATTGCCGAAGTCGCACCATTGACTAAGTCCAAATATGACAGTCGAATGATGACTGTGAATGATATTGAAGACGACGGTGTTCGGTTTAATGCTGCCGTTATCGGCTACAAAGTATATCAGTTGAGTAACCTCAACAACATAACTGGAGGTGTGATTCATGCTACGCACAGGATAATGCACAATAATGCCAGGTATGAAATTTGTGCTATGCTGAGTAGCCAAATCTTTGAAAACCTGAAGAAGCTCGGTTTGGTCAAAAAGAAGTTTCTCAAATATGGGACTTTGCTGGTATGTTTGTTTTTCTATTATCAAAACTTCTTTCCAAGGATAGGCAAGGTTACCTAGTTGGCAGAGAAACCGGTAATGGTTCAGATAGGAGAGATAGTAAATAATTTGGGGAACCCGTTCAATAAGGTTATGACCGATTATTTTGAGGCCTATCAATTAAGAATACACAACAGGGAAAGAATTCCCTCAACCATTATAGAAGAATACAAGAAAGAGATGTTTTTTCTGGTGAGCACTGATCACTGCATTATCCAGGTTGTTGAGCCTAGGATTGAGTATGCACCGGAGCTTGGGTACGAAATTACATCTAAGGTTGCCAAGGCTTATACAGATGCACTATAGGAAAGGAACTTAGATCTCTCTGCAAACCGGTTTTGGACTTTTGAGGAGATTCTAGCAAATTTGAAGAAGAGGGCACCTTCTAAGGAACCTAAGAAGGTTTATGTGAAACGAACTCCGACTCCTAGGAAAAGGAAGCCAGTTGCTGAAGAACCAAAAGTTCAAAGGAAGAAGACACAACCAACGTCCACCAAATCATCACAAGGTGAGGAAATGGAGGAAATAGAAACAAAAGAAACCGCCACTTATCTCAGGAAAAGGAAAACCAAGAAACTGGTAAAGGAGGTTGCACCTAAAGGAAGAAAGCCAACCATAGATGAAATGGTTCAAGGAGTAAAGGAATTAGGTAGAATGGGTGTAGTAGGAAGGAGATATGAGTTTGCTAACGATGAAGACCACAGGAAGAAGAAGTGCATCCAGAAGAAGAGGTGTGTCTAAAGGAGGTACTACAACAAGAAATATCTCAAAAAGAGGAGTTGCCTCTAAAAGAAGAAGAGAAGCCTGCCGAAGAAGAACCTGCACAGGAAGCAAGGCAGAAGGAAACGATATATGTTCCGAGTGCATCAACATCAAAGAGAAAGCTATCTTTTGCAATAGATTTTGAATCTAAAAGAGGCAAAGTTAGCCCATCTCTAGCTAGTGACACTGTAGTTGACATAAGAAAAATGTCGACAAGGCAGTTGAAGGAGCTCACTAAGAGGAAACAGGATATGGTTCTCACAAGTGTAAAAAAGTTTTTGAAGAATTTTGTACCAGATGCTGATATAGATGAAGACAAACCTGTGATTGATCAATTAGAGGTATTGGCACAAGCGATTGGGGAATATGTCTCAGACCCAGAACAATTGCTATTGATCATTATGAGAAGAAAAGGCTAAATATTCTTCATAGACAGGTTGAAGAACTTAAAGCCACTGTGGCTACCAACATCAGCGAGTTACAACACCCAGTTCAAGAAGCTAGAAGGTTGATCACAAGAACTTCTAACTTTGAAGACTTTGTGAAGGATATAACTGAGAGAACAGAAAGGACAACATAAGAGATAAAAGAATTAACATCAAAATTTGATGCTAAGACCTCTTCTGCAATAGAGTATAGTCAGGAGCTGACAAGCTTAGCTCTCACTTTGAGGAAGGCATCAAAAGAAAACAATAAAAGAATCCAAGATCTTATTGGATTTCAGTTATTCATTGCACCTACATTTGATCTAATACAGAAAACAACTAATATAGATATACTTCTCAGTGAACCTGATTACAAGATAGTAGAAGACATGGAAAGTCTGATTGTCTCACTGCAAGCTACAAAGAACACTTTAGATCATGTAACAGGTATTTGGAAACCATTCCTAGACTTTGCAAAGAAGATCTATAAAGATATCTTCAACAAGTTACAATTATGAAGAGTAAAAACCCTTTGTCCCTTGGAGGCAAAAAGGGGAAGATTTAACTACAGAGAAAAGAGAAGAGAAGCTATAGGGAAAATGACAGATAACAGTAACAGTGTGTTGTGACTCATTTAGAAATATGTTACAGGTAGACGAGTAGATCTACAGGGGAAGTCTACAGGTTATGTGTTGATGTGTTTTGCCACCAATGCCAAAGGAGAAGATTGTTGACATAAAGTTAGTTGTCATTGGCAAACATCAATCCCACCGCAACATCGGTACATCACACCAGTACTCATGATAGTGTAATAATTGTGAACCGGGTAGAATGAGCAAGAAAATAGTGTACCTTAATCGGTCATGCTTATATCGGTCCAAGCTTTGTCCAACCGGCCTTGGCAAACACACAGTACAAATGACTAACTGGATACAAATGACACATCGGTTAAGTGCATGATAATCCGAACCAGATTATGCTGAGCATTTTTCTAGTTAAACTGGAGTTAGCTTTTTTAGTGGAACTGGAGTTAGCTTTGTTTTTTCTGCGAGCATTTTGAGGTAAACTAAAGATCAGTTTGCAAGCTTTTTGATCAAGAGTTTTGCATGCGTGATTTTTGGAGAGTTTACAGCTTGGCGGAACTGTTAGATGTATTTTTAATAAGATAATTTCTTATAAATACCGGTCATAAGACATGAAAAGTGTGTTGTTGAAAATCAAGAGCATAGAGCGAAAGAGGGAAGAAGAGAAAAATCTTCTAAAAGGAAACATAGTCACAGAAGGTGAAAGGGAGAGAGATTCAATAGCCAAGCAGAGGAAAGGGTGAACAGGTATGATATGAATCGACAAATATAGTGTCATCATAAGATCATTGCTTTAGTTGTGAAGCATATTTAAGTCCCTCAATCAAGGTGAACCCTAACAGGTTTTATTGTATAAATCCCTTTACCGGGTAACATCTTTGTTGGTGTTTTAAGTCCTCTGATAAGGCAACTCCTCACAGGGTCAAGATCCTAATAGGTCTTCTATCAAATCCCTTAACCGGGTAGCACTCTCACCAATGCTTTGTAAGCTTCTAAAAGGCAACTTTATTACTGCAGTAGTGGACTTTTGTGGGTTCTGTCCCACCGTGGTTTTTTCCTTCTAACCGAGGGTTTCCACGTATAAATTCTGTGTTGACCTATGCATTTAATTTCTGTTTATGATTGTCATAATATTCTTTTGATTTCTGTATTAACAAGAATATTTGATTGCGTAAAAGGAGATTAGAAATTGAATTTACTGTTTCACCCCCCCTCTCAGTAACCGGTTAGGAACAACACGGGATATAATCATGTAATAGTTCAAGAAGATAGATTAAAGACAACTTTTCTCACAAAGTAGGGGACATTTGCTTACAGAAGGATGCCTTTTGGCCTAATCAATGTAGGAACAACATTTCAAAGGGCTACGAATTTCGCCTTAAAGGACTTGAAAGACAAATGCATTATCATTTATATGGATGACTTCACAGTGTTTTCAAAGAAAAGAGAAGACCATGTTGAAGATTTGAGAAAAGTATTTTCGAGATGTAGAAAGTTTAGAGTCTCTCTCAATCCAAAGAAGTGCATGTTTGGGGTGACATAAGGGAAACTACTTGGACATGTGATCTCGGAAGGGGAATTATGATTGATCTTGAAAGAGTTGAGGCTATTTTAAAGCTAAGTCTACTTGCCAGTAAGAAAGAACTGAAATTCTGTTTTGGAAAGATCAATTTTCTGAGGAAGTTTATTTCAAGATTTGTAGAGATAGTGAAACCTATGAATGATATGGTCAAGAAAGATGCAAACATGGACTGGACTCCAATAGCTAGGAGAGCATTTGAAGAGATAAAGGAAGCAATTGTCAAGGCACTGGTTCTTGTGAGTCCAGATTATGAGGAACCATTCTACATATACTCATTTGCTTCAAATCATGCATGCCCAATGATTCTTACATAGAGAACTGAAGAAAATGAGGAGCATCGTATCGCTTTCATGAGTGCACCTTTCAAGGAAGCAAAATTGAGATACCCAAAATAGAGAAGCAAGCTTATGCCTTGGTGAAAGCGATAAAGAAATTCAGGCATTGCATGTTGAGGAGTAAAGTGCACGCCATAGTTCCAGACATTGCAGTAAAAACATTATTGATGCAGAATGAGCTAGGCGAGAGAAGAGGAAAGTGGGTCGCCACTATCCAGGAATATGACATAGACATTCAACCAATGAAACTGATCAGAGGACAAAAGCTAGTGCAAATGATTACATATGATGGACCAGGCCTAGTGCAACAAGTCTATGAACTAGAGGATTTGTGTCCAGATGAGTGATACAAAGATAGTATCAACTAGTTTTTGAATCACAAGTGCCCCTCGCATCTGAATCTAGTACAAAAGCTGTTGGAATTGAAAAGCAAAAGATACATGTTGTAGGGATTAGTTTTATACAAGCAAAATCATGAAGGCATCTATTTGAGGTGCGTGGGGAGGGAAGAGGCAGAAAGAATTTTAGAACACTTTCATGACAAATTTGGGACAAGACATGGAGCAAGTTTGGCCACAACACATAAGATACTGAGATCAGGCTATTATTGTCCAAGTTTGTTCAAAGACACACATGATCATGTGAAAATTTACCATGTTTGTCAAGCAAGTGCTGTTCGAGAGAAGAATCTGGTGTTGCCACTGCAAATAGTTATTGAGGTGAGACCATTTACAAAGTGGGGACTCGATTTCATTGGTATGATCAATCCACCTTCCTCAGCACAACACAGGTATATTCTAACTGCTACCGACTACTATACTTGGTGGACGGAAGCCCAAGCCTTAAATAATTGCACTACTAACATTATTAAATTTCTTGAAGAGAAAATTGTTACCAGGTTTGGATGTCCTTATGCTTTGGTTTGTGAGAATGGTTTTGCATTTACTTCACCTAAATTTTCTAATTGGGCTTTTATCATGGGAGTACACTGAAGTTTTCATCTAATTACTATTCCCATGGAAATGGCCTAGCAAAATCAACCAACAAGAACCTACTGAGTGTCATAAAGAAACTTTTAGACAAAAACCCAAGCGATTGGCACACACAACTGAAATTCGCTTTATGGGCAGACAGGACAAGGTCTAAGAACTCATTACAAACTTTTTTGAATCATCTAGTATATGGACAAGACCTAGTCTTCCTAGTATATGGACAAGACCTAGCCTCCCTTGATCCTAGTGGTTTGGTTTACTTTAGGTTTAGTTGTAGGCATATAGGTTTGTAGTTTAGGTTTCCTTTGCTTTAGGAGTTTAGGTTGTAGAGGGATCTCATTTGTATCTAAGGTGTGGTATGTCAAACTCATACCTTTTGGTACACTTGGGCTGGATTTGTTCGGTTTATTTATTGAATATCTCTTGCGAGGTTTCTTGAATTGGAAGTTGTTCGGTGATGCCCAACATTGGATTAGGAGAATGGACATCACCTGCATGGTTGAGAGATATGATACAAGGAAAAGAGATTGTGGAACTTGAAAAGATTGAGAACATTGAAGATATTGTGCAACATCTTGGAGAAGAGAAAGAGTCAACCTGTAGGAAAGATTGGCCAAAGTGATTAGAGACGATTTAGGGACTCGCAAGGTCCAAATTGCCATTCCCAAGGTGGACAAGACAAGAGATAGCATTCACCCTCAAGATTATGAAATAGTTAAACACAAAATGAGAGCTACTACAAAGAAGCAAGAATTCGAGGAAGCTCAAGATGCCCTTCAAGCCTTACAAGATAGAGTGGACAAGGAAGTTGCAAAGAACAAGAAATACAAGGAAGAGACTAGGAGGTATAGAGAATACTTCAAGCATGTCTTCAATCCAATCTAGCAGAGAGATCACACCTTCGCACTACCTCTCACCCTTGAGAGGGAATCAATTGATAATGCTGAGAGTTCACGGATATCAATTCAAGAGACACGGGCTTGGATGGAAGAAATTATGCAAGAGGGAGTTTCCTTTCTTCCAAGATATGTAAAGCAGTATCAAACACTTACATCACTTAGAGCAAAATTTCAAGCCTTGGGTAGGCTTTGGGAGGAGTTTCAACCTATCAAAGACAAAACCATACCTCAATTACAAGCTATGATAGAAGTTCTTGAGCAGCTATTAGAAAGGAGCAAGGCGATCAAAGTAGGTGGAATGGAAGAGGTTATTGTATGGTACATTGCTTTAATCCATAGGCAAGATACATTGGAGAAGATAAGAAATGATAGTGGTCATCTTGTTGTCTCCATCTTGAATATGATTGGAAGAAACTAAAGAGGCAGCGACAATTGTATTCCACTTTGATGAGAAAAAGGAAGAAAATATGAATTTGGAAGTTTTGAAAGAAAAGTTGAGAACTGACATCTTTGAGGAAAATGACACTATCAAAAGGGAGTACTTGAGAAGATTTTCATCTCTTATAGCTCTCATGGCTTCAGTTAAGGACAATGCAAAAAATTGGGAGAAAACAATTTCTACAACCAAAAGTAAGATGGACTTAGCAGATTAGAGATTGCAAAATGCACCTATGCCTCCAATGAATGAGCTCAACAATATCTTGTCTACGTTCATGAAATTGGCAAAGAGAGAAAAACAAAGGAAATCATATTTTGAAAGATAATTTGATGTAAACCTAAGTGGCAAACAATTTTCTTAGTGGTTGCTAGTTTAGGTGCTTAATTCTAATTGGCTTACCATTTGGTTGGTTGTCACTACTTTGTAATTTTGCTATTGGTTCATTTCGAGGTGCTTGAATCTTATTGGCCGATGGGGTGGTAACACTACTTAGGGTTTGTAGGAGTTAATCTGGGCCATTGATTCTGATTTAATCTTGGCTGTTAATTGTACTTGAGCTCCCTATATAAGGCTTGCTCCTCTCATTTGTAAGGGAGATGTTGGAGAATTGTTGCTAAGATAATGCCAAATTTGCTATACTCTTCAGTGTTGTGTTTTGCATGGTGAATTGTTGTGATCAAGTTTGAATTATTGCATGGTAATCTTTATCCTTAGAATAGATTTTGATTTCAAGTTGGCAACATATAATACTATTTTCTTTAAGTAACTTGGATGAAAAAACTTATGGATGTTTACTTGCTAGACTTGAACATAAACTAGGCCACTAGCCTCTTGTTGATTTTGAGTGTGCCTTGTGTGGTGAGCTAGTAATTGAATGCACTCAACTTCAATTAATATTCAATCTTTACTTTGTATCCATAGATGGCATTGAAGAGGAGATATTGATTTGAAAATCATTTGGATATACCTTAGAAGATTGTGCTAGGTGGTGGAGTTGCTGACAAGATTGCATCTAGTAGAGTCCAAGTTAATTCATACTTCCTTGCATCCATAGTTAGATAGAAGTAGAAGTAGTAGAAGCTAGAAGTTTAAGTTTAAGCTTAGAGTTCAAAATTGGAAAATCAAAATTATATTTTCATTGCACATTGTGAAGCCAAATCTTTAGAATCCCATTGACAAGTTGTAAGAAACAGCGTAAGTCCCCTTAGTGATCCAACAAATCACATCATTTCAACTAAGTGAGTATTCACAATGGAAGGAATCTTGAAGTCACCTTGTGATCTTTCTTTGCAAGCTTAGCATAGGAAGTGAGCTTATTCAAGAGAGGATTGAGTATTTAGTGATTCACTTCGAAACGTTGAGTATTTGATTTTGTATGTTTTAGTGGAACAAAACTCACATCAATAGTATGTAAAGGCTATGCACAAGTGGAAGGGGTTGACATTGAAGAAGCATTTGCCCTAGTTGCATGATTAAAGGCTATAAGAGCATTTCTAGCATTTGCTTCTCACAAATATTCAAAGTTTACCAAATGGACGTCAAGTCAACATTTCTTAATGGATATCTAGAAGAGGAGGTTTATATTGAACAAGCTGAAAGATTCATTTAGTTAGAACAAAAAGATTATGTATGTGAGCTCAAGAATGCTTTCTATGGAAAGCAAGCTCCTTGAGCTTGATATTCTAGATTGGATAAATACTTGCAAGACCACGGATTCAAGAGAGGTGTATTAGACAACAATCTCTACTTAAAAGTTGAAGAAGACCATCAATTGATTCTTGTGGCATATGTTGACAATATCATCTTTGGAGGCAGCAAAAATAGAATGTGCCAAGATTTTGCTCAAAAGATGCAAAAAGAGTTTGAAATGTCCATGTTGGGTGAACTTTCTTGCTTACGATTACAGGTCTCTCAATTTTGAAATGGACTTTTCATTTCACAAACCAATTATGCTAAAGAGATGTTAAAAAAGTTTTGAATGGAGGAATGCAATCTTGTAAGTACACCAATGGTCATAGGGTGTAAGTTAAGTAAAGATGATGAATTTCCCAAAGCAAACCAAATTCTCTATAGATCTATGATAAAAAGTTTGTTTTATATGATAGCATCAAGGCCAAATATTATTTACGCACTTGGGATTGTAGCAATGTTTCAAGCAGCTCCTAAAGTGACACATGCACAAGCAGTGAAGAGAATCTTGAAATTTTTTAAGGGAACCTTGGATTTTGGCTTATGGTACTGAAGAAGTGAAGAGTTCACCTTAAGAGCATATGTAGTGGTTGATTGCGTAGGTAGTTTGGATGATAGAAAGAGTACTATTGGTAGTGTATTCTTCTTAGGCAACAGTCTTGTTTCATAATTTAGTATGAAACAAGTTTCAATCTCTCTATCCATTGCTGAAGCAGAGTACATAGTAGAAGCTTCACGTTGTACTCAAGTTTTTGGATGAATCAAACATTGAAAGATATCGAAGTGGATTATTAACCCAATACCAGTGTTACCCCGAGTTTCCGGGACGACAAATTTTTTTGCCGATTTTAGGGACAGGGACGACAAAGGGGACGTCTATAAAATATAGGAAAATTTTAAAATATATAGGGAAATTTGCAAATATACATGACGTTCATATGAAAATATGGATAAAGCATGCCATTTTGCCTCTGGTGGTGGTCTATTCTCTCCATATTAATCCAGCATTTTGTTTTCTCATTGTTGATATTGGCTCTTAAACTTAGTATTTCCATCATTGTCTGATTCTACTACTTAATGTAATATATACATATAAAAGAAATCAAATTATAGTTTATTACTTTAAATTGGACTTTTAGTTTCTCTTCGATATGGTTCTTCAATGAGCTTAACCTAATAATGTTAAGATCTCTACAATTTGATATAAATTTTCAATTGATTGAAATTCAGAAATCAAACTTTCTATTATAGAATTTTTACGTCAACGGGATGTCATCATGTTAAAAAATATCTACATAGATTCCTATGCCAAGCAGTATTTCTATTCTAAAAAGGAATATGAAACGTTGTATCTTATGTATATATTACATATTTTGGGTGTTATGTTCAATGAATTAGAGATTTACTACAAACATTATCTGCCTTAGCACTTTGGTAACTTGCTTGATGGCTAGTTCCAGTGGTATAATTTTGTTAAATGTGCTACAGTACTATTGCACGAAGAAGATAGTATTAGTATCTTTACATAGATAACAGTTTACAATATGTTAAATGTTTTTGGCTTTTTAGGGCATGTAAGAAGGTGGGGGGCCCACAAACCGACCCCCCTTGTGGAAAAAAAATATTTTTTTAAATTTAATTCTGACTTTTTTGGGTGAAAAGAATTGGGGATGGCTGGCCGTCCCCGGTACGGTTGGGGGGGGCGGCTACAACGTCCGCAGCCATCCCCGGTACTTCCAAAAGTCCCCGATTTTTTTGGGTGGCATCCCCAAGTTTTCGGGATGTCCCCATGAAAATTCCAAAAAATGGGGATGGGGAGGGTACATCCCCTGGCCGTCCCAAAGTCCCCGAAACGTCCCCGTTCCCGAAACTTGGGGATTTAGGCCGAGGACGCGTCCTCGGGTAACCCTGCCCAATACCTATATTTTTTGATAACACAAGTGCCATTAATATTTCTGAAAATCCAGTGATGTACACAATGACTAAACACATACCCATCAAATACCATTTCTTGAGGGAACAAGTTGGAGAGTAGGTGAATATGGAATATCTAACTACCAAAGAACAGGTGGCATATATATTTATAAAGCCTCTTCTTTAAGAAACTTTTGAGTTTCTTAGACAGAAGCTAGGGTGATATCCTATCCTTTCAAGGAAAACAATACATAAGGGGGAGCTCTCCATTGCACTATCATGCCTTTGCTATTGATGTCAAAGGTGGAGAAGTTGACACAAGGTAAGCATTGGAGCAAGGGGGAGCATTGTATATTGAAGATCATTTCCCTAGGAGGCTGCCATATTTGGCAAAGAGGGAGATTGTTAATAATTGTTATTAAGCAAATCAGATCCTTATCAAAATACTTGAGTGAAATTCCACCTTGTCAAGGATTTCTCCCAAAAGGAAAGTCAGTGTTTGAACATGTCTCAGGTCTATGCTTGACCCTTGAAATTCCTAACTCTCTTAAAGATCCTGAATTGTAAACTAGGAGTTGGCTTGTGTTCTTCATTGCCCAAGTTTCATACCTCATCAACACCTGAGATATCAAAATTGATGCCAAGCTAAGACTAACCTAAGAAAACCACCAAACTACTAAGCAAAAAGTTAAGCAACTAAGCAAAAATGTGGGGGTCCTCATTTGCAATGGGGTGTGTGTTTGCAACACAACGGGAACCTGCAAATCAAATCATATCCTTGTTCCTAATTAACATGTACCAAGATGTGTAATGTAAGATCTCCTTCACCATTCCCATATTGGGAGTATATTAACATCTAACATTCATAATAATAAAACATGATAGCATTAGATGTAATCCTCACATACTAAATGCAGATCAAACAAAGAAATCATTCTCACTACAAAGGGAATATGCCCAAATCCACAAACCATTTCTTGTTTACCTCTCCAAATAAGTCTTCAGAACTAGATCCATAGCACAAGAGCAACAACAAGGAGAACAACAAAAATCGGTAATACCACGCATCTTCTTCTGAACAAGTCTTCAAAACTGTTGTATTCAAGACTAAATCACAAGAAGATACCAAAATAAAGAATGCATTTGATAACTAGGTGGGCAATACCTCTTAGATCTTTCACGTGCCAAGTAGACCAAGATTGGGAAACAAGATTGTCACGAGCACACAACACCAAGCAATCAAAGCTTACAATAAATGTCAGTCTTGTCTTCAGGTACATAATGGATTTGCATCCATAATCAAGTGCAGGATCCTCAGTCTTTCTACTGAAATCTTTATCAAAGATAACCATCTCAATATATGATCCCAAAAAACACGAGATCTCACTGCCTCAACCCATGCCAACCTCAAATGCAACCTTGCAAAATCATGAAGCTCCAAGCAAATGATTAATATTCAAAACCAAAGAGAACCAACTGGACCATTGTCAAATTTCCACCATAATATCAGGAATAATGAGATCATGATCTATCATCTCCTCAAAGGAAGACCACATGCTCCAAAGAACATATCATAAACCAACACTTCAACAAAGACTCAAGTCATCCATGGAAAATCAAGATGGAGTCATCCAAGGAAAATCAAGATGCCACCATCTCCAAATCACATGATGATAGCCATCCATTATCAAATGATGCATATGCATAATTGCAAAAGCTCGCACTGAACTGTGTAACCAAGCTCTTCAGGCATCATGTTAACCATCTCCTAACTGAAGATTCTCCATGACCCCAACACAACCAAAGAACTCAACACCAAGATTGTGATGAACCCAATTTAGAGACTGGTTGGCCAGCCTATTTAGATGGTTGTGTTAGATTACACCCCATTTATTTTGCTTAGTTCTTTTTTTAATAAACAATAAATTATTAAATATGCTGTTACATGTTTTAATCAAAACTCCCATTGCTGCCCCGAGAAACCCGACCTTTAATCTCACTCAACACTTCAGTTTCATATATTTTATTGTCTATAAATTAAAAGATAACTACCCATGAAATTCTAACTAATTTCTAATGTCCTTCCTGCAGGGTGATTAACATATTAATGTCCTTGCTGCTCTGTGAACTTCCTGCACCACAAACATCCTGAAGTGCTAACTGCAACACAGAATTCCTGCAGCGTGAACTTCCTGCAGTGCAAATGTCCTGCAGCATGACCACTTGCCACATATCAGCGGTCTTGACCCACAAATCCCTTATGGGCTTCAATGAATCTTCTATGAGATTGATCTCTTTTTCCAATAGGTGCCACACATCTCATAATTCATGCCCTTGTACCCTTTTGGAGCCTCATTAACTTTTATGCACCATTTCTTGCCAATATGGCAAGTGAACAACGTTGAAAAGCAGCCTATCTGCATAAATACATCTTGCTATGTGTTGATCGATAATGTCTTGAGTTTTGTTTTGAAATGTAGTTTCTAGAGGTCCTTTTGGTCTTTATTTGTTGTAGGCCCTTCATTTTAGGAGCAGCCAAAAATAGTGCATTCCCTTTGTTTTTTTAAAACTAAGGGATGATTTTATCTATGGTCTGCTAGTTCATTTGCTTGCTCTTGCCCCATAATATAGATAGATAGATAGATAAATCATAACAAAATACTTCCACCACTTGGAACTGGATGTATCATAACAAAATACTTCCATAGAGGAGAACTTGGATCAATTTTGAATTTAGGTTGATCTATGGAGCTAGAACTAGTTTCCATTGTGATTCCTATGGCAAGACATTTTATAAATAACACATTCAAAATTAAAAAATTATGAGAACAAGAAAAAGAATTAATAAAACCTAGCTCTTTTGATACATTCATAGAAGAATGAAAGAATTATAGAAAAACAAAGCAAAGAGTTTGTTTTATGTCTGTAAAACAAAAATGGAAGGGCGGGAAGTGAAAAAAGCTTTACCTCGCAAAAATATTCTTCTATGATCTTTTTGGCAGGGAATGGACATCTGTAAATATGTAGGAATTACAATGCAATTGTTGTGGAGCCTTCCAAGTTCAATTTTCAATCCCCTTTGTTGATTTGACAAGCAAAAATGAATGCTGGGCCTCTTGGAATGATATTTGTTTTATGCAATAGAAATGAGCCAAAATCAACTTGTTTTGGTATTTAATATGTTTTAGAAGTGACGATTAGGGTTTAAAACCCATTTTAGGGGTGCCCAAGTCAAAGTCAAAGCAAAAAAGCTAAAATTAATATTTTTTTTATAGAAGAGTGTAGAGGATGGATTGGGTTCGCCCTAGATGAATCCATTTTAGGGTGTCCAGGTCAAATTCAAAGCAAAAGAAAAAAGATTTAAAACTAAAATAGTGTAGAGGATGGATTGGGTTTGCCCTAGACAAAGCCAACATAAAAATTGTGGATGTTGTCTGAATTCGTGGGCGGACCAGACTGGATTACAGACCAGGCTGGTCTGGCTAGGGATCTGGTAACATACGTTAAGTATATATTATTTATTTGACTAAATGTATGTGTGTCTTATGAATGCCATATCCAGCACTATCCATATTAGGGGATTTTGAAAAATAGCTGTATTCATAATTGTTTCTGTCTCTATGCAACTCTTTCAACCACCTGTAATAGCAAAGTTTCACCACTCCTTGACCTTTTGAACTGCATTACCACTCATATAAAACTCTTAAGACTGCTCTCAAATGCAGAATCAAGGAATGGTAACATGAAAGGATCCTTCTACATGTTACATGGGAATTATTATAGCTTGTGCTTCATTTGCAAGAGAAATTCAAGAAGCCAGGTGTCCCCAGAAGCTCTAAGTAATACCCATTTCCATGTTCTTGGCTCTGCTTGTTTTATTTGACTGTTGCCAAAGGGTTTTAACTGCTAGACTCTTTGACACTGACAGTTTTGACTGCAGTTGAACCTGTTGTTTATGGCAGTTTTTAATTGTTGGGAAGTTCCCACGGATGTCTGGATCACCTAGGTTTTTCCTTTTGAACTATTTCACATCCACATTCTCTTGCAAACTAGGTTTTTGTGTTGTTCCTTCCAAGCCGAGTCTTGTATTCATGTGTGATGTATTGGAAAGGATCTATTAAGCAACTTAAATGAGATTGGTAGTCCTCTAGACCAACACAAACTGATCCATTTCAGATTAACAGAAGTTGAATTTATACAAATTACACTCTTGATAAGCATCAATGATGCAGGCTTTTCTTGAGAACATCATGATTTTTCATTTTCAAACAATAAGTAGCAGAAACAATTTTTGATGTGTGTGGAACAGCAATAATGATGTAGGTTTATGTAGGAGTTGAAATTCTTATTTTTAAATGTCATGATAATCCAATTGATGTAGAAGTATTCAATATTTAGGTATGAAGGAGAGTGGCATCAGAATATGATGGAAGGCCATGGTGTGCTTGAGGTGGACATTCCTGATGAGGAACCGGCACCAGATTCAGAGTATGTAAATCAACAGTTGTTATTCAATTCTTGAATGTAGTTTAGCAACTCCTATCATTTTTCCTGTATTTCAGGTCTCTATTGTTTACCTACATAAAATATCTTTGATCTAAGAATTGTGTTTGGTCTCTGGATTTCAATTAGACTTGCGGAAGAGATGCGAAAACAAGGGAAAATATTAAAGGCAGATTATATGAGCCCAGAAGATAGGGAATGGTTGATAAAGGATATAAATGATAGTGAGTTAAAAACACTACGAAGGCATCAAATTTATGATAATCCAGAATGGATAGAATATTTTGGAGAGATGCCGTAAGTTTCCATCTTTGCCGAGCTCTTGGTTTTTCATTGATTGTATTTTAAACTATTTATGCAATTATTATTGGCTTATGTGGTACTGTGGCACCTTTTATATGTCATTTCACTGATACCATTCATCAAACAGTTGTATTAGATGCGTTTCATGTACTTCAGAATTTTAGCAGTTAATCCTTAAGTCATCAATGCAATATACTTCCATTTATGGCATTGTAACTGAAATTAGGCATATTCAAAATAGTGAAAGTACGGAAAAATAAACTTATATGGAAAGAGATCAATAAGTGTAGTCAATTTGTGTAAGGAAAGCTCGTTTTTAAGCATTTCCTGAGATATCTTGCATATGCTGGGCCCCATGAGATTCTTTCTTAGTTGTATAAACTAATTTGTTCTCTACTTAAGTCAAAGTTTCTGATGTCATGTAATATTCCTCATAATATGGTTTCAGAAAAATACTAAGTTCTGAAATTTACCACCATTCCCTATATTTGTTTTATGCATTTTTGCAAAATATACTCTATGTGCAACTCATATTTTCTCTCCCAAAGTAGTAAATAATAACCAGAATCATAAATGCATCCGTAATATGAACCTTAGACGTTTCTTTTCCAGAATAAAACAGGGACTTATTTTAGTAATCAGAGCAATGAAATATTGGAACTAATGTGCACCTCATCAACAACAATCTCCAACAACCTCATCTCAATGTTCCTTAAGTGCTCTTCTTGGGTCATGTTTAGAATGTCGTCAATGAAAATGTGGAGATTTCCTCAATTGATGAGTAAACACTTGGTTTATGTGTGAATGGAGTGTAGTTGGAGCATTAGTCAAACCAAATGGCATGAGTACAGATTCATAATGCCCATAGTGGCATTAAAAGGCTGTTTTATGGATGTCATCTCGTATGCAAATTTGATGGTAACCCGATATGAGGTCGAGGTCTATCTTTGAGAAGTAAATTGCTTCATGGAGTTCATCTATAATTTTGATATTCGTTAGACCAATGCTCATGATATCATGGACTTGATATCTCATGGATTAGGGATCCACATCGGAGTAGTTGGTGGACATCATGGACTTGATGTCAATAGACCATTACTCCAAGCACTTGGTGAATATCATGGACTTGATATTCGTTAGACCAATGCTCTAAACATCATGGACTTGATGTTATCTTGACTTGTGGTAAACATCATGGACTTGATGTTACTTTGAATATCATGGACTTGATATTCTATCTTGAGTCCTGGAGACTCCTGGATCTAGGAAATCCACATCTGGTTGGTGTTACCATGGAAAGATGATTCTCATATGGATATGAGATGAATGGTTGGGGAATGATGAAGAACATATGTATTCTCATCATATCTGGTAGATAGAGACCTACCTTCATAGATATGGAATCTATGATATTATTGGATAAGATATCCAATATGGTTATGTTTTTGTTACCTCTATTAAGGATGATAGGAGATCATTGGGCTGATCTTTTCCTCAAGGCCAAAAGGGAGTGTTGATATTTTGGCCTTTACGGCAAAGATCAATGCATTGGACAAATAATAATAATAATATATTGGAAATATATTTTATTATTATATATTTAATTATGTCTAAAATCGATATGATAAATGATGGTTATATTTATCACTAAGTTCGATTTATTATGAGTTAAATAATAATAATATAATAGGGGATTATATTATTTTATTTATTAATCCAAGAGGCTCAAAATCGTGGCCCCAAGTCAGCTGACTTGGAGGCCCACGTTTTGGCATGGATGAACTCATATATTAAGGAGATTTGATGAAAGCTAGAAGCAATAAAAAACATAACATTGCCTTCTACTTGTCAACGATTCTTGGAGCAATCAAATTCATTCTTGGAGCACCAAATTTGATCTTGGATGAGCGATTTGGGTAGCAGATTCAAGAGCAAATAAGAAGCATAAAAAGGGGGCAGATCAAGCAGAAATTACATCTGCTATTGTGGTAAATTAAGCAGCCCTAGAAGGGTGAATTGTACAGATTGTAGCAGTCATATAAGGGGAGATCGAATAGCCCTAGAAGAGAGAATTAGGGCAGAATTGTGTAGCCCTAGAAGAGCGAATTAGGACAAACAACAAGGGCAGAATTAGAGCAGCCCTAGAAGAGCGAATTGAAGACCTTCAAGAGCTGATTCATAACAGTCATTGAGGGCAACATTAGAGGACTAATTTGAAGAATACAAAGTACAGATTTGAAGCCAACAAAAGGATAAATTCAAACCTTCAAATCCGGCTATTATCTTTCTTTACTTGAGAATATTTATTATATCCCGTGTCTTAGTATTTGAAAGACCTCTATAGATTGTATATTCCTTTCTATAATCTGAAAATATTAACACATATTTGGTCTTGTTTGGACCATGCAAATGCTGAATCACATCTTTGGCCCTATCCATCGCCTCATATAGATACTCCATGGGGTTTTGATCCCCATCTGCCATTCATAGAACCGTCACCAATGGTTTTGAAACCTAGATATAAAATAATTTAACAAAATCAACAAATTGTACTATTATAAAAGTAAAAAATATATCATCAATCGATGTTTGAAAACTTACATTAATGATCTCTATGAGTTTGGCAAATTTATCATAAAAAATGGCCTTCACAACATTTGCTTCAAGCTTCATAGGATAAGGAGTCTCTAACCATCTCACTTACAAACATCCGCTTTAGGTTGACAATGTAGCTAATATGCTCCGTGAGGTGAGGAAATTAGTGGCAAAACATGCAACTCTTGATCACACAAGATCCTTCCCTTCATTTTTTTCTCTCATAAGATCCAAGACCCATGTGTGGTTATAGATGTACTTTGTGATATCCCTTCAATCTTCAACCACATTCCTCACCTTGCATAGTTTCCCTATGTCATCAAGAACAAAGTCAAAGCAATGGGCAGCATAAGGGCTCCAAAATAATGTCGGATGCCTAGCCTGTAGAAGTTTGCCAGTTACTGTGTATGTAACTATATTATTGGTCACAATTTGAAAGACATTTTGCACTCCTACTTCTATCACCACCTAATCCAACACATTGCACTAGACATCTACATTTTTCACTTCATTGGAGTTATCAACTAATTCTAAAAAGACTTCCCCCTTGAAACAACTAGAAAGTTGACGAGTGTCCTATTCTTCCCATCCATCCACTCATTATATAAAATGGTGCAACCATTCATTTCCCAAATTCTCCTTTGTTCTTTCACTAGTCGATGTGTGTTTTGGACCACATCTTGCAACAACCCACATGGTTATAACAAATTGGGGCCTTGAAACTCTTACCAGCCACGAACAAGTGATGAATTGTGTAGTTAGTGTACAATGCCTATTGTTAGGTTTGATAATATTGGTCATCTGACAATGTATTAATTGTCCATATTAAATTTGCTGTTACTCTCGGGTAGTTATAAGTGTCAGTTGGTGGACAATTGTGTTCCTCTTGGCAACCGTTGGGTCTTTTAAATATGTTGTGTCGTCAAGGAAGCTAGTATGACACAGTTGGAAGAATTGGAATCCTTGGTTGACCATTTTCGATCTTCTTCTTTGTCATGATTTCATGAACAAATAAAGACATTTAACTCTTGTATTTGGTATACAATGTGTAATATCCTATCTTATTCAAAATGAATTTAGAACCACCCGACTGTAGGTATTATGAAAATAGTTTGCTTGAAATGTTTTAATGAGAGTTTGTGTAGCATAAGTTTATGAACGATGCAATATAAACAAGAGGATCATCTACTCAAAATGCTCAGCGATATTGATGCAATGAATGAAATGTAATACAGATTAGAGATTTCAACTTTCAGATCTCAATATGCAATGGTCAATATATAATATAGAGCAAAATAAGAGATGGTTTATATTAGCCGACCTGACATTTATGATGGAAGGCTGTGCACTATGTGGACTGTGTGTGGTATCTACAACTGTCTCTACCACTGTCACCCAAGCCAAATTACACACGGTGGCTAGAACTAGTCAAGACTTCACACTTCCCGTGCACCATTAACCCGGATACTCACGCGCGTCGGGTGTTAGGAAGATTGCCGACACTGTGTATGTAACTCAGTGACCAATGGTGGTCACGTCCACTCCTGTATCCAATCCCCGTGTATGTGCTGCGCTAGTCGCTTCCCTACGCCACTGCAGATAAAACTTCCCTGGTCGTGCTCACTGGGATGTCACACTGTAGGCGCAACTGCCTTGTTTTAGTTATGGGTAGAAGGCTAAGAACGACCACCTTCCGTTGAGTGATGTGTATTCCTTCCAACCTTCCAACGGTGCCATGTATGTGTCCAAGGAAGGCTCGCGCTGTTGTAGGGAAGCGTAGTGTAACACCACTCGAATACGCAGCTAACATTGTCGATAAGGATGAAATGACCTGACTGTGATAACTCGTGTGTCGCCAGGGGGGTGGGTATGCATGCCAGCAAACAACAACAGTTTACTACGAAGAGTGAAGACCGGCTGGGCGCATAAGACATGCAGCTTCCTTGCTCACGTGACAATACCAATCTTAGACTTCTCTTGGCATCTAATATCCAGACTTTGGACAACCAAAAATACGTATTGATATCCAACACTAAGTCGTCTTTCTCCTTGCTCAATTTGTTCTAAAAACACTGATGCAATAATCTTCTTGTCCCTACATATGAAACCAACTATGAAACTTGTATGATCTCACCATTAATGAGGTGCTGAGGCTACGTCCAGCCTCTCAAGATTTCCAAAGGATTTGCATCCTCAGAAATATAACCAGTCACATAAGCAACTTGTTTTGTTTTCTTTTGCTTATAAAATCTATGGTGCCGATCCCAAGGTGTACTTTACACTTTTATAACCTCGAAGTGAGGAAAAGAACGGAAAACTAAGCAATGTGGGATAAAGTACACTCACTTAAAGTCACTTGAAGTTACTTTTAATATAAAGTGTCTTAAGACATAAAGTGACTTTTATAATCTCACTTTATAAAATAAAGTGACTTAACAATAGAAAAGGGATACCAAATAATTAATTATTCGCCCACTGAAGCCTGTGACTGGCTGGCATCCTCTGAAAGAAGCCGTTAGCCTATTCGGATGGGGAGATAGACTAAATGATTGCTTGCCCATAAGCAATCTCAATGCAGGATGCTGCAGAATAGACTCACCCTTCCATGTGGCGTCCTCGATAGGTAAGTCCTTCCAGCGAATCAAGTAATCTCTGATAGCCCTATTCCGCAGTTTCCTTTCCTTGACCTCAATCACCTCAGTTGGAACCAAAACCAATTTACCCTCCTTGTTAAGCGGGGGTAATCCAATTGAAGGGACTATTTGCTGCCCAATCGCCTTCTTGAGGCAAGACATGTGAAATACATTATGAATCCTACTGTCTGCCAGTAGCTCGAACTCGTTAGTTACCTCGCCAACCCTCCTGGAAATGCGATAGGGACCATAAAATCGGGGCTTGAGCTTCTCTGACCCACTATTCTTCACCAAACTCTGTCTGTATGGCTGAAGACGAAGGTGAACAATATCCCCTGACTCAAAGCTCCACTCTGTCCGATGTCAATCAACATACATCTTTTGCTGATTTTGTGCCCTCTGAATGTTCTCCCTAAGAGACTTAAGAATATCCTGATGACGCTATAGCCAGTCTTTTGCCATCAGTGCCTTGCTATCCTGCAGAGCCAAGTCTATTAAAGATAGTGGCTCGCTGCTATAGAGAGCCCAAAACGGTGACATGCCAATAGTCATGTGATAGGTGGAGTTGTAGCAAAACTCCCCCAAATACAACCATTTAACCCATGCTCTATGCTGTCCCGCTACATAATTTTGGAGATAGCCTTCCACCCATTTGTTCACAATCTTTGTCTGGCCATCTGTCTGTGGGTGGTAATTGGTACTAGGAGTCAACTTGGTGCCTGCCATTCTGAACAACTCCTGCCAAAAGGTGTTGAGGAACTAACTGTCTCTGTTGCTCACAATGGTCTTGGGGAGACCATGCAGCCTAAAAATCTCTCGAAAGAATAACTCAGCTACCTGCGAAGCTGACCAATTTGCTGTGATAGCGAAGAGATGAGTGAACTTGGTAAGTCTGTCTACCACCACAAATATTCTATCCCTGCCCTGCACTCTCGGCAAACCAGTAATAAAATCCATCGAAATACCCTCCCACCTCTGCGCTGGAATGGGAAGGGGCTGCAATAACCCGACTGGGTACTCGTGCTCGGACTTATTCTGCTGACAAGTGTGGCACTCTCTGACATGCTGAGAGACATCATGCTCGAGGCCCTTCCATGAGAACCTCTCTCTGACGTGCCTATAAGTTTTGAAAAATCCCCGATGTACTGCTATGGGCACATCATGAACAACCCTCAAAACCTTAGCCATAAGCTTAGAACCTGGCACTTGGTAGATCCTATCCTTATAGAAGATGATATCACCGACTACTTTGTACCTATTATCCGGAAGTTGACTGTCCAAAATATGACAAGCTTGAGTATTTTTATAATACTCAACCATCAAATGAGATTCCCACTCAGTGGAGATCTCTGATACAACATAAGAAGTCGCTACTGGGGGCCTCCAAGAAAGTGCATCAGCCACAATGTTATTTTTCCCTTTGACATACTCAATGTCAAAATCGTACGCCTGAATTTTACTGACCCACTTTTGTTGTCTTTCGTTCAACTCTTCCTATTCCAGGAAGTAGTGCAAGCTATTGTGATCTGTCTTAACTGTGAACTTGCCACCCACTAGATATTGTTTGAATTTAGCTAAGGCATGCATAATGGCAAGCATTTCCTTGCCATAAGTAGAATACAATCTCTCGCTGTCCTTAAGCTTCCTGCTCTCGAATGCTATGGGATGTCTTTCTTGCATCAAAACTGCACCAATCCCATTCCCTCAAGCATCGCACTCTAGAACAAATAAATGTGAGAAGTCTGGAAGTGCTAGAACCGGACAAGTACTCATGACTGTCTTAAGTCTATCAAAGAGTACCTTTGCCAAATCTGTCCACTTGAAAGCCCCTTTCCGAGTAAGATTGGTGAGGGGAGCTGTTGTTGGAGAGAATCCTTTAACGAACCTCCTGTAATAAGAACACAATCAAAGGAAACCCTTCAAGTCTGACACATTCCTCGGTGGTGGCCAGTTTCGAATTGCCTGTATTTTCTCCTGGTGAACCTTAACTCCATCGGCCCCTATCACATGCCCTAGGTAGAGAATCTTAGTCAATCCAAACTCACACTTGGATTCTTTCGTAAACAGAGATTGATTCTCCATGATGTTAAGAATCTCATCCAAGTGTCGTAAGTGTTCTTCCCATGTCTTGCTGAAGACCAATATGTCATCAAAAAATACCAAGACACTTTTGTGCAACTGCTTTTTGAATATGTGATTCATACAAGACTGAAATGTAGCAGGTGCATTAGTGAGCCCAAATGGCATCACTAGAAGCTCATAGAACCCGTAGTGACATCTGAATGTTGTCTTATGAACATCCTCCTCTTAGACACGTATCTGGTGGTACCCTGATCGAAGATCTATCTTCGAAAAATATACTGCTCCATGCAGCTCATCTAACAACTCATCAATCCAAGGAATGGGATACCTGTTCTTGATGCTCCTCTTATTTAGTGCACGGTAATCAATACATATGCGAAGAGTACGATCCTTCTTCTTCACCAAAACCATTGAAGAAGCAAAGGGGCTGGAACTGGGCCTGATGTGCCCCATAGCTAGAAGCTCCTTAATCATCTTCTCAATTTCTTCCTTATAGTGCCTGGGATGACGATAAGGGGTAATGATCACGGGCTTGGCACCCTCCAACTCAATGATGTGCTCAAAGCCCTTGTCTGGAGGTATACTTGGAGAGATGTCCTCAAAAACCCATTTGTGCTTATCAAGCACATCTTGAATATCAGTGTGAACCTGCTGCCTTGAATCTAGTGTTGGTTTAGAGGATATGAAACACTGGGCTGCCCACTCCATATCGCTGTCTCATGATGGCCTCCATCTTGTGAGCCGAAACTACTGGGATCCGCCATCTGGCATGGCCTTAAGCACAATCAGTTGATCACCCTGCATAAACTCTAATTGTTTCAACTTATGATTGATAGAGTATCTCCCTAGGGTCTTAACCACTACTTGCCCAAAATGGCATCAAGACTATCCAAATCAATGACGTAGAAATCAGCCTCTAGAAGATAATCCCCAAAGTGAATCGGGAGTCCTGAAATCTTCCCTGTGTAGCTCAACAAATCTCCCCCGGGCACCTTTACCTCAAACTCAAAGATGTTGTCTATCTGAAATCCTCTCCTGGAAACCATACTTGTGTTGATAAAGTTATGTGTGGCACCTGTGTTGATTAAGTTTCCTTTCCTTGACCTCAATCACCTCAGCTGGGACCAAAACCAATTTACCTTCCTCGTCAAGCGGGGGTAATCCATCTGAAGTGACTACCTGCTGCCCAATCGCCTTCTTGAGGCAAGATACGTGAAATACATTATGAATCTTGCTGTTTGTCGGTATCTTGAGCTCGTAAGGTACTTTGCCAACCCTCCTAGAAATGCCATATCCCCTGTCTCAAAGCTCCACTCCGTCCTATGCCGATCAACATACATCTTTTGGTGATTCTGTGCCCTCTGGATGTTCTCACTGAGAGACCTAAGACTATCCTGATGATCCTGTTGCCAGTCTCTCGCAATCAGAGTCTTGCTGTCCTGTAGAGCCAAGTCTATAAAAGATAATGGCTCGCTGCCATAGAGAGCCCGAAATGGTGACATGCCGATAGTCATGTGATAGGTGGAGTTGTAGCAAAACTCCCCCAAATACAACCATTTGACCCCTGCTCTCTACTGTCCTGCTACATAATTCCGGAGATAGCCTTCCACCCATTTGTTCACAATCTATGTCTGGCCATTTGTTTGTGGGTTGTAACTGGTACTAGGAGTCAACTCGGTGCCTGCCAATCTGAACAACTCCTGCCAGAAGGTGCTGAGGAACTTACTTTCTCTGTCGCTCACAATGGTCTTGGGGAGACCATGCAGCCTAAAAATCTCTCGGAAGAATAACTCAGCTACTTGCAAAGCTAACCAATCTATTGCGATAGCGAAGAAATGAGTGAACTTGGTAAGTCTGTCTACCACCACAAATATGTTGTCCCTGCCTTGCACTCTCGGCAAACCATTAATAAAATCCATCGAAATACCCTCCCACCTCTGGGCTGGAATGGGAAGGGGCTACAATAACCCGATCGGATGCTCGTGCTCAAACTTGTTCTGCTGACAAGTCTGACACTCTCTGACATCCTGAAGGTTATCATCCTTGAGGCCCTTCCATGAGAACCTCTCTCTGACCTGCCTGTAAGTTTTGAAGAATCCCAGATGTCTTGCTATGGACACATCATGAACAACCCTCATTATCTTAGCCTTAAGCTTAGAACCTGGCACTAGGTAGATCCTATCCTTGTAGAAAATAATGTCATCGACTACCTTGTACCTATTATCCAGAAGCTAGCCATCCAAAATCTGACAAGCTTGAGTATTCTTAGAATACTCAACCAACAAATGAGATTTCCCATTAGCGGAGATGTTTGATAAAACACAACAAACCACTACTGGGGGCTTGCTGGAAAGTGCATCAGTCACAATGTTATTTTTCCCTTTGACATACTCAATGTCAAAATCGTACGCCTGAATTTTACTGACCCACTTTTGCTGTCTTTCGTTCAACTCTTTCCGTTCCAAAAAGTAGCGTAGGCTATTGTGATCTGTCTTAACTGTAAACTTGCCACCCACTAGATACTGTCTGAATTTAGCCAAAGCATGCATAATGGCAAGCATCTCCTTGTCATAAGTCTACACTATCGAAACTCGCGCTGTAAGTGAATCCACACTGGAAGTGTCGCGCTAAGCAACAATGGTAAGGTAGTGCGGATAGTCAACGTTCTGCAACGTGATTCCTTGCTGTGAACATGCCCCGAGCTGTGTAAGCCACCCTTACGCCTGACGTGTATCTCAACTCTTATGTAATATTGGATGCACAATACCGAACTTGAATATATGTAAATATCAGTGATAGCGCTAGAAGTTACTGGGTGCAAACTCCTTGCTATCCTTATGTCGCCTCATTCTGATGAAGATTTCTGTTACAAGTAGCAGAATAAGAAAGATTGAAGACTGAGATGAGTTCCCCAAAACTATAATCCAAAATCACTCCTTTTGATGCAAATATGGACCCTGAATGAATCCACCTAAAGAAGAAGGCTAGGTTTGCGTCCAACCTTCCAAGATTTCCAAAGGTTTTGCGTCCTCAGAAATGTAACCAGTCATGTGAGCAACCAGATTTTCTTTATCTTTTGTTTGTAATTTCCATGGTGCTGATCCCAAGGCGTACTTTATGCTTTTATAACCTCAAAGTGAGGGAAGACACATAAAACTAAGCAATGTGGGATAAAGTACGCTCACTTAAAGTCACTTTAAGTTACTTTTAATATAAAGGGACTTAAGACATAAAGCGACTTTTTATAACTTCACTTTATAAAATAAAGTGACCAAACTATTGAAATGGGATCCCAAATAATTAAATATTCTCTTGCTTAAGCTTGTGATTGGCTGACATCCTTTGAAGAAAGCCTTTAGCCTATTCGGATGGGGAGATAGACTAAACAAATGCCAAAATGGCCTAGCATGAAGAAGGGGACATTACATGTTATGTCTAAAGTTGTACTATCTGTGCTTGCTATGCATGCCTACTCAACATTGCTACAAACTGAGAAACTAGCCCACTAGGCTGGCAAGACCGAAGGCTTCGATACCACTGTAGTATCCTATCTTATTGAAAATGAATTTAGAACCACTTGCTGTAGGTATAATGAAAATAGTTTGCGTGAAATATTTTGATGAGAGTTTGCATAGCATAAGTTTATGAACGGTGCAATATAAACAAGAGGATCATCTACTCATAATGCTCATCGATATTGATGCAATGAATGAAATGTAATAGAGACTAGAGATTTCAACTTTTAGATCTCAATATGCAATGGTCAATATACAATATAGAGCAAAATAAGAGATGGTTTATATTAGCCGACCTGACATTTAGGACGGAAGGCTGTGCAATATGTGGACTGCGTGGGGTATCCATAGCCGTCTCTACCACTGTCACCCAAGACAAATTACACACGGTGGCTAGAACCAGTCAAGACTTCACACTTCCCGTGCACCATTAACCCGGATACTCACGCGCCTCGGGTGTTAGGAAGATTCCCGAAACTGTGTATGTAACTCAGTGACCAATGGTGGTCACGTCCACTCTTGTATCCAATTCTCGTGTATGTGCTACACTTGTCGCTTCCCTATGCCACTGTAGATAGAACTTCCCTTGTTGTGTTCACTAGGATGTCACACTGTAGGCGCGACTGCCTTGTTTCACTTATGGGTAGAAGGCTAAGAACGACTACCTTCCACTGAGTGGTGTGTATTTGTTCCAACGGTGCCGTGTATGTGTCCAAGGAAGGCTCGCTCTGTTGTAGGGAAGCGCAGTGTAACACCACTCGAATACGCAGCTAACGCTGTCGATATGGATGAAATGACCCGACTGTGATAACTCGTGTGTCGCCAAGGGGGAATGCAGGCCAGAAAACAACAACAGTCCACTACGAAGAGTGAAGACCGGCTGGGCGCATAAGACGTGCAACTTCCTTGCTCATGCGACAGTACCAATCTTAGACTGCTCTTGGTGTCTAATATCTAGACTTTGCACAGCCAAAAATGTTAAATCCTGATAACTTGATCATATTAATGTTCTGATTCTTCAGATTAGACAGATCTAAAATACATGTAATTTCCTTTATATATGGCCTCATGATAAATACATCTCCCTAGAACAGATTGGCGATTTGCTAGGCATATTTATATGCCTTGTATTTGACTATTGTAGTTAATTAATAATTAACTATTAGTTAATGGACAAGGGCACCGATTTGTAGAGGAATAGGTTGTTTCATGGAGGGCCGACCTAGAAGGGGTGTATCTTATGAAAAGACAAGACCCTTGGTTAATATATAAGTAGGAGCAAGATTGTGGATAGATGACACACAATACAATCTTAAGTTTGCTCTTCTAGCAATCTGCTCTTTGGCGATTTAGTGCAGAAATAAAATATAATTTCCAGAATTTATTGCAGGCTTCTAGAACAATAACATTCAGCCCAGAATTGTAGTAGATCGATTTGCAGCAAGGTATTAATACTCCATCAGTATTATATCTTAAGAATTTGCAGATAACTTACATGGTATCAGAGCCAAGTTGTCGAACCTAGGCTCTACAAATTGACAATTAGATTTGAAAATATCTAAGCAGCATCCTTCTACCTTCAATGGCCAACGCAATCAGACCCGAAGACAGGTTTGATGGAAAAGAACACTTTGTTGCATGGAAATTCAGAATTATGATGGCTCTTGAAGACAATGATGTAATACAGTTTGTTGATAAGGAATCCAAGCAACCTGATGCTGATCCTCATAAAACTAATTGGATTAAAGGAAACAGGAAAGCCATGAAAATCATATTAGATGGAGTTAAAAATGAAATAGTACCTATGCTAATGAAACATCAGACAACATTTAATATGATGAGTGCATTAATAAATGCATATGAGGTTAACAATGCAACTAGAACCCTTGCACTAAAAAGGCAATTAAATCATATAAAAATAAGGAAGGGAGAATCTATGAATTCATACTTCCTAAGAGTGGCTAGTCTAAGAGATGAACTTGCAAGTATAGGGACCATAATTGAAGGCAAAGAGCTGTCACTTATGGCTATAGATGGGTTACCGGATTCATGGTAAACATTCTCACAAGGAGTAAGTGCTAGAGACAAACTCCCAGACTTCAACAGACTTAAAGGAGGCTGCCTTCAAGAAGAATCTAGGCAACTTAAGAAAGGATTGAAATCGAAAACTGGAGATGAAGAACTTCATGTTCTCAACACAATTTCCTACAAAGGAAAGAAGAAACACTTTAAGAAGAAGAAGGCCCCTCAAGGCAATAACAAATTCAAGAGGGATATATCTAAAGTCAAATGCTTCAAATGTGAGAAACTTGGACATTATAAGTCAGACTGCCCTGAGAATACGAAACAGCAAGTAAATTTCACAGAGGTAACTAAGACAAAAGAAGACTATGATCCTGAAAATTATGTACTGTATTTAGCACTATTAAATGATGTATCTAGCAAACTCAACTCTTGGGTAATTGATAGTGGATCATCTAGACACATTACGGGGTATAAAGAAGTTTTGGATTCAATGGCGGAGGAAACCGATGAAAAAGTTACCATAGGTGACGGTTTTGCACATCCAGTCAAAGGAGTTGGAAGCTGCACCTTAAAACTAAAATCAGGCATCTCCTTACACCTCAAAAGAGTACTATATGTACCCGGAATCAAGAGGAACCTAATTTCTGTCACAACACTTGTGGATGATGGATATAAGGTAGCATTTATGGATGGAAAGGTAATGACCTGGCCTAAAAACTCTTCTATTAAGAAATCAAAATTGATTGGTCAAAGGAAGGGATACCTGTATGAACTATGTTCGGAACCTATTCAAGCCTTAGTTCATGAAGCTGCAGATATAAACGAAGTATGGCATAGAAGGTTAGGGCACCTAAACTTCAAATCGTTATCAACTATGGAGAAGATGGTTATTGGTTTACCTAAGTTGAACAAAGATCATTCAAGCATATGCAAAGGATGTGCACTAGGTAAGAGCACCAAAAGTTCATTTCAAAATAGCACTAGAAAAACTAACAATGTTTTAGAATTAGTCCACTTAGATTTATGTGGACCTATGTCTGTTCCTTCTCTCGGAGGATTTTTGTACTATGTAATCTTTATGGATGACTTCTCTAGGAAGACATGGATTTACTTCTTGAAATGTGAAGAATTAGAAGAAATCCTTAAAACATTTAAAGAATTCAAATCCTTAACTGAAAATCTATCAGGACACAAAATTAAAACTCCTAGGACTGATAATGGAGGGGAATATACTTTAGATTTGTTTAAGGATTTTTGTAAAGAAGCAGGGATTAAGAGGGAATGTACTGTTCCTTACAATCCTCGGCAAAATGGGATAGCAGAAAGACAGAATAGGACAATTGTGGAAGCTGCAAGAGCTATGTTACTTGACCAAAATTTAGGATTCTATCTTTGGGCAGAAGCCACATGTAATGCTGTCTATATTCAAAACAGATGCCCTCACTCTCACCTCGGAGATAAAACTCCTGAGGAAGTCTTCTCTAATTCTAAACCAAATATCAGTCATCTTAGAATATTTGGGTGTCCTGTTTACATTCATATTCCTAAAGAGAAAAGAACTAAATTTGAACCTTCAAGCAGAAGAGGTATTTTTGTTGGATACAGTGAAACATCCAAAGCATATAGAGTTTACATACTTGGTCAGAAAAACATTGAACTTAGTAGGGATGTAATATTTGAAGAAGATTTTATTAGAATAATTTAGAATCATATTTTATTAATGCTCAATATTGTATCTTAGTATAAATATTAGAATGTTTCTAATATTTAGTTAGTTGTAGCTAGAATAGAATGTTTCTATTCTAGACGATCGTTTCCTAAGGAAACATCGTTCATCTTCTTGTATATATAGATCGTTTGATCTTTGTTAATAAATCAGAAAGTATTCTACCATCTACTTTTCGTAACAGATTTAGCATTCAAAAGAGTCCTAAGTTCTAAAGATCCTTCACATATACCTAGTTCTGAAGAAAATCATGAACCTGAGTTTCAGAGGGAGAACATTGAAGAAATTGAAGGTGAAATTCAAAATCTTAATCTTGAGGAAACTCAAAATCCTAAGAAAAGACCACTTTGGGCCTCTAAGACTATAGAAGAAGCACAAGACTTCTCTGCACCAGAAGGAACCTTCAGAGAAAGCAAAAGACCCAAAATATTCTCTAGCTATGCTGCAAACATGAGTGATTTATCTAAATCAGAACCAACCAATGTTTCAGATGCTATTAAACATACAGCTTGGAAGGATGCTATGATAGAAGAATACCGATCCATTATTAAGAATGATGTTTGGGAAATTGTTCCAAGGCTGAAGGGAAAATCTGTTGTTTCTTCTAAGTGGATATTTAAAATCAAGCATGCTGCTGACGGTAGCATTGAAAAATATAAGGCCAGATTCATAGCCAGAGGATTCTCTCAGAAGGAGGGAATTGATTATGAAGAAACCTTTGCTCCAGTTGCCAGATACACCTCTGTAAGAGCAGTCCTAGCTAGTGCAGCATCGAAGGGATGGAAAGTACATCAGATGGATGTGAAAACAACATTTCTGAATGGAAAGATTATTGAAGAGGTATATTTGGAACAACCTAAAGGATTTGAAACTCATAACCCTAAAGTCTTTGTTTGCAGGCTCAAGAAAGCTCTCTATGGGCTTAAACAGGCTCCAAGGGCATGGTATGAAAGAATCGATAAGTATCTCACTAGTTTAGGATTCTCCAAGAACGAAGCTGATCCAAATCTCGATTATAAAATGGATAAAGATGATATGATAATTTTGATACTATATGTTGATGATTTACTAATAACAGGTGATGATCATCTTATAGATCAATGCAAGAAAGATCTAATCAGAGAATTTGATATGAAAGATTTAGGACTCCTTCATTACTTCCTAGGATTGGAAGTATGGCAAAACTTTGACAGCATCATACTTAATCAAGGAAAGTATACATTAGACATCTTGAAGAGATTTGGAATGTGGAATTGTAGACCAATGTCTTCTCCAATGGAGACTAACCTACACAAACTTAAGGAAGTAGCAGCAGAATCACCCTCCATAGATTCTACTCTTTATAACCAGATGATTGGGTCTCTCATGTACTTGGTAAATGCAGTTAATGCCTTAAGTCAGTTTATGTGTGAACCAAAGGAGATTCACCTGGTTGCAGTCAAACACATTATGAGATACTTACAAGGCACTCTTAATCTTGGGCTCAAGTATGAGAAAGTTGACTTGGACTTACATGGATTCACAGACTTAGATTGGGCTGGAAGTGTTACTGATAGGAAAAGCACTTCAGGATGTTGTTTCAGTTTAGGATCAGCGATGATATCATGGATATGCAGAAAGCAGACATCAGTAGCACAGAGTTCCACAGAAGCTGAATACATTGCAGTTGCAATGGCTTCTCGGGAAGCAGTTTGGCTTAGAAAGTTACTTGTGGGATTATTTGGTCAACCCATGAATCCCACTATCATTCATTGTGATAATCAAAGTTGCATCAAGCTTTCTGTGAATCCAGTTTTTCATGACAGATCCAAGCATATTGAAATTCCTTACCATTATGTAAGAGATATGGTAGACAGGAATACTGTCAAGTTAAGATACATTTGTATTGCAGATCAGACAGTAGATATTCTTACCAAAGCTCTCTCTCGAGTGAAGATAGATCACTTCAGAAAAAGACTTGGTATGGTTGAATTATAACTCATTTGTATTAATTGATTATTAATAAAATAATTTTGCGTTAAATTATTATTGTCAGGCTATTGACTGTTATGGGCTTCACCATTTGTGTTTATTATCTAAAGAGGTGACGATCTCTGTGATAATAAATAGACATTATATGAGATGACGATCTTTGAGATAATGTTCTAAAACAGTAGGGAACTATTGGCAGATCTGGATGAATTAAAGATCATATTGTGATATAGACATTTCTATGCCTGAGTCACATTTGGATAAAGGAAGAATTTAATCATTCTCCAGATTTTATCCTGTGTATTGGCAGATCTTAATTCAAGATCATATTGTGATATAGGCTTGTTAGTGCCTATGAGTCACAATTTGGATAAATGAAGAATTTAATCATTCTCCGGATTTTATCCTGTGTATTGCATCACATGTAATACTGTTATCACAAGTATTAGTGATAATTCATATTACAGGTTTAGTAATATGACAAGTATCATGTGTACCATGATACTACATGCTTGGAAGAATCAAATATATATAGAGTACAAATCTATGCTTAGTCATCGTAACGATGTTGCTAGATATGTTTCTCTCATTTATATTATCAAGTTAAGAGGGAGTGTTAAATCCTGATAACTTGATCATATTAATGTTCTGATTCTTCAGATTAGACAGATCTAAAATGCATGTAATTTCCTTTATATGTGGCCTTATGATAAATACATCTCCCTAAAACAGATCGGCGATTTGCTAGGCATATTTATATGCCTTGTATTTGACTATTGTAGTTAATTAATAATTAACTATTAGTTAATGAACAAGGGCACCGATTTGTAGAGGAATAGGTTGTTTCATGGAGGGCCGACCTAGAAGGGGTGTGTCTTATGAAAAGACAAAACCCTTGGTTAATATATAAGTAGGAGCAAGATTGTGGATAGAGGACACACAATACAATCTTAAGTTTGCTCTTCTAGCAATCTGCTCTTTGGCGATTTAGTGCAGAAATAAAATATAATTTCTAGAATTTATTGGAGACTTCCAGAACAATAACATTCAGCCCAGAATTGTAGTAGATCGATTTGCAGCAAGGTATTAATACTCCATTAGTATTATATCTTAAGAATTTGCAGAAAACTTACAAAAAATACGTATTGATATCCAACACTAAGTCGTCTTTCTCCTTGCTCAATCTGTTTTGAAAACACTGATGTGATAATCTTCTTGTCCCTACATATTAAACCAACTGTGAAACTTGTATGATCTCACCATTAATGAGGTGCTGGGGCTACGTGCAACCTCTCAAGCTTTCCAAAGGGTTTGCGTGCTCGGAAATATAACCAGTTACATAAGCAACCTGTTTTGTTTTCTTTTGTTTATAAAATCCATGGTGCCGATCCCAAGGCATACTTTACGGTTTTATAACCTAGAAGTGAGGGAAAGCACGGAAAACTAAGCAATGTGGGATAAAGTACGCTCACTTAAAATCACTTTAAGTTACTTTTAATATAAAGCGACTTAAGACATAAAGTGACTTTAATAACCTCACTTTATAAAATAAAGTGACTTAACTATAGAAAAGGGATCCCAAATAACTAAATATTCGCCCACTGAAGCTTGTGACTGGCTGACATCCTCTGAAAGAAGCCGTTAGCCTATCCAGATTGGGAGATAGACTAAATGAATGCCAAAATGGCCTAACACGGAGAAGGGGACATTACAGACTGCCATCTTTATTGTTATTATCAGATATGGTGGTAAACATTTGGCGCCATTGCCTTAAAAGAAATCGGGCTAGAGTTGCATGATTCATGCCTTTAGGTCCCAATAAAGGCAAGAAGAGGCCACAAGGTGGTCAAGACCAAGTAATCAGATGATCTTTGAAGATTGTAGAGCAAAGAGAATAAAGGAGATGATTATGGGACACATTTGAGGAAAATCCAGTTAGATAATTCCCAAGTTTGAGCCCTTCTCGAAAACAAAGTAAAAGCCAAACTGTTAGCTGAAGTTGTAGTCGGGAGGAAAAGAAGCCATGTGGCAAGGATGGCACAAATTATGTGGAGTGAGTGGGAAGATATTGCTAGACACTTACCATTCCTAAATGAAGCATATTACGACCTTGATGACCAAGTAGATAACATGTCCGTACAATCAATGTCAAATGAGGAGTACGAAGAAGGAAATCATGAACTGACAAAATTTTTCCACAACATTGATAATCTATTCATCTCAAGAGAACCCATAATTGGAGGATCCAAACCGATGACCTCTCGAAGAAGGGAATACAAGAACAAGTCAGAGCCTGAAAGTACTCGAGGTGTTGGTGATGTTGGAGGTGGACATGTAGAGGATGTGTGTGTGGCCGAGAGTGCAAGGAAAGCACCAGAACGTAGTGGATAAAATAGTCCACCCAAGTTTGACACACAAGGGAGCAAGCAGGAGAGAAAGATGGCGACTCCTTTGGCAAGTCCAAATGTGGATCGAAAAAAATTGCTGAAGTTCATGGGGAACGAGTTAGAAGATCCTACGAGGCACTGGAAGACGTGCAAGAATATTAGGATAGCAAGCGGTTAGGAGGACAAGGACTATTGGCTGAGAGTGTTTCTAGCAATGCTACGGGGTACAACCATTGACTATTTAAGAAAATTGGAGGCTCATCTATAGTCTCTAGGGATGTGCTGAAGAGGGCGATTGAGGTTGAGTTTAAACTCTTACGAGACAACAATGAGATCATCTCTGAATTTTATAATATCAAATAAGGGAGGAATTAGAATGCACGAGCTTACAATCATAGGCTCAAGGAATTAATGCTCATGTTGGAGAATCAACAAGCCAACGGGTTGAAGAAGAGGTGGTTCATTGAGGGGCTAATTCCCTTGTTGCATAAGAAGATGAAAGTGGTGCCTCTACACTTGTATGTTGATGCTTACAATTAGGCGATGGACATCGGAAGTGGAAACAAGACATCCTCTCGAGGGAAGAGGAAGGACAATGGCGAGAGCACTAAGGGTAGGAGTGATGAGGAGTTCAAAATAGTTTAGGCCATACGATGAAATATGATGATAATGATGAAAGAATTGAAGGCCGAGAAAGGAACCAATAAAAAGAGAGTACTGTCCCCATTTTTAGATTCTCTTGTCTTGGAGCCAATGTTGGCTTTTTGGGTTGCTGTCATTAGGAACCAAGGTGTTTTTCAATATCGATAGTGGGTTCAGATTGATTAATGAAGTTGAACGACACTTTGTTGAGTAATATCACACAAGTTATCTAGGACTTAACTTTTTTAATAATTGTCAATTTGGACATGGATTAGTCAGTTAGGAGTTATGAATGACTTACTATTTGTAGCAGTTACTATTAATGGTAACCGCTAATTTTGCTAGCTAGTCTTAGCTTCAGCCTCCTCCCAACTTCAACATGTAGCATCTTCAGTTTCAAGCTTTGGATATTTATGACTATTTTTAGCAAGTACTATTTCTGGCACTTGGCAATGGTTTCATTTCCTGCTTTAGTTCGGTGCAATGAGTTTCAGTTGGAATTGGTGAGTTATATTTTTTTGGGAGAGATTTGTTTTTTTTATCCACTAAGTCTTAAAAAGTGTTTTTTTGAAAAAAGTAAAAAACTTTTTTTTTGGAAAAGCAACAAAAAACACTCTTCTAATTAGAAAAGCAAAAGCAAAAATGTTTTTTCAAAAGCAACAAGAAAGCAAAAATGTGCTTCTCTAAAAATTAGCAAAAAAACAAAAAGTGCTTTTTCGAAAATGCAGCAAAAAGAAAACTGCTTTTTCTTAAAATAGCTGTCAAAAGGTATAAAAGGGAGATTGGGACTCTCATTTGGTATGTTGAATATTGTGAAGATAATGTTATGCTGTTGGAATGAGCTCAAGGTGTTCTTTTTTTGGTTGAGGATAAAATTCCTCTTCTTGTCTTGCTGGTTTTGGTGGTGAGAGACCCATCCTAGCTGGTTGGTGTTTGTTGTTCAAGATTTACAGTAATTTTGGCTTTGTGGATGTTTTTGGATTTGAGAAAGATGAAGATCTTCTTATGTTTTTCATGTGGGTTTCTTGGTTTTGGTGTTGTGTGAGTCTTTTCGAGGGCTGTTTAGGTTTGATAAGGGATGAGATGCTTTTTCTGAGTGCTGATGTGCCTTTTTTCTGCGTAGTTGGGAATCAAACTCATTTGTCATCTTTGGTGAAGAATTGAAATAATTATTGTAAGGAAAGGTTAAGACTGTTATCTGAGCATTGGAAAGTGGACTTTAATTGAGTTTAATACTGGTTTTTACAAAGAGTGCTGGAGCAGACTTGGACCAGCTAGTGGCATATTCTATCATTGCAAATAATCACCTAAGTCCATATTATGCCTTGCTTAGTGTTGGTAACAATCTTGAGCAGACTTCAATGATTTTTTAAGAAAATTTCAGGTCTGATTTTTATATCAGAATTCTGATTTCAGTTTGCTAATCATATCTCTTTTGATATTGTTATTATCATTTGCTTGATGTGAATAATTCTCTTGTAATGCTATGATATTTTCTATGGTTATGTACTTAACTGAGTGGCGATGGTGACAAACCCTCACTTCATCTAGTTAGTTGCAATTTCCTTTTTTTATTTATGCTAATGTATTGATTGAGTGGTGATGGTGACAAACCCCCACTTCATCTAGTTTCTTATTGAGAGCTTTTGCATATGCGGGTTTATTATCATGCATGTAATTTGAAGCTAACGATCAGCAAATTACTCTTCATTAGTTCATATCTTGCATCATATATTTCAAAAAACAATTTAGGGGTGGTTGTTACAGAGAGTAATGAACTATGGTATATAGAGTGCAAAATTGAGGGCCATATGAAAGGCAATTGTCCTAGAATGATGTTCTATAAGATTTGCCAGATGATGGGTATTCAATAATGGAGTGTCCAATATAATTTGAAGACAAGAAGTATCCAAGTGCTCTTTATGTTGGGAGAGTTCACTTTATCAAAGCCACAAAATGTATTGCTAAGTGGTTATGAAAATCAACGAGGAGGGCAAAATCAAATATAGTATGACTCCAAAGGACATCCTATCATAGTGTCGAGAATGTAGTGAATGGGGACACTTTGTGAGAGACTGCCATAATAGGAAAGGCAATGTACAATTATTGTGCAAATAGTGTGTACTAGGTGACCTTGAAGACACCAATTGCCCAAAGCAAAATGTATTAATATGGTGGAAGTGGAGGTATAGGACGAGGTAGTTTTGGCAATCATGAGAACACAAACTAAGAAGGCGGTATGCTCGGATGCTTTTACGGAGAAGGAACAACAAGTGCTAGCAAATGAATGACTCTGAGAAACCAGAGCAAAAGTAGAACAAGTCTTGGAGAAGGAATGAATAACTTCCAAAAGAATTGCAAGTAAGTCATTGTGATTAGAGTCAAATAAGAACATAGTTTAGTAGGTGCTACAGGCAATTGAACTCATCAAGGTGACATGCTGCAACTGAGAGAGGGTTAGTGGCAATACAGTTAGCCAAAACCATTGTAAGCCACAAGAGGAACTGATAGTGAAATCACCAACCAAGGGCAACCAGGTCGTTGATCCCATGTTGATGGTTAGCATCGGGAGGAAGCCAACTGTTGTTGAGATGGCAATAATGGGGAAGAAGCTGATAAACACCATCGTTGACGGAGGCTCGAGAGTAAACATGCCACCAAAAGATACTTGAAAATGCTTCAGAAGACCAACACTCTGGCTGTTGACTTTCCACTTGGTAGGTGCCGACCAACATGACATCAAGCCATTGGGAACATTGATGGAATGATAAATAATGATCAGGGCACAACAATTTCTTTTGGACTTCCCGGTTTTCCCTTTGCAAGTGTATGACACACTCCTTGAGGTGAGATGGCTGATTGTTGCCAAGGCGGACCACAATTGGAAGCAAAACACTCTCTAGCGAGAGTAATGGGCAGAAGTATGTCATTGACTTGAGAAGCCTGGTGGTGAGTGAGGAGTTGACATCCTCTGAATTAAAGTCTGAAGACGAAGAGTTGGGAATGGAGAAAAGAAAGAAAGGCATGGAACCAAATGAAAAAGGGGTGCTCAAGCTGGAAGATTATTCTGAAGGTGAAACGAGTTACTTGAATGGGCTATTCCACTAGCAAATGGAGGACTATGAGGTATTTCTGTCAACGTGTAATTTTCTAGAAGCTACAACTCTTGGGGAAGAGCAATTGATGAAAGCATATAAAATTATGGAGAATACATCTGATAGCATGAAGAGAAGAATATGTAATGTGGAGTGTATAAATAATTGTCAAGGGAATTCAACTTTATGAGAAATTCATAGGAAAAGAAAGAGGGAACTAGGAGGGGTGGGAAATGGAAATAAAAAGAAAGAAATAATGAAAACTATTTAGAGGGCATTACTTCAACCCCACTCTCAGCGAGGGTATGTTTTGTTTTTGGTAGAAGCAGTGAAAGGTGGCCTTGGCAAGATTTTACATTGTCACAAATCTGTAGCACGAAGTCTAAAGAACATAATCATTCTTGCAAGAGTGGAAGGTTGGAGAAGCTACCTGGTATGGATAAGCTAATGTTGTATGACGTACAACTTCACCATCTTGTGCATTCTATTACACATTCTATGCAGCATTCAGGGGTTGTCTCTTTGGCGTGACATATACTGTACTCATATGATACCTTCGTACAATGCCAACATCCTTTTGTACGACATCTAGGACGACTTTTGTTTCATGTACAACCCCTTATACATTGTCCCATATGACTAGTGCAAAATTTGAAGTTCCAAGGAGTTAGTGCCGTATAACAATTTCACCACATACAAATAGACCATATTGCCTACATTGTACAATGGGTACTCGAACTCGTATGGTAGTTCTTGCATCGTGTAGCCTTCATCACCATACGACATCTCCAACACACATCCGGACATGTTGCACAGTCCATATGTTTCTGTGCATCACTCACACCACATGCCATATGGACTCTTAGACTAGTTGTTTGTGCTTTGACACCATATGTCATATAGGCCCTCAAATCAGCCATCTGATTTCATCATTGATCACCTTAGGGAGTTTTTCCAATGTTTCTTCTGTATAGAAGGCAGATGGGTTTTTCATTGTGCTGTACATTGTATGATCATTCCTCCATACAACTTAAGCATATGATAGAACGACACAAGGTCTTAAAATCTCAGTGGAGAGTACGACTTGATCATAATTTGACATGACATCTCTATTTTCTGGCTTCTTCAACATTATCTTAGTATCTTAAAAAGTCACAAAAATGATGTGCTGCCCCTCAACTCTGCTGGGGGCGCTGGCCCCAGACTTTGGTAAGGGGCATTGCCCTAGACCTCAATTTGATGTTTGAAGTACTCTACAAATTTGATTTTGTAAGGTACAAGTCATTGTCTACGCTCTTGCCATTAGCCTTCCCAAATATTACTTGATGTATGCTTGTTGTTTGAAAGACAACGTTTTCTTTTGGGGGGGATGATGTAGTCAGTGTACAATGCCTACTGTTATGCTTGATAATGTTGGTTATCTGACAATGTATTAATTGTCCGTATTAAGTTTGTTGTCACTCTCAAGTAGTTATAAGTGTCCGTTGGTGGACGGTTGTTCCTTCTGGCAAGCACTAGGTCCTTCAAAGATGTGTATTGTCAAGGAAGGTAGTATGGTATAGTTGGATGAACTGGAATCCTTGGCCCACCATCTTTGGTTTTCTTTTGTGTAATGATTTCATTAGCAAATTAAGACATTTTACTCTTGCATCTGGTATGGACTTCCATTTCTAATGTTATTTCATGTACGATATTATTAGATATAGTTGTAAACAAATTGCTTTAATCTAGCACATGCGAACTTTGACTGATGTTGCAATTCTTTATTCCATGCAGTACATTGCAATCTAGGCTGTGCACCAGGTGTGTTACGGGGAACAAAAAAGTTGGACATATGTCTGCTCACACTTCCCAATCCTTGTTTGTGTGGCCCAAGGGAAGAAGAGGTCCCCATATCTCCTTGCGACTCTGTAGAATTGAAATCTGCCATTGCCTCTGCAGTCCACTTTTCATCTGCCTTCTTTTGCTCATACAGTTGGAGCATTGCTCTTACCTCCTTCTCAACCTCTTGAGGACAACTGTCAAATGGCTTAATATTCATTCCAGTGATCCGTGGAATGTGATATTTGAGTCGGTTTATGCCATTGTTCATAGGCTTTGTGCAATGGTTACAAACATCATCTCCTTGCACTGCACCCTGTGTCCCATGTTTCTAGCAAGGATCCCTCTTTTTCAACCAGCTTTTTTTTGCTACCAGCTTTACTTGTAGCCAGTGTTTTAGAAAAATAAGAAAGAAACCTAGCAAAAGAGAGAGAGCATAAAAAAAATATCAATACTCTAGTCAGTAGTGCTGCAAACTAAAGTTAAATTGAAAAACAAAAAAGGTAAAATATCAGATTTATTATTATCTATTTATTATTTATGATTCATTGATTTATTTTAAATGATTCATTATCTATTATTTATTTGATATCAGATATAATAGGATATCAGATTTAATCAAATGGATAAAATTTATTCATTTGATTATATCTGATATTCTATTAATCTGATCTCTGATTATCAGATATAATAGGATATTCAAAATTTTGGATATAGTGAACAAACTTTCTTCATCGAACTGTGAACTCTGCTGTTTTATTTCCTTTTAGATGTTCACTTTTCCATCCACAGCTGTTCAAATTTAGTTTATTAATTTTTTGCAAATGTTAAGGCCAATTAATTTTCACAAATGTTAATGCAGATGTTTAATAATTTTGTTTATTGATCTCTTTGTACTCCTTTGGTTAATGTTAAGAGATATTTGATGAGCATTATAAATGAAAATCTGAAACTTCTCACTCTGTGATACTGTATTGAAAATCTGAAACATTTTCTATTACGATAATAGATAGTTTCTAATTTTATCTCTCTTTCGTCTATTTCTAATGGTCACTCTTTTTGTAATGTTTCCATAAACTCCTGTTTTTTATGGAAACTTTCTCTTTCACTCTACAAGAATGTTTCTATTTCCTCTCTCCTGTTTGTTATAGAAACATTCTCTTGTATCTTGTATATATAGATCATTCATGATCATTGTTTAATAACACATTCATTATTTTACCACAATATGGTATCAGAGCAAATTCCTAGCCTCTTTGAAAATTTTAATTTCTTTTTTGAAATTATTAGTTCAAGATTTTCGAAGCTTTTTTGCCCTGAATGTGTTCAAAATTTGCATTTTTTTTTCTTCACTCACCCGTCTAGGGTTTCTGCATTTTCGACTAGGGTTTTGACCCTTTAGTTCAAGTCAAATTTTTTTTGATTGCAGATTTCTTGTGAGTTTTTCGAGAGCTCAATTGGGTTGTCGTCCATTTTTTCTGGGTGCCTCTATTTTCAAGCCAACAGATCCAAAATCTGATAGCATATTCTTGATGGGTTTTTGTAGATCTCAATTGGGTCAGTCTCACTTTCATTTGGGTGCATCGTTTTCTGTGCCTCGATTTTCGAGCCAGTAGATTCAGAATCTGACAATAAATTCTATCTAGGTTTTTTGAGTTCTTCACTGGGTGTCTCTTCAAATTTTTTGGGTCTTCTGTTAATCTGCCTTGAAGTTCGTGCCCTTTTTAATGATTTTTCATGTTTTTCTTTGAAAAATGTGCTATGGTATCTCTCACCAGTCTTGTGCTGGAAGGCAATCAGTGTTTCAACGGAAAGAACTACAACACCTGGAAGCAGCGCATGTTGACGATTTTTGAGTACCATTGCCTTGAGGTGCTTGTTCAGGGTACCGAGACTCGTCCTACCACAACTGATGTGATTCAAGACAAGTTTGATGAACGTAATCGTGAAGCGGTTATGCTCATTAAACTTTCAATTATTGATGATCAACTGCCTCGAATTCCGTCTGGCAAGATAGCTGCAGAGATTTGGACAATATTGAAGGATCTCCATGAGACATCAGATAAAAGTACAGCCTTCTTTCAGAAGAATCAGCTATTCTCCATTATTATGGATGAGAATATGTCCTTACAAGAACATCTTTTGAAGATTAAGGACATCAAGGATTAGCTTGATACCATTGGCTGTACAATGGAGGAAGAGGACATGGTGGTCATTACTCTAAAAAGCCTACCACCATCCTATGAGCACTTTATTGAGACACTCAACATTACTACAACTAATGTTGACCTAAAGTTCTCAGATCTGTGCACCAAACTTTTACAGCAGGATCATTGGAAGCAACAATCTGGTAGCAGTGCTCCTTCGTCCTCCTTTGAACAAGCGTTTTCAGCCCAATCCTTTCACAAGGAGAATGGCCTATCTCATTCATCAGCTTTGTCTTAGGATAGCTCCAAGAAGAAGAACATTTGGTGCAACTACTGCCACAAATTTGGTCATATGCTTTGAGACTGTAGGGCTCGCATTGCTTCTGATCAGTGGAAGCAGGGTGGAACCTAGCCACAGGCCAATGTTGTAGAACATGCAGACCTCTGATCAACCCGAGGCTGCCCTTTATGCTTTTCGAGGACATGCAAATTTCTATTTTTTTGAAGATAGATTGACCATTAAGGGAGGGTATTACGATAATAGATAGTTTCTAATTTTATCTATCTCTTTCGTTTATTTTTAATGGTCAGTCTTTTTATAATTTTTCCATAAACTCCTTTTGTTCTTTATGGAAACTTTCTCTTTCACTCTACAAGAATGTTTCTATTTCCTCTCTCTTGTTCGTTATAGAAACATTCTCTTGTATCTTGTATATATATATCATTCATGATCATTGTTTAATAACACATTCATTATTTTATCACAATATTTTCTTCATTATAAATGAAAATTCTTAAATGATATAGATGAAAATTGCTAACTGTGGAGGCTAGGACATTATAAATCTAACAATGTAAATACAGTATCAATATGGTAAATTAAATACAATAACAATACAATATCAATACATTATAAATGAAACATTTACAGGTGCATAGGTGAATATCAATACCATTTTTTTACATTAAGCAGAGGTGTAGAGAGATTCGATGAGCAGTTGCATTATAAATGAAAATTCTTAAATGATACAGATGAAAATTGCTAACCAAGGAAGTTGGAGCATTATAAATGAAAACTTTGAGTTCAATAAGAAACACAGAATATTTGATGAGTCACTGTGTGACTGTTTGATGAAGAAGATCTGTTCACTAGTTTTTCCACATACTTGGTTGCACTTGCCACTGCCGTCGCTTTCTTCACCTGCCTCAGTCCCTCAGTCACATCACATGGGGAAAATATAATAAAAACCTATATTTCAAATTACCTTTTACCTTCTTTGGCGTCGGTTATTTCCTGGTGATCCACTAGGGTTTGAATTGGGAGTTTTTGCAATTCTTTCTGCAAAAACTGCTGAATCATTAAAAAATTGTCAGTGAGTTTTGACTGATTGAATTGGCCAGGGTTCTACCTCGGGATTATTTAATATATATTTGTACCAATTAAAAAGAAAAAAGTATTGAAAATCTAAATCTGATGTCTAGTTTTGGTCTGACCAATAATGTAGTAAATAAAGAAAAAAAAAAAAACTCCAATCTGTAGGTCAATATTTTTTGGGTCCTAGCACCTATGTACTTGCAGGTTGGGGAATCATCTAGAAAATTTGATCAAGAGTTTTGAGAGAAATCTTGAATGAGTTGTTATGTCAAAAACCTTCGAAAACCAGTCACTTTGCAAGGTTAGGGTGCCAACCCTAGCCTTATCTCATGAATTTTTCCTACTCAAGTTATGTATTTTTAGACTCAATTTGCAGTGTTGACTTAAGAGAAATATAATCTACAGGTGGCAGCCATATCTTGCAGGGTTTACATCAAGTTTACTCTAGTTTGTAGGTCACCGCTTGTTGTTATGAGCACTCCTTATAACTTTTAGGCCATTAGGGCACTTGCTAGGTGCTTTATTAACAGATTAAAGGCTCATTTGTAGGTGGAGCAGCTGGGTAGAACACAAGTGAGAAGCAAAAAGGAGGTCAAAACGGTAGACATAATCAGGTATACTTCCAAGTTCATTTTTCACCATTGAGGCAAGAACTAGGCGGTTAGGGTTTCTAGCAGATCAAGAAGCAAACTTTTCACTCAACAGTCAGCAAATAATTGCATTCAACAGTCCTACCACAACTGTCCTAGGGTTTCCAGTGGCCACAATAAATTCCAACTCTACAATAGTGCTGTGATAGGAGAATCCATAGCACACAGCTGACCAGCATATAAGGCTCAGATTTGGGCATTTTATTGCATGCTGATCCAGGCGCTCTAGATTTGCCAGGTGTGGGCAACCCTTGAAGAGCTACCAAGTTTGCAGTTAAAGGGAGCGCTAGTGGTGCATAGTCATCTCCTTTGGCTGTTTGCAGTGAGATCAAATCATACCAGTCATAAAAGAAGACCTGTCTGTGAAGACTATTCATTGCGAGGAGTCTAGAGGAATAGAGCATTAGGGAGGCTAACATTTGATGGTTTCATGCCTCAGATTATATTGTTTTGGAAGGAGACTTCAAATTGTCCAAGGCAGATAACTACCCAACTCTATCAAGATTTTGTGATCTTCATATTTGCTGTAAGTGTAATCCAGTGGCAGATTTCTTAACTATTTTCAAGCATTGCATGAAACATAGGATTTTAAAATGATTCTGCGACTTAATGTTTTGATCAGATTATGTTTACACAAATGTTGAGCAAAGTGAAGTGCTTCCATTGTATGAACTAATTGCTGTGGTGTAATGGTTTATCTTAGATTGTTGATCAAGTCTGGTTAAGACATTATATAAACCCTAGGCTCATTCCAGAAAAAATGTCTTAAATTATTATTTTATGGGCAGTTTTGGATTTAATTAATTATTTAATAAAAAAGTGAGCATTTAAATATAAAGTGACTTTTTTGGGGCCCAAAAGTAAATAAAAATAATTAAAGGGTCGCTGTATGAGAAAAAGTAAATTTCTCTATAGTCTGAAAAGAGGCTGTAAAAGGGTTTTGCAGAGGAAAATTAGACATGTTTGGTCATTTTCATTTCTTATTGTGAAGTTTGGACTCCTTGTACAACTTGAAAACCCTATGCTGAAAACCTTAAGGGTTATTGGCTTCGGAGAAGGATTTCTTCCTAGTCAATGCAGCGGGGGATTCTGACAGGATTCAATGTGGCGCTGAATGTGTGTGAAGTATTAAGATTGAGCTGAAGTGACACATCTTCTTTTGTGGGGTTTATATGTTACAAATTTGTTGAATAAGCAAAAGTAAATTAAAGAGGTATATTTAATTAAGCCAGATATTGTATTCATATTCTTTGCATACTAAATCTGGGTGTTTCTTTTTTTTGAGCATTATTAGGCCGTAATTGTTGCACTAGCAAGTTTGAACTTGCCGTACCCTATGGAAATGAGATGGAATGTAACGTCCAAAACTCTATGAACATGATAAAATAACTATTATACAGTAATTAAAAAAATAAAATAAAATGGATTCATAACTACTTTCAATTTCACAAGAGCATGAAAAGGTGGCAGTTAACTTCCATTTACAGTTACTAACTACTTCACATGAAACTGAAAATTAACTAATTAATTTAATATACATTACAGGAAAATTAATAAAGATTTAATAGTTAACTTTAACAGAACAATACCTTCTCATGCTAATTGTATCACTTGATCCTTTCCGGAAGATTGAACATCAAGGGCGAAAGAGTATCATCAGGGGTTTTTACCACCCAACCATGGATCTTTCGATTGTGATCAATTGTCACTTGTACAACTTCCAAAGGAAGTAGCCCAACCCTTTTCAAGAGTACACGAGTATTATATCCATTTTCTTGCCATCTAAGACTTGGTGTAGAACCCACAACTGTCGTAGCCAGTCAACCTGAAGACATCCTTGCCTACTAGGTGACCTTCCGAGCTAGACATTACACTACTGCTCTTAGTGACAGACATATACTACCCATACCATAGTACCACTTTGGCCAAGGTTTTGTAAGTACAAACACATACCCTGTGCAGTCAATGTCAGCACCAATCGTGTTCTGTGGACCTTCTGGTCCATTTCATTGGACAATACAATCCAGATTGCATAAACCTCTATGCTGGTAAGTCTCTAGGAAGACAATATTGAAATATTCTATCCATCCCAGGGTTGGACTTAGATCAATATGGATAAGAGTTTCAGAGGTTCAGCCTAAACTCAAGTTGCAGGTTCTCATAGCAATCAGATTTGATCCAGAGGAACATTACAAAAGGATCTAATGGGACCCAATAGGGCATACCCTAACTAGAATTGTATTCATGTTATCTTAATCCCTAAGAATCTGTCCTACAGATTTTTTACATGTTTCCATTACCATAATCTAAGCCATTATTTCTTTAATAAGTACAGCTTGTATAATGGTTTTACATGATCCAGAATCCAATAATATTACATGCAAAAACTTTGATTTAAACAAACAGTGGTATTAACATATAATGCCATTATTCAAGAAGCAATCATATAATGACATGCAGCAGAAGTATGAATTCTTGGTGCAAAAACGAACTGTTATGATGCAGTTATGATGCCATAATACAGCTAATAAGAAACTCAATGCTGAGAGAGATGCCATAATGCAACTAATAATAACTCAATGTTGAGAGAGATGCCATAATACAACTTAAACTTGTCGTGTTGCAGATTTAAAAGCCATCATAGAAATTCGATGCAGAGAAAAATGCTAGAATGTAACTGCTATAACCTTAATATAGAATGAAGCCATGATGCTTCTAAACTAAATTTGATGTAGAGCATACAGCTGTGATGCATACAGAACAACTTAGATGCAGATAGAAAAACCTGTAAACAATGTATAGTTCGAAGACATAAATAGAACTCCATGTCACCGATAAAATATTTGAATTGCAGTGATTTGTCTATTCTTACAGACAGCCGATCACATAATGAAATCAATCGAACCATACAATCATTCTAAAACAAAACAAATTTCCAGCAACAAAAATAATCATTCACATGCCTACCCGATGATCAAATAATGACAGAGGTCGAGCTTCAAGAGTTCACACAGTCCAAGCCATATCTACAACGGCAACCAGAGAAAGAAAAAACCAGAATGATGCTATGCGAAGGAGCTCCCAAAAGCAAGAACAAAGGATGAATCCTCATTGCCGGCCACAAAGCCTTTAGCTTGGTGGTGGCAAGCGTAACTCCCCTCTTGCCAAGGTGGCAAGAGAGAGTGAGTCTTGCCACCTATGACAAGAGTTCCCACAAAATAAACCAAAACCAAAGCATAACATCCGATAACATATAATCAGATTAACTCATGAGAAACAACGAGTGTCACAATATATTAAAACAAATATAAATATATATCTATGAGTATGCATACTTATATGTATATTTATATATTCACGAGTGCACCGAGCAACACAAAACAATAAAATAACATGCTTACACACACGCACACGCACACGCACATGTGCTTGTATATGTTATATGCATTGTAATGTCCCCACTTTAGTAGTTGACCAAGTGTGTGTGCGTTAGCCTTGTTCTACATGGTCCCGAGGGCTAACAAAGGGTTTAAGGGGATCCTGGAGTGTTTTGGCCTAGTCATTTCGAGTTTGGGCCAAAATGAAGTTGATTTACTCAATTTCAGGCATACTTACTATTTTTAGTAAGTCAATAGGACACAGTGGAGGCCAGTTTTGGTGATTGGATTTGATACTCCTCGGTGAGAGCTTTCCGATGAGCTATCACTCGCATTACTCGGAGTCCGATTGCTAATACATTTTAATGCCTGAACTTTTATTAAAGTAACATTTAATTTAATTGTAAAATATTAAAGTGTTACTTTAATATTTATTTTATGGGGATGTGTACCCAAGGGAGACATAAGGGGATATTTTAATATATGTTTTATATTGCACATCTTTTATCCACATTGCCCATGAGAGTTGAGTCGACCCTTGGAAATAGAATAAAAGGAAGCGTTTGTGGCTTCATTAGACATGTTGAATATGAGAAGAAATTTGGTGTGTGAGTTGCAGATCCATTCTTGGCATTTGAGGACATTTATCTTCTCTTGTGATATTCTAGACGTCATTCCCTTGGGGTTTGGCCTTTGGAATCCATTGCTATCAGCTTCATTATCAGGTAGTTTGGGCGCATTTCCAGCTGAACACAAACTGTTCCTGTAGAGCCGTCGTGTTCCTGTAGCGCAACGCTGTTCATGTTCCTGTAGCGTCGCACTGTTCGCGTTCCTATAGCACTATTTGCGTTCTTGTAGCGCAGCACTGTTCAGTTCCTGTAGCGCAACACTGATCACGTTCCTGTAGCGCAGCACTGTTTGTGTTCCTGTAGCACTGTTCACATTCCTGTAGCGCAGCACTGTTCACGTTCCTGTAGTGTGACACTATTCACGCCACTGTAACAACTGGATTAAGAATACTTGCTGGAGCAATAGGTCAATAATGCTGGAGTAATTAGTGAGTTGATAAATCTGCCATGTAATTGGTTTTATTAATTCTGAAAATATCATCTTATCAGCAGCAGTTCATTGTCCACTTTGCATATTATTGTAGTTTCTTTCTTGTTTTATGTTGTATGATTCCAATCCCATGCATAAAACGCAACAAACAAATAAACGTTTGATTTTCGGAGTTATAAGGGGTTTTAAACATTAAACGGAGAAATAAGAAGTTGAATGCAAACTGTTTGACATAATTCCTTTCAGCAGTTGGTTTGGTTTTTTGGGACATTCAGGGGTGCCCATTACATGCTACATGTACACACACACACACAAGCAAGAGTATAATAAATATGAAATGCAAGTATAGTTAATTAATGAATTAGTAAGGTTGTTATTGAAATCGATTAAGGAAACCAAACGCCTAGGACCACTCAACCTTCTAGACACTCAGCTATCAATAACCCCTCCTAAGGAACTGACAACGGTTGTGGCTCTAGCTCGGATGGCATTCCTGACATTTACCTTTACTTGTGCGCTCCTACACTGATGATACTATTTCGCAGCTCATGCAATGATTCTTTTCCTGCAACCACTGACACAAATGGATTAGATATATTGATGTCATTGAAATAAACTCAACTACCAACTAATCATAAATTTGCATCAACAATTCATTTCATATTTTCCACATAAGAAAAATGTGATTTCTTCTGTAACAGTATATACATGAGAATCTACATAACCAAAATGATTAGAATTAACATTTCCATTCTCATTAGAAAGTTCACATAATTTAACTGAAAGCCATTTAACTGCTATAGTCTCATTTCACAGGAATTAGTTATCATGGTTATAAAATAATAGGGTCACGAGGGAGGGATGTAACATGGAGAACAGTTAAATGTTATCACAGTCTTTAGAAAGGAATCCTATTTTGAATAAGACACTAATTACTCTGCCATTAGTTTTTAACTTCTCAAATAACCCAAACAAAGTATGAGCGGAGCCTATTTCTTAGTTTTATGGGCTTTATGGAGAATGTGGTAATGTGATTTGGAGCTGCTGTTGGATTTAGGACTCTTATTACTGCGACCTTCCTTTTGTGGAGTATTGAGGAACTGAAAGAGTATTCCTCCATCTTAATATAGAGCCATATGGTATTGAGTGGGACATTGAATATCACAAGGATGAAAGGCGAGGCTTTTTAGCTAGCAGGCGGCCTTGTATGCCAAAAAGGTACTCTTGAAGAATCTTCTTGCAGTTGAGACACTTGTCACAGCCGCTCCACTGAAATCAGACAATTACTAAAGCTTGGGGGGATGTGTAGAAGTTATACAGGTCAATAGTTAGCAAGGAGAGATCTTTTGGCAGCCTTCTATTTGAGGTTAGAATATAATCCACTGTATTTTAAATTTAATAAGCTATGACAGAGGAATTTCAAGATGATATTGAATATTACTATTGGGATTCTTGGTAAACTCCCATATTAGAGAACTGCAAGATTTCTTGTGCTTATAATATAAATGTTTTGTTAGTCAATTGATAAGTGAAAACACAAGAGCGAACAACAAAACTATAACAGAAACAACCAGCACTTGTTTAGTGGTATCACCTCAATGCATTGCAAATTTTAAAACAAAAAAATTCAGGACTGCACATTACAGGCAATTGGAAGTTGGGTGTGGAATTGGAAATATTTTTTCTTTATAAGAACTTCAGCCTATAAATTTAGGTTTCTCTCATGTAAATAAGCATTTGGAAACAGAATCATATCAGCATTTCTACTCTATTTATATTTCTAATATGTTGTTGGTACTCCACAATAATTGAATACAGGAAGGGTATAAATTTAAACTTTTCTTTTGACTTGAAATACCTTGTCCTTTGTAGTTAGATGAAACTGTATATATTTTAACTCTAATTCTGTTTGATTTTGCATATGGTAGTGAAAGGGGGCATTACAGATATGCTGGACAGTGGAAGCATGGGCGAATGCATGGATGTGGAGTGTATGAAGTTAATCGCCGTCTAGTATGGGTAATGTCTTATTTGATGTCTTCTAATTTTTAATTTTTACATGCAATCAGGCATTCACGGAGAAAATAAAAAACTTTACTGTCGGAACTGTCAACAATTGCAATAACTAACAGCAGAAATGTGCTACTTTTTCTTTTATGGTCCTTTTGAATTGGAGTAAAGCTTGACCAAGGACCTCTTGATTACCTGCAATTAATCAGATAACTGGTTGCCTTTGGTTATGGTGTCTGTAGGGTAGATTCTACTTTGGTGAGATGGAGTCTGATCCTGAAGAATGCACTGCTGAGATATCAGCTGTATGATGAGTTTCATCATTCTTTTGTGCTTCATGTCTTTTCTTTCCCATTTGTCCCAAGACACATGGTGGAGAGTTATATTTACCTTTTCTCTCGAAGTCCCTTTTTAGTGATGATTATTAAATATTGATCTAATTTAATTTGCAGATGCATGCATCTTTAGCTGAGGTTGCAGCAGCAAAAGCAAGGATGTTTGTTAACAAGCCTGACGGAAGTAATTTTTCTTGCTCCCTAGAAGTTTGCAAGACTGATTAAATCATCAATTAACATCAGAAAACATTTATAAGATGCTGAGGGTTTGTAGTTATAATGTCTATGAAGTGGTCAGGGAATTGAAAGGTCCATACTCTGATCCTCAACATCCATATATGTATGATGAAGAAGACGTGTGGATGGCACCAGGTTTTATTAACCAGTTTTACGAGGTATTCAAGGTCTAGCAGTGAGTTTAATTTTTCATTTACTGATATATAACATTAAATTAGAACATAATGATTTACAGGTTCCAGAAGTATGGCAAAGGTATGTACATGATGTTGATCAGGAAAGACAAATGTGGCTAGACTCATATTACAAGTCACCATTGAGAATACCGATGCCTGCTGAACTGGAAAAGTGGTGGTGGGATGGTATGTCTCTCCTTTAGCACAAATGGAGATTCTGAATTTTTTATACTGATCTCGTTTGGGGTTAATACTTCTTGTATGATTTTAAGTTGCTATGATATCTATCTGAATTTGAATCTTCTTGCAGATCCTGAATTCCTGGTTATTTCTGATATCAAGGATCCAGATAGAGAAGTCCTCATCCATCTACCGACAAACCGGCTTATCAATTGGACCCAGGACCCTGAGGGACATGTTCGACTATTTTGGGATGAGACTGGTGAGAACAAGCCTGACGAGTCATTTCTTCCTCTTGATTTTGATGAATTCATTGGAGAGGAAGAAAAAGCTAGGATTGAGGAAGCCAAGCTGAAAACAGCTTTGCAAGAGAAGGTTCGAGCAAAGACTGGAGAGTTGCAGCAGAAGTTGGGTGCGAAGAAAAACAATGAGGAGGAAAAACGTAATCATGTAGATTTAGAATTTCGATTTTTAAAAGTTCAGGAAGAAACAGAAGTTTTACTGGATGATGTAGAAAATCAAGTTGATAATAAGCATGCGTGTGAAGAAACTGTGGAAATTAAAGCTCAAGAAAAGGAACCGAAAGATACACCAGGGCCAGAAGATTCCGAGGGTGGGCCTTCTCAGGATGATGAAGAAGAGGAGGAAGAGGATGATGAAGATGAGAAACCAAGGAGCTTTGGGACAGTTGCTTCTGCTGAATCGCAATGCGATCAAAGGAATTCTGATAGAAAGATGGATAATCGTGGACCATCAACACCTCCAACTCTTTTTGCATCTTTGAGCATGGTTTCTATGGTGAAACACTGATTTTTCCTATTTTCCTTTGGATATCCACGCTATCTTGTTTTTCTTTTTGCTTTCTTAAACATGCAATGAAAGTGATCTAATATTTGTAAATATTATAAACATCATGTTACAATTTCATGAAAATTGCATCTATTGACCAACTTGTTATGGTAGAATCAAATCCAGGTATTCCATATTTTTGTTTGAGAGCAATATTAACTCTATCTAAATCCTGATATTACAGGTTGCAATGCGGCAGCTAAATCCCCTAACATCATGGCTTAAAAGAAAACAGCATGGTTCTTCAAAGGTAGATTCTCCATATATGGAAGGTCTTGGCTACGCTATTCGGAAGCAAGAGAGTTCTTCAGGTTTATCATTAACAGATTGTCCAAAATTCATAAACTATCCTCTGTCAAGAAACAGGGCGGTGAGACTGAAAGCAGGGAAATCAGATCAGAAACTTTCTTGTAGAAATACTAATTTTTCGGTGCCATGCACAGAATTGGGATTTTCTTGTCATGTCTTCTCGCACACATGGAATTGTTTATCTAAACCAAATAAGTCTTATGGAAGGAAGAAGTGCCAACGAAATGAGAAAAGGGAGCAGAAACCAAGCAGAAAATATTCTAATAAACAAGAAAAAATAGCACTCATCTTTTCTCTCTCCATACCTGTGGAGGAACTTGGGTGATGAAGCTCTAAATTTAATTAGTCTGGTCAATTTTCTTGGTATATCTATAATTAATTGTATTTCAAAATAGTCACTGTGATTCAGAATGTCATCGTTCCTCATGAAGGATAATAAAGTTGTCTGGTCAAAATGATCAATGGATATGTTAGAATGGGCTGCATACTGATTAGATTTTTGGCCATAGAAAACATCAAACATGGTCTTCTTTTTCTCTTTTCAATGTTCCTTTTTATTAAATCCCTACGAATGATAATCTACTTGCAAAGTTGCAAGCCGCTCAATTTACCGTTTTCATAGCCAAAATAATATCTTACTGACATGAAACTGATCTTGATCTTTGTGAAATGGAGATATTATAATGGTGTAATGTGTGACAATACATTTACCTTCAAAAATTTGAGATTAAATGAAATTCATGAAAGGTTTGTCACTATATTGAAGGTGACAGAAAACCATGGTTCTTTTCTTTATTTGTGGGACGAAAAGTTTTGTTTTGGCTATAGAGGGTTTATTCAGAGTTTCTTTGGATGCCAGAAGGCATGGTATATAGTTATGGTGGGTGCCTGCAGCAATGGTCCAAGTGCTTTATGCCTGTAACTATTGATATGCATTATCATAGAATGTATTGTGACAAAATCTGTACCATAGTTTCATGACTCAGTCTCGGCTATGACTCAGCAAGGTCAACTTGACTCGTGACTCAGCTACGACTCGGCTATGACTTGGCAAAATGAAAAAACCCTTGAAATTTAGAGAATTTTAACAATTTAAAACTTGTTTCATGCACCCATTATTGAATAAAGCTTAAAGACACTATAACATCATCAAATAGAAGCTAATTTGATCACATACATAAACATACATCCATCACATAAGTACAATCAAAGAAAATATATATATGGCATGTAATAGTTACTAACTATTACATGCCATATATATACTTTCCTTGCTTGTACATCTGTCTTCAGCAAATACAAGATCCCTGCTCAGGAGTAGAAAATCATGTGAAAATATTATTGAAATTAGTATACAAAATAACACTAAGACAATCTCTATTGTATTGTAGTTGATTGAACTTGTAGTGCACTGTTTTCTAGGCTATGCCTTGCATCTTGCACTAGCCATAGCTTAGTGATTGATGCAAATTTACTGCGTTAGTCATATACTGTTGAAGTTGGGGCTCATAGACAAGCATTGCGTCTTCTTCCTCTAACATGTCAGAGTAAGTATAATACTATAAACTATTGTAGCTTTAAGATAAAGAAACCTCTTTCTGCAATATGCACGCGTCATGACTGTCAAATCTGACGAGTTATGGCATGACTTGCATGACTCAGCCGAGTCCTGTAGGTCATGACCCATGACCCGTCGAGTCATGGCGGCGGGTCATGAAAACTCGCCAGCGATTGCATGGCCTACGACCCGCCTGAACTCGCATGGCTTGCCGCGAGTTATGGAACACTGATCTGTACCATCAAATATTTATTTTAAGGGTGTAGGAGCTAGAATGGGCTGCATACTGATTATTAACTGATTAGATTTTTGGCCATATAAAACATCAAACACGGTCTTCTTTTTCTCTTTTCAATGTTCCTTATTATTAAATCCCTTCGAATGATAATCTGCTTGCAAAGTTGCAAGCCGCTCAATTTATCGTTTTCATAGCAAAAATAATCTTACTGACATGAAATTGATCTTGATCTTTGTGAAATGGAGATATTATAATGGTGTAATGTGTGACAATACATTTACCTTTAAAAATTTGAGATTAAATGAAATTCATGAAGGTTTGTCACTATATTGAAGGTGACAGAAAATCATGGTTCTTTTCTTTATTTGTGGGACAAATAGTTTTGTTTTGGCTATAGAGGGTTTATTCCGAGTTTCTTAGGATGCTAGAAGGCATGGTATATAGTTATGGTGGGTGCTTGCAGCAATGTTCCAAGCGCTTTATGCCTGTAACTATTGATTTACATTATCATAGAATTTATTGTGACAAAATTTGTACCATAGTTTCATGACTCAGTCTCGGCTATGACTTGGCAAGGTCAACTTGACTCGCGACTCAGCTACGACTCGGCTATGACTCAACAAAATGAAAAAAACCCTTGAAATTTAGAGAATTTTAACGATTTAAAACTTGTTTTATGCACCCATTAATTGAATTAAGCTTAAAGACACTATAACATCATCAAATATAAGCTAATTTGATCACAAACATAAACAATAATCCATCACGTAAGTACAAGCAAGGAATATATATATATATATATATATATATATATATATATATATATATATGGCATGTAATAGTTACTAACTATTACATGCCATATATATATTTTCCTTGCTTGTACATCTGTCTTCAGCAAATATAGATCCCTGCTCAGGAGTCGAAAATCATGTAAAAATATTATTGAAATTAGTATACAAAATAACACTAAGACAATCTCTATTGTATTGTAGTTGATTGAACTTGTAATGCACTGTTTTCTAGGCTATGCCTTGCATCTTGCACTAGCCATAGCTTGATGCAAATTTACTGCGTTAGTCATATACTGTTGAAGTTGGGGGCTCACAGACAAGCATTGCATCTTCTTCCTCTGCCATATCAGAGTAAGTATAATACTATAAACTATTGTAGCTTTAAGATAAATAAAACTCTTTCTGCAATATGCATGGTTCATGACTGTCAAACCCGACGAGTTATGGCATGACTTGCATGACTCAGCTGAGTCCTGCAGGTCATGACCCATGACCCGTCGAGTCATGGCGACAGGTCATGAAAACTCTCCAGCGATTGCACGGCCTACGACCCGCCTGAACTCGCATGACTTGCCGCGAGTTATGGAACACTGATCTGTACCATCATATATTTATTTTAAGGGTGTAGGAGTTAGAATGGGCTGCATACTGATTGTTAATTGATTAGATTTTTGGCCATATAAAACATCAAACACGGTCTTCTTTTTCTCTTTTCAATGTTCCTTATTAGTAAATCCCTTTGAATGATAATCTACTTGCAAAGTTGCAAGCCGCTCAATTTACCGTTTTCATAGCCAAAATAATATCTTACTGACATGAAACTGATCTTGATCTTTGTGAAATGGAGATATTATACTAGTGTAATATGTGACAATACATTTACCTTCAAAAATTTGAGATTAAATGAAATTCATGAAAGGTTTGGCACTATATTGAAGGTGACAGAAAATCATGGTGCTTTTCTTTATTTGTGGGATGAATAATTTTGTTTTGGCTATAGGGGGTTTATTCAGAGTTTCTTAGGATGCCAGAAGTCATGGTATATAATTATGGTGGGTGCCTGCAGCAATGTTCCAAGTGCTTTATGCCTGTAACTATTGATCTGCATGATCATAGAAGTATTGTGACAAAATCTGTACCTTAGTTTCATGACTCGGTCTCGGCTATGACTTGGCAAGGTCAACTTGACTCATGACTCAGCTACGAGCCGGCTATGACTCGACAAAATTAAAAAAACCCTTGAAATTTAGAGAATTTTAACGATTTAAAACTTGTTTCATGTACCTATTATTGAATAAAGCTTAAAGACACTATAACATCATCAAATAGAAGCTAATTTGATCACATACATAAACATACATCCATCACATAAGTACAAGCAAGGAATATATATATATATATATATATATATATATATATATATATATATATATATATGGCATGTCATATATATATTTTCCTTGCTTGTACATCTGTCTTCAACAAATACAAGATCCCTGTTCAGGAGTAGAAAATCATTTGAACATATTATTGAAATTAGTATACAAAATAACACTAAGATAATCTCTACTGTATTGTAGTTGATTGAACTTGTAATGCACTATTTTCTAGGCTATGCCTTGCATCTTGCACTAGCCATAGCTTAGTGATTGGTGCAAATTTACTGCGTTAGACATATACTGTTGAAGTTGGGGGCTCACAGACAAGCATTGCATCTTCTTCCTTTGGCATATTAGAGTAAGTATAATACTATAAACTATTGTAGCTTTAAGATAAAGAAACCTCTTTTTGCAATATGCGTGGGTCATGATTGTCAAACCCGACGAGTTATGGCATGACTTGCATGACTCAGATGATTCTTGCAGGTCATGACCCATGACTCATCGAGTCATGGCGACGGGTCATGAAAACTCGTCAACGATTGCATGGCCTACGACCCGCCTAAACTCGCATGACTTGCTGCAAGTTATGGAACACTGATCTGTACTATCATATATTTATTTTAAGGGTGTAGGATTCACTTAGATAAGTACCCAACTTTGAACTTTATCCACTCTTAAGGTAAAATAATACAGAAAGAGAATGCTCTTACCATGGAAGTTTGGAATCTTCAACTTGGAATATATAGATTTTTGAAGTTTTACGTTATTATTGGTGTGTGGATATGCCGAAATTTATAGGATTGCCATTATGACTTATGATCTTTGGCACCGAATGTTTGTTAATGTGATCCATGTTGCTCTTCATTAGAGAAGATCCATAAATGTATAGGAATATCAAGTGTTATCAAGAAGTCAAGAGATGATATTTTGGTCTGAGGTCACTCTACAAGTGATGCTTCCAAGTTTTAGGTGTGCGTACATGCTTTGAAGTGAGGCCTCCAAATTACATGGTGTGGATAAGAGGAGAATATGCTCGGATTTTTGGTACTTAACAATACCAGTAGCTAATAAAAGGATTTAGTTTCCTAGCTGCCATTTCTAACCTTTTTTAAATTACAAGATGCTCAAAATCTTGACAAAGTTTTCTGCTTATTATGCCGAGAGGCATTACTCTCTCTCTCTCTCTCTCTCTCTCTCTCTCTCTCTCTCTCTCTCTCTATGCTTCCAAGTTTTAGGTGCACATACATGCTTTGAGGTGAGGCCTCCAAATTACATGGTGTGGATAAGAGGAGAATATGCCCAGATTTTCGGTACTGAACAATACCAGTAGATAATAACAAGATTTAGTTTCCTAGCTGCCATTTCTAACCTTTTTTTAAATTACAAGACGCTCAAAATCTTGACAAAGGTTTTTGCTTATTATGCCTCTCTCTCTCTTTGAAGTGAGGCCCCCAAATTACATGGTGTGGATAAGAGGAGAATATGTCCGGATTTTCGGTACTGAACAATACCAGTAGATAATAAAATGATTTAGTTTCCTAGCTGCCATTTCTAACCTTTTTTTAAATTACAAGATGCTCAAAATCTTGACAAAGGTTTCTGCTTATTACACCTCTCTCTCTCTCTCTCTCTCTCTCTCTCTCTCTCTCTTGTAGGAATATTCTAAACGAATCGCTACAAGTCTTTTTCCTTATTCATGTATTCTCTCACATGGGTGAGAACCACTCATTTTTATTATTCCTATTTTGTGAAATATTAAAGCCTAAGTGTAGATTATTCTTCATGAAGATCTTGACATCTTGTACACACATAGGATGAAAAATGGAATGCATAGACTTGGGAGTTACATACGTAATTCTTTTATCCCTCTCTCTCTCTAGGCTTGGAGAGAGAGAGAGAGAGATTAGAAAACTTCCTTAATGACACAATATGTTCTCCATTGCCTATGAGGGATATCAACATGTTGACATAACTCTTCCCAATTAATTAATTGACCATCTCTAATAATATCCTCCAACTTTTTGATTCCTTTAGTTGCCCAACTTTTAGCTGAACAACCCTGTAGCAATGCAAGGGGTTTCCCCTCACATTTTAGGTTCCACCATATTGACCTCTCACCACACACTGTGTTGCCTTTTCAGACCACACCATTTGGGATATGAGATGCCTCACTTGGTCCCATCCTTTCCATACAGACTTGAAAACATTTGATCTAGTCACCTTGATTGGGTAAGACCCAACAATGAGGTTAGCCAAGTGTAAACCTTTCCATGCTGCCCCCTTGCAAGGTGAGACCCTACAAATATTTTTTGTGAGTAGAAATTTCCAAGGCTCCTACCCCTGTAGTGCCTTTAGGTGGTTAAATTGATACCAGGAGAAGAGCCAAGTAGATGTTTAGTAGATATCATATGATGATACAATCTTTTGACAAACCTTTTATCTCACAACTGTATCATCTTAAAATGGAAGCACTTCCATGATAAGAGTGTTTAGCTCTCCGAGTAAGTGGTATGGGGTCATGTTAAGTGCCTTGATCAGGTCTTTGCATGTATCTTGCTTTTCCCCCTATTCTGCTTCCCTCTGCACCCATTTTCCACTTCATATCTGCATTTCCTGGCATGGGCTAGGGTCTTGAGGTTTTTGACCTCAAGGTCAAAGTTGACCTTGAGGGTCAAAGTCGACCTCGACCCTGACCTAGGGCAGAGTCGACCTCATCCCTGACCCCCAGTCCAAATTTTAAATTCCCATGATTTTCGGGTGTCGAGTTTTGGGGATATTTTTTTTCCTGCCTCCGGGTCAGCCATTTCGGATTTTGGATTGGTAAATCCTTAAATTGCATTTAATCTAGGTATATTTCTAAAGGTTACGACCTAATTGGGATTTAATTCTCCAAGGTGGCCCCTCTAGAAGATTGTGCCCTAGTTCACTATAAAAGGAGACCTTCCTCTCTCATTTTCACATCTCATCTTCAAGCAATTTCATGAAAGAGCTCTCAAGTGCAAGCAAGTGAATTCAAGCATTCAAGCAAGCCTTCAAGCATTCAAGTGTTCAAACATTCATCCATCAAGGAGATCCATTGTTAGCCATTGAAGGATTCAATCTCTTTGGAGCCCCCTTGAAGATCCATTCTTCTACATTCATCCAAGCCTCCTCATATGCAAAGACCTATTCAAGATTGGTGTTGAAGATCAAATGCCATTGATTTGAGACATCCTACATTCATTCTACATCCATTGAAGCATTCCTACTTGTGGATTTGAGGATTCAAATCCTCTACAAGGACTTCAACATAAGCGAGGTGAATTGTTTCAATTGCTTTGTTTATGCATATTACATTTCAATTCAATTTCAAGGTTAATTCCTAAATTGGGGTTTGACCAAGGCAAACCCCCCATACAAACAAAAACCCCATTTTTCTTGTAGGTACAGGTGCAGAATTTTGGATATGAGTTCAGATTTGGATACCCTTTTCGGCGAACTTCCGAGATCTGTGAACAAAGTCAAAATTGACTTTCAAATAAAGAATGTAGCCTTTGACCTTTTATGAGGATCAAAGACTACTTGCCGTCGGAAAGACAAAAGATTTCTAGGTTTTCTTTGTCTCAGCATTCCTAGTCTGAAACATGTTGCATAATTGCCAGAAAGTACACACAGACATTAGAAATTGGCATTTTCTAGATTTTCCCTATTTTGAGGTTAGTACTTGTATTTCAATTATTTCAAATTTCAAACACAATTCCTTTATAGGAAAATAAAAGGTTTTCTTCCTTTTTCATATTCTCCATAGATTGATTCGATTGTGCATTAACCTTTTGGTTGATCAAATTGGATCTTTCCCTTGGGAATTTGGATTTAGAAGTGGATCTCACATTTACCCCATACATTACATTAAATAGAGGTGATTCCATTTTACCTCTATTCATTTTGGTGAACCCGACATACTTACTCTCATTTCTTTTGTGGAATTGGATGCCCTATTGTGTTTTGTGGTGTTAGATTTCCTTTTATTTTGTTAGTATTAGATTTATCTTTTGTGTTAGATCTTGCATGCTAATTAGATTTCAAAAATACAAAAATATTCGTGCTTTATGTGTTCTTAGTTTAGTTCATTTGCTTTGCATTAGTTTATGAGCTTTACTACTACTAGTCCTACTTATAACATTTCGGTTAGAAGAAGTCGTAGACTCATGGGTGCCTTTGATCCTGAATCTTCCTCTCCTTTCCTTAGGGTCCTAGATGATAATTTGATTCTTCATGATTCCAATCCTACAATGGAGCAAAACTCTTCGCACTCATCTCATGATGAGGATGATGCTTTAAGAGTTCCTCGTGAACAAGTCCAAAAAATTTCAACTGAACTTGATAAAATGGGTAATTGGCTTATTTAAGAGAACCATAATCAAGATTCTATTCAAGCTATAGAGGCTCTTAAGAAAGTTCTTCGTGATAGTGATCAAGGTGTTAATCTCTTGCATGGTATTACTCACCTCGTGCATTCAAATGTTAAACCTTTAGCTCAAGAAGCTCAAGATTTAGGGTTGATTCCTCTGATCACTAGTGTTGAACCCTCTTCTAATCCTTTACCTAATATTCCTACCTATACTCCTTCTTTGGTGACTATGATGGTTCCCTTTGTTCCTATGAGTGTTCCTCCTGTGTCCCTTCCTACATCAAAACCTTCATATCATAATGTTCCTTTTACTTATTCCAATCCACTTCCAACTGTAGTTCCTAGTGTTCTTCCAGTTGTGTCTTCTATTCTTGCAGCTTCTTACACTTTACCTAGTGTGTCTAATGTTGCTACTCCTATTTCCTCTAATGATTCAACAATTATCAGTTTAGCTCAAACTGTGTCATCCTTACAACAACAACTCACTTCCTTAACTCAAAACAAGTTTAGTATCCCTACATTTGACATGGGAAGCCCTTTGTCCTTGGATATTATTCGTACTCCTATTCCTCAGCAAGTCGATATGCCTCATCTTGAGAATTATAATGAAAAAAGAGATCTTGTTCATCATGTTAAAACATTCCAAATCCTTTGTAGTGATTACGCTCATGACCATAGGATTTTAGCCAAACTGTTTGCTAGAACCTTCCATGACAAGGCCTTACAATGGTATTGTTCCTTGCCTCCTTATTCTATTGATTCCTTTCCAAAACTTGCTAATGCCTTTATTCAATAATTTCAAAACAACATTGGCCCGCAAGTGTCTTTGACTGATTTAATGCATTGTAAATAAATTGCTAAAGAAAAATTAACTGAATTTATTGGTAGATTTAAGCATTTGCTTGCTTAGATTTCCTATCCAATTCTTGATATTGATATTCAATGTATGTTTATTTCAAATCTGCAAAAGGATATTAGAGATAAGATTCTTCTTACTGAATTTACCTCTTTTCAACAACTTTGTGCAACGCTTCATCATTATCAATTACAAGTGAGTCAATTTGAGAGAAACACTCCAATGGCTCCTATTCCAGTTGATAAGAGTGATGCTGCTCCTAATCCAAATAAATTTCAAAAATTCAACAACTATGTCAAGATAAACAAACAAACGAATGCAATTGCTGATCAAGTTGCTATTGCATCTCACAATGCCACTTCTACATCCACTACTTTTCAATTAAATCATATGTTTACTCCTCTTTCTGAATCTTTACATACTATTATGAATAGGTTCTTAACTGCTAATATGATTACTTTACCTCCTATTCGACCTCTTTTACATGCTACGATTGCATCTAAATCTTTTGATCAAAATGCTTTTTGTCAATATCATCGTCAGAATAGTCATGATACTGAGAAGTGTTATTCTTTAAAACATAAGGTTCAAGACTTAATTGACTCTAATGTCTTATTTGTTGATAATCTTGATGGTAGTGGGAACAAATCTGTCTCTCCTCCTAATCAAAACCTTCAAATCTATACGAATCCTTTACCTACGCATGATACTAATAGCATTGCTCAACCATCTGCTGTGGAAATTATGTATGATTCAAAGATGGATGATCTCAATCATGTTGTTAATCAAGTGGAGCATGTTGGTCAAACTGTATATCCACCTCAACCTCCACCTCAACCTCAGATTCAACCTCAAGTTCAATCTCAACCTCGACCAAAACCTAAACCTAAACCTCGACAACAACCTAAGAATAAAAGACCTCGAGAACTTTTGATTACCTTTGATGACTCTGAGACTATTAAAGCTCCTGATGGTCCCCTTTACATCTATGCTAGGATTTCTCAGAAACCTACTCGTGGTTGTCTTGTTGATCCTACATCCTTAGTCAATGTTATTACTAAAGAAAATCTTTTTATGAAAAGCTTACAACACGATTCTTATGATACATCAGATGTATGGATTCAAACTTGTAATGGTTTTCTTTATCCATCATTTGGTTCTATTACTTTACTAGTTGAACTCTGTGAAAAAATTGTGAACACTACCTTTGTTGTTGTTCCTACTTCTGATCAATTTCAAGTTAAGCTAGGTTTGCCTTGGTTAAATGCCATGCATGCTATTGCTTCACCTATCCACAAGTGTCTTAAATTTATTCATGATAAAGAAATGAAGACGGTTAATCATAGTTTATATCAACCTTCTAGGCCTAGAGATTGTACTACTCTTGATTTCTTTTGGCCTTCATTACCTAATTCATGTCCTCCTTGACCTAATAATCTTTTTTGTTCATATCAAGCCTATAAACATCGTAAGATTCTTGAATTAAGCATTCCTCCCATGGATCTTAATCATGGTCTTTTGCCTACACCTTCTATACCTCCTTTAACTATGGCTTCTAGTTCTGTTCATCAAGTTCCTTCTATCGCTCTTCCTAAAGAACCTGTGAAAGATCCTGTGATTGTTCCTTGTATTGTTGATAATCCTATTGATCTTCCTAAAGAACTTGTGAAGGATGTGGTGATTGTTCCTCCTAGTTCTCAACCTATTTCAAATAAATCAAAATGTAATCGATTTGCCAATGAACGTTGTAAAAAGCGTCGTGCTCATGCTAAAGCTTGTAATTCTATTCTTCAAAGATCTCTATCTTCTTCGGATAAATCTATGCATGATGTGTTAGAAGAAGTTGTTATTAATAATGATGTTAAGATGCATGATTATGATGATTCTATTCATATCTTAGATCCTATTTTGATTAATTTGGATGAAGTTACTCTTGATGATACTGATGAATATGATACTATTGACATTGACATTGATTTACCTAATATGCTTTCATTACAATTAACTCTTACACCTAGTGTTGAACATTGTGATTCTCAAGAGGATCCTTGTTTGGAATTGGCTATCATTCCTACCGTGTTGGATATAGTCCCTCTTGTGAGTTACCCACCATCCCTAAATGATATATAATGAGATGGGGAGAGTAGGCGACATGCTTGATCGACTTATCCTTCATGGTAACTTTGTTGTGTGTTTTCTTGTTGTACTGTGCTTCTCCCGTAATGTGTTTGCTAAATATTGTTAGATTCTTTTATATGATCCTTGTTACTTAGTTGGTGCAAGGTGATAAAGGAATCGAAACTGTTGTTCAAATTCCTCTATATGTATCTGTATTCTTCTATGCGTTGTTCCATGTTATGTTGTAATTGTGCTATTGTTCGTAAATGTTTCCTTGTGTAATATGCTTGGATTCGAGATATGGTAGCACTAATTCTTTTTGGTCTCCATGTCATGGTCCGAAAAGATTCTCTTTCGTATATCTTATGTGATCTTTCCTCCTTTGTGATCGTAGTTCTACTTTCTTTGGGGAATGATGTCAATTCATTTGCAATAATATTATATATATATTATCTTATGATCATACTGACCCCATGGTAGGTAGATCTCTTATGTGTTCTCTGTATGTTTCTGTGATATTTCCCTTGATTTGTCTGTCTGGGGATATCTCAACGTGGAAACATAATCAGTGGAGTTGTTTATGTTTCCGTTAAAGACATTGCTCTTGTTAAAGTGTCAGCAATGACTTTAACGTGGGGGCATACGTTCTGCTCACTTGTTTCACACACACTTTTTGATACGTACATATTTTTCAAAATACCTTTTCTCCCTTTTTGGATTAGTAACTAATCCTTAAAGCACAAATTTATATTTTAGGATCTCTTGATCCCTCCAGTTTCAAGTATACATATATTTTGATCCCTTAAGGTCAGAGGTGTCCTTAAGACTGGATCTCTTTTGTTTTTGGTTTTATTCTTATGGAATAGAATATTCCTAAGGGTGAATCCTTGATGGGTTGACTAGTGAGTAGCCACATTCACTAGGTGGTTCAATTCCATCTTTCCAGTAGCGCTATTTCTTTGTGTGGTTCACAATGGGACATAAGTTCTCATTGGGCGAGGTAATCATACCCTTTTTCTCTCTCTAGAGATGTCTCTCTTATTGTGATCTAGGAGTTGATAAAGAATTGAGTCCCTGGGGGCTTAAGGTTTCTCTTGTCCCTTAGATTATGATAAGATTATTCTTTTCATTCTGATCTTCTTTACCAAGAGTTTTCATCGAGTCCATACTCTTGCTAAAGTGGGGGCTTAATATATCATCTTAAAATGGAAGAACTTCCATGATAAGAGTGTTTAGCCCTCTGAGTAAGTGGTTTGGCGTCATGTTAAGCGCCTTGATTAGGTCTTTTCATGTATCTGGCTTTTCCCCTTGTTCTGCTTCCCTCTACATCCATTTTCCACTTCATATCTGCATTTCCTAGCAATCTGGGCTAGGGTCTTGAGGTTTTTACCTCAAGGTCAAAGTCAACCTCTACCTTGACCTAGGTCAGGGTTTTCCTCGACCCTGACCTAGGGTAGAGTCGACCTCGTCCCTGACCCCCTGTCCAAATTTCAAATTCCCATGATTTTCAGGTGTCGGGTTTCAGGGATATTTGTTTTCCCGCCTCCGGGTCGGCCATTTCGGGTTTCGGAATGGTAAATCCTTAAATTGCATTTAATCTAGGTATATTTCTAAAGGTTAGGACCTAATTGAGATTTAATTCTCCAAGGTGGCCCCTCTAGAAGATTGTGCCCTAGTTCACTATAAAAGGAGACCTTCCTCTCTCATTTTCACATCTCATCTTCAAGCAATTTCATGAGTGAGCTCTCAAGTGCAAGCAAGTGAATTCAAGCATTCAAGCAAGCCTTCAAGCCTTCAAGTGTTCAAGCATTCATCCATCAAGGAGATCCATTGTTAGCCATTGAAGGATTCAATCTCTTTGGAGCCCCCTTGAAGATCTAGTCTTCTACATTCATACAAGCCTCCTCATATGCAAAGATCTATTCAAGATTGGTGTTGAAGATCAAATGCCATTGATTTGAGACATCCTACATTCATTCGACATCCATTGAAGCATTCCTACTTGTGGATTTGAGGATTTGAATCCTTTACAAGGACTTCAACATAAGTGAGGTGAATTATTTCAATTGCTTTGTTTATGCATATTACATTTCAATTCAATTTCAAGGTTAATTCTTAAATTGGGGTTTGACCAAGGCAAACCCCCCATACAAAAAAACACCCCCTTTTTCTTGCTGGTATAGGTGCAAAATTTTGGATTTGAGATCAGATTTGGATACCCTTTTTAGTGAACTTCTGAGATTTGTGAACAAAGTCATAATCAACTTTCAAATAAAGAATGTAGCCTTTGACCTTTTATGAGGGTCAAAGACTACCTGCCATCGGAAAGACAAAAGATTCTGGGGTTTCTTCGTCTCGGCATTTCCAGTCTAAAACAGGTTGCAGAATTGCCTGAAAGTACACACAGACATAAGAAATTGGCATTTTCTAGATTTGACCTATTTTGAGGTTAGTACTTGTATTTCAATTATTGCAGATTTCAAGCACAATTCCTTTATAGGGAAATAAAAGGTTTTCTTCCTTTTTCATATTCTCCATAGATTGATTCGATTGTGCATTAACCTTTTGGTTGATCAAATTGGATCTTTCCCTTGGGAATTTGGATTTAGAAGTGGATCTCATATTTCCCCCATACATTACATTAAATAGAGGTGATTCCATTTTACATCTATTCAACAACTAAGCACAACTAATGTTCGTCCCATTTTCTCAATTGTTTTTTAATCTATTTTATATTTGATCCAATCCTACATGTTTCTCAAATCTGGGAAAACAACAAAGGAATTATCCAAGTATATGACTTGGTGGTTGGGACCTCCCCAAGAAAATTCATACTTATTGAACTAGTTTGGGGGCTAATCCTTTCACCTTAACATTATGGATTTGGGGAATGGAATTTTTCTCCCAGAAGCTTGGCAAAAGAGATTCATCTTAGCCATCAATTCCTCAATATTACATTCACTAAATTCTACCATTATGGCTATATCATCTGCAAATTGAACATTAGTAAGGTCCTCTCCATTGTGGAGTGTAATATGTCTAACTATTGGAGAGAGTGTGTTATCCCTCAATAAATAGTATAGGGCATCCACTGTAGTTACAAACAAAATGAGGACATGGGGACATCCTTTCCTTATAGACCTAGACAAGATAATACCCTCTGATTTGCACTCATTTACCTCCACCCTTGCATTGGCATATGCCACAAGCACCCTAACCATCCATTGGAAGTATCTAGGAAATCCTAGGCATTCCATCATCATCAAAATAAAACCCCATTCATTCTTGTCATATGCCTTCTCATAGTCAATCGGGATCATACTCACATCTTGATATGAGTCCTTAGCCCAATTCATTGCTTTCCATCATGTGAGAAAGTTCTCTAGAATATTTCTTCCTTTTACAAATCTAGTCTCAGTAGGGTTAATGATCTTAGGAAGAATATCCTCAGGTCTTTTTGCAAGTACCTTAGAAAAATCTTATAGGAGACATTGAGGAGAGTGATGCATCTCTAGTTCTTGATTAGAGTTTTATCCCCATCTTTGGAGATTAGCTTGATAAGGCCAACATTAATTTCTCTACCTAGAGTCCCTTTGGAAATACCTGGTAGAGTTTTTTACCAATCCAACTAATGATTCTTTTATAAAAATATGTGGGTAGCCCATTTGGTCCAAGGGTCTTGTCCGTACTTAGGGCTCCAATGGCTTGTTTAACTTTTTCAATTGAAATAGCCTTGTCGAGGAGTTCAACATCACCATCACTCACCTTTCTAGGAATGATATTTTTGATCTTCCCTCTATCTCTTTCCATGTCAGGACCACCCTTTTCTATAGTATACAACCTAATGTAGAATTGAGAGAAAGCTTGAAGAATCTCCTCTTGGTTAGTGAGATTGACACCTCCCTCCCACATATTGTTTATCCTTTCTTTATCTTCCTTGCTTTTTAATAGATGAAAGCAATTTTTTGATCCTCTATTACCATGGCTTACCAAGTTTTCCCTTGCCTTGATTTTAGCCCCTTGAATCTTAATGTTTTACATCCTCCTCAAAGAGTCCCTAGCTAGAGTAAGAGCCTCTAAAGAATTCTCATTATGAGGGTCATTCTATATAATATCCTTTGCGTCTATACATTTATTGCGGTGATTAGATTCTCTACTCCTTGCATCTTTGACGTACTTCCTGCCAACTACCTAAAATAATGTTCTCCAACTTTTAGTATTCTTAATCCATCTTTCTACAATACTATACTGTTTAGTAGACAATGTGTTGAACTGATTAATTATAAAGATTGCATTCGTGATTGCCTCATCTTCCAACAACCTAACATTGAGTGAAAATGAGTCCTTTTTAGACATAGAGACCCTAGGAGCTTCCTCTATTATAACCCCAGTCATGATGGGATGATGATTTGATAAACAATATGGAGTAATGCTAAAAATTGCACCCCCTCCATCCTTTCTGAAATTAAAGATGTTCTTATTAGCATAAAACCTATCAAGTTTACTGTAGATTCTCCTACCCATTTTTGAAAATTACACCAAGTAAACTAGATTCCGTGGTTGTCCACCTTACCTCTGGCTAAAGGATCAAAGAGATTGTGCTTGTTCAACATCTTGTACCAATAAAACTTCTCTTCCTCTCTCCACTCAAACTCTCTACCAACAAGCTTATCCAACAGTCTTTCAATCATATTGAAGTACCCACCCAAGATCCATGACACATCCTTTGACTGGAACATCCACTTCCACAATTCGACTCTCTCCTTATAATCATTTGGGGCATAGATTGACCATATCCCCACTTCCTTGTCTTAATCCTTCAGAATGACCCAAACCATTGTATTACATGGGGAGAAACCCCAACTAGATACAACCTTCTTCCACTTGCAATCAATTAGGATAGTATCACCTCACCTTCTTCTGCTATGATTGATGGAAAATAAATAAGCCTCCCTCCAGATACACCTCAAGTTAATCTCTAGGTTGAACTGAATAACTTTAACTTCTTGCAACACCAAAATGTCTAACTGTTTGTTTATATTGAGAAATATCTTAATAATATACTTCCTATCTGGGGATTCCAAACCCCTGACATTCCTCAGATTCAAGTCCATTGATATCAAGGGGTAGTGTCCATAGGTTCCTTGAAGATCCTATAGCATTTGGGTAAAGGATCTTTAGAAATTTTCTTTTCCTTTTTATTATTGGTGGAGCCTAGGCCTACCCCTCTTCCTTTTAATCTTGAATTTAGGAGTTTGCTCCACCCTCACGGTGGGGTTTAACAATTTTCTTATCCTTCAAACCTTTCGTGGTTCTACCATTTTTCTTGCTTCTGTGGCCACCGAGAACCTCCATCACCTCCTCCACTACTACATCCCTTTGCTTCTACCCATATGAAACAATATCCCAATCCAACTGATTATCCATCTCTAGGGGGTTGTCTTTCTTGGCTCCTCATCCCCACCTTTTGTGGGAGACACATCACTATAAAAGGTAAGAATGAAGTCACTGAGTGTGCGGTCATGTACAAATTGAAAGGGGAGCAGAGGTGACAACAACTGGATCAACAATGAGAGAATTGTTGGAACAACAATCATTAGAATCATAGGCATCTTTGATGGTCTCTAGAGTCTCTATCTTTCCTTCTTCAATAACATTAGGACAAGGTTTGGAAACTACAACACAATCCCTAGTCTCAAGCGCTACCATGCCTTTGTTAGTGGCAGAGGAGGTTCTTTTATCTTTGACGCACCCTCCAAGGAAGGGAGGGGTTAGATTTGGTTTCTTAGCCACTTCTTTATTCACTATATCAAGAGTTCATTCATTCCCAACTATCTTAAGAGATATAGATTCTCTCTTCTTTTTAGTATCATATTTCTTTCTAAGTTTTGCCACAACCAATTATTGAGTGTTCAAAACTTTGTGCTTAGGTGGACCATCTGTGGTAACATGATGAGAGGGCTGATTGTTGTCCCTGAGGATAGAAACATTATCATGGCTAGAGGAGTGTCTTAATGCCTCCTTTAATTATCGAAGTTTCTTTGCCAAGGTTTGACTATGTCGCTCATCCACTGGGATGGGGTTAGGAAAGAAAATATTGTCAGGGGGCTCTTTAGCACCAGAGTCTGGGTTCAAAGAAAAGCTAGTTTAAGCATCCAAGGAAGCATAGTATGGTTTTCCATTAGGGTTCCCATCTGTAATGCTAGGATATCTAGGTTTAGTAGGGACATTTTTATCCTTTTACAAAGGAAATTTTCTTCTATGACGCCCTTCCTTGTGGCATAGAAAATAAGCATTTAACCCCCTAATGATATCTACAGGGAAACAAATGATTTTCGAGTCCATATCAACTCTTAGATTCTTTGGGATGTCTATCCCAAGATTCATAGCCATGAGAAGCCTCACATCCAAGAGGGTTAGAGTCTTCCATTCCAATAACCATTCCTATGGTTTCCATAGTTTTTCACAATAGATTCCAAAGATATGCAGGGGCCTTTTTATTGTGACCCATCTAGGGAATGACAAAGCCAAGATTTCCTCTTTATTAGCATCTACTGACTAGGAAAAATCCCTAAAGATACATGAACCCATGGTCCAAAATTTTCTCCTTACCACCTCTTTTTTGAAAAGTGGGGTTTTGAAAAAAATAATAAATAAACCTTTCTAAATCATTTTTTAGCTTGTATAATGAAACCCTAATCGCTTAGACCAGGCATTTAACATCCAATCATTCATAAATTTCCAAGAGGATACCTTAGAAACATTCAAAGATGCAAGAAAAATAATTGCATTCTTTAACCTATCTTTCTTGCTATCAATTACCTTGAACATTGCAAATTAGGTTTGACAATGAGAGAAACAATAGGGGGCCCTTACCTCTTCCTCTGCCATCTCCATCCGAGGGAAGAAATTCCAATTGCGTGCCCATTTGGAATCTAGCATCAATGGGGACATTGAACTCACCAACGACTATTGCTTTGAAGGATCATTTCTCCATTTCTCCACTAGCGATGGGTCTATCCACACCAACAATAATGTTATTAATAGAGCCATCTCCCATTAACTATAAAAACTTTGGCCCATCCTGACCACACACAATGAGGCCAACCTCCCTGCGACCTACTGAAAGATCGTTCTCATGTGTGAGGCCTCCTTAATCAATAGAATTCAGAACTTGTAGCACCCTAGCCAAGGGAGCCATAAGAAAGTGATTGTGGAATCATTAAAATAATATTATATTCATTATATTTTAGTTTTTAATTAATTAATAGTTACAAAAAATGGTATATTTTGGGTGCTCCACGTGGTTAATAAAAATAAAAATATAGATTCACTATATCAAGGGATGGGTTAGATTTGGTTTCTTAGCCACTTCTTTATTCACTATATTAAGGGTTGGTTCATTCCCAACTATCTTAAGAGATATAGTTTCTCTCTTCTTTTTAGTATCATATTTCTTTCTGAGTTTTTCCACAACCAATTATTCAATGTTCAAAACTTTGTGCTTAGGTGGACCATATCTGGTAACATGATGAGAGGGCTGATTGTTTTACTCGGGGATAGAAACTTTATCATGGTTAGAGGAGTGTCTTAATGCCTCCTTTAATTCTCAAAGTTTCTCTGCCAAGGTTTGACTATGTCTCTCATCCACTGGGATGGGGTTAGGAAAGAAAATATTGTCAGGGGGCTCTTTAGCACCAGAGTCTGGGTTCAAAGAAAAGCTAGTTTAAGCGACCAAGGAAGCATAATATGGTTTTCCATTAGGGTTCCCATTCGTAATGCTAGCATCTCTAGGTTTAGTAGGGACATTTTTATCCTTTTGCAAAGGGAAGTTTCTTCTATGATGCCCTTCCTTGTGGAATAGAAAATAAGCATTTAACCCCCAAATGATATCTATGGGGAAACACATGGTTTTCGAGTCCATATCAATTCTTATATTCTTCAGGATGTCAATCCCAAGATTCATAGCCATGAGAAGCCTCACATCCAAGAGGGTTAGAGTCTTCCATTCCAATAACCCTTCCTATGGTTTCCATAATTTTTTGCAATAGATTCCAAAGATATGTAGGGGCATTTTTTATTGTGACCCATCTAGGGAACAACAAAGCCAAATTTCCTCTTTATTGGCATCTATTGACTAGGACAAAGCCCTAAAGATACATGAACCCATGGTCCAAAATTGTCTCCTTACCACCTCTTTTTGGCAAAGTGTGAAAAAAATAAGAAATAAACCTTTCTAAATCATTTTGTAGCTTGTATAATGAAACCCTAATCGCTTACACCAAACATTTAACATCCAATCATTCATAAATTTCCAAGAGGATACCTTAGAAACATTCAGAGATGCAAGAAAAATAATTGCATTCTTTAACCTATCTTTCTCACTATCAATTACCTTGAACATTTGCAAATTAGGTTTGATAACGAGAGAAATGATAGGGGGCCCTTACCTCTTCCTCCACCATCTTCGTCTAAGGGTAGAAATTCCAATTGGGTGCCCATTTGGAATCTAGTATCAACGTGGACATTGAACTCACCAACGACTGTTGCTTTGAAGGATCGTTTCTCCATTTCTGCACTAGCGGTGGGTCTATCCACACCAACAATAATGTTATTAATAGAGCCATCTCCCATAAACTATAAAAACTTTGGCCCAGCTTGACCACACACAATGAGGCCAACCTCCCTACGACCGACTGAAAGATCATTCTCACACATGAGGCCCCCTCAATCAATAGATTGCGGAACTTGTAGCACCCTAACCAAGAGAGCCATAAGAAAGTGATTGTGGAATCATTAAAATAATATTATATTCATTATATTTTAGTTTTTAATTAATTAATAGTTACAACAAATGGTATATTTTGGGTGCTCCTGTACACAGTTAATAAAAATAAAAAATAAAATCTATTTTATTTTATTATATTTTTTCATTGATTTTTTGGTAAATATATCTTATAATTAATATTTTAAATATCTTTTTATTTTAAAAATAGAAAAATAGAAATTCTATTTCATTTGACAAAAACATTTAAAAAAAAATAGAAAAAGAGAAAATCTATTGAATTTGAGAAAAGGCAAGTTTTCTTTTTGTTTTCATTCCATTATCTTTATACTTATTTTTTATTGATATTTTCAATATTTTTTTATTTCAGAAATAGATATTCTATTTGATTTTATAAGAATAATATATTTTATAAATAGAAAAATAGAAAATTTACTTAATTTTTTAAAAAATAAATGCTATTTAAAAAAAGAGAAAAACTATCAACAATAGAAAGTAAAATTCTATTTAAATTAAACAGGGAAAGATACCATGAAATATAATCTATTCCTAATTTCAAAAGAGTTTGACCAGTTGAAAAATAGAGGCATTTGGAACCTAAACAAATCTATTAGGTGTTTTATGATTTAGAATTGTTCTTCATAAAGTTGTTCAATAATTTCACCTAGATGAATTTTAATTTTTTTTCCTAGGTGGAACTATGCTGACATTCTTTTTTTCTATTTTGACATTTTCATTCTATTATGTTCTTCCTCTTTGATCTTCTTGTACATTTTATTCTTTCCACTTACATTTAAAGAGTGTAAATATTCATCAATAAAGAGAGGTAATTTCTCTTAAATGATTTTTTTTCCTTGATGGAACATATGGTGTAATTCTTTTTTTCTTCTTCTTTCTATTTTGACCTTTTCATTCTATTGTGCTCTTCCTCCTTGGCCTTACTTCTTGTATATTTTATTCTTTCTCCTCAAATTTAAAGGGTGTAAATATTCCTCAATAAAGAGGGGTAAAAGTAACAAAGACATTTGGTTTTAATAATTGTCTTTTTGTTTTTTCTTTTCTTTTTCTAAGGTATTAGTTTTATCAAATTCAAAGTTTTACAATGATATAAAGTACTATTGTGCATATATTTATAGTTTTAAGTAGTGTATATGAAATCTTAAATCTAAATATATAGTTTCATGAAGTTACAAAAACTTATTTGAAGGCTACAAATTGGAAAAAATCTTTTAAACAATTAAATATACAGTAATAAGCCCTTCTTACCTTTTAACCAAATAACATGTTATTTGTTGGTTTTGTTCATGTGGGATTTAGCTAGATATATTAAGCAATATTTTGTGCATGACATTTTATTTTATGTATATTTATAACAAAATAAACCAACAAAGTACACAAACCCCTTTAAGGTATGATCATACAAGGGAAAATGAGGATAGTAGCTTATCAACCTTAGGACATTGATCCCAAAACTCGTTCTATAATGACAAATCTTTTTCCTTGTGTGCAAGCCTTTATTGCTAACCTTTCCTCTTGAATAAGAAAGATAAAGAAGAAAAAAGAATCAACTTCCTATAAATTGCTTAACTTGGCACAAAGCATTTTCATAGTTGAACTTAGGGTTCTTTGTATCTCATTCAAGTTTTTGTGAAGGAGTTTTATTTATATAATCATTTTAGCCTCCTTTTTTTGTTAAAAAAATATCATGCCTAGGAAGGTTGTACTTGTTGGAAAGTTGACTATACTACTATATATGACTAAGATTTAGTGTTGTCATTATGGAAACAAAGTCATATGAAATTTTGGAGTCAATGCATAACTTAGAAGATCAGAAAAATGGCTAAGTATGAAAGACATGACAGTCAGTGAAGCACCTAAGGAATAGAGTATCAGCACACATGTGTATGACCGAGTTTTGGTATGCACCCTTGAAGATAAGATTTTGGATATGTTATTAAGCTATGGCTAAGAATGCATGATCATATGAGTTAGTATGATGAAATTACAACGAGTTGAAGTGACAGAGATAGTAAGCGGAAAAATAGAACAGAGCATGGAGCTGACTGTTAGTATTTTGGTTAGTGTGTATAATATTGTTTTGTAAAGGATATGCGCCTATTGTATTTATGTTATAGACATGCTAATATCAATGTGTATAAGATAAAATATGGATGGGGTCCTAGAACAATGATTTGCACATAAAAGAGACCCCAAAATATAATATTTTATACTTACATGAGATTATATTGATATGGAAAGCCAATGTAGATGATTAATATTGAAATTAAGAAATAAAGGTCTTACCTCCGAAAAAGAACCGACTAAAAACCCTGTCAAATGATCTAAAAAATAGTTGATTTTTGCAAATTTTAAACCGAAACTGCGAGATCTACAAAACCTAGAAATATTTTTCTGAGATTGAATCAAGTCGTTGTTGGGTCAAAATCAAGGTTGTAACTGACCAAGTCAGGATCAAGGTTGTAACTGACCAGGTTAGGGGCTACATTTTTATTCTAAATATCAATTTTGACTTTGTTCGTGGATCTCAGAAGTTCGGCGAAAAGGGTATCCAAATCTACTCTTAGATCCAAAGTTTCACACCTATACCTACAAGAAAAAGAGGGTTTGTTTATTGGGGGGAAGGGGTTTGCCTCAATCAAACCCCAATTTAGGAATTAACCTTGAAATTGAATTGAAATTGCTGGAATAAACAAAGTAAATAGAACAATTCACCTTGCTTGAGTTGAAACCCTTGTGGAGGATTCAAATCCTTGAATCCACAAGAATGGATGAATGTAGAATCAAATGTAGGATGTCTCTAATCAATTGTCTCTAGATCTTCAACACCAATCTTGAATGGATCTTGAATTAGGAAGAGGCTTGAATGGAAATGGAGGAATCTTCAACAAGAGAGCTCCATAGAGCTTGAATCCTTCAATGGCTTCTAATGGATCTCCTTGATGAATTGAATGCTTGAAGGCTTGAAGGCTTGAATGCTTGATATTCTTGCTTGCTTGTACTTGAGAGCTTGAGAGATTGTGAGATGAGATGTGACGAGAAAATGAGAGAGGAAGACTCCCTTTTATAGTGATCTAGGGCACAAGAGGGGCCTTGTAGAAAACAATAATTAAGGGCCCATGGCACAAAACTCTAGAGAGGTGCACATGGAGAGGAAATTAAATTAAAGTCTTGACACAAAACTCTAGGAGGGTACCACCCTTAATATAGAAATAAAATAATTATTTAAGAGCCTTGTTACAAAATTTGAGGTAAGGCTAACCCCAAAGTTAATTTGAGCATTAGGCACAAAACTCAAGAAAGGATAATCTCCAATAATAAATTAGGAATCCTATACAAATATTGAGAAAGGTCCACCTAAATATTAATTTGAGAATTCGACACTTAATCTGAGAAATAGTGGCCCCAAAGAGGGCAAATGCAAGATTTTGATGAAATCCCAAAATCAGAAGCTAACCCCAAAGATCCCGGACCTTAGGGTCAAGGTCGAGCTCAAACCTAACTAGGTCAGGATCGAGCTCAATCCTAACCTAGTTAGGATCGAGGTTGAATTTGACCCCATAAGGCCGACTTTGACCTTATGGACAAAAACCTCAGGTTCATAGTCCAGAATGCTAGGAAAATGCTAGGAAGAAGTGGAAAATGGATTAGAACAGGGAGAAAAGCTAGATCCAAGTCGAATATCCATTCAAGGCATTTGACATGACCCCAAACCACTTACTCGGAGGGCTAAACACTCTTACCATGGAAGTGCTTCCATTTTAAGATGATACATTAAGCCCCCACTTTAGCAAGAGTATGGACTCGATGCAAACTCTTGGTAAAGGAGATCACAAAGAAAAATATAATCTTATTGAAATCAAAGGGACAAAGGAAATCCTCAAGCCCCCTAGGACTTGAGTCTTCCAACTCCAAGATTGTAATAAGAGAGAAATCACTAGAGAAAAGAGAGAAAAGGAGAGAGAGGAGTGGCTAACTCACACAGTAAGATGTGTATATCTCACTGTGAACCACAAAGGATAGGATGACCCACCAAGAAAACACTTTATAGTCACCCCATAATGTTGTGCACCTTCTGGAGGCTTTGTGCATGTATGTAGTGCATCTTCTGATGGATTTTGGAATACCCATAGATCCACCTTCTTGTATCACTATGAATATAAAATGTGTGTCTCCTCAGGATTTAGTAACTTATGTGCGTTACCTTCCAAGATTTAACATATTGAAAAATTTGAAAAATGCATGTCTCCTCAGGATTTAGCAACTTATGTGTGTTACCTTCAGAAGATTTAGCATATTTGAAATTGGAAATGCGTGTCCCTTCAGGATTTAGTAACTTATGTGTGTTACCTTTTGAGATTTAGCATGTTGCAAAACAAAAGGTTAGAACAACAATACATAATATAGAATGAGGGAGGCCATATATATGGCCCCCTCCTTAATATGGAAAAAACATACTATTTTGACATGTTAAGGAAAGAAAAGAACAAGGATAAAGCCTTCTTCAGCATCAAGACAATATCCATAGACAACACCTATTCCAAGCCAAGAAGGTCATAGCTCCTATGAGGCCATGGAAGGGATGAATGCAAAGAGATATCATGCAAAAAGTGAAAAAGTAACCCTTGTGAGGGATAGCACATTGTTTAGTTTCCAAGGTGAGATATATATCAACCATGGAAACCCAATGTCAAACAATGAAATAGGTTGTGATCAAGGACAAAGAGCCTCAATGCAAACCAAAATTTTCATGTATAATTGGATATCACATAATAGATAGATACTGTTGAACCAAGGAAAGAGGTGAATCCTGAAAAGATAGAAAAGATAGAGATAACATCCTTGCCCCCCAAGTGTAGGAACAAGAATGGAAGGGGACCTATTATATTGCTCACAACACTATGCAAGACAACGAGGCCCCAAGAATTAGGCTAACATTGTTTAGATAATGTGGAGCTCTATAATAGGAACATAGATTTTATTTAGAGAAAATAGTATTGAAATACAACTCATTGGCACATTAAATATAAAAAACCTTACTATCAATGAGCTGCCTAATATTATAATATAAAGCTTGACATTCATTAGTAGAGTGATCATGAAACCTATGATATAAACAAAAAGGAAGAGTCTTCAAGTGTAGACTACGTTTCTTTTTGCATTTAGGTCTAGTAATCATCTTAGCATGAAGGAGTTTAGACAAAAGAACTTCTTGGTCAAATTCCTTCATAGTTTCATCATGTTTTGAAGTGTTATTTGAGATGTTGTTAACATTGATTTGCTGTCGAGGATTAAATCCCAATCCATAAGAATGATCATGCCCCCCAGTATGTAAGGGCATTTGAATTCCTTGTTTATGCTTACCACATCATTGACCATTAAATCCTTGTTTAACTAGGAAATGATAACCAGGACCATAACAAGAAGCCATATCAGAAGGAGTCAATGGAACCTTAGTAGTCACAATATCATCCTTAGTAGACTTGAAAGATTCATTGTGGGTAGAAGTAGTGATAAAGTTATTACAGATGGGTTTAGAAGTAAAAAATCATTGTTCAAATTCTCTTTGTTTCTTCATAAAATCAAGATCATTAATCTTATACTCTCCAATAAAGGTAGGAGTAAAATCCAAGGTTCCCCAATCATCGCCAGGAAGGGCATTAGAGGTAGAAGGATTGCTTTTTGGAATAGGAGTAGTGTGGGTTTGAATATTCAGACAAGGATTAGGCGCATCATCCACATGAAGTGTATACATCACTTTGTTATATATAAACTTGACTTTACAATGAAGGGTGGAAGGAAGAACATGCATCTCATGCAACCAAGGTCTACCCAAAAGAAGATTATAATTGAGAAGTCTAGGAATAACATGAATAGGTGTATTCAAGATGACCGGTCCTACTTTGATAGGTAAGGTAATGAGGCCTAAAGTGTTCTTAGCAATGTTATCAAAGCCACGAATAGGAACATTGTTAGGTTGAATAGTTGAAAGATCGACGTTAATCACTTTGAGCATGTCCATGCTACAAACATTAAGCCAAGATCCATTATCAATCAAGGTCCTATGAATGATACTTTTATTGATAGTAACAACAACCGTAAGAGCATCATACCGATTTTGAACTTCTTTAGAAGGTAAATCCTTTTGAGTAAATACAATGTTAGGAGGACCCGGGGTAGCAAGCATGCATTCTAAGAAGTTATTGATGTTCTCTTGATTAGGAGGTGGAGTGGGAAGAGTTGCTAGAGCTTTTTGCAAGGCTTCATAGCAGGTAGGTGAAGTTTGAAGAAGCTCCCATAAAGAAATCTTGGCATGAGTATTTTGCAATTGAGTTATCAAATCATACTCCTTGCTAGGAACACGGGGTGGAGGAGGAAGAATAGGTTGAGAAGGTGGAAAAGAAGTAGAAACCACCGGATTAGGTTGAGGGTTATTCCTTGTATGATAAGTGTGAGCTATAGAATCTTGATCATTGAAAGACTCCATAGGTTTACCTTTGACAGTAATGCAAGGACAACCTTTGACAGTCAACAAGGGTTTAGGATAAACCATTTTAGTTGTTTCAACACTACAAATAGATTTACAAGAAGGAAGAAAAAAGGACATTTGAGGAGGAGATGAGGTAAGATCTTGATTCTCCAGAGGATCATCACTAAAAGGGAGATCATTAAGGGAATTTATATCATTCTCCGCTAATGCCTCATTACTAGAAGCAATCTCAAATGGAGGAAAAGCATCTATAATATCATCTTCTTTCACTAAAATGTCTAGATATGTTTTATAAAAAGAGTTATCATCATGTATCAATATGTCATCTATTAAAAATAAATCACCCTCTTGTAGCAAAGCTTCTTTGTGAGGAGGGGATAAATCAATGTCTTTATCCAAGGGATCATCCACAATGGTGTCATGAGGAAGAGAGTAATCAACATCCAAATCCAAAGGTTCATCCCAAATAGGAGGGTTATCATCCCTACCAATAAAGCACAATTTAGGATCCCTAGAGGGGAAAGAAGGTATATTATTTTCTAAAGTAGGCTCATAGAAAGGACATATATTAGGAGAAGAATTAACATCAATCCTCAACTCATCTCCATAAAGAGAAATATGATGGAGAGATAGACTAAAGTCATCTTCTTGCTCTAATATATCCTTACAAGGAAATTCAAAAGAAGACAAAGCAACATCACATGCACTAGATAAAGTCTTTCTAGGTGTAATATCATGAAATGGTAAGGTAAGAGGAGAATGTTGTGTAAGCCCAAAAGTTATAGAAGAATGTTTGGAAAACACTTGAAATAACTTGTGCAACATGATATCAAATAAAGAAATGCATAGAAAATAGATCTAGATATATCCCAATGTATTCAAATGAAACTTATAAGCATGACAAGGAAATCAAACACAATAGGGCATCTAATTCCACAAAGCAATGTAAATGTTTTTGTATTTTTGAAGAAATTTTGCAATTTTTTTGTATTTTTGAAATATAAATGTAAGAGCATAAAAGAATTCTACTCTAATTGTAAGATATAACATAAAATGCAAATCTAACACCAAAAAGAAAGAGTTGTCGTAAATGGGTTCACCAAAATGTAAAATGAAGGTGAACACAAAAGATAATTCAAAGGGAGATCTAACACAATAGGGCATCTAAATCCACAAAAGAAAAGGGGTAAGTATGTCGGGTTCACTAAAATGTATAGGATAAAATATGGACGGGGTCCTAGAACAATGATTTACACATAAAAGAGACCCCAAAAGCCAATATTTTATACTTGCATGAGATTATATTGATATGGAAAGCCAATGTAGATGATTAATATTGAAATTAAGAAATAAAGGTACTTACCTCTGAAAAAGAACTGGCTGAAAACCCTGTCAAACGATCTCAAAAATAGTTGATTGCCGCACTACCAAACTGAAACTGCAAGATCTACAAAACCCATAAATCTTTTTCTGAGATTGAATCAGGTCGTCGTTGGGTCAAAATTGAGGTTGTAACTGACCAGGTCAGGATTGAGGTTGTAACTAACCAGGTCAGGATCAAGGTTGCAACTGACCAAGTAAGGGGCTACATTTTTATTCTGAAGGTTGATTCTGACTTTGTTCATGGATCTCAGAAGTTTGGCGAATAGGGTATCCAAATCTACTCTCAGATCCTAAGTTCCACACTTGTACTTGTAAGAAAAAGAGGGTTTGTTTGTTGGGGGGAAGGGGTTTGCCTCAGTCAAACCCCAATTTAGGAATTAACCTTGAAATTGAATTGAAATTGCTGGAATAAACAAACTAAATAGAACAATTCACCTTGCTTGAGTTGAAACCCTTGTGGAGGATTCGAATCCTTGAATCCACAAGAATGGACGAATGTAGAATCAAATGTAGGATGTCTCTGATCAATTGTCTCTAGATCTTCAACACCAATCTTGAATGGATCTTGAATTAGGAAGAGGCTTGAATGGAAATGGAGGAATCTTCAACAAGAGAGCTCCATAGAGCTTTAATCCTTCAATGGCTTCTAATGGATCTCCTTGATGAATTGAATGCTTGAATGCTTGATCTTCTTGCTTGCTTGCACTTGAGAGCTTGAGAGATTGTGAGATGAGATGTGATGAGAAAATGAGGAAGACTCCCTTTTATAGTGATCTAGGGCACAAGAGGGGCCTCGTAGAAAAAAATAATTAAGGGCCCATGGCACAAAAATCTAGAGAGGTGCACATGGAGAGGAAAATAAATTAAAGTCTTGACACAAAACTCTAAGAGGGTACCACTCTTAATATATAAATAAAATAATTATTTAAGAGCCTTGTTACAAAATTCGAGGTAAGGCTAACCCCAAAGTTAATTTGAGCATTAGGCACAAAACTCAAGAAAGGCTAATCTCCAATAATAAATTAGGAATCCTATACAAATATTGAGAAAGGTCCACCTAAAATATTAATTTGAGAATTTGACACTTAATCCGAGAAATAGTGGCCCCGAAGAGGGAAAATGCAAGATTTTGATGAAATCCTGAAATCGGAAGCTAACCCCAAAGATATTGGACCCTAGGGTCAAGGTCGAGGTAGAACCTAGCTAGATTAGGATTGAGCTCAATCTTGACCTAGTCAAGATCAAGGTCAACTTTGACCTCATAAGGTTGACTTTGACCTTATGGTCAAAAACCTCAGGTTCATAGTCCAGAATGCTAGGAAGAAGTGGAAAATGGGGTAGAATAGGGGGAAAAGCTAGATCCAAGTCGAATATCCATTCAAGGCATTCGACATGACCCCAAACCACTTACTTAGAGGGCTAAACACTTTTACCATGGAAGTGCTTCCATTTTAAGATGATACACAGTGTATGTAAACATGTTTGAGCCAATTGATTTGGAAGTGTTGTATGTAATAGGTTATAGGCCGACTTAGTGAATAGTTTTGTTTGCGCATATAAATAAGACACACGGATTTGTATTTAGAGATGGAATGAGATATAGAGTTGATAGAAGAAAAGAAAAAGTATACAAAGAACAATCAGTATGATATAGCGCTTTACAAGAGGTTAAAGCATCAACGCACGTAAGGAACTGATCAGAAAAGTAGTGTCATATCAGCAATTCACCTTGCATATATAGTGTGTATCTAATATTTAGAAGGTTGTAGCCTTCACCATTTGAGCAGTGAGCTCTAGGACGCTGTGTCCTCACCCCTAATAGGGTTAATTGTAAAAGACTCCTAATAGGGTCTGACCCTTGACAAGGTCATTGTACTTAAGCATTGTAATGACAGCTCCTAATAGGGCTAAGGAACATTAACAGGTTCATAATACACAAGTATAATTATTAGTGGGTATTAATTCCCACTGGGGTTTTTCCTTTGGCCAAGGTTTCCCTGTAAACATATTTGGTGTTATGTGTTATGGTTTTTTACTTTACTTGCTTTAATATTCAGTTCAACATTTAAGTAATAGAGTTAAGTTTGAAGAGATCAAAAATTAATATTGTAGAACATTGATTCACCCCCCCTCTCAGTGTTCCCATTCCTAACAATTGGTATCAGAGCTTTGGTCCTATGAAGAGAAGTTTAACCACATGAGGAGATCATGGGTTCAAAACAAGTGAAACATCTGAAGAAAAATCTTGAAGTAGCTCTTGAAGACCTTGACAAATTTGAAAAAGAAATTAAATAATTGAAATTAAAGGTTAGTGGTTCTCAAGTATTCATCAAGAAACTGAGAAAAGATTTGAAAGTTTGTTCTACAAGTGATTTAGGAAAAATGGTCAAAAAGATGAATGAGGAAAACACATCTCTAAAGGATCAGATTGAAGAGTTGGATGAAAAGTTATTTAACAATCAAGAAGCCTACAAAGAATAGATCAAAGAAAACAAATAGTTGGATGAAGAACTGAGGCAAGAAAACATGAAAATCTTAGAGTTAGAGAATATTAAGAAGCAAATGGAATCTGAATTAAAAGAAGCAAAGAACCATATTGACAAATTGCACTCAAGCAAGGATCTAATAGAGTCACAGTTGTATGCATAGAAGATTAAAGGAGATACCACTGGTATTGGATTCAATGAAGCACAAAATCAAATCAATGATATGTGAGGAAGAAAGAAAGCACCATAAGAATCTACATAAGCTAAGAAGACTGGAAATCTTACTAAAGCTAAAGCTGAACCATCTAAGGATGAGCACAAGCTAGTAAATAAAACTTGTTATGCCTGTAACAAGCATGGTCACATAGAAAGAGATTGTAAAGAGGTAAGACCTTTCAATGGTTATTGTTATTCATTCAATAAGTTTGGTCATAGAGCTATGAATTGTAGATCAAATCAAAGAAATCAGACTCAACATAATCTGTGAAATCATCCTCAGCAAAATTTTAGAGGTCCTTAGAATATTACATGTCAGATATGCAATTATAATGGTCATATAGCTAAACAGTGCAGTATAGTAACTCACATCAATGCATTGAGGAATATTAGACCTCCAGTTATTTGTCACACTTGTAACAAGGCTGGACACATCCCAAAGTTTTGCAGATCAAAAGCATAAAGTCAAGAAATCCCTAATAAGTCTCAAAGATCAATTTTGGATGAATCTGGAGAAGTCAAGTTTGTGAAATCCATAGAAGATGCGAGCTTGATTTGGACATAAGTAAACAAGGATAATGTTGATGAATATGTATTGGATGCATCTGTAATGGATGCACCCTCTACTTCTGGATGAATGACCCTCATGGTCATAGGGGGAGCCAGATTAGCTCTAGACCCTTGCGTGGCTGGTATACTCACCCTTAGAGTATGCACCTTTGATTATAGTAGTTTGGATACTATTTGATGCAGTAAGCAAGAGTGCACTGCCTGATTGTTATCAAAAATGAAGATTGGAATTCTCTATTGCAATCCGTGTTTACGCAGCAAATATTAATGGTAGAAAGTTGTTGTTAAAGTCACCAGAGATCTTTTATCCACACATTTGTACTTGAGATCAAGCCTTTGAGAGCACTAGGAAATCAAAGTAGTTTGTGTTGGAAGATTGCAGTTGGTTTATCAGTGAAGAAGTGTGAAAGTTGGTTGCGAAACCCTTGTTTGGACACAACGGTTCAAAAACCCTTGGAAACCTATGTAAGTGATTAAACAAGTAAGTAATGGACACTCCAGTTGTGTTTAATGTTATTGAAAGGAAGAGATACATTTTCAAGAAGCATCCCTTTAAGTCAGTCTTAGATGACCTAGAAGGAGCATTCTCTAGGACCTCGATGGGAGTAATGCATGTAGAAGACACATGCGCATATATTTATTGCAAGAAGGAACTTGTAGGATTGTATAGAATTAGGTCACACTTAGAGACAATGATGAAAATAGATAGGACATTCATGGATGAGTTCTCACACCTATAAAACAACCCTATTATTGAGTATGCGATTGCATATGAGTTCTATGAATCTGACTAGATTAAGATCCTACTGAGCAGAATTCATGATGACCTATTCTAGATAGGAGAAGTCCCTATTCGCATCACCTCATATCTCATTTATGAGATGACATGACTTCCTAAGACATGTGCCATTCTTCCTACTAGTAAGGATGTCAGGAAATTGGTTGAGAAAAGTTGTAAATCCTGTAGTGATAAGCATGACATGACAATTGAGCCGATAGAGGAGAAAGATATCAAAATCATGGTGATGATACTTGGTTATAAGTTCCAACATGCAAACAGAGTGAATAGTGTGTTCGCAACCACTATTTTGGCAACTAGTAGGATTGTAAGGGAAAATGGAGAGTTCAACTTGTGTGAGATCTTGTGCACACATTTGATGGATAACATAAGGGCCATCAAGCATGACAAGAGAAAGATATTAAGGTTTGGATCATTGATCATCTATATGTACTTGCACATTATTGGCAAAGTATTAGATCTTTATCTCAACAAGAGTTTACCTACAATTCCACAAATCTCATTCAAGGCATCAGCTTAAAGTACCTTGAAAGATTTCATAGAATTGGAAATAAAGACATTCAGAATCAAGATGCAGAGAAGGTATAGGATACCTGAGAGTATTATGGAAAAATATAAGGACAGTATATGTTTCATGGTTGAGACAGATATCACATGCATGGAAGCAGTGGATCTAAGGACTAAGTGGATCCATCCACTTAGTTATGAAGTGGAAGAACACATTTTGGAAGCTTATGCAAAAGTCCTTCTGTCAGTGCCTAAGGATCCCAATGAACCAAGATGGGGTACTTATGATGAAAAGACAAGACAGGTAGATTTAGTCTTGTACAGTGCAAAAACAAAAAGGAAAGCATCACAAATAACATCATACATACTGAAAATACATGGTGTCACACAATTAGATCTAGATAAAGCTAGGGAGGCCAAGATTACAATGCAACTTGAGAGCACACCCTCTTCTGAAGTGAAAATAGAGAAGACTGATGACCCTAAGGAGAAGAAGAAAAAGATAGAAGAAAAAACTCCTATGCCCACAGATACTATTGATCTGGAGTCCACTCAAGCACCTCCTGAGCCTAGCAGGATGCCTAAGAGGAAGAAGTAGTTTGGCACAAGCCATCCATCAACAAGGTCGACTAGAAGCCAAGGGAGAAATATTCAAGAGCCTCTCAAGGTAGGATTCCTACCGAGTCTAGAAGTGTTGAGAAAACAAGTAGTAGATGAAGGCATAATTGATCAAATAGCTAAGTTCTATGACAAGTATCATGAGATAGATAAATCTGAGATCCATGGTATGATTATCAAACACATGATTAAGTTAAAGAAGACAGTCTTGGAACTTAAGATAGTGATTCTTGATCAAGTATGGAATATACTTGATTCTTTGAAAAGATGGGCTATAGAAGAAGACTTCAGAATAAGGGAAAAGACTTTAGATGATAACCTCCTAGTGTGTTAAGTAGAAGAGAAAACCTTATTGCTAAATTTGGCGAAGCCTCACCTAAGAACCAAATTGAGAACTTTGTAGATTATGAATAAGGACTATGAGTTGGTTGCAAAGGAAACTAAAAAAGCATTTGAGAAGGTATTTTTGGAACAACACATGCATCCATCATCTGCATCTGCAATTGAAGTTCCCTTTGAGAAAGAAAATGCAACTTAGATCCCAAATGCACCTATGAAAGGTCCACAAGATTATGCACCTATGCCTAAAGCCAAGAAGGACACAATTATGATAGATAATGAAGAAATATCCATGGCGGTGACATAAAAAGACTTAGATAAGTTTGAGGAAGCATTTGTGAGCACCGAGGAAGTAGAGATCCTATGCAGTGATGACTCACCTAAGTAGCAAGAAGAAGTTCAGGTTGAAGACCTGATAGGAAATAAAAGTGAAAAAGAAGATGAACCCGAAAGAGAGAAGGAAGAAGAGAAGGTAGATGAACTTACAGATGAGCCCTCTGTTGAAATTCTAGTAAATATAAAGACTATGGTAATGGATGTTAGTCAAAGTTAACTCCTTACCCCTAAGCCCTCAAATGTCATTGTTGTCAAGATTGACCCCTGATACAACAAGTTTAGACTCATGGGGAGAAGAGGATTTGATGAAAATCAGTGTGTTAGCAATGGAGAAAGCAAAGGAGAAACAAGTAGAGAGGAATCCATTATTTGTTGAATCGGTAAGCATACTGAATAGCCTACTAGCTAAAAACAAGAAAGTGTCTAGTGTACATTTAGTGGATGATGTCAGCACCATCATAACATGCTTTAAAGAAAATTTCTCAAGTCTTGAGGAATCAACATCCAAGATAGCAGAAGAAAAATACCTTATGAAGAGGTTGAATGAATTGACATGTAACTTTGCACTTGACCTCAGTTCTCTAAAAGTTGGTCAAGCTTTGCTGAAAGATTTAGTAGCTAAAGGAAGAAAGATAATAGATGATTGTATGGATAAAGATAAACTTACATCAGATCTTTCCAGGAAGATTTAGGAAGTTGAATCAATGATGGCAGCTATAAGCAAGTCAGTGCTAGATCCTTCACAAGATGTAAATATGTATAATAATGTCTATCAAGGTCAGTTAGACAATATTGAGAAGGTAGAGAAAGAGATAGCCATGATAAGGGCTAGGAAAAATCAGTTAAGAAATGCACTTGCGCCCTCATTGGATGTACTCAATTAGAATATCAAGGAGATTGATGCCAATATTGTGACATATGATGAAGGTCCATGTACATATTTGGAGAAGATGGAGAAATTAACTTATGCATTATGCGCCCATCTCCAGATAGTAGATGCACTCAAGGCATTTTGGCAGCAAGAGATCCAAAACTTGAAGATTGCATATCCGAATGTACTCATTATGTAAGTACATGAAGTTTCATTTTTGAGCACCTTTGTCATTAATGTCAAAGGGGGAGTAGAGAAATATGGGAGAAATATGGAGTAGTGTATATGATGTAAAGAGGAGTAGAGTATATAGTAAAAGGGAGATATAAGATAGAGTATATGATCTATAGAAAATAAAGATAAGAGTATATGTTAGAAAGTTTTTGTGTAAGATATAGTTTAGTAACTTCACCATATTCCTTTGTAACAAAGGGGAAGATTGTTGGAAAGTGGACTATACTAGCGTATATGACTAAGATTTGGTGTTGTCATTATGGAAACAAAGTCATATGAAGTTTTGGAGTCAATGCATAACTTAGAAGATCAGAAAAATGGCTAAGTATGAAAGACAGGATAGTCATTGAAGCACCTAAGGAACAGAGCATCAACGCACATGCGTATGACCAAGTTTTGGTATGTGCCCTTGAAGATAAGCTTTTGGATATTTTATTAAGCTATGGTTAAGAACACATGATCAGATGAGTTAGTATGATGAAGTTACAGTGAGTTGAAGTGACATAGATAGTAAGTGGTAGAACAAAATAGAGCATGGAGCCGACTGTTAGTATTTTGGTTAGCGTGTATAATATTGTTTTGTAAAGGCTATGCACCTATTGTATTTATGTTATAAACATATTAATATCAATGTATGTAAACATGCTTGAACCAATTCATTTGGAAGCGTTGTATGTAATAGGTTATAGGCTGACTTAGTGAATAGTTTTGTTTGCACATATAAATAAGACATGCACCTTTGTATTTAGAGATGGAATGAGATATAGAGTTGATAGAAGAAGAGAAGAAGTATGTGAAGAATAGTCAGTATGATATAGAGCTTTACAAGATGTTAAAGCATCAACACATATAAGGAACTGATCAACCAAGCATTGTCATAGCAACAGTTCACCTTGTAGATATAGTGTGTATCTGATATTCAGAAGGTTGCAACCTTCACCATTTGAGCAGTGAGCTCTAGGATAGCTTGTCCTCACCCCTAACAGGGTTAATTGTAAAAGACTCCTAACAAGATCTGACCCTTCACAAGGTCATTGTACTTAAGCATTGTAATGACAGCTCCTAACAGGGCTAAGGAACATTAATAGGTTCATAATACACAAGTACAATTATTAGTGGGTATTAATTCCCACTGGGGTTTTTCCTTTGGCCAAGGTTTCCCCGTAATCATATTTGGTGTTATGTGTTACGGTTTTTTACTTATTTTAATATTCAGTTCAAAATTTAAGTAATAGAGTTAAGTTTCAAGAGATCAAAAATTAATATTGTAGAACACTGATTCACCCCCCCTCTTAGTGTTCCCATTCCTAATAGTACTATCAATTATAAATAGCTACCTTAATTTTTTTGTAGAAACCCATCATAATTTTATTTAAATATTTCATATAGCATCCAAAATTAGCAACTTTGGAGTTTTGTGCGGGAACTCTTGGCCAATACCAACCAAAACTAAATTACCACTAGAAGGTCATCATACCTAAACCAGTGGAGGAAAGAAGCTGAACTAAACCAAGAAGCAATATGAGGATCTAATATCTGATAGAAGAGGAATGACCTACTTCACTACTACACTGATGAGATACTTGCTTCTATATTGAAATTGTCATCCAATGTAGGAGCTAATGAAATTTGCATGATCTCTTCCTCCCTTGACAAAATTGTGAAGGACAACCTCAAGCTTGATTGGATTTCTTCCCCGCCAATTGCAACATTGTCAAATTCATCTTCTTCATCTTGAAAAAGTCAAAATAATTATAAATATAATTGGTTCCCATTTAAAGGATATAAAAAAACTATACAATTTAAAAAACAAGCATTCAAGTTTTATTTTAATTTTAAATGCTCTCAGTTGAATGTTACTCCTGCTTTGATGACCTTCTCAACACACAAGAAATATAAATAAGCAATGGGATTGTCAGATTTATACACCCTTATTGGTAGAAAAATGACAATAAATTTTATTTAGTATGGGTAATGATTTCTAGTGGTTCCAATAGAGATACTGATAGGGTTTTTTTTGAGATCTATAAATCTCTATAAATCTATATTTCTTTGCTCTATTGTTGAGACAAATGCTAGAAAGGTTTTTTTAGAACTCAACTGTCATTTTATATCTCAAAAAATAATTAAATGAGATTAGTTTCAACAGAATTTTGTAATTACATCCTTTGAAAAATATTTTTATAAGACAAAATTTATTTTATTTTATTAATAATTTGTATAGGATTTTCTAATGAAAGATTTTCCTAAAAATAAATGTCCCCATCCACATCTCCTAAGCTAGAAATAAATTACATATTTATGTTTAGAATGGTGTTAAGGTTTGCTACATTGTTTATATTTTTTCTTATTCATCTCTCAATTGGAAATTTAACTATAGAAATATAACTCGAGGCCTACCAGTTAAGGTAATGGTAGGATTAAAGTTTACTAACATCCATTATTTGTGGACTATTCCTATGGGTTGGCTATAGAATATTTGAACTTAGGATACTAAAATATAGTTTAGAAAAGTATACCACAGATATTAGATTTTATTCAAATAAACTGAGATTAAATGTACATACTAATATAACACAAAATAATTGATTAAGGATGAATATTGTTGATTTGTATATTGACAAAAACTATCTTCCAACCACCTCTATTTTGATCAAATGCTTTACAAACTAGTATATGCATAAACAAAAAGCTCATACAAGACTAACAAGGCACAATACAATGATCAACAATCAAAAACTCAACTTGTGGAGGAACATTGATTGCGTTAGTCAAGACAAATGCCATTCTTAGAGGTTTGTGAATTTTTCACAAAACTTTCCTATACTTCCTTTGCTAACAACATTCATTAGTAACTTTTAGTGCTGGGAACAAATGCCAACATAGAAAACCAACATGCCTATGTTAGAATTCAATTTGATGACATCTTAAAAGAAGTTACACCCATTATGAATGTCACAACAATCTTTAAACCCACACCTAAAGATGCACCCACTAGAGATAATATAGAAGAGTTCATTTTTCCTTGTGGACATTTAAGTGCATCTATTGTTTGCATTTTCTCCTTGGATATTGCTATTAACAATCTATATTTTGCAAGTTCTTGTGCATCCATAAACAAGAAAACATGAAAACAGTCTAAGGAAGAATAAATTTGTTGTTCTGTTCTATTTTTTATTTAACATTATACATTATGTTTATATCAAGAAAATTTCTACAAATATATCTAATTATCCAACCTTTAAAAAATTAATCTTCCCTATAGATATGACTTGAAATTACTATATTTTGATTTACTTTGATAATTTTTTTTGCTTATCATTTAGAATCAAATATACTTGTATCTCCTAATTAATCTACAAAATACATATCTTTTCCTATTTAATATTAATGGAAAACATAAAAATAATTTTGATGTAGGTGACCAAGATGCCACAACATACACATACATGAGTGTTCACTTGGTTGTCAAAGTATCACTTTCATCTTTTATACCACGACCTTCAAATTATTGAACCTTTGGTAATTGCTCTTTAGTTTTGTCATTGATGTTAATAAGGCATATATGCCAAGTATCTCAGATAGTTGTGTTCATAGTACACAAGGTACAGTTCTAATGATAATGGTACACAAGAAATAAATTTAACATCATGGTAGAAGTTGATTAAAGTGATCAAGAGGTGGTTAAGATAATGTTATTAATGTCCTAATACATTGACTGCTGCAGATAGTTATAACCGTTTCTGGCTGGCTTTGGTGTAATTACAGTTTGGGGTATGTAACTATATTAAAAATGTTGAATTCCTTGGTCTATAAGTAGAGGATACATTCCTCTAAAGGTTCTGATTTTGATTAGGATGACATGTAAAGGAATATTTGAATACACATTTGTTGATGAAAAATGGAACAAAGTTGTAAATAGAATGAGAAGTATATCCTTCTTGGTGTTTTCAACCTAGAGTTGAATTATTGTTTCATCATTTATATTGTAACATAGATGAACCTTTGATATGTAACTCAATTTTTTCATGTTAGAAGTTGGTTCTTAAATTTTGAAGTTGGTGCTTCATATATAAAGGATTGGCGTTCCTTGAGATAGGTGCCTCTAAAACAGGGTGTTGGGGCTTCCTAGAGTTAAAGCTCTAAAATGTTTGTCCAAGAGGCTAATAAAGATTCAGATTCAAAGTGTTTTTTTACCCTAAGAGGTTTTCCACTATAAATATTGTGTAATTTGTTCCTCTTTCATTTGTGGTTCTTATTTCATAACTTCATGTTATAATTGTAAAAATTGAAAATCTTGTAAAAGTTAAAATGATCAAGTTTTCAAGTAACCACTGATTCACCCCCCTCTTAGTGGTGTTTGTATTCCAACACAAATATTATCTCAATTTAATTATTAAAATTATTATTATTATTTTCACTCTATTAACCACTGCATTATTTCTAACATCAAACAAAACTTTGTATTCTTCTTCAATTTTAAATGACTGAAATTATAAGATGAAATTAATCATTAATAATTTCAAACAATGATTTAAAACCTAAATTATTTAAATTATTGAAATATATGACCATTGATTTATGGTTTCTTTCAATCTATGTTGAATCTTACATTATTGAAATTTCCTTTGAGTGCTAAGTAGGATCTATTGAACCATTTCATTTCAAATTTGATATATCAGGATGTACTTTAAAAATATTTTTAAAATATAGGTATGCTAGTTTTTATTTAGCTATAATAGTTGTTAGTTGTAAATCCCATGTTTAAAATCTTGAGAGATCAATCTTGCCAAGCTCATGATCTGTCATTTCCTTGAGAGGAAATAAAGAAATTCATGTTTCTCTATCCCTAATGGTCACTAAATTTCATGATGATAAGAAGCACAACTATGCACATATTTGTTGTCACAACCTAATGAATGATTTTAAATGAAAATAATAAATTAAAAATTTCCAAAATTTAGCCTCTATTCAAATATTGATGGAACTATTATCACCTTGAAAATTCCTAGGTTGATCCAACCCAACACATAGTTATTTTATGTTATTAAAAAAATCTTTTGACATTTCATTTAATCATCTTTTAACAATTACAATTGAGAAGGTTTATAGTAAAAAAGTTGCTTGTTGGGATGTGTGGCACAAAAACAAACAAGTCTATAAGATTAAAATAACCAAAACAAATTCAACATAAATAATAATGAGTCGGTGGAGGATCCTCAACTCTTGAGATTACCTATTAGGTATTGGGTATGTGTGTTAGGTAGCTCAGGTAGCTCATAGTACCACAAGTTTGAGGTTGAGGTTCATCATGCTTTGAGATCACCTATAAGACATGTTCATTAGACAATTAAACTCTTTTCACCATCTTATTTTTGTACAACTAGGGGAACAAAGCCACCCAATCTTGATGACAGTCATAGTTGGAGTCTCAATATCATTGTGTTTTAACTTTGAAGCTTTGGAATGTAGAGATGCAAAATAATATTCTTGTTCTGAAGGGGGTAGAGATAAATGTCGTTGTGCAAGAGGCAAAGAGAAGAACCCACAATAATGAGTGGGTTTGTGTAATGAAATAACATTCACAAGATAAATATGCTAGGAAATATGATGAAAACAGTCTTAAGAGGTGGAGGATCATCAATTCTTGAGATTACCTATTGGGAATTTGCATTATGTAAGTTGGGTAGCTTTTAGTGCCACATGTTTGAGGTGGAGGTTCATCTTTCTTTGAAACCACCTACAAGGTATTTTCATTAGACAATTAAAATGCTTATCAACCATCTTGTTTTTGTACAACTAGGTTAACAAAGACAAACCAATTTTTATGGTAGCCAAAACTAGAGTCTCAATATCACTGTGTTTTGACATAGAAACTTTCTATGTGGATATTCAAGCCACTCTTCTTATTATGGAGGGGGTAGAGACAAATGTCCTTGCACAAGAGGAAAATATAAGCAACCATAATAATGAGTGGATTTGTGTAATGAAATAATTTGAACAAGATGGATGTGATAGAAAATATGATGAAAATACTTGACAATAATATGGTATTTCAAGGAGGTTAACTCCAATATTCTTCAATAGGAACTCACTATTCAACATGATGAAAATAACTAGCCTATACCTCCTATATATACCATACTTATGCCTTGGATACCACTTAGGCTGACTTAGATAAATATTACTCCTAGGACAACATAAATACACATATATGATTATAATTAAGATTATATAGATTATTTAAGAGTCAAGGTAGCCACAAATAAACTACTAATAAAATAATATTCACTATAGAGTTAGACACATAACTTTGCCTCCATTTTTACAAAAGAATCGTCCTTAATGTTAACTTTTTCTTTTTCTTCTCCTTCATCTCCTTTTTTGGTTTCTACTTCTTCTTCTTCCTCTTTTTATTTCTTGTTCCTCTTATTTTTTCTCTTGTTCTATCTCTTTCCATTTATTTTTCTCTTGCTCTTTTATTAATCTTTTTCTTTCTCTTGTTGCTACTCTTTCTCTTGTTTCTACTCTTTCTCTCATTCTTCTACTTCTTTTTATTGTTACTTTTTCCCTTTTCTTATTTTGCTACTTTTTACTATGAAGAGTTCCAACAAAATAATTTTGTTAAAAAGAAGACAAATGAAATAAAAATGATCAATTTTTTTTTTAACTTCTAGAACCTAGATATCACTTTCCAAAAAAATATCTAAGAAATTAACTAATTTGTGGTCTTGAAATTGAAATTATTGAAAAACCTACTTTTTAAAGGAGTGATCTTTTTTCCAAATTTTCTACAATTTGGGTTCTTTAATTACATTCTCAATAACCTCATAAGAATTAGGAAGAAATTAATTTAGATTTGGGAGATAAGTGCTTAAAAAAATTAGGGTATAAAACCTAATTATGAAATAATTCACTGATATATGCTCCAATTCCTCTAAAACTTGAAATGTAGATGCTTCAATACGTTTCTTTTTTTCTTGATAGGTAAAGGACCATAACCGAGACTAGGTGTGTTCCAAAAGAGAATACATGTATGTCGCTCATTGGAATCCTCTGCATAATACATGAATACTCATATACCGTCAAAGTTAATCTTTTCCATATTTTTTTAAAAGTTTATATTTATAGACAACTATATTCAGAGTAGTTTAAGTTAACATTATTTCTTTGGAATTTAATGGTATATTCCTATTAATTTAGATATTTTTAAAGATGTTATCACCAACTTATATGTGTTACCTTTTGTTCATAAGTTTACCATACTTTCTTAGTATAGAGTCTATATCATCTTGTGTGAATTTGTAAATGGCTATGAATAATTATGTAAAACACTATTACCATGGATTTCTTTGTATCATCAATTATTTAAGATTTTGATAGGTTCTCTCTATACTAATAATCAAGTAGTTATCCTTATTGAGAGATAAATAATTTTAACCAAAATACTCTTCTCTTTCTATTACTGAGAAAATCTATAATTGACTTGCAGCAGGATTGAAATAAAAAGTGTCTTTCATTAGGGCCAAACTGAAGTTTCAAGCCCTCACTTTTACTACATATCATACTCATATCTGATGTAATGTCCCTTCTTATTCTCCCTTATAATTTCCTACAAAATTGATGTTAGTACAAAATATTATACAATATTTACATGACTCATACTCTACTCTAAGTTAGTAAGGGGGGATTTGATTCTTAAGGCTGCCTCTAGGTTGGGCTTCACAAAATTCCTTATTCTCGGCTTGAGGGATATAAGATCCACTCTAAGCAACCAAGCTATCGAAATGTCATCCCATAGAGCACTTCCCATAAGAAACTCTTGGAAGCAATAAATGCATTCCAAGCCTACGCATATGCATATGGCTGGCAATTAGTATATATACTTCCTACATGAGATTATAACAATCTTGAGACTAGGGAAACTATAACAATTCCCTCTAGTCCCCTCTAGATATGGGATCCATCTCTTAATGAATATAAAATTCATTCTCTCTATGGTCTCCATATCATCAATTTGGGGTGCACATATAAATGTACCAAAAATTAATATAAATTACATGATCATATATTCAGTTTTATATAAAAAGAATCCAAAAAAACACAAAATTCCTATAACACAATCTCATAGATCTTAATTGCACATGTATATATATTTAATATCTATCAAATATATTTATAGACATTTTATAGATAAAAGAAATAAAATCCTTTGAATATATATCACTAGTACATTTGACCCACATTTCTGACCAAGCATTAAAATGATTTTCCTTGGTCGGTTTATAGAAGGAAAAAATTGATTTTTTTTAATCTATTCCCGTGTTGGTCGGAATTCCAACCAACACGGGAATATAACTAAAAAAAACATACATGGTTTCATTTTATTTCATTTTGGTAGTTATAGTCAGCGAGAAAAGGAGTGGTGAAAGAGGGTAGGAGGGAAGTTGTATCTCGACACCACCTATATGTATCTAGCCTGTAAGTTTTGGCATCTCCTTATCTTCCACATTACTATTGTCAAACCCAAGAAAGCATCGAGAGGAATAGGCATTCTATTTTAACCATTTCATTGCAGTCTTGGTAAGAGATTCATTTTTTTTGGCATTTTCTTAATCAAGGGTACATTTTTTTAATTTCGAATTGTTTTCATTTGTCACGGGTTTGAAACCCTAATCTTTGGACTTGGAATCTCAAATGAATTCATTTTGCATTATTTACCCTCTTCAATGGCATTGGTTTTCCTTTTATAATGTTGTATATCCTGCACTTCTAATGGTGTTCATGCCACCATTAGAAGTGGCATAAATTTCCAGAGATACAGAGCAAACCAGTCAACTAAGGGTGGGTTCTTTGTTTCCTCATCAACTGAGTTCAAGGATAAATTGATTCTACTTTTGGTTTCATTGTAAAACAATGTTGAATAAGTAGTTGAATATCACAAAAGTGTAGAAAATAAAAGATAAAACATTGATAGTTATGGAAATTTAAATGATGCTAGTAAGTTTTCATGAGCTTGTATTTAGAGTTTGTAAGGAAAGGAATTTAATAAATGATCAATATTGGAACCTCAAGAAAATATATAGATATGTTGGGACTTTTATTTTTCTTGAATATGATAAACCCTCGATACAATTGATAGAGCTGAAAAAAGGAGAAGGAAGGGTTTCCATGTTTTTTTGTCATCAACAAAGAATGGAAAGCTTGAAGCTACCTGCAACCATGGTGTTCCAAAGTGTATCATAAAAAAAAAGTAAGGAGATTAAATATTAAATGTATATGATAAAATTCAAACTCCTCTTCTTTCTTTTCTAGCTCAAAACTTCAAACCCTTGAGGTGAAGTAATTGGAAAATACATTGAATGTATAGGGAAAAGAACAAGCCCAAAAAAACCTTGTGGAACTATAGTACATTTGAAAGCCTTCAAAACACATTTTAAAAGAAATAAAAGAAGATTATGTGGAAATGTGGCATACATTTACCCTCAAGTGTAAAGGTTTGTATTGGCAGAGGAAAAATAATTAGAGTCTTGTATACATGAAATTATTACTATAGGGAATTGGGGAAAATATGTCGAATGATGCAATAAGGTTTGAATTTCATTTCATTATTCCAATACCCATTTCAAAAAATGGAGAGAAATTTCATGGACAACAAGATTCTTGTGAGAGGACCATGGTTGTTGATAGAATTAACAATCAAATATACAAAAAACCCTTGTTTTTAGTTTTTCTAGAAATGCAAATACAAAGAAGATATGTCAAAGTCACGGTCAACAAAGTCAGATTGATGAGTGTAAAAGAACTTATAGGAGCCATTCTCCAAAACAAACCCTCAAATGCATAATGGTAGTATACATGTATGAATAGTCATTTAAGTCTCCAAGAATCCTTTTCCACATTCCCCATTGTGAAACCAACATCATAAAGTCCATCAATACACTCCTCCTTGCTTGCATTTTCTCACATAGTTAGATTTTTTACCTTATTTTGATGCCTCCTCATGCACTAGGGAATATTCCCTTAAATATGCCTTATCACATGGAATGTTTTCACCATAAATCATTTTTCAAGGAAAACCCTAGTATTAGAGGGAACATTACAATGAAAGAGATATTTTTCAAGTGACCAACATATTCCAAGAATATTTTGATAATATTATGTGTGTTATTAGCATATACTAGTGGCCCCTTCTTTAACTTTTTTCATCTATTTTTGTTAATTGGCAAAAATACCTCAATCAGGAAAATATATATCTTTGGAATGATGGTTCAAAGCACTTTATAGTGGTCTTGGTCCAATTGTCATCTTTAGCTTAATATATTTTCTATACTCAATCAAAGTCATATTTTTTATTTTACCTTTTGATCATGTTTTTTCATGACTGTATCCATATTTTTTATTCTTATGATTTTGGAAATGTGACTCATATCTCTTCAAATTTATAAATACACTTTTGCATAGTTGTCATCAACCATAAATATCAACCATGCTTCAAATGGTGATCCTACTCCTCCAAGGATCCCAATACATACTCATCTCATCCATTTAAAAATGTTTGAATTCATTCTTGCAGCCATTCTATCCTCTCGGACCAAACTGTCCAGTCATATATTGTCTACCAGTACATCAGCGAGGATTTTCCAATCCTTCTTCAAATCTTTTCCAAATAACCTTACAGACCAATTACACATCTAGATACCATTTTTAAAGCTTCATAACATACTACAAGATTTACCCTAGGTGTTTTGGACCAAGACCCTCAAATCCACCACTGTCCCTGAATTAGGAGGGCTAATTTAACTCCATTTACAAAGAAACCCCTCTTAGTTCTTCACCCCAGGCCTTGAGACTTTTAAAAGAGTTACAAAATGATCCCAAACCATGGATCCTATAACCAATTTGGTCCTAAGACCTCTCCATATGCAAAATCCCTAAATTGCCCCTCTGAAACCTCTATTATCTAGGGTTTGGTCAATGTCTGACTTCCCAATGCTATACTCTCAAATGAATGGATGATTCACCATACTTAGACCATAAATAAGTGGAATCAACCATAAAATCATCCCCTCCAATGGCTAGAACCTACTACTATAACTATGCATCATTTCCTTAACCCTCAACACTGTCAAACCCGACCACCTGCCCCTTTTCTCATGCAAAGAGCACTCATTCCTACATCATTCATGTTAGATATGTATAATAAAAATGTGGATGCATCCCCAAGTAACACTTGACTATTAGATTTAAAATATTTAAACTTTAAAACTTGACTAAATGACTCTTTAACTTTAGGACTTTGAATTTTGTCCATGAAGGACCTTACCATGACATTAAATCCATTATTATACTTGAAGACATAACTTATTAGCCTTCTAGGCCTACTGGACCACCCTATGCAATCAACCTCTATTACATTCACTCTTTCCTTTATAGGTTTAGGCTTATTACATTATATTGCATCAAATTACAAAATGGACCATAGGTCCAATTACATTCATAGTTTGATCTTTTTAGATCATTCAACCTTTATGAGTCTTTCAAATGACTCTCTTTCAAATCCAGCTATTCCTTTTTATGACTGATTGAATTATTTCATGACTATTCCATTAAAGATCTTCACTTTTGACTTCAAATTTATTACTGTCATTTTCAATTAAAGTCACAATATTTATCCATTTATATGATTGCATCAAAGACAGTGCACATTTCCATGAATAAAGATTATTTTTTATGTGATTAAATGACTCTGTTGGAAGTACACTCATGCTATACCATTATGTTGCACATTGATGACCTTTATATCCCTTAAAATTGTTGAATTTTATTGTACCTTTGTTCCAATTAAAAGAAAATCATAGTCCACAAAGAATACTCAAAATTCAAAGCTGAGGATATAAAATATAGCGCAAGTTAACTAAAATGTGTACATGAATAAAATAAAGTTAGAAAAAAACCATCTATCCTTTGAACGTTTACCATGCTAGATCTCATAAGAACCGTCCATTTCACATGTGAGATATGTAGTGGGAACACATGACAAAGTATTCTTGAAAGTAGGAAATTCACAGACCCATATAATTCCATATTGCAAGATGAATTTGGAATGACATCAAAAATCATTAAATTATATGCCACACTTAAGAAAGGAAATAATGAGGTGACTAGTTACAAACAAAGTGGTGATACAAATGCAATCCTAAACATGAGACTTGACAGCATGATAGAGTCAAAGTACTTTAATTCCCACTGTAACCTCGGTCCTTGAGTACTATATCTTCTAGCTCTAGGTAAATTTGTAATGGGTTAATGTCATTAGCAAACACCATTTTATCCCTATCACATGCCCAATTTGCAAGTAGATTGGATAACCTATTTCGCTCTCTATACGTATTTGAGATAATGTAAAGTTATCAAATTTATGAAGGAGCATCCAAGATTGTTGCTAAATATAATGGGTTCACCAATTTTGGAAAACTCTTTTCTTGCATGCTTCAATTATAATCAGAGAATATCCCTTGACATAAAGATGTGTGACACCCATGTTGTGTACAAGGACAAGTCTAGGGAAGAGATCTAGGACCTTAGCCATATTGTTGGTACCATGGTTTAGGGGGTGTTGGAGCTCAAAAAATCTTAGTATGTTTTGACTCCATATTTTGAAATTTTCTCTATAGTTTGAGATTAGTGCTTTGAAAATCATTTGAAAGATGCTCAGTTTGGGTGCATAGATATATGGACCTATTGATTTTCTTGAGGAGTCACTTGGATATGGTGTTCATCACCTATCATTTGACGTTTGTAATATGTTTTAGGTCCTAGGTCTCAGTTATGACATGTTTAGGGAATAGGCTTTTTGAGGTGTTCCCAGAATTCTACATTTTGTGTTTGTCCAAAATTTTATAAAGTAGCTCTTTTTGGGGGTGTGTATCTCTTGCCCTGTGATTGGTCATAACATGCTGGTTGTGGAATCATGCCATAGGAATAAGAGAGAATCATCTTGCCAATTTTCAGCCCCCCATGTGCCCGTCTGACCTGTTTTCCAGAGCCATTCCATTTGCAGATTGTCAAAATTCTCTGAGTGTGCATTGTTCAGAATTCTAAGTAGCCTACTTTGAGGATTTTTTATTTATGCCCTGTATGAGGTTTGACATAATTGAAAGTTGTTCTATATTTTAAACCTAGAAGACTACTTGCCTAAAGATTTGGAGGTCTCTGCCAATCCATTTGACCACTTTCCCAGGCCAATTCCAAGTCAGATTTCTATGTTTTTCACTATTTCTTTTCCTGAACATGTCTAACAGGCTGACTTTGGCATTTTATTTTGTTCAATATTTTGAATTTATAAGGAAGCTAGTTATGGATTTATATTCATTGTATGGAGGTGATTCAATGCCCAGGTTGCTGGCTCATGAAAGTTTCAATGGGTGAGTTTTTGAAGCCAGTTTCGGGGATGACTTGCGCAGATTTGACAATGCGGATAGTCTAGTTTTCAAGTGGCCATGTTTGACCATGAATAACTTTGGGTTCAAATCTTTTTGAGCATTTTCCTTTGACCGACATGCTGTGATGTTGGAAGTCAGTATGGGCTCTTGGTGGCGCTTTCCTGTCGAGCCATCTGATCAGTTTTTGAGGTCAGTTTTGGAGGCCGGTTAATGTTTTTGACAAGTTTTATGAAGTGAACTATGAGATTGTGATTTTTCTATGGGTTGGTCTTGATTTCATTCAAGTGATTGCATTTCGATTACGTAAAGAGGTAAAAGTGAAATATGGAGGAACTATGCATGCCAATACAAAGGATTAATGAGGCGCACATGCTTTACCAACATTTAAATGCTTGTAGTTCCAGACTGTAGACTAGACTTTTGAGGATACCTGTTTTGAAAGTTTCAAACCAAACAAAAATTTAGATTTTAATCTAGCATGAAGACAATCCAAAACAAAGAAACTCGAAGCTAAGCCACCTTAGATTGAGTTGAAACAGGTGCACCCAAGCACTATTTGATTTTCTCTTGCTTAAGGGGATGTGGGTGTGCTCTCTAAGTGCATGGAGCATGTTCCTTATGTATTTTAGGATGGATTGAGATCCATGAAAACCTCATAAATGGAACAAAATAGGTATAGAACACTTGATTTGCCCCTAAGGCCTCAAGGATCCAAATGATGCTGAAATGAAGATTAAGCTACATGATGTTTATGCTAAGATTGATTTTAGACCAAATAGAGATGTGATATGATGCTATGCTTATGCAAAACAATGGAAGAAACTAGGTTAATCCATTAAGGCTATATTAAGATGAGCTAAAATGATTTGAAAGTAAGCTATATTAGGATTGATTATGCTAAAGCTAGAAGTAAAAGGGCATGATAACAATGCATGAGAATAAAAGCTAAGGTAATGAATTTGCTCTTGGAAAAGGGGGTATTTATAGGATTTGGGAAGGAGGAATGAGTGGCCAGGATCAAAATCCTTAAGAGAGGCCAAGATTCATTCAAAGGGGAGCACATGGATTATGCTAGTTCAGGGCCACCTCCTTGTGACAAGTGTTACAAGGGCATTGGGTTGAAAGATGGGAGGGATGTGCATAATTTGAGAAATGTGCTTAAGGTCAAAGGGTGTAATAAAGGGGTGAGGGGCTTCTTAAATGCATCATAAATGCATGTGAGAGGGATAAGGAGGCTTTAAATGCATTTAATGCATGTAAGAGAAGTTTCTAGACGTTTTTTGACTTTGGGTTAAGCTTAGGAGTTGGCTAACCTTGGTTAGGGAATGTGACAAGATTAGGGGGGGATTAGGATTAGGATTAATATTTAATTTTAATTAAATATTCTTGAGTTGGGATTAGGGTTAGGAAATGATGGGATAAGCCTTTAATCGAAATTAAAGAAGGATTAGAAGATTCTGGAAGAGGTTAGTGATCTTTAGGAAATTGGCCAAGTTTTGGCAAAAAATAAATAAATTATTTATTTTGGGATTTTTGGTCAATTTATTAATTAAATAATTAATAAATAGGGGAATAATGTTTAAATAAGATTTAAACATTTTTGGGAGGGATTTCTTAATTAAATATTTTTAATTAAGATAAAGGGATTTAATGGCATAAAAATAAATAAATAAATTAAATAAATAATTAATTAATAAATGATGATGTCATCAGGGATTTTTCAGAAAATAAAAATACTTTATTTTCTAAAGGATTTTTAGGTGTCTACATTTTTCCCCTCTTTGATGTGATGCCGCAAGTGGCATGGCGCCAAAGACAAGAAAATAAGATGCCCAAGGCTAGAATTTAGAGGAATGATGGGTTGTGCCCCCTTGAGAAAATAACGCAAGGAGTAAACGTTGTGGAATTTTCTCGAAAGGAAACAGAGAAGGAAGGACCGAGGAATAAGGGGAGAGAAATAACCAAGCTTCCAAGAGCAAAGATGGGTGAATGCAAGATGAGATGGAATGCAAAATGTAGGATGCAGCTACATGAGAGTTGCAAGATGCAAGATTAATCTATATGATGCAAGATGCAGGGGAGTTGGGGAAGCTCCAAGTGCAAATATGGAGAGCACAACCTAGTTTAATATAGAAATGCTAGAGACCTGCCAAGGATACTGGGATCACAAGGCCTTGTCACCAGCGTTGCAGAGGATTGACACAAAAAAGACACATAGGGTTTCCCCAACATCACGCATGAACCCAAGAGGAACCATGGTGGAAACGATGCAGGAGAAACCACAAGCAAATGACATTTCCCAAGTGTACCATGGAACCCAGAAGATCACATGTGAAATGTGCAAGGGTTAGATTTGACTAACTTACAGGTAGAATAAAAAAGATCAAAAGACCTTGCCACAGATTTTTCGCATTTGCAACGCACCATGATATAAAGGATCATGACGACTTTGAGTAGAGAAACAATGAGAAGCTGTAAAAGATTAACAAGATCCAAAGGACAAAATCCAAGACCAAAATGATAACTCCAAAAATACATCCTTTGCCAAGGAGAGAGATTTGATTTGATTGATGGCAGGAAGATTGGTCTAAATGTGTGGAAGGATACATCGACATGGACCTAGTGTGCTTGGTGGAAGATTGGGTCAGACAGGAAGGATACAACTGAGGGGACCTGTGATTAGGCTTAGGTTAAACAAAACAGAAGCATAAAGTTGTGTGGACCCTATGCTGATGGGGAGAATGTTGTGTTGCTAATTGGCAAATGATGCAGTTCAAAGATAGTCACGATGATCAAGGATAGTCGACAATTGATATTGCTGAAGTACAAGGCTGGGTAGGACAAGATTTCTGATCAAATGTTGCTACAGGACTGACAAGGATATGTACAACAAGACACAAGGATATTTACAATGGGTATGTATAGAAGCTGAGGATTAGGATGTACAAAGAACCTAGGGATGAAGCTAAAACTCCAAAGATATGCAAGATGATGCCCTAGTTGGGCTGAAAAAGCCAAGATGGACTAACAGATGATGTGTCCTGAAATGACACAAATTTGGGAAGGACATATCCCAATGATGATGATTGGATTGAGATCAAGGCTTGCTACAAGACTAAGGATGGGATTTGATCGGTTGGCTTGATCTTGGATGTTGGATTTTGGATAGCTAGAGGATGTGGAGAGGATTGGAAGATTGCTAGAAGACTGCTAGGAATGTTTGGATAGGAATGAATGGCATTGGATTGCAATGAGGTTAGCCTATAGCTAGATACCAATGATAAGGGAAGATACCAGGTGATGGAAAGATGGAGGAAATGCTTAGGATGAGGATGATGGAACTGCTAGGAGATTTGGATGGAGGAAGATTTGGATTTGAATGGAGGAACTGCTTAGGAGACTTGGATGATAGATTTGCTTGAGGATTGAATGATGGATGTTGGAGGAAATGCTGAGGGATATGGATAGAGGAATGCTTGGGATTTGGGGAGATGGAAAGATTTTGGATGAAAGATAGTCTCCAAGGAATATGTCACCAAGGAATAAGATGCCCCTTGCTTAGGATAGTTCATGTATTTTAGAGGCATTAGGATGGGGTATGATTCGACAAAAGATATGCCGACAAGAGGATGAGGAAGCTAGATGGAAGATAGGATGAATGGATTGGATAGAGGATATGTAGCTGAAAGGTGTGATGGATGCCAAGGAGGTGCCCAAAAAGCATGTATACCTGGTAGTCTTTGTTTTGGCATCAAGATCCAAAGGAGGATGAAGGAAGTGAGAGATAAATGGGATGGAGGAGATGCTAGATAAGATGGAAGAAGGGAAATGGCCCCCAACTATAGAAAGGAATTGGGGGGAGGCCTACGCATGATGCCTGTTTGCTAGGTTTTCATCATGGTACTTGTCCAAGGTACTTGAATTGCCAAGTTTTCACCATAGGACGAATGTTTTTCTCTTTTCTTTTTTGATACTTTTCTCTTGATTTTTTCCAATTTTTATGGATTTTCTAATTTTTCGCTGACTTTGTGCTGATCTTTCACTGATATGCTGTTGTTGCTGACTTTTTTCGCTAATTTTTTGATTTGTTGCTGACATTTTCTGATTTGTTGCTGCCTTTCTGATTTCTCTGGATGTTGGTACAACATTATTGGGATGGAGGGATTATGCAAAGGCATGGATAAGATGGGGTAGATGGGAGATATGGTGGTAAAAAGTGTTTGGATGGAAGGATGGAAAGTGATCATGATAGGGGGATGTTGTCAGGATCAACATTGGCACATGTTGCGGGGGAGATGGATGAAGTGGATGGGTTTTGGAAGATAAAATCAGATAGGGTAGAGGATTTGTGCTAAGAGATCTTGGATCTTTGGGATCCAAAATAGATTGAGGAGATGGAGAAGAAGACTGAGTAGCTGGGGGATTAGCAACTTTGGTTGTCATTGCAGATGTTTCTTTTAGATGCATTACATCTTTTTGCTTTGGGATCCACATCATTTTTTCTTTAGCTTTGGTGGGCCTTTGTGGCCATGTAGTGGATTTTGCTTGTGCTTTTCTGGGCCTTTGTGGCCATAGGAATGTGTTAGATTGCTTGATTGGATTTTTCTTTGCTTGAGCATGTCGTTTAGACTGGACATGGCAATCTTTGGATTTTTGTGGATATTTCCCTTTATTTATATTGGATATGGCATCCAAATTGTGGGGAGCATCAGAGTGAATATGAGGAGATGTGCGAGATGGAGGAAATATGGATGGAGAGATGGAAGGAGATTGGTAGATAGGATATGTGGGAATGTGCCTTTGTTGAGCCCGACTAGGGATGCTTGGATTTTGGATGAAGGACTAAGTAGGATAAGATGGGGGATGATATTTTGGGATATAAGGTCCCAAAATGGATTTAGCATGTGAAGGATATGTGCTGGTAGATTTTGGGACATAGGGACCCAAAATGGATTTGGAGGATGAAGGAGGAATGTGATAGGTTTTCCTAGGCTATAATGATGGAGGAGGAGGAATATCATTGTATGCCTTGGAAGATGTGATGGTGGGTTTGGAAGGATGCTTGCATTTAGCTTTAGTTGTACCAACCTTTCTGGAGGAAGTGCCTTCTTCTAATGTGTGACCAATGCCACATAATTTTGAATGTTTCTTATCTTGAATGGGCTCTAGATTTCCTTGTTCATGAGAACCTAGGCCTTTCCCTTGATAATTCCATTTCTTGAGCATTTTATCCAAACAAGAATATTTCTGACTTGGGGAATATGATAAACATCTAGTTTCTGGTTCCCTGATGGAAGATATAGAACTTATTGCTTCTGCTTCAAGTGGGCTACCTTTGACAAATGTAAGTGGTCCAAGTGGATAGAGTGATGGAAGCAAGACAATTTGGATTGGAAGATCCTCAAGAGGAGAGGATAGGATGGTGGGATTTTGACTGGGATTGGGGGATAGTAATGGATCTTCAGTTGGAGAAATTGGGATGATAGGATCTTGGATTGGAGGAATTAGGATTGTAGGATTTTGGATTGGGGGTGATGGAAGCAATAGAACATGTGATGGGGGAAGTGAAGGGATTGGATCTTGATTTTCTTCTATGAGTATTTCAACATGCTTTTGGGAAAGATCTTGACATGATAGGATTTGTGTGGATAGAGAGTTGGGGGATGCATGGATGGACTCTTCAGATGGAGAAATTGGGATGATAGGATCTTGGATTGGAGGAATTAGGATTGTAGGATTTTGGATTGGGGGTGATGGAAGCAATAGAGCATGTGATGGGGGAAGTGAAAGGATTGGATCTTGATTATCTTCAATGGGTACTTCAACATGCTTTTGGGAAAGATCTTGACATGATAGGATTTGTGTGGATAGAGTGACAGGGGATGTATGGATGGAATCTTCAGAGGGGGTGGATGGAAGGATGTGAGATTTTGTAGCTGTGATGTCTGGAAGAAGGAAGAACCCTTCAGATGGCATGGATGAAAGGATGAGAGATTCTACAGTTGTGATGGTAGGAAGAAGGGTGAACTCATGAGGCTTATTAGATATGCTTTGGATAATACTAGGAGGAGGTGATGTTGGTGGGGATTGGATGGAGACTTTAGATGGAAGGGACCCAATGATGCTAGGAGATGGAAGAAGATTAATGAGTGGGATGTATGGAAGATAGATAATAGATGGGAGTGATGGATGGGCCTCATCAATGATGGCTTCACATGAAGGATTGAAATGGCATAGCCCTTCAACTTTAGGAGTGGGATTTGTTATTGGCTTCCTTGTGAAACTCCTTGGAGACTTTCATGGTGAAAAAGGATTAGAAGATGGAGGAGATGGATAGCTAAGATAGTCCTCACACAACAATGGGGTGGAAGATGGTGAAACTATTTGAGGGGATGATCGTGGTGAAGAAGTAGAGGTGATGGATCGAGGTATGGGATATGAAGCGGTTTGAAGGATGCACTCTGCTTGTGGGAGGGGATTTGCAGAAACATGGGTTTGAATGGAGGATGGTGGGTTGAGATAGGATGGTGGATTGGGGAAATGGATTGGAAGACTTGGTTTTTGTTTTGAAAGGGTTTTGGAGGATAAGTGGATGGAGGTTTTAGATAAGGGAAGTAGCGTGAGGTGTTTTGAGGGGATGGTGGTGATTGGGATATGACCATAGCAGGAGATGGAGGTATGAAGGATGCATATGGAAGATGTGTAGGTTTAAGATAGGGATAAGTTGTGGATGGATAAGATAATGGATTTGCCTTGCCGAGGAAATGAAAGGGAGTGCTAGTGGATAAGCGTGAAGGCATGATAGGATATTTTGGAGGAATGATTGGATGCTGGGGGATGTTTGGAGAAAACTTGCTAAGATTTTCAAAATATGCATCATGATCTACAAGGCTTTCATCATCTTTGGGATAGGATGGATTGAGGGGAGAGACATAATAACCAAACTCATCATAATAGTTTTGAGACATGCTGACTTGTGGATGAGTCAGATAGGAATGAAGGATGAAGATGGATTGGAAGACTAAGACTCAGATTAGGATGACTGATAGGATCAGACTAGGATTGGATTTGGCTCAAGTTTGGAAGATGACTGACTCTAGAGGGAGACAGACAAGGGGAATGGGGGATGACCAAGATGACTCTGCTAACCTAGGATAGGAGGAAAAGATGACGACTAGTTTGAATATGATTGGAAGACAATGATATGAGATTCTGAAAGTTTTGGACATTTTTTGGATTTTGGGAGGATTTGGACTGACATGGCTGCTTCGAGTATCTTGAACCAAGTTGTAGATTAGTTTGGTGTTTTCCAATGGCAAAGGATAGATTTCAACAAAGATTTTTGGAAAAGCAATCTCCACAAGGGACAAAGCAACCTTGTCAGATAAAAACAAGATAACTGACTTTGATAAAGCTTTGAAAGTGTATGTTCCAACAATGTTTTCATAGAGTATTTGACTGTCAAGCACTTCAAGCAGATCTACCTAAGGAAGGTGAGTATTAGAATCGCTTGCCCACAGCTTGGTACCCCCTAGAAGGGAATACAAATGGTGAGTAATCTTGAGGTGACCCGGTAAAACCCTTGGAATCGGTCCTTGCACAAGGATTTTGATACTTTCGGATGTAGATAGGGTAGCCTCTATTTTATCAAGTTTTAAATAGTTCCATGGAGTCTCCATCCCCAGTTATGCTGACCGCCTGTGACTCACTTAAGAGCCTAGCCAACAATGCTAGGGGAGGAATATTTACCATCCCCAGACATTTGCATTTGGCACAAAACACCTGTGGATTAGGAGATATAAGTGAGTACTTTTTGCCTTCACTTTATTTATATACCGTCCGGGGGGGATACTGGTTTGAGGTTGTTCTTTGAGGACGAAGTACTTTTCTCCCTGGATAGGCCTCGCTAAAAGTAGAACAAGTGAACTTGTCTGAGTCCAAATGTTCTACGTTGCTTACTTTAACAAGGATTTACAGAAAAAGAAAGCTCCTAGATGCATGTCAAGCAAGTTGTTCTTTCTTCCAAATTTATTAAGTGATGTTTGAATTTGAATAACTGAAGACACAAGTGTTTTAGATTTTGAGTTGTTCTTTTTCCAAAAAAGTAAGTGATTTGAGCGATTGCAAGTTCTTTCCTTTGAACATTCAAGATTGAGATTTGTGTGTTGATTTAGAACTTTGAAAAGAGCTTTGTTTTATCTTTAGATCATTCAAGATTGAGTTTGTTTGAACTGAATTTCAAAGAAGAAGGAATAGGGATGCTTGTTCTTTCCAATTTAGATCATTCAAGATTGTGTTTGATTTTCAAAATGATAATGACTCTTAGGACTTAAGTTCATTTTTCCTTAATTTCATTCAAGATTTGTTTTTTTGCTTTTTACCAATTTGAGAACAAATTAAGACAAAAAAGATGAAAGCGACATTGTCCAGCTAATACGTGACGCTGGAAAATGCATAGGCGACACCAAAAAACTCTCAGGCGACATTTAAATGTTTACAGGCGACAAAGAAATGGCTCAAAGTGACAGTGGAATGTTTACAGGCAATAATGAAATTATTATAGGTGATAGTGAAATGATTAAAAGAAAGACTTCTGTACATGAAGGCGTGAATGTTTATCTCATAGGCGTGATTACTTATATTGCAGGCGACAGAAAAGAAGTTTGAGATAGAATAGAAGTTATTGAGGGCGAAAATCTTTCAGAAAATAGGCGTCGATACAGGGCTTGTGGGTGTCATCAAACTATTTGTAGGCATGATCAAACTGTTTGTAGGCATGACCAAACTATTTGTAGGCATGATTGTATTGCGTGTAGGTGACATTTCATCTATTTCCTGCAAATATGAGAATACAAAGTATGATCTAATCAAAGTGATTGTGGTTTTGGGTTCCACTGGGCATGCCAGAATGTAGACTAGGCTTTTGAGGATACTTGTTTTGAAAGTTTCAAACCAAACAAAAATTTAGATTTTAATCTAGCATGAAAACAATCCAAAACAAAGAAACTCTAAGTTAAGCCACCTCCGATTGAGCTGAAATAGGTGCACCCAAGCACTGTTTGATTTGCTCTTGCTTAAGGGGATGTGGGTGTGCTCTCTAAGTGCATGGAGCATGTTCCTTATGTATTTTAGGATGGATTGAGATCCATGAAAATCTCATAAATGACACAAAATAGGTATAGAACACCTAATTTGCCCCTAAGGCCTCAAGGATCCAAATGATGCTGAAATGAAGATTAAGCTACATGATGTTTATGCTAAGATTGATTTTAGACCAAATAGAGATGTGATATGATGCTATGCTTATGCAAAAAAATGGAAGAAACTAGGTTAATCCATTAGGGCTATATTAAGATGAGCTAAAATGATTTGAAAGTAAGCTAAATTAGGATTGATTATGCTAAAGCTAGAAGTAAAAGGGCATGATAACAATGCATGAGAATAAAAGCTAAGCTAATGAATTTGCTCTTGGAAAAGGGGGTATTTATAGGATTTGGGAAGGAGGAATGAGTGGCCAGGATCAAAATTCTTAAGAGAGGCCAAGATTCATTCAAAGGGGAGCACATGGATTGTGCTAGTTTAGGGCCACCTCCTTGTGACAAGTGTCACAACGACATTGGGTTGAAAGATGGGAGGGATGTGCACAATTTGGGAAATGTGCTTAAGGTCAAAGGGTGTAAGAAAGGGGTGAGGGGCTTCTTAAATGCATCATAAATGCATGTAAGAGGGATAATGAGGCTTTAAATGCATTTAATGCATGTAAGCGAAGTTTCTAGAAGTTTGTTGACTTTGGGTTAAGCTTAGGAGTTGGCTAAGCTTGGTTAGGGAATGTGACAAGATTAGGGGGGGGATTAGGATTAGGATTAATATTTAATCTTAATTAAATATTCTTGAGTTGGGATTAGGGTTAGGAAATGATGGGATAAGCCTTTAATCGAAATTAAAGAAGGATTAGAAGATTCTAGAAGAGGTTAGTGATCTTTAGGAAATTGGCCAAGTTTTGGGCAAAAAATAAATAAATTATTTATTTTGGGATTTTTGGTCAATTTATTAATTAAATAATTAATAAATAGGGGAATAATGTTTAAATAAGATTTAAACATTTTTGGGAGGGATTTATTAATTAAATATTTTTAATTAAGATAAAGGGATTTAATGGCATAAAAATAAATAAATAAATAAAATAAATAATTAATTAATAAATGATCATGTCATCATGGATTTTTCAAAAAATAAAAATACTTTATTTTCTAAAGGATTTTTAGGTGTCTACAGAGACATTATCACATTGGTGTATTAACCATCGGAAGAAGGCAAAGAAATTTGTGGAAACATAGGATTTCAAATCTGAGATTCCTTTATACATGTTAGTAGGAGCGGAGCCACATGTTGGTAATGCACATGAAGCCTACAGGCAGTTGTTGGAGGCTTCTGGTAAACTATATTTATTAGAAAAAATGATGGTTAAACTCAAAGAACAAGGACATAGAGTGCTAATTTATTCATAATTTTAGAACATGCTAGATATATTAGAAGATTATCTCAGTAATAAGTAATGGGCTGTGAGTTTAATGATTGGATGTAGGTGTATGAGTATGCCATGAAAATGGAGTTTCAAGAGTTCAATACTGGGCACCCAAGATAACATTTTGTGCAAGGGATTTATTGGTGCAAACCGCCCAAGAGATTTTATGCGTGCCAGTGTATTGAAAAGACCGAATACACCAAATCAATGGTGGCTTTGATAAAAGGGTGCTATCACTTTATTAAATGGGTCACCATTTTGTAAGCATTGTGTAAGTTCCAATGAAATATGTGAGAAGGCATGAAAGATGTCAAGTCCAAAGGTGGATGTCGGCTCAGAAAAAAACCATACAAAGCCAACAAATGAGAGTGCCAGTGCGTGAGTGGATGGAGGCTTCCTACGCAGCCAGACACTAGAGGAGACTCATGCATGCCAAAGGACATGCATACAACAAAATGAAGTTGTATAAGGGGTTACCAATTTTTTAAAAGCCTCACACTCAATTTGAAAAAAAAACCATGTGCGTGAGTACATGGGAGGCATGTTTTTCTTAGTACGTGTGCATGAGGAGTGTAGGAACTCACGTGTTAAGATTGGGACTCCTGTTTGTAATGGAAGTCCCACACAAAACAATGGAGGAAGGCCATTGGTCATTTGAGGTGTCTGTTGACAAATCAAAGGGCATTCATGCAAATGAAAGTAAGATTTTTTGCATTGCGTGAATGAAGGGGAAGGCTGCTAGTTTTGGTGCCCCACATAATACTTTTGAAGGCCTCACTCAATGCAAAGAAGAATGTCTACCTTGCGTAGATAGTTAAAGAGGCACGTTTTATGAAGTGGGATGCCAGACAAATGCATGGCAGAGATGTGGTGCCAGCACATTTCCAATTCAGGGGAAGACCCCCATGTTTGAATGAATAAAGGATTATGCATTAGGCCCTCAAAGCATGGCAATACAAGCCATAGAAAATGCATTGCAGGGAAGCCAACATAGGCATGGTCAAAGGGGGATTTGCTGGCAGAAGAGAAGGTTGCATAGGAAGCCAACAAAGGGGCCTCAAGTAATACTTTTGAGAGGTCGACAACCAATGCAAATAGTGGCTTGTGCAAAACAAAGATGCCCTGTGCAACGAATGAATGGGGTCTTACACTATGTGAAGGTCCATCACATAAGAGAAGGGGCTGGCATTGCAAACAGTGTAGGAGGCTCATTCAAAGGGAAGAGTTTTGTGGTTTTTGTGCAACAGGCTTTGTCCCACATTCACTAAATGTGGTGAATCTAAAAGGTTTATATACAAGGCCACTCAAATGTAAGGTAAATAAAGAAGGAAAGAGAGGCCTGTGTTACCTCATGCCTTATGGGCCCACCTTGGGGCATGTGCCAGCTGGGCAACAACCAATATTTTGACAAGATATTTAAAATCCTTAGAATGTTTAATCCCACATTCATGTCAAAATGGAGATTTAAGGTGAATATATGCAATGAAACTTGCATAGTGAAATAGATTGAAGAGCGGAGGCTCTATGCACATGACCACTCTCGGAGGTGCCTCAGGATCCATGCCGACGGGCCCACAGGTAAGGTTAGGTTATTTTGTAGATGACTAATGAAGGTGATGTGGATGAAGATGACATGTGGTAGCTGGCTGTGAAGTCATGAGATGAAATTGCCAATCAGATGAAAATCCAGAGACCTGGAGATGTAGTTAGTCTCGAAGTCATAGAAGTCTAGCGGTTAGAGGGAAGAGATCCAAAGATTCAGAGACACACAGTCACGAGATCTCCCAATGTTTGGTAGTTAGAAAGAAAGATTTGGAGACTTGGAGACTAGCATGGTTGCCAGATCTCCTAATGTTGGCGGTCATGTGAAGAAGATTCAAAGACCTGGAGATTTAAGTAGTCTCCAAGTCTCCAGATCGAGTAGTCTCCAAGTCTCCAGATGAAGATTTAGAGACCTGGAGACTAAAGATAATCTCCAAGTCTCTAGATAAACTTGTTGGTAGTATTTTTGGTTTTAGTGTTTTGCTGATCGAAATTTTGAGTTCTTGTCTAGTCTTTCTTGACAAATTTTCAAGCCCTAGGTGAGTAACCTTAGGTTTCAGACCATTTTCCCTAAAAGATCAAAAATCCCTAGTTTAAGTTGTCAGCCTTCTATTTCTTCATTACTTTATCAGGTCACTTAAGCATTGAAATAAGCATGTGCACTTTTAATTTCCTCTCTTAGTCACTTAGTCTCCTAGAGAAGTAGGAATATTCCTTCATTTTTAGCGATTTCCCGAAATCCTTTGTCGCCTGATCTCATAAACACTTTGGAATATTCCTTATTATCAAATGACTTAGTGTTTTCCCTTTTAGTCTCCAAGTCTCAGAATGTTTTCTCGAGATCTTGCGACTACTGTGACAAGTTTTATAAGAAATAGACTATGGTCACGTGGTCTCTAGATGGAATTACCTTTCGTCGAGAGATCTTAGGATAATTTATTAAAGTGATGTTTCATTCAATGATTATGATTTTTAGTGGTCACGTTATCTCCCAAGGTGGCAATTATCTCTTGCGTGGTTAGTGATCTAGCGACACAGTTGTCTCTAGGTCTCCAGATGTAGAGGTTAAGTGATAAAGGATTCTAAGACTCAGTGACAACCATAGGATAAAGTTTTGATCAACGACCAGTATTTAATCTCTAGATACAACTCAAAGTTAAGAAATGTTTCTGTGACTTAGAGATTGCCTCAGTCGCGTGTTCTCGGGACTTAACCCCAATTAAGAAAAATATTGTGAGACTTAGCGAACCTCTTTGTTGTGTAGTCTCCAAATTTTCCTGGGGTTAAGTTAAGATTAATGTTGTGGTTAAGCCCGATGATTATGTGTTTATTTAGCGATACAGTGACTATGTTGCGAGGTTGCAAGGTCTCATAAAGGAAGTTGAAAAGTCAAAAAGCTTTAGTGATTAAGAGACTCCAGGTTTGTCGCTAGATCTCTAGGTCAAGTGATCGCTGAATATTTTAAAAGGGTTGATAAAGTTGCCGTGACTATGAGAAAGACCATAGTCACCAAATCTCTAGATAACATAAATTAAGAGTTCCTGCCTTCAGTCACCAAATCTCTAGATGACCGGGTCAAGATATCTCACAAAGAAGTTTGAAAAGTCAACCATGTTCTACGACTTAGAGTTTTCCTGTTGTCACCAGATCTCGCAATGAATTCAAAAAGTGGGAAATCTTTCTGCGACTATGAGAACCTCTCTTAGTCACCAGGTCTCAGAAGCATTTCTAAGGCACCAATATTATAAAATGATTGCGAGACTTTTTCTCCAGTCGCTAGGTCTCTAAATATTTGAATTTAAAGTTTTTGAGCTATGGCTAGAAAATTGAAGTCTTGTTCATGCTGAAGTAATCGTGGAAGTGACTTTTGATAGTTGTAAATGTCAGAAATGGTGGTGCATTCAATTCTATAGAATAAAAAAGTTAGAGGTTACTCATTTGAAAGTTACGGAGCATATCAAAGAGTACACAGTGCTATGTTTTCAGAGCTTTCCAGAATTACAATGTGTCCAATGATTTTTGTAGAGAATTTTCAGAGTTTCAGTCATAATGAGTCAAGCAGCAGCAGGTGGAGCTTCTACCAACCGAGGGTCCAAAGAGAAAGTAAAGGATAGCTTCTCAGATGAGTTTCTCACCCTTCTACCTGGTTCATCACAGAACAAGAAGGTTAGTGATGATGTCTTTGTGGATGATTTAGCTTATTATAGAGATGCTAGGACGCTTGAAATCACAGGCATGTATCTTTTTAGTTATTTCTATAAAAAATGTGATAGTGTTGTACCAGTTTCAAACCCTTGGACTTCAAGGCTGGCCAAATTGATTGTCCCGGAGGTCTTTCTAGATGTAGACGCACTTCTTATGATATCCCAAAGATATGATCCCTTGTCTAAGACAATTAGAAAAGGGGATGGTTCACCCTTGGTAACCCTAGACTGGAACTCTTTCATGAGGGTGTTCAGAATTCAGTTTCCAATGGCCACGAAGATTGACTTACAGGCTCAGGCCAATAGATATGTTAGAGAGGCTGCTTTAGTCTCTAAGGAGATAAAGAGCCACATGTCTAAAGATAATAGAAATTATATTGCACCTATGGCTGGGTCAATCCCATATGCTTACAAGGACCTTAAGTTTTACATGAAATACATTACATATGGGATATGCTAGGTCTTGGGAATTGATGCAGGCCCTGAGAGGATTACCTTTGATATTTTGATGTTAGTGATGGATTCATAGAGCCATCTAGTGAACAAAGGGTATGAATTTATTGGTTATGTGATAAAAAAGATGCATGAGGGTTTGCTATCTTTGAAGAACTTCACATCTGGTTCTGCACCCAGATTCATGCACTACTCCCTACTAATGCACCTCATTGTGTATCAGAATTATGATCTTATAAATTTGAATGATCTCAAGCCACACATGGTGTGGAATGGACAACCTAACCTAGTACAATTTTGGTTAGCAATTTGGATCCCTTCTTGTCCTAGGAGGGATTTTGGTGCTTTTGAAAATTGGATTGTGTATCCTATTCTCCAGAGTTTGGGAGTTTATTGTACAAGATTATCCACCAAGGTCCTACAATTGGTGAGACCCCAACAATTTATTGATAAGTGGACCAAGGGTCACAATTGGGAGGATATTTACTATGAGAAGGGCTATACAATGATTAGGGTTTATGGGTGCCCTCAACCTCCTCATCTACTTCCATTTTATGTTCCACCAAGAATTGCATTTCTAGAGTTTATCTGGCAACTCATGTTGACAGATAAAGAACACTTGGCTCCCCATAGGAAAGGGACTCTCACTCCTCGGCACTTCAGGGTGCACTATCTTACAATAGGAAAGGGAGCTTTCAGTAAGGTAAATGATTGGTTAGAGAAATACAGGATGTTTGTAGCTCCATATAGGTATGTAGATACAAAAGGTTTCATGGCTACTCTAAGGAGATATTACATGCCTACCATTCCTTTTAATAAGAAACATGAAGAATATCCTGAGGAAGATGTGATAAGAAACATCATTGAAGATGATGAGGTAGAGAAAAGGATGCGGCAATTAGATCGATTATTTCAAATTGAGAAACAGTTGAAAGGAAAAGGATTGGTATTTAGGGGTTTCTTTCCCACTTTGCCTTACCTCCAGAGACTTGAGCAGATGATGGCTCAATTTGATACATTGGTTGAATCCATGAAGGATCAAATTGATGATACTTATAAGGGTAAAAAGGCCCACTTTGATTTTGAATGTGAAGAAGATAGTGATGGTGGCTACCCAATATATAGCCCACCCCCTATGGAGCAGCCATTAATTGAAGAACCTAAAGTAGGAGGTGAGACTATCAACCTCAGTGAGCTGCCTAGCTTAGAGGACACCACTAAGCCCTTACAAAAGAAGAGGAAGTTAATGGCTGGAGAGCCATCAAAGAAGAAGAAGAAAGATAGAGTAAGTGCCCTCTACTTAGGGACTAGCTTTCATCACCATGAAATAAGGAAAGTAGTCAGAGAGGCCAAAAGACAACAAAGGTATGAAACTGAGGATGTAGAGTTGCCTCTAGCTTTAGGCCAGGATGAAAGAATAATTGAGTAGGATGCATTCCTAAATGATGAAAATTTTGTCAATTTTGATGAATTCAAAAGCTTTTTGATCTGGCACAAGCAACAATAGGTTGCATCTAATGTGCAAATAACTAAGGAGGGCCAAGTGCCTGATGAGGTAGTGCAACAATTAAGAGAGTATGACCTAGAGGCTAAAAGCTTTACTCCAGATGAGGCCAAGAAATTAGTTAGATAGAGCAATATGCTGCTTGTGCCTGGATGGAGTTTGTATTCATATTTTATTATAGATCAAATAAAGAGACAAATGGATTTTACTCTATCATTAGAGACCCAAGTAGGGGATATAATCAGAGGATTTGGGTATAGCCCAAAGAATTAAGCATTGGCCATGTGGATTCTTTACCCTAAAGACAAGAAGCCAAAAATTTTGAATGTAAAAGAGTAGATGGAAGGTGGCAAGATTGTGTGGTCTATCCACAATACTAGGGACCTTGAGATATCTCAGGTCTTGACCCAATTTGCCAAATTGAATGAAGACAAAAGAAAATAGATATCTGAGAGGTATGGCTCTCTTTTAAGTGATTACAGTGCCATTGTAAAGGATAGGGATTTACAGATAATAAAAGTTACCGCATTGGAAAAATAGGCAGAGGAGCTGCAATTACAAATAATTAATACTCATGTAGTAGTTCCTGCACTTCCTAAGTAGCCTACATTAATAGAAGCATAAAGAAAGACAGATGAGGAGGTGGTAGCAGAGCTGCAGAAGATTAATGAGGAGAAGAATGAGGCTATATTACAAGCTCTTTTGAGTATTTTGCAGCATAGGGTGAATATAATCAAGGATAAATTTGACCTAGTTTTTAATGCTTATGGAAAATTGCCTGAATTGTAGAAGGAGGTCAATAATTATGTGCAAATTTTGAGTGGATTTCATATAGTGTGGTCTATCAGAGCACCACTTTTTGAAAGATTGATTTTGGCTCAATCTTTGGGGAGTGACATACTAGAGACAGTTGTAAGAGTTGGTGAGGAGATTGACATATTACCACTTTTCAAGGGTAAGGAAAATCTGATTAAGGCTAAGATAGCCATGCTCAGCTCCTGCTCCAACAAATTCATCCCCTCAATTTTGAGTATAGATGGAGTCATAAAGAGTCTTGATCAATGGAGATCAGATGCTGATCTTCTATTGCTTAGGAAAGAGGCATTTTTAGGTGAAGATAATAATGTTGATTTGGAAAGCTTCAATAAAACCCTAGATGAAGCTATTAAGGTAGAGACATATCTCACCAAATTCATAATAGATGTAAAAGCAATTATGGATGCCAGGTGGGAGAGACAAAAAGCATAATTGCAACTTGTCCAAGACTTTAATTGGTCATCAGATGAATAGGTAACTGCATGGGATGAACCGACAAAGCCCAAAAAAGTTAGATTTTCCATAGTTGAATTGGACATTTTGGATGTACAATGAGAAGGACATCTGACACACCTGACACCTGATCCAAGAATACAGGGATGATAAGCTATCATTTAAGAATGGTGTAGGTTAGCCTAAAATGGTGGTCACCATATCTCATTAAACTCAAGGAGCTATCATAAATATTTGCAGTTGAAGGTGTCAGTTTTCAAGTAGCCAAGGATGTACAATAGTCCGAGGAAGTTTTGTCTTTCCACTGCCTAAGGGCTTGTTGTATTTTATTTTTAATTTTTGTCTCTTATGCTTTTAGGGTTAGGTTTTTCAACCATCCAAATCTTGTTACATTCCCATTAATAAGGGAATTCCAAGGTGGTTGAAAGGAGATATATATAGAGTTGATGACTCATTTTTTGAGGTTGGTTGGAGAGATAATAGAAAATTGGAACATAATTGCTTGGAAGCAGATTTCCAAGTTTTGTGTCTGATCTTCTGAGTAATAGAATTGTGAATGTAATTGGCAAGTTGATTATAAATACAAATACACTGCAACTTTACATATATTGTTGTTGTCTCTTTGCTTTTATATTGTACTCTTGTATGTTTTACATATTAGGCATTTAAAATACACCAGTTGTAAAGCAACTTGCTTGACTGATTTATGAGTTTCTTGTTGTCATATTTTTGACACATTTTGAAAGCCTAATTACTAGATGAGCTACAGTAACCTAGTTTATGTTATTAGGTGATCTAGATTAAATTTGTGTTCATTTCATTGTAATACATGGAAAATAAAAGGAAATGAATAGCATCTGTATCTACACATACATCTATTTGTATCATTTTGTATTGAGCAGAAAGTAAAGGAGCTGAAAAGAAAGAACATCTATCTAGGTTCACATAGGCCGTGAGCATAGCCTTTACTAGAAATAAATGAATGATTGTAAATATACATTTAAATTAAGAGGTGGTATTGGGGTACCAGACATTCCCTGGTAATGAGATGTTGATGCTTCTGTGTGCCCAGTGTGCTCCCGTGATCCAGAACCTACAAAAGAAGAAGAAGGGGATTTGGGTTAGATCCAATGGATCTAAGCAATGGCTGATATCACAATACAGTAATGCATATACACACTCAGCCATGCACCTCTAACAAAGGTTGTGCTTAGGGAATGTGCATGAGAATCATCCAAAGAACCAAAAGAGGCACCATGTTTTTACTGACATGTTTGTTTCATGTGCAGATACATGGAAGTTGATCCAACAAAGAGTTCCATGCATGATCTGGGTCCTTGATGTGGGTAACAATAGAATAATTTCATCATACTTTATCTGTAACCCCCTCAAGGTCCAAGAGCACACACTGTGTGTACGTATAGAGGGACATTTAGATGGTTAAGCATCAAGTCAATAAAAGAGAAACATAAGGTTACATGGCACCTGGTTATGGAACAGAGCTAGTTACAGTGTACATGGGTCTATGGATCAGATAGTGCACTCTGCTTCATAGGTGTTCACAAGGCATTCATCATCAGCATGAACAAGGTACATAAAATCCACATGTTCAAAGAGGTAATATAGATGATGCTTAAAGATAAACTCAATGTATTGCATTTAGGGCTTACATATGTTTTAGAATCTGCATTCTATAATGGTACTATAGTATGAATATGATAAATCTGCATAATGAGATAAAGGCCAAAAGGGCCACAGTGATACAGTGATGGCATATTGTTAGAATGACAGAAATCAATAGGGCATGATGACTAATGATAGTACAGGTCATGACAAGCTTTGGATCCATTCAATGCTCCAATATCAGCGGTGAAGATCAAATATTGTAATGCTATAACAAACATCAATAATAGTGATGCCATGAACAGTATCAAGAAGAGATGAATCAGGGCACATAAGTGAGGGTACCAACATTGATTGCATTACAAAGTATCTTTCTTGTCATATAAAAGGTACAATCTGTATTGCTATAGTATCCAATATTCAGGCATACGATGGAGATGGCATTCATGCAGTGGAAAAATGAGCAAATGGTTAATAAATTAATAGTGTCCCCATTTCTTTTCTACATGGCACATCTTATGAGGAGGTAGGTTCAGGTCTTTGAGACACCTATATGTGTGAAGGAAAACAATAATAGAACACAGTGCTTTCAAAGCACCTCATATCTAATGGAAGCAAACAATGATTACAACATGGTGCCCTCGGGTTCAACTCAAGTGAAGATGCTAAGATCAAAAGAGAATGCAGAGATAATGAATATACATGCCTGATTTATATAGAGATTCAATAACATAGTGCTAGTATGCATCCAATCAAAGGAGGGGTACAGTCTACATTTAAGTATATAACCAGAAAAAAACACCAATAAGGAAATGGTGAACACATATGCAGTGCCATACTTCCAGTATTCCACGGGCCATACAAGGTAATCAAAATGAGACAATGCCCTTAAAACAACATGATGATACTAAGAACAAGAGAATACCCAAAGGTACATGCCATAGTAACATTGGATGTGTTCACAGGCTATACCCAATCAGTGTTTCAAAATACACAATGCAGTAAGCCAAAATGGTACATAGCAATGTCTGGTTCAGCACCTTCATAATGCGAATAGTAGAAGACACAATGCGAGTGGCAATTGCTAATACCTGATATTGTGTTCTTGGGTTTGAATAGGTAGAAAGACCAGCATAAAGATAACAGTCAAGCATGCCCTTAAAGGTGAGCATTTACAGTTACACGACAACATAGTCTTGCCATATCCCTCGGTTCCAAACACAAAATACAACAATACATTAGCAATACGCTGGTGCCATGATGCATATTTTTGATGCCCTTGATTTATAGTGCCCTAGCTCAAATTCATGAGCTTCAAATTCTCGGGCTCATCAAACCACAACAATACATATACAATGCAAAACAACACAGTCCGTGGGCCTGTACATGAGAAGTTCAACATTGATGCCCTAGGCTGTCGACACCAAAAATCATCAAATGCAGACACATGTTATTGAATCAAATACAAATATAGATGTGCAAGCCAAACATAAGATAGGTAATTCAATAAAACAAAGTAATAGCAAATGCCACAGGAGAAAAATAAAGGAAGGATAAAATTAAACAATGCCCTAGTTTTTCTTTCTTTCTCTTTCTTGGGCCTCAATATCATTAGAATAGTGGTTCATCTCATGACATGAAAGACAATGTAATGAACAAGAGAATAAACACAGTATATCAAGAATAAATGACAAGATCAAACAGTGCCCTAATGCCAATGCAAAGATACGATTTCATAAGCCTGAGCTACACACAATACAAGTGCCTCTCAAATTACAGTAAATTGAAATGTCGATACCTACCTCCAAGAATTTTGTCGAGATGAGGTTGCTGTTTCCAATTTGAGAAGGAGATTTCCGTTCAAAGATACAATGTTTTTGAGAAGTTGCTAGGTGCCGAGTTTGGAGGCTGTGATAACAGGGAGTCTACTCATTTTCGAATGAGGGTTTCATGTTTGACATTTGTTTCTTTATCTCCCCTTTCTTAGGGTTGAGTAAATCATTTATCTCCCTTTGATATATTTCATGGCCTTGGACTATACTTTGTAAGGATATTAATATGGTCATCTCTTTTTGAGATAATTATATTAATTATTTGTTAGATGCCATGCCCTAGTTTCTTCCCATAGAAGTCATTTTGACTTAGGGTGATTTAGGATGATGAGGTTATTTTTGCAATCATGAGTTCATAGGGGGATATTATTTCTGGATATTTTTAATGTGGATTGTATTGAAATTGTAAATATTTTAGATATTTTCCTCATTTTTGAATTGAGAATATCTTAAAATATATTTAAATCCACTTAAAGGGGGGGAATATTTTTATTGTAAAGTCATGGCAAGGTATTATTGTAGATATTGACAAGTGGCATTTTATGAGCCTTTGTCAGATATCATTTACAAGGCATGACTTAGTGGGTTGTGGTCTTCTTTTGACCACCCATTTTTAGGGTCCCTACTTTTTTGTCCCCCTATATTCTCGGGAGTGGGGCATCCAAGATTCAGAATGATGAGATCATGACTGAGGCTTTTCTATTCTTGGTGAGGAGTGGTCTTCATTGCAGATCCTATAGATTTTCTATATATGCCTCTCACTTAGGTGATAGTAGGTTGGTTCTTCATTCCCTCATTCTCAGGAGGTGAATTTTGTAGCTCTTATGAAGCAATCTGATATTGTAGCTCCTTTTCTTCCAGCCAATAATAAAATTGTTCCCTTCTTTTCTATAGTTTGTGAGTCAGTTGATGAGCTAAGTGTTATGTATTGTGATTGATTTTGGTCCTTTACATGATAGTATGTTCATTTGATTATTTGGTGAGCATTGATTTGCTTGGAGGTTTTCAAATCTGTGTGCATCTAACTGTGTTGAGTTGTGAAAATTATCTTTCCTTCTCATTCACATTCAGCACCTGATTGTTTACTAAGAAGAAAAGTCAGACTTGGAAGAGTTGTGGAGTTCTTATTATGTGTTGGGGTTACATTGTGAGTTTGTTTTCAGTTTGTGGATCTATCCAGTTTGGTGAATCACCTAAGTTAGATTTAGTTTCAGTTTTATGCAATCCCTCTATCCCTTTCCTTTCAAAGTTAGTACAGTTCAGGTGATACAAACGGGGAAGCCGGCCCTCAACCTAGAGGTCTATTCTCAAGAAGCAGTCCCACATCTTGAGAGTATTCCCATGTTTCATGGGATCACTAAGTTTTATACTTAGCCATCACGGGTGCAATCCCCAATGAAAATAGTTTTTGGCACACCCAGTGGGACTTCCTTTCCCATCATTCACTAAGATTTTGGTGTGATCCCAGTGTAATTAGCCTTGTTAAAGGTGGTTTGATCTAGCACCATGGTGACTCTATGAGAAATCTACTAGTTTTTAGTAGTTTAGTGCTGAAAAGTTTCAAAAATATATGTTTTATTAGCTCATTTGATGAGAAATCATGTCAGTTCCTGATGCATATTCTCCCTATCACCCCCCATATCATGAAAACCCTACCTATGTTCTAAAATTTGCACCATATCAAGCTAGCCAAGCATCAACATGTAATCAAAATGCCCCACCAGCAACAAATTTCTAGCATGCACCACCATACCCTCCCACCCAGCATCAAGCATCCTTACAACATTCCTATGAACCATCCTATAATCCCCAGAATCAGCCCAATACCACTCCAGTTTCTAATGACTGGTTGATATGGATTGAAAAACAAAGTGAAGCTGCTCTGAAAGGCATTGACAATGTGATGGCTAAGAAAGATGAGCTCTCAAGGCAGTATATGGAGATGGTGGCTAAAAAAGATGAGATCTCAAGGCAGCTACATAACCAGATAGCAATTCATGAATAGACCCTTGAAGAAAAAAAATAGCAAGGAAGGGCCTATGAAGAAAATATTGAAGAATATCTAGAATTCATAAAGGCCATCTATCTTACAGCTACAAAAGTTAAGGAGGATCTCCTAAAAGAGTTGAAACAAAATGATGAATTCCATGATCATGAGCGGGTGAGATCTTCCAAATAGATTATAGAAAGAGATAAGTTGATTGAGGATCTATTGGCACAAATACAAGAAATCTCATCCTCATGGACCATGTATCCAGGTTTTAAAATGCCAGCTCTTTATGAAGGGGAGATCAAGAAGAAGAAGCCTCATGTTGCTGAGGAGAACCTAGAAGCTTTGCAGACCAGATAGGAGACTCACAAAGTTCAAATTCCAAGTTTCTTTCCTGGTAAGTCCACTAGCACTCCTATTGAAATTCCAAGCTTTAGGTCTTCTCCTTCAATTTAGAATCTTAATCAAGAAGAGCCTGATTCCCATGCATGTTTAGAGCCCAGTCATGATCCTATCTTAGTTTCCCAGCCACTTCATCCTACTCTTATAGATGAGACACCTATAATGTTTGACTTCTTATATGATGGTGAACCTATCCTACAGTAGATTAAACCCTATGAGCCAATTCCTAAAGAGCCCCCTACACCTCATGAAATTTCTATAAACCAGGAAGATGATGAATTTTGTCCTTTGAATGTAATTTTCCATGATGAAGTTGAGGAATAAGTAAATTTGTTACATATTGTTCAGTTAGAACAGCCAGATAGTGATCAGGAAAAAAATGAAAGTGAAAGCCTAACTAATTTGTTTGAAGAGATGCCTACTTATATTGAACCAGAAGAGATAGTTTAGGATCCACTAGTTGAGTTCACTGATTATGATAAGGAAGATGACATAGTTGTTGCTAGCTTTGAACAACAAGAGGATTTTGATTTGATAATTGATGCTTTTTGCTCCACTCTTGTTGATGTTCCCTATCTTCCTGAGAAGGATAATGGCTTGCATATTCTTGAAGAGATAGTACATGACTCACTAGTTGAAAACCCTGATGATGATAAGAAAGAGAATGTAGTTGTTACTAGCCTAGGACAGCAAGAAGGTTTTGATTTTATGATAGATGCTTTTTGGTCAAATTTTCTTTGTGTCACTCATCTTCCTGAAATAAATGATAACATGTATGTCTCCAAGGAATATTTTCCTTTTCGGGAGGTTAATGCTATTCCAGTCATTGAGCCTAGACCTACTTGCAGAAAAGTGGTTGATGAATCTCAGGATTCATGTTTCCTAGATTATCAGATGGGAGCAGTTATTAAAGACCTAATGTAGTTTGATAACTTGGATAGGCTGTTGGATGTTCTAGTTGATGAAGAGGATGATCCTCGGATTGTAGAAGAAGAAATTTTGAAGAAGACTATCATGGAGGGGCCAGAATTCAAAGACTTTGCTGAAGATGTTCATGAGATGCATAAGGAGGGGCCTGGTTTTGTAATCTCAAGGGGGTGTCCTATCAGATACCTAGCTCGGATGGGGTCAAGGGAGGCATTTATACATAGTGGTTCAATTGGAGATGATATCAAAAGATCACTCATTAGTAAGCAGGAGCTTGTTTAGCCTTATGAGCCTCCTGGGAAAGCAGTACCTATGATCTAGTTGAGGTGAGTTATTTGGACTACAAGTTTCAAGAGTTGATATGCTAGGTAGTTCAGTACATTTTCATGTTCCTTATTCTTCATATTGGCATTAAAAGTGAAAAGTATAGCATTTTGAGAAGAATGGGAATCTATTTTAACAATCTAGTCAATGGATTCATTTGACTAGTCTATTGAGACTGGTTAGAATAGGAGTTTTGTTTCCTATTCACCTAAGTGCCTGAGCACAGTTTTTTTTAGTTCAGTTGTTCAGTTGAGTTTCAATTGGCAATAAGCTTGAGTAGTTGCCAGGCAATTGGTTTCAGTGTTGGAAGGAAGGAGTTTGTTTTGGTTGGGAACCAAGTTCAGTTCTGTGGCTTATGACTCTATTGCCCAATGGATTTTTTCAAGGCAGCTGGTCAGATGCTTAGCAGGCAAGCACTCCAAAGAGGTCGCTAGAATGTTCTCATATTTTTGACACATTTTAAAAAAAACCTAATTACTAGATGAGCTCTGTACCCTAGTTTGCATTATTATGTGATCTTGATTAGATTTGTGTTCATTCATTGCAAGTACATGAAAAGAAAAGATAAATTACTACATCTAAGATTACATGATGCATCCTGAATATGCTATATAGAAAGGAAAGAGAGCTGAAAAGAGAACATTCATATGAGCTCACACATGCCGTGAGCATAGCCAATGTAGGAGTTGCATAAATGAGTACAAATATACATGATTAAAAAGATAAATGCAGGGGTACTAGACATTGCTTGGTTGTGTGAGTTGTTTCTTCTAGTACCCGGTGTGCTTCGGTGATCCTGAACCTACAGAGAGAGGAGGAATGGGTTAGATCCAATGGATCTAAGTAATGGATGGTGCCAAAACATCTATAAGCATGCATACATGCACTTAGTCATGCACCTTTGGCACAAGCTATGCTCAGGGCATGTACATCAAGGAGCCTCTGGAAATAAAAGAAATACCATTGTTTTTCACTAATATGTTTGTTCCATGTGCAGAGATAGAAGAAGCTGATTCATAAAAAATAGTAGAATATCGGGATCCAGATGAATGATGATGCCCTGTGATGTGGGATCTATTGGGAGAATTTCATTTTCCTGGAGAGAGACCACACCATAGGCCAAAAGCACCCATGATCAGTATTGAGTCTCTCAGTACCCTACAGTGAACCGGTGAGGGTTGTCAAAAGCTCTATTCCCACAGAGGTTCTGGCAACTCTAACTGTCTCAATGAGAGGCACTGACTCATGTGGGGAGGCATCTAGTAAATGAGACACTCAAGAACCATGGATACATATCAATAGTAGCATTCAGATGATCCAGCATCAAGAGCATAAAAGAGTAACATGGGGCTACATGGCATCCAGTTTTGAACAGAGCTAATTGCAGAGTACACAGACCTATGGATCAGATAGGGCACTCTATTTCATAGGTGTTCACAAGGCATATGTTCCCAACATGCTGAGGGCATGATCCACATGATCAGATAAGTACAATAGATGATGCTTAAAGATAACTCAATGTGTAATACCCCTCTAACCCTAATATAAGTTTTGTGTTTTTGAAAGAATTAAGATCCTTCGATGTTTTCTTATAGCTTAAGTCGTACATGATACTTGTTTGATCTATTCCTATAGTTGTTTATAATAATTTCATAAGCTAGTACTCAATGATTCTAATATTAGACATACTATCTAAAGGTATCACTTTTGTATGTATTTATCTCCATGTATGTATTGAGTACCTACAAGACCTTTATGAACATAGTTAGGATGTTATATGATATGTACTTGATAGATATATATAAGTGGTTATTTATATTTTCTTCTATTAAGGTTACTTTGGATGAATCTTGTATCTCACTTGATGATTTGATTATGTTGATTTATTATTAGTATTGATAAGAGACTAACACAATGCTTGAGATTCTAACCTTCGTTATGATGATGCTACATGCTTTGAGTGTATATATATACATGATGTGTTTTCATGATTCAGGACGAAGTCGTAGTTACTCACATAGCTGAGGTCCACACGATGTATCGATCCTGGTCATCTGTCTGCAATATTTTCTTTTATACGTATATCCGTGCATATGTATTTCTTCTTTGTGATGCAGGCTTGCAAGTACCGGGCATCGACTTCACCTGGCTTCACAGGTCTGAGCATGCCCTCAAATCCTCGATGGTTGTTGTTATGGAGATAGTACTAAGGCCCCTACATGAGTCTTCCTTTGTCATTATTCCAATTTGGGAATATTAGGGTTCCTTCTTTGTCAGTCAACCTTTGGGTCAAAAACCCAGATCCAACGCACCCGGTTGGGCATGGTTGTAGTTAGTGCCTTGTGGCCACTTGAATCCATTTGGTTGTATGATTTATTTACTCATTTTATTTATTTCTCCTTCTTGGTATGATTCTTAGTTAATCTTTCTATGTTGTGTTTCAGGAGTTTGGCTTGACTTTCCTTGTTGACTTTGGTTGACCTTGTTTGATCTTATAGTTTTCTCAATATGTTTCATAGTTGATTTTTATGGCCTCTTTCGATGATTAGATTTATTTTGAGGCATGTGATTTTATTATACCTCAGTGTTATATCCTATAGTAATTATAAATAGGTAATAATATTGTGATCTATTACTTCATAATCTTATAGATTATAGTGTTTGGTATTTGGCATGTATATATATATATATATATATATATATATATATATATATATATATATATATATATATATATATATATATATATATATATATATATATATATATATATATATATATATATATATATATATATATATGGGTGCACACATATATGTATTTATATATATATAATTTATATGTGATTATATGTTAATTATTGTAGATATTGTTGATGGTGTATATTTCGGGATTAATGTAAAGTATAATATTATTAATAATTAAATATTAAATAATGCGAGGTATATTATTCTCAATTGTTAATTATTAATAATGAGGATAGGTTATATATATAGATATTGATGTAATTAATGATGGCATATGCATATATGTTAGGATAATATTACATGTGTGTATGAATGAATACAAATAATCTTTTATTGTATATTTGAGTAATATAGTTGTATGATATTAAGTTATTTTATAATACCCTTTAGTTAAGAGTTAGTTGGGAATTGGTTACTTTTCCTCTCAACCTTTGGAAATCTATTTATATGCACTAATTTCTCATTTGAAGAGAGGGGATTTTGGGGCTGAAGCATTGAGGAGAGGATGGCCTTACTTTTCATGGAGATTTTGGAGAGAAAACTTGGAGATGTGAAGGAGAGTTTGTAAGCATATGTCTTTAAGAATTTTTGGTTATCTTTGCTTTTGGGAGAGAGACATTTTTGTGAGAATTTCAATAGTTGAGAGAGGGATTCTTTGCTGTGGAATTATTTCTTTCTTTCATGGAGATTTTTGAAAGTGGATAGGGTTTGAAGGATGCATCTCAAGTTTGGATTTTTCTTCTCTTTTGTTTCCTTCCTTCTTCGATTCAACCTTCGTAGGACATGAGGTATGGATTGAATATTTTAGTTACTTGATGTATCTGATAGATTATAGATCTATTTATATATTATCATTATTTATTATATCTGTACTTTTAATTTGTATGGTTATTTTAAAGTTTTGAGTTTTTGTTTGTAAGAATTGGCATGTGTTTTCCTAGGGTTTTTAGCAACCCATTTTTGGAGATCTGTTATTATAACAATTTAAATTGCATCTATGATTTTACTAAATTGATTTTCAGGAAGTAAAATTCAGAGATCCCAAATGGGTATCTCTCTGATTTTATTTTTAGGGTCGAATTAATGCCTTATTTTTGACATTTTGGCAGACTATGCCTGTCCATTCTTGATTCCGAATTTTCTGTCAAATGTATTCGTATGCTACAGGCTGATATGATTATATAAAAGTCTAAATTTCATATTAGTGATTCTCTTAAGTCTTATCTTTCATTTCCAATTGGTTTGGTGAATTTTAATTATGTTTTGTGAAAATTACAACCGTTTTAGTGAAGGCAGGACTGAACCCTAACCAGAATTTTCTGTTTTAAACCAGAAGTCATAACTTTCTTTCCCACTGTTGGATCTTCCTAAAAATAAAATTGAGAGTCCATAATTATGTTATCTAAATCTCCACTGAAGCGATTTCCTTTATTTTATGTTTTGTGGAAGATATGGATGACTGTTCTATGATGACTATTCTTTGCATTTAATCCTTGCTTGAAATAATTCAATTTAAGAACATCATTAAGTTTTAAAGTTTCGTATGGTTACCAGAGGCTATTAGAATTTGTTTTTGGTTAATTGGATCTATGTATACTCTGAATATGTTTATAATATCACTTGGATGTCTTCTTATATGTTTGGAACATTCTGAATGCCATATTGGGTTTAGGGTTGTCAAGTGGACTAGGGACAACATATGTTTTCCTAAACTCAATCAAATGTTGTTATGGAATTGATATGAATTCTTGATGATGAATCTATTATGTTCTTATGATTTTTATATGTATGTTAGGGAACCTAAGTACACTAGGTGAGTGGCTCATAGTGAGGGGCCGGGGCCCTAAGTGGCTAGTACCAGGATAACCTACTATGAGTTATTTAATCAAGTGATAACCTAAATAAATGAATTGGGAATGAGAGATTATTGGAATGGGAAATTACACATTAATCAAGATTAATTGTGCCTCGCCCATGCCTTTAGTGCTAGTAAAGACTAAGGATGGGAGTGGGAGAAGGTACCTATGCGTAGGTACAACTGAATGACCTTGTCTGTACGAGAGGCATTCGGTTCCGCATGTGCCTACTTGGGGGCCGGGGCCAAGAGTGGCTAGTACCAGGACAACCCAAGGGGTGAGGGCTATGCGATGACACTCACCTAGCTTGTAGCTTAGAGTCTCTATCAAATTTGATCATGCCTCTGGTATTCCTTGTGGTCTTCTTGTCTTTTCCTTTTTGTTGTGACTTTGGCGAACTTTTATCACCACCTTAGGAATTTTCTAGTTGTTACCTCTTGTATGGGCCTTTGGTTCTGTCTCCTAGCTCGGGGGAGTGGGCTTATTGGTTCCACATGGTTGGGTGGTTAATATTTATATCGAGGTATTGTTCGTGATTCTCTGGATGATCCTAGCACATATTCCTTTCCAGATCTGCAGTTGAAGATTTCTTATTGGATATTTTAATATGTTGAGATGTACTTATGTATTTGAATTCATGTAATTTTTAATCTCCTAAAAGGAGTCTTGTAGTATTGATGTAATCTCAATTCAAAGAAATGCATAAGGGAATGGGTAGTTCTAGGTAAAAGAAAAGGAAAATAATGTGGAATATTAGACATGTTACTAGCATTAAAAGAAAGTGTTTATGTTATTTCTCCTATCCTCTTATGTTGTCCATATGTAAAGAAAATAATCTTAAATATAGTTATATATAATGATGTATCACAAAAATAATGTATTCTCTCTTGATGAAAGGATCCAAGGAAATTATTGAGAAATGATAGGTTAGTGATTGGAATTATTAACAATGAATGGTTATGAAACAATGCAATAAAATAGTAACTTGATTATAATGTTAATACTTGGTTCATGTTAATGAAATACCTAGGATAATGCCTACCTTAATGAATATTAATCTCTTACCTAAATTATTAGAGAAAAGTGATATAAAGGATAGTAGATGTAGATGAAATCAATATGAATTTATGGAGTGAGTTGATAAAAGGAATAATGATGTTGGATGATTAACCTATGTTTAATAAAAGAAATAAGTTAGGGACATTTAACTTGGTTCATTAAAATGAATGTAGATCTTTTAAGCTCATGATTCTGTGAATATCTTATGCATGTAAATGGTTTATATGATGTTGCTTAGGTAGCGACGTTAGGGAACCCGGGAGGACTTAAGTTGTATAAATATTACATTCAAGTAGTAGAAAATTATTTCTTCTTTTAGAAATATGAAGTGTAATGATGAATATTATTCTAGTTAAAATAAATAAATAAATTAAAAAAAAATTCACTACTTTCATTTTATAGAAGTTTTATGTCTTGTCCTCTTGGGTTGCCTGGCGGGGCGTTACATCTGGTATCAGAGCCCTAGGTTTCTACACTGGGAACTCTGGGACTCATAGCTCGCCTATGCATAACCTTGAGTATCTTCACTTTGTCTCTTTTTGGATTATGTTGTTATGCTAAAACTTGAATCTTAGGAAACGAAGGCTACATTTCGTGTTCTCATGTTGTATTGTCTTACAAGGGCACACCTATTCCTCTATGATTGAGTTATATTCTAACAATTACTTATGTTTTTGCATAATGAGATCAATGATGTGTTAAGTGTATGTTTCCTATAATATTAATAGAATGGCGAAGAATTCTTGAGACTTGTGTTTGTTTTCTTAAAAGGTAATGGTATCCCTAGAAGGGTCAAAAGTTAAAGGATACTAAATATTTTGAATCTTAATTATGGTCGTAGATAATATTACCCCCTGATCCTACCTATAATATAATGTTGTGCACTCTATCTTCTTACAAATACCTAGTTGAATTTTATCCTACTCAAGGTATCTTAGAAATAGATTTTTTTTGGATCCTTAAAAGAAAGAAATGATTGTGGTAGTACTTGATAGGATTAAAAGGGAAATAATTAAATTACATGGCTAATAATATGTACCTAGGAAAGAAGTGAAAAAAATAAATAAGGAACAAATAATCTACTGTCATATGTATTTCTCTCTCTCTCTCTCTTCCCTCTTAAGAAATAAGTTTTGCATGACTAAAATTGTTTAGACAAGGCAATAATATATTAGAAAAATTTGTAAATACTCAATTAGGAAACCCTTGGGTGAAGGACCTATGTCCCCAAGATTTTATCATAGGCTATAATTCACATTTTCATTTAGGAAGAGGAATTTTTGTCCCTATCTTGGTAAGAAGTTATATCCTTTCTGCATATCTTATTAAATTGCACAAAAAAGATTTAAGATAACATAATCAAGAAATTCTAGGGAAGAGTATGTGCGATGATGGATTATCTGTACTAATGATAGAAGTGTTTTTATTAAATATATGTCTTGCAAAATGCCTAGTGAATAGTTAGGATCCTAGATGGGTATTTTGGAAACAAATTCATGTTTTGTATACATTGTGATCAACACCATAGTAGTAAGAAATTAACAACATTAAGTGATTGAAAAACTATGAATAAGGAGTTGTTGTGGTAAATAAATGTTATAGAAATGTACCTTACTCAATTACTACTTAGAACTGATGTTATCTCAAAATTTTAAAGTGTATGAGGGTAATGTTTCAAATAGGTAAAGGGTATAAATTAAAGTTATGTACAGTAGTTAATGTTATTAATTTAGATGTTGTGGTTATAGTAGTAGGACTTGTATACTTCTTTCTCTCTTGATGGATCTATGATCATTATGAAATAAAGAATTTGAAATAACTCTTAAGTAAATGCTATATGGAAACCTCCTGACATGAAAATTAGGGAAAAGTGCATAGATAAATAGTAAGTTTTAAGAAGGGATCCCAACTTAATGAATAATAGTGCAATAAATTGTAAATTGTTTAGATCTCCTCTAGTGTGTGAATGTATTTTTGGAAATCAAGCACTACAACTATTATGAAAGATGACTTAGAATATGTATATTGTAAAATTTGTGTGTCCTATGTCATTGGAATTCTACTTAAAGCTTTGATGGAAAGGAATATTTCTTATAAAACTATGTGTTAATGAAAATGGTAAGTTTCAAATATCTAGATTATTTTATTTTCATGATTACAAAAGTAAATAAAAATTATTTGATGTATTCCCTTCATGATCATAACAAATATAAATGTTACATACCTCTCTATGTTTGGTATTCATAGCTTGTAAGGGACACAAATTTTGGACCCTATTTGTAATAAGGTCTCACAGGTTGTATTATGTAGGGTTAGATTATGTCTCAAAAGGAAAAATATATCATAAATTATTTCTTTCTTTTTATACTGGTTACCATAGATAGGAACTTTGATATTGTGAAAGGAAGTGATAATCTCAGTTAGTAAAACATGCAATTTCATAATATATTGATATTAGTGAGTAAACATGAATACCTTAGAGTTTCAACTTGATAACAATAATTTTTATGTAATTTCAAGTATCTTATTAACAAACTTACTGCATAAAGTGATAGAATCACATAGTTAATTCTTTTTAAAAGTCATTACTAATTGAACTGAGTTAATCTATACTAAAGTTGTAATAAGATAGAATTTACCAAAACTCTTGATAGGAGAAGTATGTGTGCAGTCATTAAATGAGGTTCTAGAATAGTAATATTACAATTCTGTTAGCTAATGTGCGATATATAGTTCACCTTCCCGACTTCCAGGAGTAAGTCGAATCTTAGTGGGGGAAGATGTAATACCCCTCTAACCCTAATATAAGTTTTGTGTTTTTGAAAGAATTAAGATCCTTCGATGTTTTCTTATAGCTTAAGTTGTACACGATACTTGTTTGATCTATTCCTATAGTTGTTTATAATAATTTCATAAGCTAGTACTCAGTGATTCTAATATCAGACATACTATCTAAAGGTATCACTTTTGTATGTATTTATCTCCATGTATGTATTGAGTACCTACAAGACCTTTATGAACATAGTTAGGATGTTATATGATATGTACTTGATAGATATATATAAGTGGTTATTTATATTTTCTTCTATTAAGGTTACTTTGGATGAATCTTGTATCTCACTTAATGATTTGATTATGTTGATTTATTATTAGTATTGATAAGAGACTAACACAATGCTTGAGATTCTAACTTTCGTTATGATGATGCTACATGCTTTGAGTGTATATATATACATGATGTGTTTTCATGATTCAGGACGAAGTCGTAGTTACTCACATAGCTGAGGTCCACACGATGTATCGATCCTGGTCATTTGTCTGCAATGTTTTCTTTTATACGTATATCCGTGCATATGTATTTCTTCTTTGTGATGCAGGCTTGCAGGTACCGGGCATCGACTTCACCTGGCTTCACAGGTCTGAGCATGCCCTCAAATCCTCAATGGTTGTTGTTATGGAGATAGTACTAAGGCCCCTACATGAGTCTTCCTTTATCATTATTCCAATTTGGGAATATTAGGGTTCCTTCTTTGTCAGTCAACCTTTGGGTCAAAAACCCAGATCCAACGCACCCGGTTGGGCATGGTTGTAGTTAGTGCCTTGTGGCCACTTGAATCCATTTGGTTGTATGATTTATTTACTCATTTTATTTATTTCTCCTTCTTGGTATGATTCTTAGTTAATCTTTCTATGTTGTGTTTCAGGAGTTTGGCTTGACTTTCCTTGTTGACTTTGGTTGACCTTGTTTGATCTTATAGTTTTCTCAATATGTTTCATAGTTGATTTTTATGGCCTCTTTCGATGATTAGATTTATTTTGAGGCATGTGATTTTATTCTACCTCAGTGTTATATCCTATAGTAATTATAAATAGGTAATAATATTGTGATCTATTACTTCATAATCTTATAGATTATAGTGTTTGGTATTTGGCATGTATCTATATAAATATATATATATATATATATATATATATATATATATATATATATATATATATATATATATATATATATATATATATAGAAATATATATATGGGTGCACACATATATGTATTTATATATATATAATTTATATGTGATTATATGTTAATTATTGTAGATATTGTTGATGGTGTATATTTCAGGATTAATGTAAAGTATAATATTATTAATAATTAAATATTAAATAATGCGAGGTATATTATTCTCAATTGTTAATTATTAATAATGAGGATAGGTTATATATATAGATATTGATGTAATTAATGATGGCATATGCATATATGTTAAGATAATATTACATGTGTGTATGAATGAATACAAATAATCTTTTATTGTATATTTAAGTAATATAGTTGTATGATATTAAGTTATTTTATAATACCCTTTAGTTAAGAGTTAGTTGGGAATTGGTTACTTTTCCTCTCAACCTTTGGAAATCTATTTATATGCACTACTTTCTCATTTGAAGGGAGGGGATTTTGGGGCTGAAGCATTGAGGAGAGGATGGCCTTACTTTTCATGGAGATTTTGGATAGAAAACTTGGAGATGTGAAGGAGAGTTTGTAAGCATATGTCTTTAAGAATTTTTGGTTATCTTTGCTTTTGGGAGAGAGACATTTTTGTGAGAATTTTAGTAGTTGAGAGAGGGATTCTTTGCTATCGAATTATTTCTTTCTTTCATGGAGATTTCTGAAAGTGGATAGGGTTTGAAGGATGCATCTCAAGTTTGGATTTTTCTTCTCTTTTGTTTCCTTCCTTCTTCGATTCAACCTTCGTAGGACATGAGGTATGGATTGAATATTTTAGTTACTTGATGTATCTGATAGATTATAGATCTATTTATATATTATCATTATTTATTATATATGTACTTTTAATTTGTATGGTTATTTTAAAGTTTTGAGTTTTTGTTTGTAAGAATTGGCATGTGTTTTCCTAGGGTTTTTAGCAACCCATTTTTGGAGATCTGTTATTATAAAAATTTAAATTGCATCTATGGTTTTACTAAATTGATTTTCAGGAAGTAAAATTCAGAGATCCCAAATGGGTATCTCTCTGATTTTATTTTTAGGGTCGAATTAATGCCTTATTTTTGACATTTTGGCAGACTATGCCTGTCCATTCTTGATTCCAAATTTTCTGTCAAATGTATTCGTATGCTACAGGCTGATATGATTATATAAAAGTCTAAATTTGATATTAGAGATTCTCTTAAGTCTTATCTTTCATTTTCAATTGGTTTGGTGAATTTTAATTATGTTTTGTGAAAATTACAACCGTTTTAGTGAAGGCAGGTCTGAACCCTAACCAGAATTTTCTGTTTTAAACCAGAAGTCATAACTTTCTTTCCCACTGTTGGATCTTCCTAAAAATAAAATTGAGAGTCCATAATTATGTTATCTAAATCTCCACTGAAGTGATTTCCTTTATTTTATATTTTGTGGAAGATATGGATGACTGTTCTATGATGACTATTCTTTGCATTTAATCCTTGCTTGAAATAATTCAATTTAAGAACATCATTAAGTTTTAAGGTTTCGTATGGTTACCAGAGGCTATTAGAATTTGTTTTTGGTTAATTGGATCTATGTATACTCTGAATATGTTTATAATATCACTTGGATGTCTTCTTATATGTTTGGAACATTCTGAATGCCATATTGGGTTTAGGGTTGTCAAGTGGACTAGGGACAACATATGTTTTCCTAAACTCAATCAAATGTTGTTATGGAATTGATATGAATTCTTGATGATGAATCTATTATGTTCTTATGATTTTTATATGTATGTTAGGGAACCTAAGTACACTAGGTGAGTGGCTCATAGTGAGGGGCCGGGGCCCTAAGTGGCTAGTACCAGGATAACCTACTATGAGTTATTTAATCAAGTGATAACCTAAATAAATGAATTGGGAATGAGAGATTATTGGAATGGGAAATTACACATTAATCAAGATTAATTGTGCCTCGCCCATGCCTTTAGTGCTAGTAAAGACTAAGGATGGGAGTGGGAGAAGGTACCTATGCGTAGGTACAACTGAATGACCTTGTCTGTACGAGAGGCATTCGGTTCCGCATGTGCCTACTTGGGGGCCGGGGCCAAGAGTGGCTAGTACCAGGACAACCCAAGGGGTGAGGGCTATGCGATGACACTCACCTAGCTTGTAGCTTAGAGTCTCTATCAAATTTGATCATGCCTCTGGTATTCCTTGTGGTCTTCTTGTCTTTTCCTTTTTGTTGTGACTTTGGCGAACTTTTATCACCACCTTAGGAATTTTCTAGTTGTTACCTCTTGTATGGGCCTTTGGTTCTATCTCCTAGCTCGGGGGAGTGGGCTTATTGGTTCCACATGGTTGGGTGGTTAATATTTATATCGAGGTATTGTTCGTGATTCTCTGGATGATCCTAGCACATATTCCTTTCCAGATCTGCAGTTGAAGATTTCTTATTGGATATTTTAATATGTTGAGATGTACTTATGTATTTGAATTCATGTAATTTTTAATCTCCTAAAAGGAGTCTTGTAGTATTGATGTAATCTCAATTCAAAGCAATGCATAAGGGAATGGGTAGTTCTAGGTAAAAGAAAAGGAAAATAATGTGGAATATTAGACATGTTACTAGCATTAAAAGAAAGTGTTTATGTTATTTCTCCTATCCTCTTATGTTGTCCATATGTAAAGAAAATAATCTTAAATATAGTTATATATAATGATGTATCACAAAAATAATGTATTCTCTCTTGATGAAAGGATCCAAGGAAATTATTGAGAAATGATAGGTTAGTGATTGGAATTATTAACAATGAATGGTTATGAAACAATGCAATAAAATAGTAACTTGATTATAATGTTAATACTTGGTTCATGTTAATGAAATACCTAGGATAATGCCTACCTTAATGAATATTAATCTCTTACCTAAATTATTAGAAAAAAGTGATATAAAGGATAGTAGATGTAGATGAAATCAATATGAATTTATGGAGTGAGTTGATAAAAGGAATAATGATGTTGGATGATTAACCTATGTTTAATAAAAGAAATAAGTTAGGGACATTTAACTTGGTGCATTAAAATGAATGTAGATCTTTTAAGCTCATGATTCTGTGAATATCTTATGCATGTAAATGGTTTATATGATGTTGCTTAGGTAGCGACGTTAGGGAACCCGGGAGGACTTAAGTTGTATAAATATTACATTCAAGTAGTAGAAAATTATTTCTTCTTTTAGAAATATGAAGTGTAATGATGAATATTATTCTAGTTAAAATAAGTAAATAAATTAAAAAAAAATTCACTACTTTCATTTTATAGAAGTTTTATGTCTTGTCCTCTTGGGTTGCCTGGGGGGGCGTTACACAATGCATTTCATTTAGGGGATAACTATGTTTCAAGTCTGCATTCTGTATTGATGATATATTATGAATGTGATAATCTACATTAAGGGCCAGTTGAAATGATGTTCATAGATAGCATGGCATGATGCCTAAATAAAAATAAATAGTGCAGTAACAGGGCATGATAATAGCTGCAATACCATAAGGAATGTGCCAACAGTAGTAATAAATCATCTACATGAACATCAAATTACAATCAATGTTATGTACCAGGTCTATACCCTTAATATAGAGGATCACAAATAGCAGTGATAACAGTGCTTTCATTTTCACAGTATCATACACTTGGTAATCTCAGGTTTTCATGACACCAATGTATAGATGGACAAGCAAAATAAAGTAGTAAGTGATGAATATGATGCTTTATTCTTTCATGACTATAACAGCATATGGCATGTCATCATTTATAATAGGGATGCTCAACAAATAACTAGATATGTTCAAGAAAATAATAGGGACATTGTAATGTAAATGCTCGCGGGCCAATGTTTGAATACTCAAGTATTAACAATGGCAGTGATGTTTCTACTTACGGGCTAGGCAGTCCAACACACGGCTCAATGACCTTGGTGCTTGGTCATGAGTTTTCTTGGTTCATCACCTCATACCATAGTATGTCAAGGGACATGATAGAATACAAAGAAAATGTAGAAGGCTCGGCCCCAAACATAGAGAACAATAATATGTACCGGGCCCTCAATGTGACAGTAAACACAAGGAAGATTTGGTCATAAGCTCGAGTAGGAGGGTGCCACAGAAGGTTATATACAATGTGTTGATAACAGATAACAAATTTCATGCCCTAGCTATTGACAAAAGCACTGCATGTGCACGATGCCATTCATTCCAATGCTAGCAATCAAATGCAAGGAATATAAAGGGAATGATAACAAAATAGATGCCATGCTATTTATTAAAAATAGTAATTCCCTAGCATGCCTAGGCTATGCATGGGAGAAACACCAATAGTTTCAAATACGATGGTTCACGAGCTCAAACATATAATAATAGTAAACGGAGAGCAATATGTGCCATGCCCTAATGTCATAGAAACCATTAAAATACAATGCAAAGGAGCCAAATAATAGCAAATACAGAGTATGCCCTAGCCTTAGCATTATCGGGCTTTCAACAGAAAATAATGAAGATACCCACATATGGTACAATGCTCTCAAGATTTCAACATACAAAAAATGTACAAAAGCAAAAAAATGCAATAACAGAGATACAAGATCAAGATAGTAAATAAAGGAAATTAAACAATTGTTGATGCCCTAGCAACTCATGGGCCACCATGAGGGCTTCAAACTTTAACACGTTGCTACAACGAATACATATTGATACCAATACCATGCCAAAAGAGCTTACAGTGAGAAAATACTTCAAATACATATGCCATTGAGAATAAAAACCAAATGCCCTCAAGACAGAGAGGAGACACAATGCTATCAAATGCAAAAATAAGATGAAATGAAAATGCAGAGAAATAAATGCAAGCTCAATAACAATGCCATTATCTTTCCCTCGAAGGAGCCGAACAATAATACTATAACCTCAAAGCTCAAATCAAATGAAAATGATGATGCTAGAATGTAATAACCTACCTCAACTTCATGATGTCATGAAAAGATGGATGTTTCTTTTCCAGGCTACAGTGAACTACCGGTGATGAATGGCAACTTGCCAAATGCCAAGCAAGGAAGATGGAATTGCCAGCTGCCGAGCTTAGAAGATCACATTTGCAGAGGATCCACATCTTTGAGTAGGGTTTTAATATTGTGCTTGATTTTCTCCCCTTTCTTTTAGGGTTGAGAAATTGGATGCCACGTTATTTTCAACTTTGGGTTGTGTATTGTAATTGTTTATAAATATTTTCCCTGATATTTGGGTTGAAAATATTTAATATTCACTTGTAACCTAAAGTTGAGTCCTAAGGTCATTGGGTTAAAATTAGGACTAGGATTATATTTGAGGCGAGTCCTAGGTTTTAACATATTTATGTGTCAAGTGGATATATAAGTTGTAAACATTTCAAATGTGTTTTGCCCTTTTTATTTAGGGTTGAAAACTATTTGATAATGTATTTAAATCCACTTCATTTGGTTTAGTAAAGGGGAATATTTTAATTGTAGAAGTCATTACAAAACCTTGTTGTAAGATGTTTTGACATGTGGTGTTCTTATAAACCACTGTCATAATATCATTTATTTTGCATGACTTAGTGGGTCTTGGGTCTCCCTTTGACTAGTCTTTTTTAGGGACCCCACTTTTTCCATCCCCCTAGATTCTCAGGAATTGGGCATCCAAATTTCAGAGTGGCGTGATCATGGTCTTGGTGGCAGAATTTTTCTATTCTTGGCAAGGTGGTGGTCTTGATGGTAGATTCTGGATTTTCTATATATGCCTCTCACTTAGGTGATAGGAGGCTAGTTCTTCATTCCCTCATTTCTCAGGAGGTGAATTTTGTAGCTCTTGTGAAGCAATCTAATATTGTAGCTCCTTTTTTTTTCTAGCTAATAGCAAAATCGTCCCTTCTTTTTCTACAGTTTGTGAGGTTGTCAATGAACTTAGTATTGTGTATTGTGGTTGAATTTGATCCTTTGCATAGTATTATGTTCATTTGATGGTTTTGCAAGAGTTGATGTTCTGGAAGGTTTTCAAATTTGTGTGCATTATATTGTGTTGAGTTGTGAAAATCATCTTTCCTTCTCATTCACATTCAGCACCTGATTGTTTTTTCTAAAAGAAAATCATCTTTGAGGAAGTTGTGGAATCCTTGTTATGTGCTAGAGTTATACTGTGAGTTGGTTTCAGTTTGTGGATCTATTTAGTTTGGTGAATCACCTAAGTTAGATTTAGTTTCGGTTTTATGCAATCTCTATCCCTTTCCCTTCAAAGTTGGTACAGTTTAGGTGATACAAACGGGGAAGCCGGCCCTTAATCCAGAGGTTTATTCTCAAGAAGCAGTCCCACATCTTGAGAGTATTCCCATGTTTCATGAGATTGCTGGGTTTTATACTTAGCCATCACGGGTGCAATCCCCAGTGACAACATTTCTTTCAAGGAAAGAATTAAAAGTTCTCATATTTCATCTTGAAGAGTAAATATATTTGTGTGGATTTTTTGATGACAATAGTGTTTGGTTAATAGAATAGTTTGTAAGGAAATCTATTTGGATTTGCAGTTGGCATGTAAGGCATACTGTTGTATTTCTTTTAGAATTTACTTGTTGATCTGCATTTTGATTCTACTGCCCATTAGATAAGGCACTGGTTTGGTGTTTGTTTCTTATAGTTTTATCTTTCATAGATCTTAGAAGAAAAACTAAAATTTTTACATCATTTACCAGTACATTTTCATTTCATGTTTATTGCACAAATTAGATTAGACTGTTCCTAAGTCTCACAGTCCATATTTCTTGATTCCTTAAAGAGAGAATCATATAGGTTGTCCCTCCTTAAAAGGAAGAAGGATGAGAATCTATAAATCACTGATCTTTTCTTTATTTACAATCATGTTTTTCCTGGTTAAACTCTGCATTAAATTGATCATGGTCATATGCAAAATATTCTATAGATTGATGCATTAGAAGGGTTAATAGCAGATCAGTGTCCACTCACATAAGAACTGTATAATTAGTTATCATTAAAAGGTAATACCTGCCCGAGTATGTGGAGCTAAAAAATGAAGGAGGATCTTATCCAATCCTCAATAATTAGGTCTTTATCTTGTTAGAATTAGTCTCAAGGAACATAAATTCAACCCTCAGTTTGATCCTACAAGAAAAATCCCTAACAAGACTCAAGGTCAAGGTAAAGTTTCAGAGACTAAGAGACTGCTTAGTCTACAAGTCTCCAGATGAGCAAGAGTTAAAGGTGAGTTAAGAGACCAGTCTAGAGTGGCCAATCAACTAATGTCACTTGACACATTTTGGTGCCTTTTGAGAGAAAAGTGTAATAATAATAGAAAAATCCAGATTTGAAAGTTAAATATAAAATCAAGTTAAAAAGATACAGTTTGCACATTTGAATTAAATCCAAAATTTAAATGACAAGAAGCTTGATTTTTATCAGAACATAGGCATAGAAGATGAGGAATTTGATGGAGGTGTTTATTTTCATTTTCAAAGAAGTGGGAAAGAGTAGGAAGAGGTTTTGATTTTGGATCAAATCTTGTTGCAGAGGTAAATGCAGTTGCAGATGACCAAGTGAAAGAGGATAAAAATTTAGACAGAAAAATGACTGTAAAGATGGAAGTAGTTGTAGATATTTTTGGGGACAGACAGGTGTCAGTGACTGAGATGGTTTTCTCCATTCTCCTATATCTAGTTTTTTCTCCATTGTAATGAAGAGGTTGTAATTTCTACTGCAAGGTAGATTTATAGTTTGTTGTCTAGGTTTGGTGTTTATTGTTTGGATATTTTGAAGCAGTGTGGATTAATGAAATACAATGCAATTCCTATTCTATATTGTCTTGTCTCTTTTATATTATGTTTGTGCTCTAGTGTGTTTTGTTTATGAGGCATCTAAAACATACTAGCTATAAGGTAGCTTGTCTAATTATTTATGAGTTTCTTTCAAGGAGAGAACTAAGTTCCATAAGTAATTTCAGAGAGCAAAACATTGTTGTAAGGATCTGATGAAGAAGTATGGAAATGAGAAGATAGTTTGTAAGGCACTCTATTTGGATTGCATATAGTTTGTAAGGCATTCTATAGTATCTTCATTAGTTTGTTTCTGTGGATTCATATTTTCATTGACTCTTTGCCCAAGGAATAGGCACTAGTCTAGGGTTTGATTATCAATCTTTTCTTTATCCAGTTAATCAATTATATCTCAATTACTTAGAACAAATGAGCTGAACTCATAAGGATTTGTATCAGTAGGATACTATCCAATTTGTTGATTCCTTGAAGAGTGAATCACTAGGTTTCCACTCCTTAACAAGGAAGAAGGATGATAATCCTTATCTTACTGGTTCTTTCTATTCTTACAATCATGGTTTGTCTGGTTAAGCTCTGTATTCAGTTGATTTTGGTCATCTGCAGGGTGTTTTACAAGTTGATTCAATAAAGGTAAATAGAAAATCAGTGTCCACTTTAATCTATATTGTGTAATTAGTAATTATTCAGAGGTAAAACCTTCCTGAGCATGTGGAGCTCAAAAATAAAGGAGGATCTTATCTAATCCTTAGTAAATAGGCTTTTCTTTTGTCTAAATCAGTATTAAGAGGCATAGTATTCAAGTAGTCATTCAAGCACTATGATTCATGCAAGAAAAATCCCTAACAGGGGGATGGCTCACTTCAATCTTTGCTGAAAAGACCTAAAAACACATCATAAGGTATGATCCTATGATTTCATCTCAGTATAAAAATGGTGAAATGTATTAAAACAAGTTTTATAGTATATAGTATATACTAGCTTACTAAATCTAAATTTGATTTCTTGGTAACAAATTAAAATGCAAGTCATGTGAAGAAATCTTAATTTTTTTATAATATCATATATAATTCTTCATTATTAGTGATCTATCTAATCAATAAGCTCATATTTTTTAATATACATAGTATATAGTATATACTCACTTACTATCCTTGATTTTCTTTCTTGGTAACCCAATAAAACACATTTCTCATGCATTGAAAACTAAGATAAATTGATCAACCCTTAAGTTGTTTAATGGGTTGATACCAAACTAAGATAGGAAAGAGAAATGTGAAAATAATTTTTTTTAATGGAATGCTAGAATTGAATCAATCCAATGATCATTGTTTACTCCATATACTCTATAAGGTGTACCATGTCCTATCCTTTCTATGTTCAACTTGTAAACCATCTCATTTGATTGTTGGTTATAACAGTCAGATTTGTGACAGTTTGGAGTTAGGTACAGTCAATTTTTGGGGAGTTATGAGTTTACTTGTATTAAAATCCATGTGAGTTGATGTAGATCCCTCTACTATCACCCAAAGGAAACCAACTCAACTTGAGGATTGTACAAGCATCTTGGAATCCACTCAAGGAATTAGTCTTACTCAAGGATCAAATAGAGCACCCTAATTTTTGTTCACCAAACCCTCAACCATGTTGAACAAGTTCACTTCCTCATTTCCTTTCCCTCCAAATTCCTTTAGCACTAACCCTAACTCCAAGCTTCACTCTTGACCCTTAACCTCAACTCTTTCTCTCTCAACCGACCCCATCCTTGGTCCTCACACACATGAATGTCCTTGTTCCCACTAAGACATTAAAAATTCTCAAAATATCCCTTAAAAAAGTTCTCAAACCATCTAAGGTTTCATTCCAACACCCTAGACCCAAGAACCCTCTCTAGGCCTGTCTAGTAGCCCTTCACAAATAGTGATCTGCAAATTGCACAAATGTTTCCCAAACAACCTAGTGAAGTCTTTACATTTTAAAGTACCCTTTTTTAATTTATTGAATCTATGTTAGACTCATATCTCCATCATTTGATTGGTGAACCTTTCCATCACCCTATAACTCTCCATCTAGGCCTAATTAGCCCTCGCATAACAAAGAAACACCTATACCAAATTACTTCCAAGACTCCATAACCCCAAACAGTCTTACAAAATGATACCAAATAAAAACTTTTCAACTTTATTTAATCATACCCACTCATTCACATTCCCATTTATCAAACCCTCACCTTTTGGGCTAGTAGCCTAGGGCTTTATGGGAAACATCCTTCCCTACAACCCTCGACCCCAATAATAGTTCCAACACCTTCCCCTAAATTCATATGGATATAACCAATCATAAAACATCCCCTACCTTCACCGGGAATCTCCAACCAACAACTGGTGCTTGTTAAGTGCACCCTTCACTATGTTCTCCATGAGGACTGTCACTGCTCCCTTACCACCTTGCACTCTCCTTGCATTAAAAACAACATAGAATACATAGGATAAAACTAGGACATCTCCCACCAAACCATAATGATCATAAGGGTGGTAGTTCCCTTATATGATTAAGGAATACAACCTTAAACTACTGACTGTGCCCTCTAAAAGCCAGTCATAGTCACATCAGTTAATTCTTCTTCCTTGAGGTCAAACCAAATGCTAAGGTAAATACATAAACATGATAATAAGATATGGATGAGTGTTTTATATTAATTAACCAAGCCTTAATCATGTTTCATCAACCATTGGAGTTATGGATTCGCTGACTGTTCCTTCAGGATAGTGAGATACAAAAATGTAGAGAAATAGATTTTATTGATGATAGCCCTATTACATCTTCATGGTTTTTCACACCACCTTTCTTCAAACCCTTCCTCATGTGGATCCCCCCTCAAAATAGACTCCATTCTCTCCAAATAACCCAACAACTAGCAACTAACTATTTTTTTAATTGTTCCTAAACAGTCTAAACTAATTGTCAACAAAATAAACCAAAGATTGTTGTCAAGTTAACAACAAAAGTTGTCAACTCAACAACATAACATCTAATGCCCATACTTAAAGACTTATAAAAGGTTTAAAGACAACCTTTTTAATCCAATCTAACCTATAACCCCCATATGACCCTTATAGGCCATATTTTTGCCAATAAGAGGAAATTACACATTTTTGCACCTTGAGTGCTTTGACATCACCTTTAAGGCTCTAGTGGCCATAATAAAAATATTATTGACCTTATAGGTCTTTCACCAATTCATATTCTCTAGGATTAACATAATGACCCCTAATGACCCCTAGGTTTACTTTATCCTTTTAAATGCCATAAAGGCTTGCATCCTTGATCTCATTACAATATGATCAGTATATGATAAAAACACCATTGCATGACCATTATTGGTCTATTAAATCATCAAATGACCCTTGAGGGCCATGTTGTATTCACCTCCACCCAAGGATCTATCAGTTACCCTAGTACACTCCTTAGGTCCTGTCCTTGACCTTGGTGCTCCTGCACCATGAGTGGAAGGAGAGAAGTAGGGTGGGATGTGTAAGAGACCAAATTTGTAATGATTCTAATCAATAAATAAAAATCATCCTTGTAATAGTAAATCTCTACCCGTGGGTACAGTCACTACAACAGTGAATTAAATTGCTTATGGAAATATGTTTTTGAGTGAATAGTGATGTAAGATCATTGCCTTGTGTCAAAACTAAATAGATCAATGATCAAAGTTTTTAGAATATGAGAACATGTATATTTAGTGGAGGCTAGAAGGGATATTTGTGAAGATTTTCTAGATCTCTAAAATTCTACAGAATATCTTCTTTACTGAGTTGAGGTGGGACAAAAGTAACATAGGTCTATGAAACCTTCACAATATCCCTTCTTTAGCCTCCATCATACCTCTTCTCAAAATCTGGAAATGCTTCAAAGAAACAGGTGATGAACATGTAGATTTTCCTAAGCACTACTAGAAGCTGACCCAGCAACACGTGTACTATTGTGAAAATCATCAGAAGTCCATTTGTTGCCGCGTTTAATTCCCAGTAATGCTTGGTCAAATCTTCATGTTTATCAAATGTAAATGGAATACTTTGTGCCTGACATACTTAAATGGAATACACCAAGAAGTACCAAATGATGAATGCTCAATTTTTGTAATGACAAAGCATCAGAACTATCCATTTCTAGAACTTGATTTTCTATAGTCTTAATAAATTTTCTATAGTCCTAATGATTTTTCTTTTTTTTTTTCTTTTGTCCCTTTTTGATTTCCTATGTCTGTGCTTGGTGACATGATTTTGAACATTTTTGACAAAGCGTGTTTCTTTTTTTGATTGTCATGGGGTTCTACATTGTTTGTTTCTCTTGATAAATTAGGCCTTGCATTTGAATTTTTGTTCACTATTTTATTTCAGCTTGATATTTCATTCATTTTTCATATACACAGAGTCTACACATGTTGATAAAAAGATGAGCTATTTGATTTAGGTTTACTATTCATGATTGTAAATGGTCAATATTTCTAATGGTACTCCTTGGTGCATTCCATTTAAAAATATTCATGTTTCTATGGCTATGATAAATGTGCCTCTTTGTTGAGAAAATTAGAGTTGACAAAATGGTTGTTCAATGATTGTAGCTACCATTAGAGCCATTTCATATTCACAGGTGATGAACATGCAAATTTTCATAAGCACTACTAGGAGCTTACCCTGCAACATGTACTATTGTGAAAAATCATCACAAGTCCATTTTTTGCAGGGTCTAGCTCCCAGTAATGCTTGGTCAACAAATCTGCATGTTTGTCACCTATGCATATACCTTCTCTGATCGACTCTTATATGCACAGGTGATGAAATCTTAGATTTTCCTAAGCAGTATTGTGATGAACAAGTGATGAACATGCAGATTTTCCTAAGCCCTACTGGGAGCTGACCCTACAACACATGTAGTACTATTGTGAAAAATCATCACAAGTCCATTTGTTACAGGGTCTAGTTCCCAACAATGCTTGGTCAAATCTGCATGTTTGTCACCTGTGCATATACCTTCTCTGATCAAATCTTATATGCACACATGAAGGCTATATATACATAGGTTACCCAAGACTACTAGGAGCTTACCTAGCAACACATGTACTATTGTGAAAATCATATTTTCCTAAGCACTACTAGGAGCTTAACCAACAACACATGTACTATTGTGAACATGCAAATTTTCCTAAGCACTAATGGGAGCTTACCTAGCAACACATGTACTATTGTGAAAATAATATCACAAGTCCATTTGTTGCTGGGTCAAGCTCCCAGTAATGCTTGGTCAAATCTACATGTTTGTCGAATCTAAATGGAATACTTTGTGCTTGACATACTTAAATAGAATAAACAATACCAAATGATGAATGCTCAATTGTCGTAATGGCAAAGCATCAGAACCGTCCATTTCTAGATTTTGATTTTCTATAGTCTTAATGATTTTTCTATAGTCCTAATGATTTTGAACATTGTTGACAAATAGTGTTTCTTTTTGTGATTATAGTCTTAATGATTTTTCTATAGTCATAATGATTTTTCTTATTTCTTGTCTTTTGTCCCTTTTTGATTTCAATTGTCTATGCTTGGTGGCAAGATTTTGTCACCTTCTTTTGATGGTATATTTCATTCACTCTATGTGGAATCCTATTTTGTTCACTATTTTATTTCAGCTTGATATTTTATTTATTTTTCATTTACACAGAGACTACACATGCTGATAAAAAATGAGCTATTTGATTTAGGTTTACTTTTCATGATTGTAAATGGTTAATATTTCTGATGGTAATCCTTGGTGTATTCCATTTAAAAATAATCAGGTTTCTATGGCTATGATAAATGTCCCTTTGTGTTGAGAAAATTAGAGTTGAGAAAATGGTTGTTTAGTGACGATTTGTATTTGTAGGTTGCAAACAAATCATCCTTCTTCCATCGAGTCATTTCATTCAAGAAAGACCATGTCTGACAATATCAAACCACAACAAAATAGGGAGAAAATTACTAGATTGTGGTCTAACTTTAAAAGAAAAGGTGATGGAAAATGTTATTGTCCCTGCAAAATTTGTAAGGGCTTAAATACTTGAAGATATCTAATCAAAATAGTTGAGGAACATTGTAGGAAGCATGGTCACATTGAAGGGGGAAATGAAGTTCATCCATTGGTATGTATTTTAATAATTTATAAAATACATAAGACATGATTTAATGATGACATCATGGTCATGGTTAATTTAAGGTCATCATTTTGATATAGGTCAACCAACCTGAGTTTCATGTTATGGACCATAACAATCTGGAGAATGTGGATTTCCAAATGAGGGAACATGGAGGTGTGAATATCAAAGTAGAAGGTAATGATCCCATGGAAGAAGATCATGATGATCAAGAAGATCACGATGATCAAGATGATCAAGATGATCAAGATGATGATGATGATCAAGATGATGCAAATGAACTTGATGTACCTATACTTGAGAAGGCATACAAGATCCTATACAAAGGCTCCCAAACAACTCTTCTTGCCACTATATTGTTTTTGGTGAACTTGAAGGTTATGAATGGTTTATCCAATTTAGAAATGATACATATGTTAAGGTATGTCATTTTTTTCATTTTTTTAGTCATAATTTCCTTACAATTAACAAAGGGTGAATCATGTACCAATTAATATTTTTTATATTAAAAAATTATATTTTTGGTCGTAGGTTGATAGGTGAGTGTTTGTTACCACCATCAAATATTCTACCTTGCTCGTATCGAGAATTATATGCCATTATGAAAGATATTGGAATGTACAATCAAACAATACATGCATGTCTGAATGATCATATTATATATCATAAACAACATAAATTTTCAACAGAATGCCCTAATTGTCATATTAGTAGATATCAATCATATCAAATAAAAAAAGGTTCCTCACAAGGTTCTTCAGTATATTCCCATTATTCCACGTATGCAATGATTATTCAGGTGCAATAGCTTGGCATAATTTATAGATTACTATGCACACAATAGAAGTCGAGATGAAATTATGAGAATGCCTACAGATAGTTTGACATTTAAGAAAATAGAGGAAACTTGGACACACTTTAAAGAAGAACCTCATAATCTCAAGCTTTCATTGATAGTGAACGATGTCAATCCGTTTGGAGAGATGAGATCTATTTACTTGGTGTGTCTTGTTTTTGTTATCAACAATAAAATTTCTCCTTGGATGTCCATAAAGAGGGAGCACATAATGTTGGCAATGATTGTTTCAGGTATTTTTCATTTAATAGTCATCTAAATTAATTTATTATAAATAATCCATCAAAATGGTCATAATAATTATGTAATATTTTTTTTCATTCAACTAGGTAAGTACCAAGTTAAAGATATGAATGTATATATTAAGCCCCTTATCAATGAGTTGATGGTGTTATGGAATGAGGTCACTATGTATGACATCTCTAGACCAATAGGACAAAGACAATTTCAATTCCATGCAATGCTTGTATGGACAATACATGATGCCCATGGGCTAACACATTTTTGTGGTATGTTATTTTTTTAACACCTCTTTTTTGGTATGTTATAGTGCTAACACAAAATTAACATATTTAATCCAATTATACATGATCTTGTAGGTCTTCAGATAAAGGAAAAATTTGCATGTCTAGTTTGTGGTCCAAAGATGAAATCTCATCATTGAAAAAGTTTAGGAAAGTAGGTGTTCAATGAGCATAGACACTTTCTCCATAGAAATCATAAGTACCGAATTACCGAAAAATATCTTTTCAATGGGAAAGCAGAGACTACATCAAAGCCACAGAGAATGAAACCTTTCCTATGGAAGTTGGAATATAATAAAATAAATCATCGAGGTAATGTCATTCCATCTGATAATTTTTGTTTAAAATTTATATTTTGATATTGTGTTTTATTTACTAATGATGTAATTGATGCTTGTGAAGGTCATCAAGGCATTAATGACCAACTTCCAAAAGGACTAAAAAGTTATCCTACACAATTTAGTAGGTTTCTATACTACGAGCAACTCCCAATCATGCATTTGTTTGATGCTATACATATTAGAAAGAATGTAACAGAGACATTATGGAAAATATTGGATGGAAGGTGTGAAAAAAACAAAATTATCAAAATTTGTAGTGACATTGAAGAATCCAACTATGCAATGAAAAATGTCATTCAATCAAATAAAAATGGAGATCAGATTGATATAAGTGCCCTTAGTTATTGTTGAAGCAAAAGAGTAATGCTATTAAAAAAGTCATAAAAAATAAGATTTCCCATAGGATTTTCTGCGAACATAAATAATCTCATATCAAAGAAAAGTGAATTTGGGCTCGGGATGAAAATACATGATTGACATACATTTATTAAGGTAATTCATGTTATTTTATATTCACTTTATATTTGTATACTACATGTGGTTTTCATTGCATTATTTTATAAAATATTGATAAGATCATTTTACAATTATTGCAGTACCTTCTACCTCTATCTCTCCCACACCACTTCAATAACAGTGTCAAAAAAGTTATATATGATCTTGAAAAATACATGAGATGGTTGTCATCAAAAGAAATCAATAAAGAAGATATAAAATATTGGAAGATAAAAATTCCTTATCTTATGCATGGAATGCAAAAGTGTCTACCTTCAACTTTTTTCAATGCACAAGAACACTACCTCATACATCAAGTTGAGGAGATTGAATTGTGTGGACCTGTATAAACTAGGTCAATGTGGATGGTTGAGAGACACTTGAAATTTTTGAAGAGCTTGGTTCGACATAAAGAACATCCTGAGGGTTTTATGGTGGAGGGATATATGGTATACCAGACCATGGTGTACATTAGTGAATATCTTCTTAAGTTTGCAGTAAAGATCCATGTAGATCATATTTGGGATCTCAACTCAATTAAAAAATTTGAAGGGGAGTACTTGATGGGGAAAGGTAGATTGACGAAAGTGAGAGGTAATTCTAAGATGCTATTGTAGTTAATTAATTTTTATAAATCTTCAATATAAGTTATTTTTAATTGGTCTATTTTTTTTATACAGTTGGTCAAGAGTGAGATGCAATACATTTGTATATTGTGAACAATCTTGATTGGATAGCGGTATGGATTGAACTTTGTAAAAAAAATAGTTTCTCATTAACATGGGAAGGGGTTGCTTCATTGGTTAGAGAAACTTATTTTAATGGAGATTCTAATGTTACGCCAATGGTAATTGATCTAGCATATGGTTTAAGAGGTAGAGAGGTACGTAAATAATTATTAATGATCATGACCCATATGTTTCATATCAACTCACAATGCAAATAATTTTCACATGCTTGAAAAATTGCAGGTGAAGCACCACAAAGCTATGTACTATCATGGCCACAAATTTTGCATAAAAAAGTTGGATGACATGAAGAAAACTTATGATTCTGGGATAACTGAAGTCTTCAAGGTCACTAATATATCATCTAGAAATGACATACATCCTCAATAATCTCAAAATCAATACTATGGCATCTTGGATGATATACTTGAGGGCTAATTTAACTCCAAATTAGTTTTATTCATCGTCAAATGGTACATGCTATGACTGAATCAAAATGATCCTAATAGAACTGTTATTCAACATGATAATGGATTTACAATGATTAATACAAGGTCATTTGAGCCAGTTGGAGATGAGCCCTATGTTCTTCCAAGCCAATGTGAGCAAGTGTTTTACTTAGAAGTTCTACATAAACCAGGTTGGTCATTTGTTGTTAGACATGATCTAAGAGGAAGGCTGATAAAGTATAATGTGATGGAAGAAGAAGATATTGAAGATGATGAAAAAGAAGATGGTGGTGGTGGTGATGATGATGATGAGATGGATAAAGAAGATGATCAATGACATGATTTAAATGTACAAGGTATGTGATTTAATTATTTATATATATTTATATTGATTAGTATATATATTTAATATTGATTTATTGATTTCAATTCCAATGATTACATATTTATTGTGTTAAATTCTAATGATTACAACATATGTGATTTATAATTACCAATGTATTGCTTATGATGCTCAATTAATTGTTGCTAATACATGTATATATTTTGTTTGATTGTCACCCTTTCTAGAAATAGGCAATTGACTAAACACATCGTCACCCCTTCTTTTGACGATCTTGCATTCCATATATAAGGTAAAGGTAATTTGTTTATGTTTACGATCTTGCATATTGTTCATGTTGTCTTCTACGTAATTTGTAACATACGTATCATGTAATTTTTAGCTAACTTAAGATAAATGATTCACATATGCATTAGTGAAACTCCCTTAGTTTAGTTACAACATATGTGATTTACAGTTACCATTGTATTGCTTATGATGCTCAATTAATTGCTTCTGATACATGTATATATTTTATTTGATTGTCACCCTTTTTGGAAACAGGCAATTGACTACACACATTGTCACCCCTTTTGTTGATGATCTTGCATTCCATTTATAAGTTAAAGGTAATTTGTTCATGTTTACGATCTTTCATATTGTTCATGTTGTCTTCTACATAATTTGTATCATACGTATCATGTAATTTTTAGCTAACTTAAGATAAATGATTAACATATGTAGAAAATTTAACCCCTTTGATGAGGATCCTACACACTGACATGTATCAACAAGTATTCATCAATAAATAGACATAATTTTCTTATATTCTTCTTGTTTATCATTGAGTACATATGTTTCTTGCCTTCTATGCTAAGGATATGACTTGCCTTCATCACTTTTCTGATCCTTTTATATGATTCCTATTTTTTTGTGCCTTTCTTTCATTTTCAACTTACATTTTATATCTCCTACATATAGACAAAGAAGAACCGTATGGGTCATGACTCTATTCAAGACTTGATTATTATATATATATTATTTAATTATTATCAAAATTCTATATGAAGCAGGTACATGATAATATCTCATTTAATGGATTGCAAGACCCACCAAATAGGTACTTGTTAGATCTATCTTCCTCAAATGAGGGAAATGTAGGAATGGTAGATGAAAGTTCCATAAAGAGATCAACTAGAGGTCAAAAGATTAGAAAAAATTCAATAAACACATGCAATTTTTCCTTGCTCAAGGGGGGTCATGTTCTTATAATGATGAGACCAAAGATGACATCAAGGTTCCCTTTCGGTACACAAATCTTGAGAAAGAATGGGTACCTAATGAGCTACCTCTAATTAACATTGATTTTTGTGTTAACGAGAGGATATATCACATAGCTCCATCCTCATTACATGGTTTGGGCCTATTTTCCATGGACTAGGATAAAGGTATGTTACAAAAAGTTGTTGAATTGATGGAGTATGTCAGACCTTGTTACAATCACAATGATTGGATGTAGATTGTTCAATATAAAAAAGTATGCGTAGGTATGCACTGTCACAAAATTATATACAATGGAAAGAAAATGATCAAACTAAAATATTTTCTATGTACATTGATAGGAGAGAAAAAGAAACAGGGAATATTGTGGGTTTTATAAATAGTACGTGACCTTCCTCAACTAATAGGCAACCCAATTGCATATTTGAGGTGTGTGAGGGGAATCATGTTTTTGTATGTGCGATAAAATCAATAAGTGCAGAGGAAGAATTGCTAATAGATTACCTTTTAAATCTCATAGATACAAACAAAGTTATTATCGTGAGGGTGGTAAGTACTATATACCATTTAAGCTAACCTCAAGTTTATGACTCTAATATACCATTTTATTAATAAGTTTTTTTTGCTAAGTCTATTGCTTTCAGTTCCCTAAAGTTTTTATATTTAATCTTTGTCACAGGACGACATGGATCCCCACATGATAGAGGCTACGGGGATTCTCCTCCCACCCATTCTTCAGCAATGATAAACCTTATTGTAATTGTACAAATTAGATAGTTAAAAAATGTTATATTATTATGTTATTTTATTTAGGGTTTTGGAGTTATTTTGATATTTTTACTGATATTCCTATCACAAATTGATGTTTAGAATAGGGGAAAAGTAACTACAAAAACAAAGGCAATAGTTGTAGATACAGATGAGGATATCCTAGATATCCCCAACCCTATAAATATGGTGAAGAAAAAACTAAAAAATGTCAGTGCAAAAATTCTTGCCATTTTGGTTGATCCAAATCCACCTGAGGAGACGTTGGAGAGGAAAGAGGAATTGATGCGGTGAGCATGTTGTTTTGAAGTAAGCACTAATGAATCTTTAGTTATAACAAAAGTTCAATAAATGTTTATATTTTATAATCTTTTATGTCGTGAACTAAAATATGTATGTGTTCTTGTTACAAGTTTTTTTATTTGCTCAAGTACCTAGTCATGGACATCATGGTGAGGCCGGTACTAGCAGAACTCCGGCCACCTAAGGTAAAATAATCCTTAAGTTAACAAGTTACAAGGAATTTTTTCTTTGGAACATTCAAAAAATTCATTCGACTTACTAATTAGAAGTGTACATTTTTCATTGGACTTACTAATATCGTAGATAAAACTATAGGAAAAGGTACAGTTACAACTAATTCAAAATTTATAAGAAATTTTTTTCTCAAACTTTATTGAAAGCTACTCTTACTTTTATTATTTCAGAATGTCTTTGCTAACAATGTATTATTTAGGTCAAGTGCAGGCGACTCCTCCTAGAAGGTCGATCGATGTCCATTTGAGATTACCAAGTGTAATGTCAGTAACAAGGGGCATGCAAACATCAATGCCTTCATGGTCTATGCCTAATAAGTCATTATTTTTCTATATTTGGTTTTGTGTTAATTATGATTTGATAATTTTTACTTTAATCTTGGGTGCATCTCATAGTGGATTAATTTTGTGGAGTAGGATATACATCGACACCGTCTGCTATGCCAGATACAAATTAGAGTACCTACATTGGTGATAATTCACCATCATTTCCTGGATCTAACTGTGTTTCTAGCATGGGATTTATGCAGATGCCATTGTTGATTGACGATAAATAATTGATGCCTTTAAAATGTCTTAAGTTTCCAAGTACTTTAAAATTATTATTATTTATATTGTAATGTGCATTTACCTATTCATAACAAGTTTTAGATTGATGATCCCATGACATTTTTGCAAGAACCTTTTCTTTTATAAGATGCTTTATGACTTCACATTGAAGATATTTAGGCCCACCATACATACAAGGTGGAGCATCATAAGTGAACTAACCCCTGTGTACTAAAATGTTGACACACTTCTATGAGTAATTAAATCTAAGATTTCTCAAGAATGAGGTCTCAAATGGTGACTCATAACTCTCTATTCATGGAATACAAAGGGTTTATAATGGAGGACCTCAGATTAGACCTAGTTTGTGCCCATGCAAGTACACCATAAAATAAGAGATTCAAAGAGGAAAAACAAGAATGCTAGTCTCCATGATCATCAAGTATGCATGCAAATGAAAATGGAAGCTATTCTATATGATAAAAATGCATGAAAGAAAACTAATCTATGAAAGGAAATGCTTATGCAAGATTATTCTATGAAAGGAAATATGAATCTAATCTATTATGAAAGTGCAATATTAATCTAAATGGATTGCCATGGAGGCATGAGAGAAGAAGACAAGAAAATAGAAGTTGCAATATCTAAGCTCAAGTGCTCAAATTCTCCTCCAAAATTACTTTCCAAACATGCTTAATAATAACATAAATCTTGATCTCTAAAATCTCCATGCATAAATGAGAAGGAGAGGGCTCCTTATAAAGGATTTAGAAATGAATGGACAATCAAGATTAAGAGGCACAAAGAAATGAACAATGGTGGAGATTAATGTTGAACTACAACTGATTTGGAATCTGATTGAAGAATCTATGATTACAAGATCACTGAGGAGTTTCTAATTAGATATGTAATATGATTAAATCAGTATTATGTTGTCATTGATGTCAACTAGTTTGATAGCACTTATCTTGTAAGTTACTACCGACACATCTGAAGAAAGGTGAAAGAGATGAAGAACACAAAAATCTACATGAGAAAAGATGTACATGACAGATGAGGATAAGGAACACATTGAGTAACTTGTTGATGAGTCTATGACTTGATGATATTGAATTTATTATGTTGCATTCATCTATGATGTAGTATAGAGCTGAATGATACAAAGCAGTGTTGTCGGTAAATGAACCAAATTCTAGTATATACCGACAGAGTGTAGTGTATACTAATCATAGTATTAATTGAGAAGTGTTCACTGATGCATTTCTTTGTTAACTGAGAAAAATAGAATGAATTAAATGATTAGTTTAGCCAATAAGATTGATAAGCTGGCAAGAGTATAACATCGAGGTAATAGATAATGTTTGTTACACAGATCGATGGCTGACAAAATTTAGGGAAGATCTAACAGAGTAGATTGAAATGTGTTATTGACACAAGTATCGAGAAAGTTTGAAGTGGAAAAATCTATGAATGTGGTTAAGCAGAAAAATCTGATGGTGGAGAAGAAAATGATTTACTCGTCTATATAAGAGAACAAAATTTCTTTAAGAATGATGTCGGAAGAAGTAGAAACTATAGGAATATCGCGTGAACAAGGTTTTCATGCATTCTGATCATACTGGTTAAGTAAGAACTGAGTTGTAGAATAATTACTGAGCTACAAAGAGCAATTACCGATGGATAGTAAGTTGATACAGTATTGAATCTGAAGTGAAATATTGATCAGAAGGATTTGTATGGACTAAATATTGATCTATAATCTACAATTGAAGTTGTATTAATGCAGATCATTTACTGTTACATATTTAACCATTGTATATAGTCAAAATCTCTTAACTGAGTGGACTCTAAAAGTCTTATGATGTATCATTCATAGAATGAACATTATTATCCTATCAACTCCATAGTGAATGCTGGTTGGATGATAATTTCTAGTCTAAAATCCTCTAACAAGGTCATACCTGATAGTGTGTTTGTAAACCTTTAACAAGGTTGGGTCTTAACCGACCTCACTTTAGAAGAGTGAACAATTTTGGGTTGCCGGTCCTAGGTGGTTTTTCCCTTTACAGGGTTTCCATGTTAAATCTCTTGTGTTATGTGTTGATTGTGATATTTGTTTGTTATCATTCTTTACATGTTACATGTTAGATTTGATCAGTAACTGTTATAGCATTTGATTGGTAATCGGTAAAAGCATAGACAGTGAAAGTATTTATTGTTTACTGATGAGCAAAAATTATAGTAGTTTTTGAATTATTCATTTTTTTTGGGACACTAGATAATTGATTCACCCCCCTCTTAGTTATTCTAACAATTGGTATCACATCGTTGGTTGCTTGGAACAAAGTTTTAAGGACTTAAGCATAAATGTCTCAAGATGTATAAGAGGGAAGTACCAAAATTGAACAAAGAGAACTTTGCAGTATGGCAAAGAAGAATGAAGCTACACATATCTGGAATTGGGAACTCTGCACTAGATCTAATGGAGAATGGCTACATACAACTGCCCACTGGTCCCTTAACTCTTGATCAACTGAAGGACAAGCATGAACACAATGTTACTATGATGGAACTTGCTGCTGCCTATACCGATGCTGAATTTGAAGATATTAGGACATGCACAACTGCCAAAGCAATGTGGGATAAATTAGCACAAATATACAGTGGAGATCTGAATGTCAAAAGAGCCCGAGCTAAAAGTCTGAGAGGCAGATTTGATGATATGAGAATGAAAGAAGGTGAGAACATTGTCCAATATTAAAATAGACTCAAAGAGGTGGTGCATGCTATTAGAGCATCTGATGGAGTAATTGATGATGAAATAATAATAAGCAAGATTCTTAGAACTTTGCTACCAGTTTATGCAATCAGGATTTCTGCAATTCATGAAACGAGAGCTACATCCAACCTTACTCTAGACACTCTGATTGGTAAACTTAAAACCTTTGAATTAAACAATTTTGATAATTGTGTTGTTCCTTCTTTTGAATCCTCTTTCATGTCTTCTTTGAAGATTGGAAAGTCTAGCAGGAATAGTAAGAATTGTGATAGTGATGACAATACTGATGATGAACTTGATGAGCTTGAAGCACTTATGGCCAGAAGATTGCCCAAAGGAAAAGGAAGGTATAGAGGTAAGCTACCTTTGACATGCTTTAATTGTAAAGAAGTAGGTCACATCACTACTAGATGTCCTCAGAAGAAAGATGATGATAGATCCAAAGACTGATCTTAAGGAAGGTATGGGAGAAGAGTCAACAAAGGCTACCAACACAACAACAGAGACAACTGAAATGAAAAAGGCAAAAAGGTATGTTACATAGCTGAAGATATTGAAACTGAATCTGATTCTGATGATGACATAGAATTCATATTTGTTGGTATGAAAGATGACTCAGAGGAAGAAGAGAAACATGAAGAGACAACACTGATCTCTAAAGTAAGCAAAAATGATACATGGATCATAAACAGTGGCTGTACACATTAAATGACTGGTGATGTAGAGAATTTTGATCATCTTATTGAATATAATGGAGGATCTGTGAGAATGGGAAATGATGCACCTTGCATGGTAAGAGGTAAACGCTCACTGATGATCAATGATAGATTACAATGTGAAAATGCATACTGGGTAGATGGACTGAACTATAATATGTTAAGTGTGGCTCAACTAAACAATTTAGGCCACTGACTAGCTTTTGAGAGAAAAAAGGTGAAGATCTATGATGATGGAGGAAGACTTGTCAAAACTGGTACACAATCTAGAGGTAATCTATTCTATCTTGATATGGACCAGTCTTCTTGTTTGTTAATAAAGGATGAAGATTCTTGGTTGTGGCACAAAAGGTTATGCCATGTGAACTTTGACAACATGATCAAGATTAGTAGAAAGAAAAGAGTTAGAGGATTGTCTAACTTGACAAAACCTGATCATGCCATGTGCCATGAATGTCAGAAAGGTAAGATGACTAAGTCTAGTTTTAAAAGCAAGACTATTCAACAAAGAAGATACTTGAGTTGGTTCATACCGATCTATGTGGTCCTATGAGAACTTAGAGCTATTTTGGTGATAGATATTTTATTCTTTTTGTTGATGACTATACTAGATTGATGATTGTTATGTTCCTAAAAGAGAAATCTAAAGCTTTCAAAATGTTTAAGTGGTATAAAGCCAAGGCAAAGAAAGAAATTGGAAAGGAAATAAAATACTTAAGATCTGATAGAGGAGGTGAATTTATCTCTGATGAATTTACTAATTTTTGTAATGAGCATGGAATCAAAAGACAAGTATCTGCACCAAGGACACCTTAGCAAAATGGCATTACTGAAAGGAGAAACAAGTCTATAATTGACTGTGCTAGAAAAAACATTGATGATACAAAAGAATGTTGCTTAGACATATTGGATGGAAGCTGTCAGTATAGCTGTGTATGTTCTTAACCGAGTACAACTAAAGAAGGACTCCAACCGAACACCTTATGAACTATGGTTTGGACACAAACCTACTGTAAGTTATTTCATAATTTTTGGAAGTAAATGCTTTATTTTGAAAGATGAAAGAAATGGAAAATTTGATTCTAAAGGAGATGAAAGGATATTTCTGAGATATTCCACTACAAGTAAAGCATATAAATGTTTGAATAAGGTTACAAATAAGATAGTTGAAAGTACTAATGTTCATGTTGATGAATTTGATGAAAAGTACATAGAGGAAAGTACAAAGGAATTAGAAGGCTATGGTAGATTCACTTACATTGAACATCTAGAGTATCTACCGACACCACAAACTGTAACAACCAGTCAGCAGGGAAACAATGTAGGACAACAGGCAACACAAAGAAAGGAACAAGATGGAGCTACTGAGCAAGGAAATGACCATGAGTAGGATGAGCAAGAAAGGAGAAATCAAGTTTTGCCTAGTTTTGTCAGAAGACATCATCCTGAAACACAAATCATTGGAGATAGGCATGCTGGAATGCAAACTAGAAGCAAAACAAGACAAGGTACATGTTTAATTTGTAAATTTGAACCTAAAAATATGAAAGTTGCATTAGAGAATGAAGAATGGGTTAATTCAATGAAGGAGGAAATAGAGAAAATAGATAAGAACAAAACCTGGTCCTTAGTACCCTGACCAAAAGATAAGAATGTTATCAGTACTAAGTGGATATATAGGAATAAATTGAATGAAAATGGTGAATTCACATGAATAAAGCTAGATTGGTATGCAAGGGATATGCACAGGAAGAAGGCATTGACTACGGTGAAACATTTGCACCTTTTGTTAGGTTAGAAGGAGTTAGAATACTACTTGCATATGCTACACACAAGAAATTCAAAGTCTATCAAATGGATGTGAAGTCAACATTTTTGAATGGTATACTTGAAGAAGAGGTCTACATTGAACAACTTGAAGGATTTTGTTGATCCCAAAAATAAAGACATGGTATGTAGATTACATAAAGATTTATATGGATTGAAGCAATCACCGAGAGCATGGTATGAAAGACTGCATACTTACTTGTTAAGTATTGGATTTGTTAGAACAAGTGAAAACAACAATCTGTATATGAAAGGTGATACTGATGATACTATTATCATTGCTGAAATATTTTTTGATGACATTATCTTTGGAGGCTCAGATCTTGTCTGCAAGGCATTTTTTGATGAAATGCAAAAGGAATTTGAAATGTCTATGTTCAGAGAGATTAAGTTCTTTCTTGGACTACAAGTGATTCAACAGAGTGATAGAATATTCATCACACAATCTAAATATATAAAGGAAGTACTGAAGACATTTGGCATGGAGGATGCTAAACTTGTGGGAACACTGATAGCTACTAGATGCAAATTGACAAAGGAGGATGAAACTACAAAGGTAAACTAGACACTTTACCGATCCATGATTGGTAAATTAATGTACGTAGTTCACAGTAGATCAGATATAGCACATGCTATGGGAATTGTTGCAAGATTTTTTTCTAATCCTAGAGAATCACACATGATAGCTACAAAAAGGATCTTAAGATACCTGAAGAAAATAGAGAATTATGGATTATGGTATCCTAAGGAAGGGAAGTTTGAACTAAAAGTTTACACCGATGCTGATTGGGTTGGAAATGTGGATGATAGAAAAAACACCACTGGAGGAGCATTTTTCTTTGGTGAAAGACTTGTAACATGGACAAGTAAAAAGCAGGCTTGTATTTCTCAGTCTACAGTGAAGTAGAGTATGTTGCTACTACTACTAACTATTCAAACATTGCATATATCAAACAAGTGTTGGAAGGAATGAATGAGGTAATCACTGACCCAGTGATTATATATTGTGACAACACTAGTGCTATTAATATTTCAAAGAATCCTGTGATGCACTCTAAGACAAAGCATATATCTATTAAGTATCATTACATAGGAGAACAAGTGCAAGAGAAGCAAGTGAAGTTAGAATTTGTCACATCTAAAGAACAACTTGCAGATATTTTTACAACGCCTCTACCGAAGGACACATTTGAATACTTGAGGACTAGACTTGGGGTCCGTCCCCTATCCATCAGTCACTAAGGTGATCTGGATGTTGCATCAACCTATTTTTATCATAAGATCATTCATGTTGATGCAACATAGTTCACACTTTGAATCATGTTCAAGGTTGTGATTAAGTTTGAGAACTTGAACCGATTGGAATATCAGTATATAGAGATATAGAGGAAGATAGAATTGTTTATTTATTTGTTTCTTTGGCATTGCTATCAAAGGGAGAGATAAACAATATGAAATGAAACAAGATATGAAAAGGAACAAGCACCGATGAGAATTATCTAAGGGAGAGACAATCTGAATGAGACAAAGTATTGAAGATCAGTCATAGAGAATAGAAGAAGGAATAGGAGAACTGAAAAGATCACAACTATAGAATGGTAAAGCTGTATTATTTAATGCTAGTTTAGTAATGTAGTGATTAAACATATTAAGTCTATTCTACTTACAAAATTTCACAAAGTTGTAGAATAAATGTTTGGTATGTATGGTACATTTCATATTACTTGAGTTGCCATCAATGCCAAAGGGAGAGATTGTTGAACTAATACTGATTTGGAATCTGATTGAAGAATCTGTGATTACAAGATCACTGAGGAGTTGCAGATTAGATATGTAATATGATTAAATCAGTATTATGTTGTCATTGATGTCAACTAGTTTGATAGCACTTATCTTGTAAGTTACTATCGAGACATCTGAAGAAAGGTGAAAGAGATGAAGAACAGAGAAATCTACATGAGGAAAGATGTACATGACAGATGAGGATAAGGAACACATTGAGTAACTTGTTGATAAGTCTATGACTTGATGATATTGACTTTATTATGTTGCATTCATCTATGATGCAGTATAGAGTTGAAAGACATAAAGCAGTGTTGTTGGTAAATAAAGCAAATTCTAGTATACACCGACGGAGTGTAGTGTATACTGATCAAAGTATTAACTGAGTAGTGTTCACCAATGCATTTATTTGTTAACCAAGTGAAACAGAATGAATTAAATGATTAGTTTAGCTGATAAGATTGATAAGATGGCAAGAGTATAACATCGAGGTAATGGATAATGTTTGTTACACAGATTGACAACTGATGAAATTCAGGGAAGATCTAGCAGAGTAGATTGAAATGTGTTATTGACGTAAGTATCGAGAAAGTTTGAAGCGACAAAATCTATGAATGTGGTTAAGCGGAAAAATCTGATGGTGGAGAAGAAAATGATTTACTCGTCTATATAAGAGAATAGAATTTCTTTAAGAATGATGTCGGAAGAAGTAGAAACTGTAGGAATATCGCGTGAACAAGGTTTTCATGCATTCTGATCATACTGGTTAAGTAAGAACCAAGCTGTAGAACAATTACTGAGCTACAAAGAGCAATTACCGACGGATAGTAAGTTGATATAGTATTGAATCTGAAGTGGAATATTGATCAGAAGGATTTGTATGGACTAAATATTGATCTGTAATTTGCAATTGAAGTTGTATTAACACAGATCATTTACTGTTACATATTTAACCATTGTATACAGTCAAAATCTCTTAATCGAGTGGACTCTAAAAGTTTTATGATGTATCATTCATAGAATGAACATTGTTATCCTGTCAACCCCATAGTGAATGCTGGTTGGACGATAACTTCTAGTCTAAAATCCTCTAGCAAGGTCACACCTGACAGTGTGTTTGTAAACCTTTAATAGGGTTGGGTCTTAACCGACCTCACTTCAGAAGAGTGAACAATTTTGGGTTGCTGGTCCCAAGTGGTTTTTCCCTTTACAAGGTTTCCACGTTAAATATCTTGTGTTATGTGTTGATTGTGATATTTGTTTGTTATCATTCTTTACATGTTACATGTTAGATTTGATTGGTAATTGTTATAGCATTTGATTGGTAATCGGTAAAAGCATAGATAGTGAAAGTATTTATTGTTTACTGATGAGCATAAATTATAGAAGTAGTTTTTGAATTATACATTTTGTTTTGGGACACTGGATAACTGATTCACCCCCCTCTCAGTTATTCTAATAATTAAATCTTGGTTGATCCATGTACTCAAGATTCTCAAGAGGCAAAATCAATGGACATGGTTAAGAGGCAACAAGATGTGTGGAAGAGATTAAGAGGCAAACGGAGATTCCACTCATCTTGGAAAGTGTGCATTCAATGTGTAGACAAAAAGTCTTTTTATTTTTATTTTTATTTTATTATTTATTTATTATTTTTAGAAAAGTGGTTTCAATTATTTAATTAAAAGATTTTTTATTTATTTAAAAGAGATTTGTTCTTTTAATTAAATGTGGCTTAGGATAAAGTGATTTTATTATTTAATTAAAAGATTTTATTTATTTAATTAAAAGGGAGCATGTTCTCTTAATTAAATAAAACTTAGGATAAAATGATCAAACCTTAGGAAATATTAAAATAATTGAATTAATTACGATTTGATCAAGGAAATTGATTTAAATTGAAAATATTACAAAGCATTAATGATTCAAGAAATTGATAAATTGATGAATGGGGGTCTAAAGTCTAGGTGACCATTTTAGGGTGCATACATTTGCCCCTCTTTGACTAATGCATGATCTTCATGGGAATACATGTAGTCAAAGAATGAAGTTGAAATGTGAGATTGATTTGGGATCATAAAACAACCCAGATGTGTGATCGACGAATGGGAACACATTAGGACAAAGATAAGCTGATTTGAAAAAGACAAGGCCAAGACCCATGTAAATAGGTAATTGTCAAGTCTCAAGCAAGGTTGCCCCAAGTGAAGAAATTGAAAGGATTGATAAAGTTGAATAAAGGATTGAAGTTTGATAGGTACTGCCCCTCGTGATCAAAATTGAAATGAGATAGAGGAGAAATAATAAATTGATAAATTTGATCAAATTGAACTAAAGATAAGGTTCTTGATGTAAGATGAAAGATATAAGGATCACAGAACCAAGGTAGATCATCAAGAAAGATTATGACACAAGGTTGAATTACAAGAAAAGAAGTGGGGTGAAAGTGAATGGAAGACAAAAGTTTGGAAGAGGTGAAAGAAATGAAGAGAAGAAAGAGAATTTGCCTCAAGAAAGAGGATGCCTCAAAATCAATCAACTGTTTAAGATAGAGAATTTTGATTGAGATCACGAAAGAAGATAAGGAAATGAAGATCAAAACGTGATCACAGTTGATTAAAAGTCCAAAAGAAAGATGAAGGAAAACCCTCTCAAATTCATCATGTATCCTAAAAATGCAAATTAACATGAAGTCTAACAATGCAAGCTACATGAAAATGCAAAGGTGTACTTGCAATAGAGCAACTGTAACATAGGATTTTGTGTTCTTCATTCATTAGAGAATGTTAAGGAACTTATTTTCATCATTGGGACATTATTAATGGACATCAGAAAATCACACAATCATCAGTAGTCACAAGCACGACTATGAAGATATGAATGTGATTGATATAAGATTGGAATGTGGAAAGATTATAACATAAGCATCAAAGACATAAAGGTCAAGATGAATTTGATGTTAGCTTACCCAATTTAATGTAGCAAAACCACACTCGCATCAAGGAAAAGATGCCAGAATGACCAAAAGAACAGTTGTGCAAAAATAGTCAAGGATGATGCCTCAAATCTCCTAAGTGTTTCAAGGGAACAACAAGAGAAACTCAAGAGTTTCAAGACCACACCCATAAGAAGAAAGTAAATAAAAACATGCTCCATGCCCCAAGTCCTCTAGCTATGCATCCCAAAGAGACTTATTATACAAGGACACTCAACGAAAATCAATAACAATCAACACACAAAGAAAAGATTATGACATAGCTCAAGAATTAAGTGTTGTGTTTAAAAATTTAAGTGTGTTAACTAATATCAAGTTTCAAGGATAAGGATCAAATGCTTGCAAGCAGGTAAGATCACATGAAAAAAATGGGCAAGACCAAACCGATAAGTGTTGAAAAACACTCAATGCCAGGAGTTGTGTTGAAAAACATAGTTGGGGTGATGTTGAAAAACACCATTGGGGTGGTGTTGAAAAACACCATTTGTGAGGTGTCTTAAAGACTAACACATTTGAGAGACCAAAGCTAACACAATTATGCCCCCTAGATAAAGACAAAGACCAATTCCAAACCAAGGCAACAAGGTCAATGCATGATGGAGAAAGGCTAAGTGTCAAGGATGAGTGCTAAGAAACAGGGGTGTAAAAGCCTCAAGTAGTGACCGTTTCCAAGTTTTCACCACTTGGATTTTTATTGCAAATTTTTCCTTTTTTTTTTTAGGACTTTTTATAAATTTTTTTGTATTTTTGCTAGCAAGGCACATGTTTCCAAGTTTTCACCAAGGCACTTTTTTTTTTTTTTTTGAATTTTTGGAATATATATATTTTTTTGAGATACATCAAAGCGCATATTACTAGGTTTTCACTAAGATGATCATTTTTTTAAGACATTTTCCAATTTTTAGAATTTTTGACAATATACATTTTTTTTGAATTTTTTCAGGATCAATAAGTATGTACAAAGGATGCCCCTAGACAGAATGAGCATCAAACTCCCAAGCAAGATCACATCGTGTAGTCCCAATGTCTAGCAAGGTGGAGAAAAAGAGGGATTAGCAAGTTGGTGGAAGAGATGGAAGACAAGAGAATGAAGGAGAATGAAGGGAAGAAATCCTTAAGGGCAAACTCCTCAAGAGTACCCAAGCTAAGAAAAAATTGTCATGTAAAGCACATTTGGACAAGAAATGAAAGGCCATCATAGGATAAGTCACAAAGGCATAATGTAAAAGAAGGAAAGGATGGAGTCCAAAGGAGTAGACATGTCAAGAGGCTTCATAGCATCATGTTTTACTCTTTTTTATTAGATCAAGACCAAACGGAAAAAGGATAGCGAAAGGCTAGAATGAATGGAGGAAAATAAATATGAAGGCTAAACATGAATGAAGTGAAAGAAAGATCTTCATAAGATAGCTCACAAGATAGCCAAATGTTTGTGTATAGGTCAACATTGTCAAGATCAAAGAGAGAAGATGGAATGGATGAAATATGTAGAAGAACTACGCATGATGTCTGATTGCCAGGTTTTCATCACAGTACTTATCGAAGGCACCACAAGAGAGTGGTTTTCACCATAGGATGAATTTATTTCTCTTTACTTTTACTACCAAGGTGCCTATTTCCAGGTTTCCACTAAGGCACATTTTCAATTTTTTCATTTTTTTTTGTTTTCTTTTTGAATTTTTCTATTTTTTTATTTTTTTGGAAGAAGGAAAGCTTTTTAGATAATTCTCCTTGAAAGGATAAACCATGATATGCCAACAATTCAAAATGATATGCTCAAAGATGCTGATAGGGAAAGGAAGATGACAGAGAAAAATGGAGGATAAGGTTTTATGTAAAACGAGTGAGGTTGGAAGATAGGAGGAATAGGAAAATGAGGAAAAATGATAGAAGGTAGAAGGATAATGAATGGAAGGATTGTGAAAGGGTAGATGGAAAGGAAGGAAAGATCAACATCAACACACACCTTGAAGGGTGGTGAGAGGATGGAGGAAATGTGAATGAAGAAATACATGAAGGAATATGGTGAATGGATAGCAGAGGTTGTGGTTTAGGCGCATGGAATGGAAGAGTGTTTTTGGAAGAAGATGAAGTGGAAGCCTTTGGAAACTTGAATGTCAACTTCACTTGTTGCTTAACATCATTCTCTTTCAAGAGAGACTTTGGAATCCATATAGCCATAATATTTTCATTTCTTTTTTATGATTTAGATAGAATATCTTCAATGATGGATTTTGGAACCCATACTTGTCTTTTAGTTTTCTTCTTAGATATCTCTTTTGACTTTATGCCTCCATGTCGATTAGAGGAGACATGGTGATCTTCTTTTTTTGATGGATTGTTGTATTTCTTCTTTTTATTGTATTGAACATTTAAGTTACTTCCAAAAGACTTGGGACTTGTGGAAGAAGAAGGAGGATATGAATGGTTTAGATGGGTGGGTGGATGAAAAGGATTCAAGGGTATGCATCTATGTTGATCTTGAGGAAAGACAAGAGATGGAGGGACGTAAGGACCCAAGATGGATAACAAATTAGGAGAGTTAGGAGGGGAAAGTGAAGGGACATAAGGGCCTAATATGGAAGGAAGATGTGAAGCCCTTAGTATTGGTGGAGGAGGTCCAAGGATGGACATGGAAGATACAAAAGGATAATCAATAAGCTCATCAACATATATATGACAACCAAGGACATCAACATCTTTAGAGTGAGCATTAGGATTTTTAATAGGATCATGAACATCTTGAATATGAGCACCTTCTTTGATAGGATTGTTCAAAGCTTGCAAAGACTTAGTAAGAGTAGAAAGTGGAAAAGAACAGAGAGTGGTAGAACAAGAAGATGGAAGGCTTTGATCTTAACAAGGAGCTTTGGATAGCATAAGCATATAATTTTTCTCTTGATTTTTAATAGGCTTAATATTGGAAGTAACAACACTATTTTTAATAACCTTAATGGAAGTATCATCTTTGGAAAGCGCAAGTGTAGTAAGGTTATTTTGATTGTCAATAAGATCAATGGTGTAAGTAGTAGCTTGATCTTTCTTAGGAGAAGACTTAAGACATGGTGGAATGAATGAGAAAGGGTGTAGAGGATCAAAAGAACCGTGAAATAGATAAGAGACATCATGAAAAGGATTGGATGCCATGGAGGGTTCTTGATATTGATCTTTCTTTATGTTCTTTTCTTTATTTTTAAAGTCCTCTTGACATGGAGCCACTTCTAAGGACAAGGAAGCATGTTGGAATTGTATGGAAGACTTTGGAAGAGATGGTGAAGGACTAGCTAAAGTAGGAATTATAGCATATAAAGGCTTAGGCTCTTTAGGTTTAGCATTATTGAAAGTATTTTCAGCCAAGTGAAGGTTAGCTTGAGTTTCTTTAAGAGGTAGCCCTTGAGGACAACTATAGGGAACCAAATGAAAAATATTAGAACCTTTGTTGGATGAAGGATTTATGAAAGATTTGAAAGACTTGGAAGCTTTAGGAAATGTATGGGTATTGGAGGAAGTATGGGATAGAAGGGAACCATAACAAGACAAAGGTCCATCATTAACATAATCTTGCTCGAGAGTGTAATCTTTATTTTCAGCATGAAAGTTATTAGAGGAGAGATTCTTATAGTATTTACATTTATAATTAGCGTGGTAAGCTTTCTCTTCCTCAAGTGAAGTAGATGTATCATCTAGTTATTGTTCACAACAATCATCAAAGTCTCTTTCAAAATTAGAATCATATGGATCACCATCACGATCTATCCAATGTGATGACCCATTTCTAGTAAGCATGAGCATATGACTAGGAGGACTCTTAGAAATAGAGGTGTCATAGGTATCACTACATTGTCCATCATAATAGTCATCAAATATGGGTGTGTCACTCTTCATGGAAGAGGTATCACAAGGATTGTCATGTTGCTCATTATGGTATGTCTTGAGAAGAGAAGTAAGACTCTTGGGAGAAGTAGAAGAGGAATGAGATCATGAAGAAGAGGAAAGTGAATACCTAGTGGAGGAAGAAGACTTGGATAATGAGGAATGAGAATAATGTCTAGAAGAGTCATGGTAAGACTTGGAAGCTAAGGAAGGATGAGAAGACTTAGAAGATGAAAAATGTTTGGAAGAAGGAGGTCATGAAAGGATCATGTCTATGATCCTAGAAAAGGCGTCTGATTCATTCAAATTTTATTTTATTTTTGTCTTGAGTTTATTACCCATGAAATATCTAGGACTATTGGAGGAATAAAACTCTTTGAATTGAGCAATGAGTTTGAGGCCATCAATTTTCAAGAGAGGTTCCATAACAAGATAGTTGAAATTCATGGTTTTGGAAGAGGAGGAATCAAGCATGGAAGTGAAAGAAGAGATGAATAGAAGAAGGTAGACTAGATAATAAGAGAAAATGAATCAAGAAGACATGAAGATTTTAGGAAGAAGAGGAAGAAGCGTGAAGGAAGAAGAGAAATGATGAAAATGGGAGACTAGGAAGACATGGAAGATGTGGAAGAAAGAAGAACAAGAGTCATTTTGTGCAACTTGATACCATTTAAGTTCATTTGGATGTTGAGAAATATGTCATAGCACTTTTGGGGAGATCTTTGAAGTTTTTATCACTGGGGAACTCAAATTTATTTGTTTTAATTAATGAAATAGATGCATTAATAGTTTTTTATCACTAATCATGCACACAAGATAGCAATCAGGGAGTTCAAGAAAATAATTATCTTCAAACAATGAGCAAGGGATAAAGCAACATTGCACATGAACAAGAATAGTGACTGTTATCACTTAGAAAAATTTTCATGGCTTCTGGTCTTTCTCTTTGGTCTCTGCAACATTTTTCATGTCTCTGGCCTCAAGCCCTAGTTCAAAAATTTAAAAAATCTAGCCATTGGCATGAAAAACATTTTGTTTTACCCTGGCCCTGTTCTATTTTAACGTTACCTTTTTGGGCCACTTAAAATCTCTATAACGCACATGCTTTATATTTCTAGTCACCTTGTGGAGGTTTTCTTTTAATTTTTCCTAAGTTTTAAGCCCTTGACAGCCTTTAATATTTCCTAAGTCTATGTGTCTGGCAGGTTTAATTTTTCCTAAGTCCCGTGCCTTTAATTTTTCCTATAGTTTCGGCTTTAATATTTTCCTAGGCCCAGCTCTCTGACACCATCTTAATCCTATGGTTGTCATAAGTTCGCAAGGGTTTTGTCAGAGGCTTGTGATCTTACAATGACTGTTGATTTTCTTTCATGACGTAACATTTCAATGCAGGCAGGTCCACTGCCACATAAGCACAAATGACACTTCCCTATTGGCCGAAAGAATCAATGAAGTGGCAGGATTGTCAGAGTGACCTGTGAATGAAGAAAAAATTGTGTGTTCACTTGCCAGATTTTGTGACATGGTGGTCTCTCATTCATTGAAGTTTCCTATGCAGCACGGTGGGATCACGTTCTGTGATATTGGCTAAGATTCTAGATCGAGGGTTGGCGTATAAGTGCATAGAATCTTTTAAGCCCTTCATATCATGCGCCATCTGTCTGATTATCTAGTTGTTCAAGTTAGTAATAAATGATGGGTCCAAAGTGACATGCAAGCATAGTTGGTGATTTGTGATTGGTCCATGAGGTCATACGTTGGCAGTTGTTAGTGGGACCTAGTTTTCAGCTTGTCAGAGGGTCTTGACATATGTAGAGAATCAACAACGGGCGTAAGATCTCATGGGATGTGTCAGAGGTTTGAGATCTTACACTGGCCATCGATTTTACTTTTCTTAGAGGTGATAAAGTGAGGTGGGTCCACTGCTACGTGTACTCAATTTGGCATTTCCTCATTGGTCGATGAAGGTTGACGTGGAGTTTGTCAGAGGGGCTGATGTCAGAAAGATTGATCGACGGTTGGCATGTGATCTTATGGAATATTCTTCATCTTTTAGATCATATGCTAGTAATCCATTTTGATGCCGGAGGGTTAGTGGGTCCTGTGTCAGAAGTTACTGGGTGTTTTTTAGTGAATGATGTGATGACAAGTGGCACAAAGTGGGCCCAGGTAGGGGTCTAAAGTCTAGCAGTCTGGATAAAAAGGTTAGCAGCCTGACAAAGTTCAAAAGGGGTTAGTTCATTCACACAATAAAATGGCAGTGCTCCAAATTGACTGGTGATTTAGCGAACAAGCCTTTGCATAATTGCTAAACTAAATGGTGGAGAGATAAAGTATTTCACGAACTGGAAAAATCCTTCAGTCGCCAGTTCGCTAAATGTGACTAGGGTCTTTTTAAAAGATAAATCATAAAGCCTGCGAAAGAAATAGATTTGATGGTCACGATATAAAGTTGACCTAGTTTTAAATGTGGATCGCCAATTTGCTGCAAGCGCTATGAAGGTAGCTGTTATAATTCAAATTCAAATTTCTTAGAGGGTTTTCCATGATAGAAAGGACTAAAATTTATTGTTTAAGCGGCTGGATTTGGTGAAATTGGTTTTTTTGACTATTGCAGTGTGGTCCAGGGTGTTCCATGATCATTTGCGAGGGTCTGTACCATGTTCTTTGTGCTTGAGGCATATTGCAGGTGGCCGAATAGGTTGGAAAATTTGGCATTTTCATGGTTCTCAGTACCTTCTAAGTGAAATTGCCATGATTGAGGATCACTTCGGGATCTATTTTCTCATGGTTGCCTGGGTTTCTTCCCTTGTATTAAATTTTTGACTGTTTCTAGTTGGTTTGGTGGGTGAAACCCTAACCCTAGTCATCCGTAGCTTGTTGCATCCTATTTTGGGATTTCAAGATGACTAGTGGGTGTATATATTGCAAAATTTTTTCTGTATTAAGTTGTTGATGTTATATTGAAAATCAATGTAAAAGACTGAAGAAGGAGAGACTGGTTTTTGGGTCTATTTCCTCAGCATTTTGTTGTTTGATAATGTATTGATTCTTCAAATTTTAATGAGAATACATTTGGATTCTAATCTCATGTTTGTGTATGTCTTCTTATTTTGTTCTTGAGCTCATATATGTTAATGTCACAAAGTGGGTTAGCATATGGTAAACAAAGAGTATTTTGAAATTATCTTTTAAGTTCCTAACAAAGTTAGGATTAAAGTCTTTGAGGTAGTTTCAGTGAGTTCATAACTAGATAAGGATTTGATGTCCTGATTTGGGAGTGAGAGGAGTAATAGGCAAAGCACTTATTCTAAGTTCAAGTGTGTTTGAGTTTAGGTTTTAGTTGATATATGTTATTAAGTGACTCTTTGCCATGGGTTAAGGCACTGATCTATTCTTTGGAAGCAGTCCATCATCATCAATCACACACACATATAAATGATAAAATCTTTCAATCAGTTAGTAAAGGGTATATTGGTATAACATTTAGTGATTCCTTTCAAGAAGTGAATCAAGGGTAAACCCACCTGAGCATCTTGGCTCGAAGTGTAGGAGGATCTCTTTGATCCTTGTTAATTGGCCCTTTTACTTGCAGACTTTGGAGTGGTGATAGAGTCAGTGACATTTAGTTGTCAATCATAGTGTAAACCTGCAAGTTGAAACCAAAAGGACAACCAATAGTGACTTAGTATGCTACTCCCTAAAGATTCTATTTGTGTATGTTCTCAAAATGTTGTGCAGTCACATGCATAGTCCTAGCAAAGAAAAAGTTGGTTGCACTATGGTTCTTAGTAATGGTTTGACTTTGCAACTTTTGCAATCTCAAGAGGGCAAACTCCAATCTAGGTGCACTGGGGTTTTGACACATTTTGAGAATTTAGTCAATTAATGATGCTGAGGAGATCTGACAACCCAACAAGAAGCTACACCTGTGGAGATTTCTTCCACAAGGACATTTATATAGTGTTTGCTGCTACCACAAAGAAAATGGCTATTACCATTTGAGGTTCTGTCCATGTGGTTTACCCAATAAAGGGAGTGCCCACTATGGTTAACCCTCTCTAACAAGATGACTCACAAAAAAGACCACATGGGGACTTGGTTTAGATTCAAGGATCTGAGTTTCTGGTACTACCCAAAAAGGGAGTAGAGCATAATCCTCTAGCCTCTTCAATTCACCCAAACATAGAAAACAAGTTCATTGACATGCTAAGATTGAAACCACCTCACCAAGGTTCATGATGTCAACAACAATGTCTACTGAGCTCTCTAAGTGGGACCAAGAGAGAACGTATCGATCAATATTGAAGACTAAACCAAGTAAGACCGTGAGATAGTAACAATATCCTCCCTACCTACAAGGGGTTCTATCATCAAGAAGAGCTTCACAAGAAACCCACTCTCTCAAGAATGCCACAAATAGTTTTCATAGGGCCTAATTACTATGTGAAACAAATATGCAAGAAAGTGAATCTATGTTCTTTTTAGAGCCCAAAATTGAAGTGTGATCTATGAAAGCAATAAACATTCAAGCTAGACACATGAGAGGTTCATTTTAATTTCCAAAATCCAAATATTATAGAGATGCAACAAAATACCTCAAGTCCAAAGCAACATGCTTAGTAAATTTTTGTTGAGCCTTTTTTTTTGTGCAAGCAAGCCACGAACTCTCCAACAAGAAAAAAAGCAAACAAGAAAACAAGATATGTAATGTATATCCAACTTATGCAAAACCTAGGGTTAGATCTTAAAATCAATTGTTAGGAACAATAATAGCTAGTAGATAATCCAAATGACAACTCATATCATGCATTGGACCATGAAAATAAGTGCATACTCATCACAATTTTTTTTTTTTTTTGCATTTGACCTAGTCAACAAGATCTGATTTTTTTTTATATGATTTCAGCAAGAAAAATAGAAATACAAAATAGAGACCGCTGCTAAAAAACAAAGAGCTTTCCAAAAATGTAAAATTTTTAGAAAAATCTCTTCATTTGTTCCCTAGAGACCCATTTTATCAAAATAGACCAATTTTTGTAAATTGACTATTTGAGCTATGATATTGCATCCAAACTTAAATGGTGTAGGACCACCTAGGCTAGCCTTCATTGGTTAGTAAATTCTAGCTTGTACTTGACTCTAGAAAAGTCAAGAGCTTAGTTTAATTTGTTTTAGGACCTTAGAAGGTCTCTTTCTATGTTGGCTAGGTGAGTTAGTCATTAGGACTAAGGTCACAATAATAGCCTTTGTTAGTTGTTTATTTAATTTCTTAAGTTAGAAGCTTAGCTTAGGTGAGAGTCATAAATGTGTTCTAAACACATCTTGTTGTTATAAAGATGCAATAAGGTTATAAATGGATTTGGATCTTTGAGACATAGGAGGTTAGAAGCCCAAGAATATAGGAACATGGCAAATATGGAAGTTGCCAAATGTTCAAAAGAAGTTGTCTTTAATTTTGCCATTACTGCAAAAGAGTGCATGCCATTCGGGTATCTTTGGATTCCCTAAGTTATAGGATGGTTATACTACAACCAATAGGCCCTAAAATTAAGGAAATGTCATGTAATGATACCTAAGACTCGAACACCAAGTTTCATTATGCATTGTAATAGTTGAGAGAAAGTTAATAGAGCTCTGCAAGCATTTTACAATGAATTTTTGGTGTTTTTGTGTTGACAATCATACTTAATGGACTAAACAACTAAAAATAGTGCTGTATTAGTGTTCTATAGGTTTTTTGTAAACTTTTTCATTGGAAGTGTTAGTCATTTTGAGGTCATCTATCTTCTAGTTTTCAAAATTCTAGTTCAGGGTGTCTAATTTGCTAGTGTTTTGAGTAGTTTAGGAAGCCATGGCTCCTCCATGAATTATAACCATGGATAATCATTCATGTTAGATGGAAATGATAGAGGATTCATTTTTGTATATATTTTTAGGTTTTATGAGTCTTAAAAGCATGAGGAACTATTTTATATGCTAGGCCCTAGGCAAGTTTGTGCAGCTCGGTTAGAGGTCTAGAGGTTAAAAGAGTGAAGAAACATTGCATGGTTGTATAGATCCATACTACTCTAAGAATTTTTAATGAAGGTAAACATCATATCTAACCATTTTTCAAAGATAGAATCCATACCAATCATTTAGGATTTGGTTTGAACAAGTTTTCTATCAAAATCACAGTTTAGTCCTAGAAATTAGGCCTATTAGGCCTCTTATCCTTGTTTGTAGGAAGCACCTGTACGGTCACTTTCAGACCTAGAACCTTTATGAAATTTTTAAAACTTCCAAAAGGGTATCTGAAATTTTTTTTATTTTTATGATTTGTTTGGGAAAAAGTTTCCAAAAAGGGGAAAAATGGACTGGTGAAGGCTACTAGAATAGGCCTATTTTTAAGGTCAATTCATGATGATTCATGGAATCTGATTAGAAGATGATTGAAGACCCTTCCAAGATGGATCAAATGGGAAAGAAAAATAATATTTTCATGATGGAGAAGACCCCTTCAATGTTGGAGCAAGTTTATGGAGATTTGGCACTTAGAGCCTTCTAAGTGAGTGTGGAGAAGTGAATCAAAACTAGGGTGTTGATCATTCAAGGTGAAGTTTTCAGACATTGACTCTTATAAGCAGGGTTTGAATAGGTCTTAGTCAATGATCTAAGCCTATTGGAAGATCCTATAGAGGAATAGCATACTAGGAGGCAAGTGAAGTCACTTGGAGGGTGTGAAAGCTAGCCTTGAAGTTTATCATACATCATATTGGTATCAAAGCTTGGTTGATCAAGCTTTTGGTTAATGTTGCAATCTTTTGAATCAGTAGGAGAGAATACAATAGATAAAGAAATAGTGACTAATTTTGAATTAGCAAAGAAGGTTGAGGAACAACAAGAGGATAACAAATTGCTAAGGCAAAGACTAGCTCAAATGGAGCAGCTCTTGGGTGAAGTCCAAGACAAAGCAGATAAGGTCAAGGATAAGATTGACCAAAAGGAAGAAGCTAAAGAAAGGGAGAAGGAATTACAGTTGGAAGAAGAAGCACCAACACCTGACCCTGTTCTTCCTAATGATCCATTCTTAAAGGCATTAAAAGCATTGAGTGGTAAAGCTTTGGAATGTGTGCTACTATTTAGTGAACAAATGGATCCAAATCTAGTTGTGGATTGGATTGATAGCATAGAGAACCATTTTCAATGTGATGGTATCTCTGAGGCACAAAAATTTATGGTGGCATATTCTAGACTAAGAGGTTCAACTCTTACTTGGTGGAATTTTGTGCAAACCGAGAGAGAGAAGGAAGAAAAAGGTCCTATTGTGACATGGAAGGGTATGGTATCCAAAGTTAAGCAAACCTACCTTCCTGATGACTATGAAGTCCAAATGCATAGAAGGAGACATAATCTTAGGAAAAAAGATTTGGATATCCAAGCCTACACTGAGGAGTTTCAAAAATTGTGTTTGAGGTCCAAGGTAGTTGAAGAGGAAAGTATCAAGCTTGCAAGATACTTGGATGGCCTCAAATGGTCTATTTAAGAGGATATGAGCCTAGTGAAATTCAAATCCATTAGGAAATGCTATAAAATGGCCTTGAAGATAGAGGAGAAGAGTAAGAGAAAATAAGAAACCTCTGAAGGCAAAGGCAAAGGAAAAGATACCAAAGGTCAAAGAGGTGGCTATGGTGGAAGAAGTTCTAATTCAAGAGCTCAAGGTGAGATAAAGTTTAGTGAGCAGCAAGAAGGAAGCTCAAGTAGAGGTGGTAGAGGAAGAAATTCTAACTATAACTTTAGAGGAAGAAGTGGTGGTTCTTCACAAGGAGGAAGAGGCAATTATTTTGCCAATATGAAGTGCTACCATTGCAATCAAATGGGGCACCCTGCCTATAGATGCCCGGAGAAAGGTGGTTCATCACAAGGATGTGATAAGAGGACTAACTTAGTTCATGATGAGTCCAATGCAATAGAAAAGCATGATGAGGTACCATTAAATTTAGAGGAAGGAGAGAACCTTATGATGAGGAGGAATCTAATCAAGGAACCGGTGAAGGAGGATCCAAGCCAAAGGAGATCTTTGTTTAGGATCAAATGCAAGATAATGGGGAAAGTGTTAGAAAGTAAAGATCCCCAAGATAACTAAGAGGGGGGGGGGGGGTGAATTAGTTATCAGATAATTTAACCATTCAACAACTTTAAACAATATAAGTAATGTAATGATCAACCATAGAAAGATAACCATACACAATTGCACAATAACACAAGATATGTTGACTAGGGAACCTCTTGAAAAGAGTAAACCCCGGTGGGAATGATGCCCACAAAATGATGCACTAATATGAAAGTTCCTTGTTAGAGGATGGACCCTGTTAGGAGTCTTATGAAATACATTTAGTACATATAAATCCCTGTTAGGAGATTTTGAATCCCTGTTGAAAGATTCTAACCCGGTTAAGAGTTTATGGAAGACAGAAGGACCCACTACCCAAACAGCTTCAATGCAAGATCTCTGAACCCACTGTCCAAAAGATCTTAGAATTATTCAATAGAATAATATGAAATATATTACCTCCTTCACACTATGCCAAAACTGCACTCTCTGCTACAAGAGATCACAATTCTAGATCTATGTACTCACAAGTCTTCCTTCATCACTGAATTAGCTCTTTTCTTTACTTCATGCATATATTCATATCAAAATCTTCATAGTACCCATTACAACAAGGAAAAAATTCCTTCTTAAATAAAAAACTCAAATAATTACAAATGAGTCGGTCCTCAATTACAAAATAATAAATTCTACACGCTACACATAGAATTCACATAAAACTGTCGGCTTCCAGATACTGTAACTTTCTCCAAACATATCCTCAAAGTTTGCACTATGAACCACATAATCATTAATGAGTCTCCAACATCCCTTTAACTGCACAAAATCAAATTCCATCTCAGCTAAGAGATATCCTTTGATTTCTGAACATCGCTTCATAGAAACACTGTTTGAACACTGCTTTCACCAAAATGCTCATAACTCTCACAAATGAATGAATTTCTTTTTGCGCTGTTAACCATAGGTTAATAAAACACCAAAGAACATACCATAAACTATGTAAAAGACAATCTGTAATACAACATGTGTGCAAAACAAAACTATACCTGCTTTCTTGCTAACATCCAGAATATCACTGTGTTGACATTAATGACAATCCAAGTCATGAATGCAACAACAACTGCTACAGAATGACTGCCAAAATACTTTTCATTCATTCCTAATAGAAAGTATGTAGGGTCATAATTGATTCAAGATCTACTAATAATATAGTGTCAGAGGAAGCAGTTAGTAAGCTCAAGTTGACAAGAATTTCCCACACCAATCCTTACAAGGTCACTTGGCTTAACAAAGGCCAACATGTGTTAGTGAATGAGCAAGCATGGGTGGAGTTCTCCATTGGAAGGTACAAAGAAAAAGTGTTGTGTGATGTGTTTCCTATGGATGCATGCCATTTACTCCTAGGTAGACCATGGAAATTTGACCGCCAAGCCATACATGATGGAGGGAAGAATTCCTATTTTTTCAAGAAAGATAATGTAACCTTCAAAATTCAGTCATTGTTGGAGGATGCAGAAGTGAAGATAGAAGGTCCAAATGTTCTTATGGTAGGTGAAAAAGAGTTCCTACAAACCATGGAAGAGAGTAAAGGCATAGGCTATGCATTGGTGTTGAAACCAAGAGAGGGAGATGAAGGCAAGGCATCCAAGAAGACTGAATTACCAAGGGAGATTCAAGGTATGTTGAAAACTTACCAAGGCATTGTAAGTGATGGTCAACCATCAACCTTACCCCCTCAAAGAGCCATAAGCCATAAGATAGAATTTATCCTAGGAGCTACCCTACCTAACAAAGCTGCTTATAAAATGACCCCTTAACAAAATGAAGAAATAACAAGGCAAATACAAGAGCTATTAGACCAAGGCCTAATTAGGAAAAGTATTAGTCCATGTGCTATACCCACCATACTTGCACCTAGGAAAGGAGGAAATTGGAGGCTATGTATTGACTCAAGGACTATCAATAGGATAACCATAAGGTATAAGTTCCCTATCCCTAGGATTGAAGATTTAATGGACTGTTTAGGTGAAGCAAAGTACTATAGCAAGATAGACTTGAAGAGTGGCTATCACCAAATAAGAATCCATGAAGGTGATGAATGGAAGACAACCTTCAATACTAATGAATGATTGTATGAATGACTTGTCATGCCATTTGGTTTGTCAAATGCCCCCTCCACATTCATGAGGCTCATGAATGAAGTACTCAAAGACTACATAGGCAAGTTTTTAGTTGTATATCTAGACGATATAATGATTTTTAGCAAGACAAGGAGTGAGCATTTGGAACATCTTGATATTGTTTTTAAGAAGCTGCATGAGGAGAAGTTGATGATCAAATTGGAGAAGTGTGAGTTCATCAAATCAAAATTAGTGTACCTTGGGTTTGTCTTATCACATGGCAATCTAAAAATGGATAAGAGCAAAGTGGAGGCTATCATGAATTGGCCTACTCCAAGGTCAACAATAGAGGTAAGGATTTTTCATGGTCTTGCATAATACTATAGAAAGTTCATAAGATAATTTAGTGCAATTTGTGCTCCTATGTTAGACACTATCAAAGGAGGAATGAAAACCAAGTTTGTGTGGAATGAAGATGCTAACAAGAGCTTTGAGTTGTTGAAGGAGAGGATAGCTACCCAACCTATTTTGGTGCTGCCAAGCTTTGAGAAGCTATTCACCATTGAATGTGATGCTAGTAATGTAGCAATTGGGGCTATTCTAAGCCAAGAGGGTAGACCGGTGGCTTTCCATTCTGAAAAGTTAAGTGAGGCTAAGATGAAGTACTCTTCATATGACTTAGAGATGTATGCATTGGTCAAAGCTCTAAGAAAGTGGAGGCATTACTTTCTTCCAAAAGAATTCATTATGTATTCAGACAATCAAGAACTTAGATTTTTGAATTCACAAGAGAAGTTAAGTCACAAGCACATGAAGTGGGTTGAGTACCTACAAGCTTACACCTTCAATATCAAGCGCAAGAAGGGTGTACTAAACAAGGTGGTTGATGCATTGTCAAGAAGAGCCCTCACACTACAAGAAATTCAGTTGAAAAGTATGGGGATAGATCATTTCAAGGATCTATATGTAGATGATGAGGACTTTGCTAACACCTACAAGGTATGTGCTGAATACAAGAATCATTTTCATAGTAAATATGCTAATTATACTTTGCAAAGTGATCTCTTGTTCAAAGGGAATCAATTGTGTGTTCCTAGAGGCTCTATTAGAGAGAATTTGATTCAAGAAAAGCATAGTGGTGCTTTGAGTGGTCACTTTGGGATCACTAAGACTCAAGACCTTGTTTCAAGGTTTTACTTTTGGCCTAGAATGAATCTTGATGTTAGGAGGTATGTGGAGAGTTGTGTGGTATGTCAAAAGGCCAAGGGCACTTCTACCTATTGGTTCCTGGATAGGATTTTACACTCCATGAGATACCAATATGCTTATGATGGATGTTAAGGAATGGTTAGCTCCAAATATGGGCAATCTATAAGCAACTGGACCAACTATAGGGATAAGACTACCCTCTTCTCCTTCTGGCTCTGCAAAACCAAGGCGGGTGCACCTGATCCAATAGTATTAACTCTGACTGATAGTTCTAACTCTGCCCCTTATTTCTTTATTGGATCTTTCAACAGATGGATACAGTGAGAAAGTACTAAAAAAGAACCTATTATTCATTGAATCTCCATCACTAGGTAGGACAATACATAAATGTAAATAAAAGTAAAGACTGGTAGTGATTTGAATGATTTGGGATTATAAGATTTGAATCACTCTTCTCAACACAAAGATAGGAGAATATAGGCCAGTGCCTTATCTATTGGGCATGATATAAATGAAATGAATGGATACAAATGGTGTCTAAAATTGGTCTTTAGACATAAATACAAAGGGATTCAAATCTTTCCTACTTATGAGAATCCTTCAAATAAACTCTAAGAACACATATCCCACTTTGAGCAATATTTAATCTAACCCTAGGTTGGAACTCAAAGCACCAATACATTCATATAAACCTTATGCAAAGATATAAAGATTCAAAGAATAGAGCAAAGGAGAGCAAAGATCTGAGGTTTGTATTAAGTATAACCTTTCACCATATGCATACAATATCCAAAATAGAAAGCTTACAAGATGAAGATAACCTGTATTTCTTCTCTATTGTTTGATAAAATGATATAAAAAATTACAATCCTTGACTGAAAAGCTAGGGTTTTAGAAATTTCTATCTTTTTAACACCTAAACTTCCAATCCCTTAGAATGATCATGAAAAATCTCTTTATACTAAGAGATGCAACAAGCAACTGATCATTCTAGGGTTACAAAAATTAACCCTAAATTTTTTTTTTACAACCCCAAAAGGTTTACAATTAATACTCCAATGAAACAGATGAGATATCTACAATTGAGTCGACGTGCTTTATGTCTTCAATGCTATCCTTTTCTCTTTCTCACAAATCTGATTTTATTATCTCACTATCAAACTGCAATGAATGCCCCTCTATAAGAAATCAACCCTGATATTCAACTGGCTCGACATCATAAGAAACAAAATCAGATTCCAGCAATAACTTATGTCTTCTGTATCCTTTCCCAATTGCAATCTATCCTAAAACAGAAAATTCCCAGCCACCGCTTCGTTTACATGACTCACTGGTTGAAAAACTCTAGCAAAACCCTACAGGATATTTGAATTTGAATAAAAATGGTAACTGGCTCAACTTTAAAACATGACCGTCGATGCATCTTATTCTTGACAGATTGGGCAGATCGGGCAGCTCGTAGAATCTCACAAAAGTCAACAAAACTCTTTAAAAAATCACTTTCCACATCATCAAAAACTCTCAACCAATGAAAATGGAGCACATCAGTGATGAATCAACATATTGGACCCACTTTTCATAAGCTCAAGATCGTACGGTTGGCATATAATCTCATAGCCCTGACAAACTTCATGAGATCACATGCTGACCATTCGATCTTCCACACTGGCATCTCTTTGAATCTCTTGGGCCCATTGACATGTCCAAATTCCTTTCCAACTCTGCCAATCATAATATGACACCTCGGTGATGAATCACGATGTGGTCCCACTACTCGGCTAACCCTTAACCTTTTGACCCTTTAGTTATTCATTAAACTGGTGACTGAAGCCATTCACTTACTCACCGAGAAACTTAGAACACCGCTAAATAAATCTGAGATTCAGTGAATAGACTATTTTCCCATTCATGAGAAGATTTAGAACCTCACCATTTTATTTCGAGAATGTGAGAACATTGAAAAACTTTATTAGTGCCACCAAAGATTTAACCGCTTCGCCAAAACCTTAGACCAGAAACTGGGCCCGCCTTAAAAAGAGATCAATGGTTGTCAGAAGATTGCAAACCTCTGACATATTCCATTAGATCTTATGACAACCATCGATGAAGAATCTCACCCCTATTCTGACAAATCTCTGACACAGAAAAGAATCAATGGCCGATCTTAAAGCCTCATGAGTCAGAAAAAACCCTTAAGATCACACATTGGCTATCGATGCTCTACCACTGTCAGAACCATTGAACCTCTAAAATCATTGGCTCCACTGACAATACTTTGAGTCACTAATACGTGGACCAATGAGATAGTGCTAACTTAGCACACCTGGCATGTGGACCCATTACATTATAAAGCCTTTTGCCGTGAAAGAGAATCAACGGCTAGCGCAACTTTGGAAGCCTCTGACACACTTCATGAGATCTTACACCTATCATTTGATGTAGATGTTGTTAGAGTCAAGCCCAGGAAAGGATAAAGGCTGGAAACTTTTAGGAAATATTAAAGGGCCTGACTTAGGAAAAATCAGTGCCATCGAACTTAGGAAAAAATAAAGCTGGGCGCATTGAAACTTAGGAAAATAAAGGCCGCCGGGGTAATAAAATTTAATTCACATGCATTTATCAATTTTTAAGTGACCCAAAAAGTAACATGCAATGAGAACAAAGCATAGGGCACACTTAGGGTTTTTCTTGCAAATGGCTAGAATTTGAATTTTTGCCTAGGGTTTTGGCAGGAAAATGGAAAACTAACTGTAGAGGCTTAGAAAATATGATTCAACCATGTAATTTTTACTTGTGCCAATAGTGGCTCATGCTTGGGGACATGTATCTCCTGTAGATACAATGAGAAGCTAGAATCTCCTAGTACAGTAGACTAGAACCAAAACTTCAAACCAAAAATAGGAAACTGCACACAAAAACTTTAAAACACAACTGTACAGAGAGTCAAAAATCTTTAGGAGAAGTAGAACTTCAAAAATTGGCTATGAATAGGAAACTCCAGGAGTTCTCCTATCAAATTCTTCAGAATGTAAGAGCCTGCTCCCTATTTTTCTTCAATAATATATGGGCCTAACCATATGGGATCAAATTTCCCATGTTTTCCTTTGTCTTGAATTCTTACATTCCACATTAATACCATGTCTCCCTCTGCAAAATTTCTCTGAATAGTCCTTCTATCATACAAGACTTTGCACTGGGCTTGCAAATTCTCATTTTTGATGTGTGCATCATTTCTTACCTCATTGAGTTGAATCAGGTCATTCATTCTAACTGTCATATCTTCTTCAACATCTTCATCATATTTTTGAATGAAATGATACATATGCAACAAATTGTTTTGGGGTAATCTTGCATTTATTCCATACAATAAGTCAAAAGGGGCACACCCTATTGCCTTCTTTATTGTAACCCTATCAACCCACAGGGCTTGTAATAACTTGGAATCCCAGGCCTTCTTATTTTTGTCCAGGACTCTTTTCAAAATCTTGATTAAACTTTTATTGCTAGATTCTGCCTGGCCATTGCCTTGTGGATGATAAGCAGAAGAATATGAAATTTTAATACCATTATGTCTGCAAAAGTCAACAAACTCTTCTAACCTAAACATAATGCATTATCAACCACCATAGTTTCTGGGCAACCAAACCTTGTCAAAATATTTTGCACCATAAAATCTGTTACTACTTTGCTAGTTGCTCTTCTTGTAGGGATTGCCTCAACCCACTTAGTGAAATAATCAGTTGCCACTAAGATATAAGAATGTCCACCACTAGATTTATTAGGGATTTCACCAATGAAATCCATACCCCACTTCTGGAAAGGGGCTTGAACAAAAATAGGTTTGAGGGGCACATTCCCACTGAATTTTAGTTTTCCTGCAAACCTTTGGCAAGGATCACACTTCTTAACAAACTGATGGGTATCCTTGAAAAGTGAAGGCCACCAAAAACCTGCCCTAATGATCTTGTGGGTTGTAGTCTTTTCCATGTAGTGTCCTCCACAAATTCCACTATGCATTTCATGCATCAAGAGCTGGGCTTCATCATAGTCTACACACCTGAGAAAAAAACCTTCATTACTCCTCCACCAAAGCTTACCATTTATAATTGCATATCTCAAAGAGTGGAGTTTAATAGTTCTTCTCTTATTTTCATCCAATTCAGGGGGTAAGACCATCTTTTGTAGATATTTGAAAATATCTTTATACCATTCACAACAATCCATGTTACACATGTACGGTCTTTGATCCTCTTCTAAAGCATTTATCTAGTTTTCATTTAGATTACTTTGGGCCATCAGTTTCACTAGGCCTAAACCTCTAACCAACTTTGTAATGTGGATATCAATGTTAAATTCTTGAATTCTATTAATCCATCTACATCTTCTTCCTGAGACCTCTTGTTGGACCAAAAAGTCCTTAACTGCAGCTCCCACCAAATAACATCTAAATGTTTTAATGGCCTTGACCAAGGCATAAGCTTGTTTCTCAATGATATCATAATTTAATTCTACTGCTTGTAAAGTCTTGTTGAAAAGGAAATAGGTTGTTCAAAACCTTCAGTATTCTTTTGTAAAAGTACTGCAACAATAGTATGAGCAGATGCAAAAGAGAAAATTTGCATTGGGTTACTGTAATCTAGTGTCTTTAAGACTGGGGCATGCTTAATGGCCCTCTTAATGTCATTGAAGGCTTGGACTACTTTAGTATTCCATTCCATTTTTGCTCCTTTCTTCAACATCCTTGATATGGGAATACTGATTTTTGCAAAGTTTGTAATAAACCTTCTTAAAAAGTTGATCTGTCCTCAAAAAGGACTGAACTCTCTTGATGTTCTTTAGTAAGGATAATTTGTCAATAGCTTCCACTCTTTCAGGATCTATCCTTACACCATCCTTTGAAAAAATGTTGCCCAAAAGTTTTCCTTCTGTCACACCAAAGGCACACTTTTTTGGGTTCAATGAAACCCCATATTCCAATGCTTTGATAAAAATTTTCTCAAGATGTTGACAATGTTGTTCTTCTTTTGCTGAAAAGGCTGTCAAGTCATCCTGATATACCACCATAAATCTATCAATGAAATCTGCAAAGGCTACATCCATAGCCCTCTAAAAATTGGCACCTGCATTAGTCAACCCAAATGGAATTCTTACATAAACATATGTTCCCCATGGAGTTGTAAATGCAGTTTTAAACTATTCTATATCTTTGACCATCACTTGATTGTAACCAGAAAAACCATCCATCATGGACATCAATTCTGATCCAGTGACCTTTTGCAACATGTTCTCCATATTAGGTAATCCATAGTTATCTTTCAAAGAATTTATGTTAAGATTCCTAAAATCTACACATAATCTGATAGCACCATTCTTTTTTCTGACATGCCCTAAATTTGAAACCAAAGTGGAATGCCTAATGGGCTTGATTATTCCAAAATCCATCATCTTCTTGAGTTCACTCTGCATTTTGGGTGCCAAGGTAGGGTTAACAGGTCTCAACTTTTGTGTGAAAGGTTTTGTGCCTTCTTTGAGTGGAACCTCATGTTGGAAAAGGTCTTCCCTGTAAGCTTTAAGGTCTTCATAAGACCAGGCAAAAACATGCCTAAATTTTCTGAGAAGGTCAAGCAAATTTTTTCTAATTCTTGGGGAGAGAGATCTACCTATATAAACTTTCTTGGGAGCTATCCTTGTGCCCAAGTTTATCTCTTCAAGTTCATTGATTTTATCAATACTAGCCGAGAAGGCCTTGTCTTTATTGTCAAATGCCCTTTCAAGAGCAACTAGTCCTTTAGGAACCTTGTTTGATTTTAATTGCAAAACCTCTTTCCCAAAGATGACATCTTTTCCATTCACTGTATTAACATAAGCATTGAAATCCATTTCTTTATCACCAAAATGAGATTCACAATGGAGAAACCTTAATATATCTTGGTCATCAGAAAAAACTTGCCAATTATCTAGATTGTCAGGGATGGAAGGTCTGGCTTGTATCTCTATATTGGAAACATCTACAAATGTAGCATCTTCTGGTCTAAGGGCTATATTAGCCAACAAATCTGCCATCCTATTCTGACTTCTTTCCATCCAACAAATATTAAAAGCACTAAAGCTTTCAATCTCATCCCATACTGCATTCCTATACTATTTCAACTTCTGATTCTTTGAGGCATACTTTGATCTAATTTGGGATATGACTAACTCAGAATCACCTATAACTTTCAAACACTTTATGCCATGCCTTGATGCTAATCTTAGACCAATTAACAGAGCCTCATACTATGCAACATTATTTGTGCATGAAAAAACAAAGTAAATGAGAACTTGCAAGTTTTACCATTTGGAGATATGAGCAATATTCCAGCTTCAGATCTTTCTTTTCTATTTGCTCCATCAAAATACATATTCCAGAGATTATCAAGGTCAATCCATCCTTCTTGGCTTTCTAATTTGTGGGGAGGTTCAACACCTTCCTCTGCTTCCTCATCTTGGACTTTAAAGGCATTAATATCAGTATCAAGGAAAAAATTCATGTTGTCTTGTTCTTCTTCCTCAATAATGTGTGGAGTTCTAGACTCCCTAGTGACTTTGATATTCTGTCCTTCAAAATTAAAAGTGGCAAATGATAAGTCACACTATATGCTGCCTCCCATAGAGGCACTCCATTTTCTTGATAGTAACATTCCATACTGGGGAGGAATATCAACTACCAAAACACTCATGGTTAATTGTTTGTTGGGGTGTGCAACCAATCTGTAAGGAAAAGCCTTAATAGTACCAACAACTGGTACTTCTCTTGAATCCATAGCTTGACACCTACCATGAGGTGTATCCACTTTTAATCCTAATAACTTCATAACCTCAGTAGGCATAACAATATTTGATGCTCCATAATCAATCATGCAATTCTTTAGCAACCTTCCATTTATTTACAAAGTCAAGAAAAAAGGATCAACCGATCCTATTGCAGTACTAACAACATTTGTGTCCAAATAGATTTGAGGGATTTTAGAAACAATCTCCTCACTACAATTTTCATCTTCTTCATCCACAATTGCTACTTGTTTCTCAGTTTTTTTTGTTCTTTGAGAATTAGTATGTACTACACTTTTTACCCATTTCAAGGCATTTTCCTTATGTTCTTCTATTCTCATCATCTCTAATAATGGAAATTTGATAGTGATTTGAGACAACAATTTACTCATGTCAACTTGAACATACTTTAAATCAGGTACATCTAGTTTTGAATCTATGATCTCTTTATTAGCTTCTTGGGTGGATGTATCTACAGGTTTGTTAGTTTGGGCCTTGTTTTTCTTTTGCAAAACTAGTACAACCTCAACAGTAGGCTTAGTTTTCACCTTGTAAACAATATTAGGTTTAGCAACTTTCTTTACCTTGACTTTATCAACAGGACTAGCATCCTTGGTCTTTTCTTGTGAAGTTTTTACATTCTTATCTATTTTCTTGATAAAAATACGAGCTGGCTTAGGATTTGAATCACCAACAACTCTATTCCTTAAGTTATAATTTGCCTTTGCCTGAGTAACCAAATTGGCTGTTATCAAAGCAATTTCCTCATCAGAAGGTCTTCTCAAAGTAGTTGTTTGTTCATTCTTTTGGACATTACACTTGATATTGTCAGGCTCACTATCTTCATCATCTGAAAAAACTTGCTGATGATAGGATTCATTTCTAGTTTGGGAATGTGAAACATCCTAATTTTCATCCTCTTCAGTAGAGTCTACCTCACTCAAAACAAGAGAAGAGAACATCCCACATCCTTGGTCATCATAAGGCTATTCCTCATTGCATTCCTGCTCCTCTTGAGGAGAGACACTTTGGGAGATGGCACAATAATCAGGATCATGTGGTGACTGATAGGAAACACACCATGGGACTTCCTCCACCACATTCATTGAATTTATTTGCAATGGATCAGGGTTCCTATCATTTGGTCTATCTCTTTTCTCAGGAATAAAAGGCCTCCCATCTTTCCATTGAGTATTTTAAGGGTAGTTCTGCATTCTTGGTAATTTGTTGGAATTATTAAAGGGGGGCTTGTCCCCTCTTGTAGCTTTATTACCTCTATTTTCACTAGGCTTCAGATCCCTGATTGCTTTCATAATTTGTTTTAGGCTTTCATCATCTTTAGGTTTCACATCTTGAGGCTTTCCCAGATCCTTTCTATTTAACAATGGTGATCTGTCATCTTCTCTCGTTCCTAACTTTCCTAAGATTCTCTGATTGCTCTGTATGTTCATAGCTAGCTTGTAAGCTTCAACAAAGCTCCTTGGATTCTTATCTCTCAATAGGTAGCCCATCTTAGAATCAAAAGCATTTAAATATGTGACAAGGCATACCCTATCATCCAATCTAATAACCTGCAACAATTTATGCATGGCCTTTTGAAATCTAACATTAAATTCAATAACATCATTGAAATTCTTTTTTATGTTATTGAACTCATTCAGTATAAAACCTTCATGAGTTTTGTCACCATATTGTTCCTTAAAACAATGCCTAAGCTGATTCCATGAACCTATGCTACCATGTGGTAAGGCTCTAAACCAATCCCTTGAGTCCTCTATTAAGGATTGCACAAATAGCTTCATGATAACATCATCAGGCACAATATTATAATCATCAATGAGATCAATAAATTTCTTTAAATGTTCTTCACAAGTTACAACATTGCTTCTTGTGAATTTAGGAAGCTTCTTTCTAATTTCTTCAGGGATGGGGTTAGGATAACCATGGATACCAGTAAAAAATAATTGTTTACATCTTTCATGTATAATCCCTGTATTAAAAACACCAGCACCTTGGGATGTAGATACATCATTATTGGTGGTGGCAGAACCATTGAAACCTCTTGGTGGGGGAAAACCAACTGTCTGATTTGCTGTATTTGTAGCATCTGCTCCTTGTGTCATGTTAGAATTAGTAAAATTTGTAGGTCCTACAGACATTTTAAGAAAATCAATTTTCTTTTTCATTTCTAATGATGCAGCTTCTAATTCTGCTTTTTCAAGTTCCTTAGCTAGCAATTCCTGTTCTCTTTTGGCATTTTCAAGGCCGGCTTCCAATCTTAAGGCCTGGTCTTTAGGGAGTTTAGGGGCTATAGGTTCTTTAATTGAAATGCCTTTTTCTTTTTGTTTCCCTTTATCTTTAGGAACTCTTGCTTCAAATTTCTTATGGACAATAGGCAGTTCTTTTGTTTGTTCAGGAATGGGAACATGATTTATAGCCTCTAAATCTAACAACTACATTCTTAATTGATCAGCTCTTATCATGGCATGTCTGACCCTTTCTTCCTTCTCATTTTCTCTCCTTTGCCTAATAGCTACTCGTTCTTGAATTCTTCTTTCCAATTCATACACTTCCTCAAATATTTCCTCAAAATTAGGCAAAGTTGTTTCAGATTCAGCCTCCTATGCTTGAAGCTCTTCTTGTTGATCTTGAGATTCATGGAGGCCCTGGGGCTTTGATGAATCAAGGTTTAAAGGGGGAACAAAATCCTGTCGACCCCTGCTTTTGCTTCTAGACCTACTAAATTTTCCTAAAATGCTTCTATTTTGGGATGGTCTCTCACCCTCTCTTTTTGTGGGGGAAGAATAGTCTTCATATTGGTTCAGGCCCGAATCAACTGCCTCCTCATATTCTGAGGCATTTTCTTGCTAACTAGGAGGAGCAACATTTTGTTGTCTTGAGTTTCCTCTTTGTTTCCAAGTTGGAGACATATCATCAACACTTTTTTCTTTCCTAACCTGAGTTCTTCTTGATGTGGTAGGAAGCCCACCCTGCAAGCTTTCTTCTGGGTGTTCCTTCCTCCAAGACCTTGTGATTTTGAAACTCATAACTATATATTATAAAGTATTGGTTACAAAGATGCTCAGAGTCACCACTCACAACTTGGTGAGATGATTTGAAACTTTATGAAACTGACTCTTATACTCTTCAATGAAGTCCACTGGATAAATGATAAGCCAGCCAAGAGTCTAAGGTCAACTCATACCCGCGTTATCTAAGCTGATTTGTAACACTAGAGATATCAAATGATTGAAATAGGTAGGTTAGGAGTCAAGCTCAACTTGAAACCTACACTATTTGCTCCTGACAGTATTTCTCTATTCCCCAGCAAAGTCACCAATTTGTTCATTCCTGGATAGGATTTTACACTCCATGAGATACCAATATGCTTATGATGGATGTTAAGGAATGGTTAGCTCCAAATATGGGCAATCTATAAGCAACTGGACCAACTATAGGGATAAGACTACCCTCTTCTCCTTCTGGCTCTGCAAAACCAAGGCGAGTGCACCTGATCCAATAGTATTAACTCTGACTGATAGTTCTAACTCTGCCCCTTATTTCTTTATTGGATCTTTCAACAGATGGATAAAGTGAGAAAGTACTAAAAAAGAACCTATTGTTCATTGAATCTCCATCACTAGGTAGGACAATACATAAATGTAAATAAAAGTAAAGACTGGTAGTGATTTGAATGATTTGGGATTATAAGATTTGAATCACTCTTCTCAACACAAAGATAGGAGAATATAGGCCAGTGCCTTATCTATTGGGCATGATATCAAGGAAAAGAATGGATACAAATGGTGTCTGAAATTGGTCTTTGACATAAACACAAAGGGCTTCAAATCTTTCCTACTTATGAGAATCCTTCAAATAAACTCTAAGAACACATATCCCACTTTGAGCAATATTTAATCTAACCCTAGGTTGGAACTCAAAGCACCAATACATTCATATAAACCTTATGCAAAGATTTAAAGATTCAAAGAATAGAGCAAAGGAGAGCAAAGATCTGAGGTTTGTATTAAGTATAACCTTTCACCATATGCATACAGTATCTAGAATAGAAAGCTTACAAGATGAAGATAACCTACATTTCTTCTCTATTGTTTAATAAAATGATATCAAAAATTACAATCCTTGGCTGAAAAGCTAGGGTTTCAAAAATTTCTATCTTTTTAACACCTAAACTTCCAATCCCTTAGAATGATCATGAAAAATCTCTTTATTCTAAGAGATGCAACAAGTAACTGATCATTCTAGGGTTACAAAAATTAACCCTAAAAAAAAAACTTTACAACAACCCCAAAAGGTTTACAATTAATACTCCAGTGAAATAGATGAGATATCTACAATTGAGTCAATGTGCTTTATGTCTTCAATGCTATCCTTTGCTCTTTCTCACAAATCTGATTTTATTATCTCATTGTCAAACTGTAATGAATGCCCCTCTGTAAGAAATCAACCTTGATATTCAACTGGCTCGGCATCATAGGAAAAAAAATTAGATTCTAGCAATAACTTATGTCTTCTGTATCCTTTCCCAACTACAATTTGTCCTAAAACAATAAATTCTTGGCCACTGCTTCATTTACATGACTCACTAGTTCAAAAACCCCAGCAAAACCCTACAGGATATTTGAATTTGAATAAAAATGGTAACTGACTCAACTTTAAAATGTGACCATTGATGCATCTTATTCCCGGTAGATCGGGCAGCTCATAGAATCTCACAATAGTCAACAAAACTCTTTAAAAAATTGCTTTCCACATCATCAAAAAATCTCAACCAATGAAAATGGAGCACGTCAGCGATGAATCAACATATTGGACCCACTTTTCATAAGCTCAAGATCAAATGATTAGTGTATAATCTCATAGCTCTGACAAACTTCATGAGATCACACACTGACCATTTGATCTTCCACACTGGCATCTCTTTGAATCTCTCGGGCCCACTGACGTGTCCACATTCCTTTCCAACTTAGCCAATCATAATATGACACCTCAGTGATGAATCACCATGTGGTCCCACTACTCAGCTAACCCTTAACCTTTTGACCCTTTAGTTATTCAGTGAACTGGTGACTGAAGCCATTCACTTACTCACCGAGAAACTTAGAACACCGCTAAATAAATTTGAGATTCAGGGAATAGACTATTCACCCATTCACGAGAAGATTTAGAACCTCACCATTTTATTTTGAGAATGCACAAATATTAAAAAACTTTATCAGTGCTGCCAAAGATTTAACCGCTCCGCCAAAACCTTAGACCAGAAACTAGGCCCACGTTAAAAAGAGATCAACAGTTGTCGGAAGATCACAAACCTCTGACATATTCCATCAGATCTTACGACAACCGTCGATGAAGAATCTCACCCCTGTTCTGACAAACCTCTGACATAGAAAAGAATCAAGGGTCGATCTTAAAGCCTCATGAGTCAGAAAAAACCCTTAAGATCACATGCTAGCTGTCGATGCTCTGCCACTGTTAGAACCACTAAAAATCTAAAATCATTGGCCCCACTGACAATACTCTGAGTCACTAATACATGGACCAATGAGAAAGTGCTAACTAAGCACACCTGGCATGTGGACCCATTACATTATAAAGCCTTTTGCCGTGAAAGAGAATCAACAGCTAGCACAACTTTGGAAGCCTCTGACACACTTCATGAGATCTTACGCCTATCGTTAGATGTAGATGTTGTCAGAGCTAGGCCTAGGAAAGGATCAAGGCTGGAAACTTTTAGGAAATATTAAAGGGCCTAACTTAGGAAAAATCTCTGCCATCGAACTTAGGAAAAAATAAAGTTGGGTGCATGGAAACTTAGGAAAATAAAGGCCACTAGGGTAATAAGATTTAACGCACATGCATTTATCAATTTTTAAGTGACCCAAAAAGTAACATGCAATGAGAACAAAGCATAGGGCACACTTAGGGATTTTCCTGCAAATGGCTAGGAAAATGGAAAACTAACTACAGAGGCCTAGAAAATATGATTCAACCATGGAATTTTTTCTTGTGCCAACACTACCAATCTTGGTCTTTATCAACCACTACCAATTCCTACTAGGCCATGGGAATGCTTAAGCATGGATTTTGTTGTTGGGTTACCCAAGACAAGACAAGGGATGGACAATGTGTATGTGGTTGTGGATGGATTCAGTAAGATGTGTCAATTTGTGCCATGCAAGACCACAAATGATGCAAGTCAAATAGCATCCCTATTCTTCAAAGAAATTGTGAGAATCCATGGGTTACCTATCAGCATTGTGTTAGACAGGGACACTAAGTTTATGAGTCATTTTTGGAAGACTCTTTGGCAAAGATTGGGAACCAACTTATCTTTTGGATCAGCCTACCATCCTCAAAATGATGGTAAAAACTAAGGTTGTTAATAGAAGCCTTGGGAATCTTATAAGATGTTTGAATAAAGAGTACAAACAACAATGGGATCAGTTGATTGGGCAAGCTGAATATGCCTACAATGAAACCTTGAATAGATCCATAGGGAAGAGTCCATTTGAGATAGTTTATGGACTACATACAAGGGGTGTCTATGAGTTGAGAGATCTAAAAGGAGTCAAAGAAAGTCGACATGCAGATGATTTTGCATTTTCTATGAAAGAGGTTCATGAAACAGTGAGGAAGACATTAGTGGACAACACCAACAAACACAAAGCAAAGGTGGATGAAGGTAGAAGGATAGTTGAGTTCAATGTTGGTGATTTTGTCATGGTGCATCTAAAAAAATCTAGATTTCAAAAAGGAGTCCCTCACAAGCTGCAAATGAGGAGGATAGGACCCTGTCTTATATTAGCAAGGTATGGTGACAATGCTTACAAAGTAGATCTATCGGATGATAGTGGACTATCAAATATTTTCAATGTTGTAGAGCTTTTCCATTATCAAGGGCCTCAAGAAGACATGGACTAGACCATACATGAAGTGATCAGGGATGTAGAAGACTTACAACTCCCTACTGCTGCAAATACAGGACCAGACAGTGTACTAGACACTAGAGTCTACAAAAAGACTAGAATCAAGGAGTATAAAGAACACCTCATTCAGAGGTATGGGTAGAGTGCTACTGATGCAATTTGGATCAAGGAATAAGAATTCAAAAGGATGGAAATTGATCCTACCATCGTCAATCCAAGGGTGGATTGAAGTTCTTAATTTTGGGGAGGATGGTGCAGGAGCACCTAGGCTAGCCTCCATTGGTTAGTAAATTTTGGCTTGTACTTGACTCTAGCCAAGTCAAGAGCTTAGTTTAATTTGTTTTAGGACCTTAGAAGGTCTCTTGCTATGTTTTCTAGGTGAGTTAGTAATTAGGACTAAGGTCACAATAATAGCCTTTGTTAGTTGTTTATTTAATTTCTTAAGTTAGAAGCTTAGCTTAGGTGAGAGTCTTAAATGTGTTCTAAACACATCTTGTTGTTATAAATATGCCATAAGGTTATAAATGGATTTGGATCCTCAAGAAATAGGAGGTTAGAATCCCAAGAATATAGGAACATGGCAAATGTGGAAGTTGCCAAATGTTCAAAAGTTGTCTTTAATTTTGTAATTACTGCAAAAGAGTGCATGCCATTTGGGTATCTTTGGATTTCCTAAGTTATAGGATGGTTATGCTATGGAAAATAGACCCTAAAATGAAGGAAATGGAATCTAATGGTACCTAAGACTCAAACACCAAGTTTTATTATGCATTGTAATAGTTGAGAGAAAGTTAATAGAGCTCTGTAAACATTTTATAGTGAATTTCTGGTGTTTTTATGTTGACAGGCATACTTAATGGACTGAACGACTAAAACCAATGCTTTATTAGTGTTCTATAGGTTGTTTATGAAATTTTTCATTTTAAGTGTTAGTCATTTTGAGGTCATCTATCTTCTGGTTTTCAGAAATCTAGTTCAGGGTGTCTAATTTGCTAGTGTTTTGAGTAGTTTAGGAAGTCATGGCTCCTCCATGAATTCTAACCATGGATAATCATTCATGTTAGATGGAAATGGAAGAGGAGTCATTTTTGTATATATTTTTAGGTGTTAGGAGTCTTAAAATCATGAGGAACTATTTTATATGCTAGGCCCTAGGCGAGTTTGTGCAGCTCGGTTAGAGGTCTAGAGGTTAAAAGAGTGAAGAAACATTGCATGGTTGCATGGATCCATACTGCTCCAGGAATTTTTCATGAAGGTAAACATCATATATAACCATTTTGTGAAGAGAGAATCTATACCAATTATTTAGGATTTGGTTTGAACAAGTTTTCTATCAAAATCACAGTTCAGTCCTAGAAATTAGGCCTATTAGGCCTCTTGTCCTTGTTTGTAGGAAGCACATGTATGGTCACTTTCAGACCCAGAACCTTTATGAAAGTTTTAAGACTTCCAAAAGGGTATCCAAAAAAAGTTTTATCTTTATGAGTTGTTTGGGAAAATTTTCCAAAAAGGGGAAAAACGGACTGGTGAAGGCTATTAGAATAGGCCTATTTTTAAGCTCAATTCATGATGATTCATGGAATCCGATTAGAAGATGATTGAAGACCCCTCAAAGATGGATCAAGTGGGCAATAAAAATAATGTTTTCATGATGGATAAGACCCCTTAAATGTTGGAGCAAGTTTATGGAGATTTGGCACTTAGAGCCTTCTAAGTGAGTGTGGAGAAGTGAATCAAAACTAGGGTGTTGATCATTCAAGGTGAAGTTTTCAGAGATTGACTCTTATAAGAAGATTTTGAATAGGTCTTAGTTAATGATCTAATCCTATTGGAAGATCCTATAGAGGAATGAGATACTAGGAGGCAAGTGAAGTCTCTTGGAGGGTGTGAAAGCTAGCCTTGAAGTTTATCATACATCATTAAAACACAAAACATGGATCCCCTGTAGAATTTAAAGAGCTTTCCAAAAATGTAAATTTTTTTTCAAAAAATATGCTAATTTGCGCTGAAAATTAAATTTTTATGAAAAATAAAGAAAAAAGTATAAAAAATCCAAAATACCTTAGAAAATTCTGAATGTTTTACTGAAGCTTCTCTGATATGTCACCAACCTACAAAACAAATTTTAGACCGAAACTCCAAGCCATTTTGGAGATATGGTCAAATCTTTGAAAATCTAGGATTTTTGTCTACAAGCAAATCTGCACAAAGGGGGTTAGCTCCAAAAATAACCAAAACAAGAATGTAAAGGTGGGTTGCCCCATGGTGGGCACCATAAATGTGTACTAAAATGTTGACACACTTCTATGAGTCATTAAATCCAAGATTTCTCAAGAATGAGGTCTCAAATGGTGACTCATAGCTCTCTATTCATGGAGTGCAAGGGTTTATAATGGAGACCCTTAGATTAGACCTAGTTTGTGCCCATACAAGTACACCGTAAAATGAGAGATTCAAAGAGGAAAAGCAAGAATGCTAGTCTCCATGATCATCAAGTATGCATGAAAATTAAAATGGAAGCTATTCTATATGATAACAATGCATGAAAGAAAACTAATCTATGAAAGGAAATACTTATGCAAGATTATTCTATGAAAGAAAATATGAATCTAATCTATTATGAAAGAGCAATATTAATCTAAATGGATTGCCATGGAGGCATGAGAGAAGGAGACAAGAAAAGAAAAGTTGCAATATCCAAGCTCAAGTGCTCAAATTCTCCTCCAAAATCGCTCTCCAAACCTGCATAACAATAACATAAATCTTGATCTCTAAAATCTCCATGCATAAATGAGAAGGAGAGGGCTCCTTATAAAAGATTTAGAAATGAATGGACAATCAAGATTAAGAGGCAAGAATAAATGAGCAATGGTGGAGATTAAATCTTGGTTGATCCATGTGCTCAAGATTCTCAAGAGGCAAAAAGATGTGTGGAAGAGATTAAGAGGAAAAAAGAGATTCCACTCATCTTGGAAAGTGTGCATTCAATGTATAGACAAAAAGTCTTTTTATTTTTATTTATTTTATTATTTATTTATTATTTTTAGAAAAGTGGTTTCGATTATTTAATTAAAAGATTTTTTATTTATTTAAAAGAGATTTGTTCTTTTAATTAAATGTGGCTTAGGATAAAATGATTTATTATTTAATTAAAAGATTTTTTTGTTTAGTTAAAAGGGAGCATGTTCTCTTAATTAAATAAAACTTAGGATAAAATGATCAAACCTTAAGAAATAGTAAAATAATTGAATTAATTACGATTTGATCAAGGAAATTGATTTAAATTGAAAATATTGCAAAACATTGATTCAAGAAATTGGTAAATTGATGAATGGGGGCCCAAAGTCTAGACGACCATTTTAGGGTGCATACAACCCCATCCCACTATTTTTATTTCATATCATTAATTGGTACAATATTTTTCCTTTCATTCAGGCCTTTTCTTTTACTATATTCGAGGTACACAACTTTAGTTAATTTTTCTATTTAACAATTTTGTATTTTTTCTTAAAAGGTGGAACTTGCAAGAAAAAAATTAAAAGATAAGCTCATAAAAGATTTAGAGCATGAGTTTGGTAGTAACATTTTTGAGGAGAAGAAAATTTTAGAAAAAGCTGCCAAACATCTTAAGACTATGAGGGACTCATATAGGAGTCTCATCTAGAACCCAAAGTATGAGTGTCCTCCCTCTATTTTAGCGAGGCATTGGAATGAGTTCATTTTGGATGCAAAGGAGAAAGGGGATGCTCAAAGAGGAATTACACAAACAAATGAGAGAAGGTATGTGATAGTATTAACTACTAGTAGAATGTAATAATGCACTAATTAGTGATCTTTATATCTATATCATCTAACATATTTCAAAATTTTCATAGGTTGTAGGACACATCAAAGGAAACAATGGCCAGACTGCAAAAGATTAGGCAACACAAACTTGGCTCTGGTGGATATTAAAAAATTCAAGCATGAATTGTAAGTAGTAGTAAATGAATTTCAGATCAAAATTATTTATAAAATACAAATAATTTTATTTAATAAAAAAATACAGGGCTCAGAATTTAATTTAGAGGCCACGGTAGAACACAAAAAAAATGTCTTCAAGGAAGGCTATCAAGCCGTGGCTGAATGCCTACACCAAGCTTTCACTAGCCCAACCCAAGAGTCTCCTGTATCAGTTGAACACGTAAATATGCCAAAAAAAACATATTTGAAATTGAATACTTGAGAAACAATCTATTTGATGTTAATTTTGAACATAAATTGACTATTTTTTTTTTTAAAAAGAAAACAATGATAATAATGCGCATGACATTGCAATGCAACCTCGTAATTCTAACACAAAACCTATGCCGAATGATGAAGGCCCTGATGTGCATCATAATGTTGATGGAGGTGTTCATTTTCTATTGAAAATTAATTATGTAATTATTAATATAATTTAACATCTTAAATTGAAATTGGTGTAACCTTTTTTGTGTATATTTTAGTGCATACATAACATCATGCTGAACGAGTGGAGGATGTTCAGAGTGATCACCATGTAGATGATGTGGCACATTCAGGTAAAGAAAATCTATGTTTTGTGCTTTTAAATTTATTTTTTGATTTATAGTTCTTTTAATTAATGAAATACTTGTAACACTAATATAAAATGACGTGAATTTAACCCATGGCATAGTTGTTATTGCAACAGACGCCCCTTTGGTGTAGTAACCTCCTATTCCTGAACAAATGAGGAGGAGACATGTGTTGAGATTAGAACCAGTAGAGGAGGGGAATGTTGAGGATATTGATGCTCTGCTTAGCCGTTACCTTAGAAAAATGAGCAAGAAACACAAAAAGAAATGATTATAATTAACATTTTTTTTCTAATGAAAGAACGTTGTCTTAATGGATGTAATTTTTTACTAGTAAATGTTGATGAATGATGTGTTAATGAATTATTATTTAATGTTGTGTGTTAATGAATTTTATGTGTTAATGAATGTTATGCGATTATAATGATTGAATGTTATATTTTAAAAATGGATGAATGAATGAATAAATGTTATTAGATGTTAATGAGGAATTTAGAGTGATGTTAGGGGGGGGGAGGGGCAAAATGAGATTCCTCCTTCACGTGGTTGGCCTTGTTAAGTAGATAATATTAAACTATTCTTGAAACCAAGTGTAGCTCAAACTAAATCAATGACGTAGATTCAATGGTCAAAAAAACCTACTTATTCCATATTATTTATCATTCACTTGAAGAAATATTTTACTTCTTAAACATGTTCATCAACCAATCTACATCACCATGTTCATGAAATTATATTTATAGATAAGAGAGTGAAAACTGTAAAGTAAAGCTCGATAGAAAATCTCAAATATATGTCTAACAAAGAATAACATTTTATAAATTCTATGGCTCACTAAGGTTGATAGGAAAGTGGATGGGTAGAATTGTATTAGGGATGGTGGAATTGATGTTATTAACATCAAAATATGTTAGATCCACCTTGGGTAGACCCTAGGAGTAATTCTATCAAGTTTTGCACAACATTACAAAATGTTGTCAGCAACATTTGTTGCAAAAGTTGCTAAATGATAACTACTCTCCACCTATTCATCTAATCATCAAACCCTTGTTACTAGGGTCATTTATCTAGGGCCTATGCAAAAACAAATTCATAATCATCTCTAGATCAATTCGTTGGTTCTAACACATCATTATGGATACAAACATTCATATTATATCATCCAATGAAATTATTCTTAATGGAAAATGCTTCTCAAGTGATTGGTGTCAAACTGGCTCTCCTTCACTTAGAAAATTCCACCATTATGTGGTCTTCAACATCAACATCTCTTATCCCTGCATAGGAAAATTATAATATAAGGATAATATACATATTTTAAACCTCTTGATGGACTACAACTGATTTAGAACCTAATTGAAGGAACTGTGATTTAAGATCACCGAGCAGATTGATTAGATATGTAATATGATTAAATCAGTATTATGTTGTCATTGATGTCAACTAGTTTGACAAAACTTATCTTGTAAGTCACTATACTGATACATCTATAGTAAAGGAGTGAAAGAGATGAAGAACATAAATATCTACATGAGGAAGATGGATATGACAGATGAGGATATGAAATACATTGAGTAACTTGTTGATGAGTCTATGACTTTATGTTATTGACTTAATTATGTTTCATTCATATATGATGAGGAAAAGAGCTGAAAGACATAAAGTAGTGTTGTCGGTTGATGAAGCATTTTAGTATACACCGACAGAGTATAGTGTATACCGAGAACAATGTTAACCGAGCCTGTGTTCACTGATACATTTCTTTGTTAATCGAGAAGAATAGAATGAACTAAATGATTAGTTTAGCCAATAAGATTGATGAGATGGCAAGTGTATAAATTCGAGGTAACAGATAAAGTTTTTTACATAGATCGATGGCTGACAAAATTCAAGAAAGATCTAAAGGATGAGAATCAAACGTGTTATTGACACAAGTGCCGAGGTATGTTTAAGAGGCAAAATCAATGACAATGATTAAGCGGATAAATATGATGGAGCAGAAGAAAATGGTTTACATGTCTGTATAAGAGACTGGAGATTTCACAATGAGAGTGATGCCAGAAGCGAAGGAAACTATAGAATCTTTGCGTGAACAAGTTTTCATGCATTTTGATCATACTGGTTAAGGAAAACCCAACTGCAGGAGCATTACCAAGTGACAAAGAGTGATTACCAATGGATAGTAAGTTGATATATTGTTGAATTAGAAATGTTACATTGATCAGAAAGATTTGTATGAGATGAACATTGATCTATAATTTGCAATTGAAGTTGTATTAAGTTAGATCACCTACTGTTACATATTTAACCATTGTACACAGTCAAATCTCTTAACCAAGTGGACTAAGAAAGTCTTATTATGTATCATTCATAGAATGAGCATTTTTATCCTGTAAACCCCAGAGTGACTGCTAGTTGGACAATAACGGTTGGTCTTAAATCCTCTAACAAGGTCATACCTAACACTGTGTTTGTAAACTTTAACAGGGTTGGGTCTTCACCGACCTCACTTCAGAAGAGTGAATATTTTGGGTTGCCGGTCCCAGGTGGTTTTTCCCATCATAGGGTTTCCATGTTAAATCTCTTGTGTTATGTGTTTATTGTGATGTTTGTTTTGATGTCATATTTACATGTTGCATATTTGATTTGATCGGTAACTGCTATAAGTTTTAGACTGGTAATCGGTAAATGCATAGATAGTAAAAGTATTTTAATTTACCGAGCAACAAAAATTAAAGTATTTGTCTTTGGATTATACATTTTTAATTGGGACAGTGATTAACTAATTCACCCCCCTCTCAGTTATTCTAACAATTGGTATCAGAGCATAGGTTGCTTTGAACATAGTTTTAAGGAATTCAGTAAAAAGATCTCAAAATGTATAAGAGGGAAGTGCCAAAGTTAAACAAAGAGAACTTCATAATATGGTAGAGCTGGATGAAGTTGCACATATCTAGAATTGGGAATTCAACACTAGAATTGATGGAGAATGGTTATATAAAATTGACACAAGGTCCCCTCAAACTTGATTAACTGAAAGACAGGCATGAACACAATGTTACTATCAAAAGTTGAAGATGCCTGCACCGATGCCGAATTTGAAGATATCAAAAGTTGCACTACTGTAAAAGCCATGTGGGATAAACTTTCTCAATTTTACAATGGAGATGTGCATGTTAAAAGAGCCAGAGCAGAAAGCCTAAGAGGCCGATTTGATGATATGAAGATGAAAGAAGGTGAGAATATTGTGCAATATACAAACAGATTGAAAGAGGTAGTACATGCTATTAGAGCATCTAATGGACAAATTAGTGAGGAAACTATGGTAAGCAAAGTACTCAAAACCTTATTGCCAGTTTATGCAATCAGAATATCTACTATTGATGAGATAGGGTTTGCATTTGCTAATGTACTTACACTTGACAATCTGATTGATAAACTTACAACCTTTGAGTTAAATAATTTTGATAACAGTGTTGTATCGTCTGTGGAATTTGCTTTCATGTCTTCTCTGAAGATTAGTAAGTCTAGCAGGAATAATAAAAATGATAGTGACAGTAATACCAATGATGAGCTTGATGAACTTGAAGCTCTTATGGCTAGAAGATTACCCAAAGGTAAAGGAAGGTATAGAGGTAAGCTACCTTTGGCATGATTTAATTGTAAAGAGGTTGGCCACATCGCTGCTAGATGTACAAATAAGAAAGATGATGATAGAACCAAAGACCAATTTGAAGGAAGCTATGGGAGAAGATTCAACAGAGGCTATTCATACAATAGAGATAACTGAGACAGAAATAACATAGGGAAAAATTTATGTTTCATAGCTGAAGATAGTGAATCTGAATTTGATTCTGATGATGATGTAGAAGTTGTATTTGTTGCTATGAAAGATGACTCGGAGGAAGAAGAAAAGCATGAAGAAACAACACTGATCTCTAAGTTAACAAAAATAATACATGGATCATAGATAGTGGCTGTACACATCACATGACTGGTGATGAGGAGAAGTTTGATGTACTTGAAGAATACAATGGAGGTTCAGTTAAGATGGGTAATGACACACCCTGTATGGTAAGAGGTAAAGGAACCTAAATGATAAATGATATGATAAAATGTGATAATGCTTATTGGGTAGATGGATTGAACTATAACTTGTTAAGTGCGGCATAGCTGAATAATTCAGGTCACCGAGTTGCTTTTGAGAGCAAGAAAGTGAAAATGTTTGATGATGGTGGAAGACTAGTTGGAATTGGAGCACAATCAAGAGGTAATCTATTTTATCTTGATACTGATGAGTCTTCTTTCTTGGTGATGAAAAATGAAGATGCTTGGTTGTGGCATAAAAGGTTATGCCATGTGAAATTTGATAACATGATTAAGATTAGTAAAAGGAAAAGAGTTAGAGGGCTGCCTAACTTGTCAAAACTAGACCATATTATGTGTCATGAATGCTAGAAAGGTAAGATGACTAAATATAGTTTCAAAAGTAAGGATTACTCAATAAAGAAGATACTTGAGTTGGTTCATACCAACCTATGTGGTCCTCTGAGAACTCAAAGTTATTATGGTGATAGGTACTTTATTCTTTTTGTTGATGACTATACTAGATTGATGACTGTTATGTTCTTAAGAGAAAAATCTGAAGCATTTAAGATGTTTAAGTGGTATAAGGCTAAGGTAGAAAAAGAGACTGGAAAGGAATTGAAATGCCTAAGATCTGATAGAGGAGGTGAATTTATCTCTGATGAATTTACTAATTTATGTAATGAGCATGGTATTAAATGACAGGTCTCTGCACCAAGGACACCTCAATAGAATGGGATTGCTGAAAGAAGGAATAGGTCAATAGTTGACTATGCTAAGACATTGTTGCTACAAAAGAATGTTTCTCAGATATACTGGAGAGAAGCTAGCAGTACAATAGCTTATGTGCTTAACCAAGTTCAATTGAAGAAGGACACCAACAAGACACCCTATGAGTTGTGGTTTGGACACAAAGCTAATGTAAGTTATTTCAAAATTTTTGGAAGCAAATTTTTTATTCTGAAAGATGAGAGAAATGGAAAATTTGACTCAAAAGGTGATGAAGGGATATTCCTAAGATATTCTAGTAAAAGCAAAGCATATAAATGTTTGAATAAAACTACTAATAAAATGATTGAAAGCACTAATGTCCATGTTGATGAGTTTGATGAAAAGAACACAAAGGAAAGTACAAAGGAACTAGAAGACTATGGTAGATTCAATTACATTGAACAACTAGAGTATTTACCAAAGCCTCAGCTTGTGATAACCAATCAGTAGGAAAATAATACCGAACAATAGGAAAGAGAAATTGATGAGAAGAATGGCCCTACCGAGAAAGCAATTGAATCTGCATAGGATGAACATGAAAGGAGAGATAGGATACTGGTGAGTTTTGTTAGAAGAAACCATCTTGAATCAAAAATCATTGGAGACAAACAAGATGGCATGCAAACAAGGAGCAAAGAAAGACAAGGTACATGTCTAGTTTGTGATTATGAGCCAAAAAATGTAAAAGTTTCATTAGAGAATGATGAATGGGTTAATGCAATGAAAGAAGAAATAGAGAAAATAGAAAAGAAAAAAATGTAGACCTTAGTACCCTGACCTAAAGATAAGAATGTTATTGGTACTAAGTGGATATTCAGGAACAAGAAGAATGAGAATGGAGAAGTGACAAGAAATAAAGCTAGATTGGTATGCAAAGGATATGCACAGGAGGAAGGCATAGACTATGGTGAAACCTTTTCACCTATTGCTAGATTGGAAGGAGTTAGAATGCTACTTGCATATGCTACACACAAGAAATTCAAGGTATATCAAATGGATGTCAAGTTAGCATTTCTGAATGGAATACTTGAAGAAGAAGTCTACATAGAACAACCTGAAGGGTTTGTTGATCCAGAAAAGAAAGATATGGTATGTAGATTACATAAAGATTTGTATAGTTTGAAGCAAGAACCAAGAGCCTGGTATGAAAGGCTGCATACTTATTTGTTAAGTATAGGATTTGTAAGATCAAGTGAGAACATCAATCTATATATGAAAGGAGATACTGATGATACAATTCTTATTGCTGAGATATTCATGGATGATATCATATTTGGAGGTCAAGATCAAATATGTAAAGCCTTTTCTAATGATATGAGGAATGAGTTTGAAATGTCTATGTTCAGAGAGATTAAGTTCTTTCTTAGACTACAAGTGATTCAGCAGAGTGATGGGATATTCATCACATAGTCTAAATACATAAAAGAAGTATTGAAAACATTTGGCATGGAAGATGCTAAACCTATGGGAACACCAATGGCTACTAGATGTAAATTGACTAAGGAAGATGAAACTACAGAAGTAAACTAGACACTGTACCGATCAATGATTGGTAAGCTAATGTATGTAGTTCACAGTAGACCAAATATAGCACATGTTGTGGGAATAGTTGCTAGATTTTTTGCTAATCCTAGAGAATCACACATGATTTCTACTAAAAGAATCTTAAGATACCTGAAGAAAATAGAGGACTATGGATTATGGTATCCTAAGGAAGGAAAGTTTGAACTCAGAGTCTATACTGACACTGATTGGGTTGGAAATGTGGATGACAGAAAAAGCACCACTGGAGGAGCATTCTTTTTTGGTGAAAGACTTGTTACCTGGACAAGTAAGAAGCAGGCTTGTATTTCTCAGTCTACAGTTGAAGTAGAGTATGTTGCTACTGCTACAAATTGTTCAAACATTGCATATACCAAACAAGTTCTGGAAGGTATGAATGAGATAATCCTTGAGCCTATGATTATATAAAGTGATAACACCAGTGTAATTAATATTTCAAAGAATCTAGTGATGCATTCTAAAACAAAGCATATATCAATAAAGTATCACTACTTGAGAGAACAAGTATAGGAGAAGCAAGTTAAGCTAGAGTTTGTTACATCTAAAGAATAACTTGTAGATATATTTACAAAAGCTCTACTGAAAGACACATTTGAGTATTTGAGGACTAGACTTGGGGTCCGTCCCCTATCTACTAGTCACTAAGGTGATTCAGATGTTGCATCAGCCTAATCTTATCAGAAGATCATTCATGTTGATGCAGCATAGTTCACACTTTGGATCATGTCTAAGATTGTGAAAGGCACTGGAATAGATTGGCATATCAGTATACATAGAGTTACTTGGCTACTGAAGAGCTATTTGTTTGTTTGTTTCTTTAGCATTGTTGTCAAAGGGAGAGATAATATGAATATGCACTGATGAGAACTATCTAAGGGAGAGCATTGAAGATTAGTTACTAAGAATAGAAGAAGGAATCCAAGAGCTGAAAAGATCATATTTGCAGAATGTTAGAGCTGCATATGTAATGCTATTGAATAACATAGTGATTAAAAATATTAAGCTAGGGAGAGCTGTACAACATTTGTTCACAAAGTTGTAGAATACATGTTTGGTATGTGTATGGTATATTTCATATTTCTTGAGTTTCCATCAATGCCAAAGGGAGAGATTGATGAACTACAACTAATTTAGAACTTGATTGAAGGAACTGTGATTTAAGATCACTGAGCAGATTGATTAGATATGTAATATGATTAAATCAGTATTATGTTGTCATTGATGTCAACTAGTTTGACAACACTTATCTTGCAAGTTACTATACCGATACATCTGTAGTAAAGGATGTTAGAAAGTAAAGATCCCCAAGATAATTGAGAGGGGGGGGGGGGGTGAATCAGTTATCTGATAATTTATCCATTCAATAACTTTAAACAATATAATCAATGTACTGATCAACCATAGAAAGATAATCATACACAATTGCATAATAACACAAGATATGTTAACTAGGGAACCTCTTCAAAAGAGTAAACCCCGGTGGGAATGATGCCCACAAAATAATGCACTAATATGAAAGTTCCTTGTTAGAGGATGGACCCTGTTAAGAGTCTTATGAAATACATTCAGTACATATAAATCCCTATTAGGAGATTTTGAATCTTTGTTGAAAGATTCTAACCCGGTTAAGAGTTTATGGAAGATAGAAGGACCCACTACCCAAACAACTTCAAGGAAAGATCTCTGAACCCACTGTCCAAAAGATCTTAGAATTATTCAATAGAATAATATGAAATATATTACCTCCTTCACACTGTGCCAAAACTGCACTCTCTGCTACACAAGATCACAATTCCAGATCTCTGTACTCATAAGTCTTCATCACTGAATTAGCTCTTTTCTTCACTTCATGCATATATTCGCATCTCACTCTTCATAGTACACTTTAAAATAAGGAAAAAATTCCTTCTTATATACCAAACTCAAATAATTACAAATGAGTCGGTCCTCAATTACAAAATAATAAATTCTACATGCTACACATAGAATTCACATAAAACTGTCGGCTGCCAGTTACTGTAACTTTCTCCAAACATATCCTCAAACTTTGCACTATGAACCATGTCATCATTAATGATTCTCCAACATCCCTTTAAATGTGCAAAATCAGATTCCATCCCAGCTAAGAGATATCCTCCGATTTCTAAACATCGCTACACAGAAACACTGTCTAAACACTGCTTTCACCAAAATGCTCATAACTCTTACAAATGAATGAATTTATTTTTGCGCTGTTAACCATAGGTTAATAACACACCAAAGAACATACCATCAACTACACAAAATCCAATCTACAATACAACATGCGCACAAAACAAAATTGTACCTACTTTCCTACTAATATAAAGAATATCACTGTGTTGACATCAATGACAATCCAAGTCATGAATGCAACAACAACTGCTACAGAATGACTGCCAAAACACTTTGCATTCATTCCTAACAATCTCCCCCATTGGAATTGATGGCAACATAGATGAAAAACATCTAATGTTCCAAAAATCCAATACTGCAACATCACTGCAAAATATCAAATCAAATCTTGCTTCATATTCCTATTCAGCTATTTCATACAATCCACAATGTTTTTCATGTATATCTCTCCCCCATTGACATCAATGACAGAAATTCTATCACTAAGTCAAAAAAAAATTAATGTCAAAAGACACTTTTCAGAAGAATACAATAACAAGAGTCCTCATGACTTAGCTCATAAACTCCCCCATAGAGGAAGTTCCAACATCCAATCCAAAAGAAAGATAGGGCTCATATACCACTGGATGGATGCAATCATCTACATCAATTATCAAAAATAGGTTGGGGCATAACCCCAAGCATACCTCTCAGATACACAAATGTATCCTTAGGTAAAGGCTTTGTAAATATATTTGCTATCTGCTCCTTTGTACTTATGTACACCAATCTTACTTCTTTTTCTGCAACTTTCTCTCTTACAACATGATACTTGATCTCATTATGTTTAGTCTTAGAATTTAAAACAAGATTTTTTGACATACTCACTGTACTGGTGTTATCACAATGTATAACAACAGGCTCATCAAAATTTATTCCAATATCTTTCAACATCTGCTTCATCCAAATAATCTGATTACAATTATTTTTTGCTGCAACATATTCTACTTCTGCTGTGCTTTGTGAAGTACAATTCTACTTCTTACTTAGCCAAGAGACCAATTTTCCTCCAAGAAAAAAGGCTCCACCACTGGTGCTTTTCTTGTCATCAATGCTGCCTCCCCAATCTACATCAGTATAGGCACATAAAGTAAAATCATCAAAATTCTCATACCATAATCCATAATCCATTGTTCCTTTCAGATATCTCAGTATCCTCTTTATTGCTGCATAATGTGATTCTCTAGGTTCTACTTGAAATCTTGCTACAATCCCCACTGAATGTGCTATATCAGGTCTTGTATGTGTCAAGTACTACAATCCTCCAATCATAGATCTATACTTTTTCTACTCAACTGCTGGTGTCTCATCTTTGCTAGATAACTTATGTCCGGTTACCATAGGTGTTCCAACAGGTTTAGAATCTTCCATTCCAAATCTTTTCAATAATTCATTTAAATACTTAGTCTGACTTACAAATATACCTTCCTTGCTTTGTGTTATTTGTAATCCAAAAAAAAATTTCATTTCTCCAATCATGCTCATCTCAAATTCAGTCTTCATTTCATCTGCAAATTTGTCACTAGCTTCATCTTCTCCTCCAAAAATAATATCACCAACAAATATAACTATAACCAACAAACCATTCTCAATTTCTTTTGTGTATAAGTTACTATCTGCTGTTCCTTTTATAAATCCCAATTTCAATAAATACTTATCCAATCTTGCATACTAGGTTCTAGGTGCTTGTTTTAATCCATATAAAGCTTTCTTTAACTTACATACCATATCTCCTTCTTTTGTCAAAGGAAAACCTTCAGGATGCTCAATGTAGACTTCTTCCAATTCACCATTCAAAAATGCTAACTTCACATCCATCTGATACACTCTGAATTTCTTGTAAGTTGCATATGCTAGAAACATTCTCACTACTTCAAGTCTGGCCATAGGTGCAAAAGTTTCTTCATAGTCAATTCCTTCTTGTTGTGAATATCCTTTACATACCAATCTTGCTTTGTTTCTTATCACTTCTCCTTGTTCATTCATCTTCTTTCTGAATACCCACTTTGTTCCAATCACATTCTTGTCTTTAGGTCTAGGGACCAATTCCCATGTCTTGTTTTTTTCAATCTGCTCTAGTTCTTCTTTCATAGCATTGATCCAATGTTCATCTTCACAAGTTTCATTAGTAGTCTTAGGTTCAATTTGAGAAATCAAACATAAATGTACCTTATTTCGAGTCAAAACTCCTCTATCTAAACTTCCAATAACTTGCTCAACAGGGTGATGTCTTGAAGTATACCTGTTAGGTGTCATAGTTACTTATCTTGTTTCGACTGTAGATTCTTCTCTGCTTTCTTCTCTATTTTCTTCTCTATTTTCTTCTTTGTTTTCTTCTCTATCTTCTTCAGTATGACTTTCATTCAACAAATCACTGTTAGTTTCAAAAAATAATTTTGCATTTTCAATGTTAGGCTGAGGTTGTGCTTCTCCATCAGATTCATAATCAAGCATTCTTTCTTGAATTTTAAACTTCTCATCAACTTTTACATTTGCACTTTCAACAATAGTCTTAGTTCTTTTGTTATAACATCTATATGCTTTTCTTTTTAAAGAATATCCAAGAAATATTCCTTCATCACTTCTAGGATCAAACTTTCCTATATCATCATCTCTCTTTATATAACATTTACTTCCAAAAATTCTAAAATACTTAACTGAGGGTGTATGTCCAAACCATAATTCATAAGGTGTCTTGTTTGTATCTGCCTTGATTTGTACTCTGTTCATAGTGTACACTGCTTCTCTCAAAAAAGTCTTAGCCAAATCATTTTCAAACAACATAGCTCTTGCTGCTTCAGTTATTGACCTGTTCCTTCTTTCTGCAATACCATTTTGTTCTGGTGTTCTAAGGGCTGAAAGTTGTCTCTTAATACCATTCATTTCACAAAAAGTGTTAAACTCTCTAGATGTAAATTCACCACCTCTATCAGATCTTAGACACTTAATCTTCATTCCAGATTCATTCTCAATTTTGCTTTTCATGATCTAAACTTATCAAATGCTTTAGATTTTTCTTTCAAAAATGCAATCCACATCATTCTTGTAAAATCATCAACAAGAATCATAAAATACCTTTCACCATAGAATCCTCTAGTCCTAGTAGGACCACTCAAGTCTGTATGAACAATCTCCAACTTCTCTGCCGATGTGAACTTCTTATTGGGAAATGAACTCCTTTTCTGCTTTGCCATCATACATTCTTTGCAAATCATGTTAGTAGGTTTCATAATTCTAGGTAAATCTCTTACTGCATGTGTAGTGCTCACCTTGACAATATTATCAAAGTTTATATGACAAAACCTTTTATGCCATAACCAACTGTCATCAATCCTAGTTATCAAACATGTCATCTCAGTAGGATTCAATTGAAATACATTACCTCTGGTTCTAGATCCTTTTCCAATCAGATTTCCATCTTTATCTTTTATCACACAAGTTTTCTCAGAAAACTAAACTTGATAACCCTTATCAGCCAATTGTCCAATGCTTAGTAGATTATGTCTTAGTCCATCAACAAAGTAAACATCATCAGTGTTAGTCTTTCCATCAAGAGTAATAGATCCTATACCCTTAATCAAACAAGGTGCATTGTTACCAACCCTAACAATTCCTCCATCATAATTATCTAACTTAACAAACTTTATTTTATCTCCAGTCATATGATGTGAACAACCACTATCTATAATCCAATTAGATTTATTTTCAACTTGTGAAACTAATATTTTTTCTTCCCTTTTATCAGATTCAGAACTTTCTTCTTTAATTGCTACAAATCCTGTTTCCTCAAAGTTATCATTATCACTGTCACTTAAATGTTTTTCAATTCCTGCTTCAAAATCTTCATCATTTGCATAATAACATTCTTTAGATCTCCTAGGTTTAAAGTTGCTTCTATACTTCTTAACTCTTTTAGGACATTTAGATGCAAAATGACCATATTCTTGACAAGTCAAACATTTAAAGACTTTTTTACCATCTGGTTCTCTTTTTACAAGTAATGCAATACCTTCTTCAATCTTCTTATCTTCCTCAGATCTACTACTGCTGGCATAATCTCCATTCACACTAGTACTTCTTGTAGGTCTAATGCTAAGAGCATTGATTGCTATTTCCATTCTAGGTAGCTCTCCTGATAATCTCAAGTTCATCTCTAATGTTTCTAATTTTCCAAGAAGAGTTTCTCTTGAAAAGTTTGATGTACAAGGTATCACTTGTTCAATCATCTACGTTGTCTGCCTGAATACTGGTGTCAAAGTTCTCAAAATTTTCCATATCACTTCATTCTCTATCTTATCACCTCCACAAGACTTTATTCCTATCACAATCGTAGACATCCTACCAATATAACTTCTAATAGATTCATCTTCCATCATTCTGATATCTTCAAATGCACAAATCCAATTATGTAATCTAGCCTTCTTTACATGTTCATCACATTCAAAAGTAGAATGTAAAGATTTCCAAATTGCATGAGATGTTTTCAAACATCTTACCTGACTATATTCATTCTCTAGTAGTGCTGATAAAAGTGATTCTCTTGCAAGTATGTTACACATGAATAGATCTAGTTCATCTTTAGTTCCTGCCTCTAGATTGTCTTCCTCAATGATAGTCTTCTCATTCTTTGTAATCAACCAATAACTTGGTCCTAAACACAATAGATGTGTCTTCATATTTTCTTTCCAGCTGTCAAAATTTACTCCATCAAACTTAGGGCTTTCTTTTCTAAAATTCACCATGGATCTCCTTAAGTTGTTAAACTTTTCTTTCAAGGACCTGCCGCTCTGATACCAATAGTTAGAAAGTAAAGATCCCCAAGATAACTAAGAGGGGGGGTGAATTAGTTATCTGATAATTTATCCATTCAACAGATTTAAACAATATAATCAATGTACTGATCAACCATAGAAAGATAATCATACACAATTTCACAATAACACAAGATATGTTAACTAGGGAAACTCTTCAAAAGAGTAAACCCCGGTGGGAATGATGCCCACAAAATGATGCACTAATATGAAAGTTCCTTGTTAGAGGATGGACCCTGTTAGGAGTCTTATAAAATACATTCAGTACATATAAATCCCTGTTAGGAGATTTTGAATCTCTATTAAAAGATTCTAACCCGGTTAAGAGTTTATGGAAGACAGAAGGACCCACTGCCCAAATAGCTTCAAGGCAAGATCTCTGAACCCAATGTCCAAGAGATCTTAGAATTATTCAATAGAATAATATGAAATATATTACCTCCTTCACACTATGCCAAAACTGCACTCTCTGCTACACAAGATCACAATTCCAGATCTCTGTACTCACAAGTCTTCCTTCATCACTGAATTAGCTCTTTTCTTCACTTCATGCATATATTCACATCTCACTCTTCATAGTACACTTTACAATAATGAAAACATTCCTTCTTATATAAAAAACTCAAATAATTACAAATGAGTCGGTCCTCAATTACAAAATAATAAATTCTACACGCTACACACAGAATTCACATAAAATTGTCGGCTTCCAGTTACTGTAACTTTCTCCAAACATATCCTCAAAGTTTGCACTATGAACCACATCATCATTAATGAGTCTCCAAAATCCCTTTAACTACGCAAAATCAGATTCCATCCTAGCTAAGAGATATCCTCTGATTTTTGAACATCGCTACACAGAAACACTGTCTAAACACTGCTTTCACCAAAATGCTCATAACTCTTACAAATAAATGAATTTCTTTTTATGCTATTAACCATAGGTTAATAATTCACCAAAGAACATACCATCAACTTTGAAAAAGCCAATATGCAATACAACATGTGGGCAAAACAAAACTATACCTCCTTTCCTACTAATATCCAGAATATCACTGTGTTGACATCAGTGACAATCCAACTCATGAATGCAACAACAACTGCTATAGAATGACTGCCAAAACACTTTGCATTCATTCCTAACAAATGAGTGAAAGAGATGAAGAACAAAAATATCTACATGAGGAAGATGGATATGACAGATGAGGATATGGAATACATTGAGTAACTTGTTGATGAGTCTATGACTTTATGTTATTGACTTAATTATGTTTCATTCATCTATGATGAGGAAAAGAGCTGAAAGACACAAAGAAGTGTTGTCAGTTGATGAAGCATTTTAGTATACATTGATGGAGTATAGTGTATACTGAGCACAGTGTTAACTGAGCTTGTGTTCACTGATGCATTTCTTTGTTAACCAAGAAGAATAGAATGAACTAAATGATTAGTTTAGCCTAAGATTGATGAGTTGGCAAGTGTATAAATCTGAGGTAACAGATAAAGTTTGTTACATAGATCAATAGCTGACAAAATTTAGGAAAGATCTAAAGGATGAGATTCAAACATGTTATTGACACAAGTACTGAGGTATGTTTAAGAGGCAAAATCAACGATAATGATTAAGCAGCAAAATATGATGGAGTAGAAGAAAATGGTTTACATGTCTATATAAGAGACTGGAGATTTCACAATGAGAGTGATGCTGAAAGAGAAGGAAACTATAGAATCTTCACGTGAACAAGTTTTCATGCATTTTGATCTACTGATTAAGGAGAACCCTACTATAGGAGCATTACCGAGCGACAAAGAGTGATTACCGATGGACAATAATTTGATATATTGTTGAATAAAAAATGTTACATTGATCAAAAAGATTTTTATGAGCTAAACATTGATCTGTAATTTTCAATTGAATTTGTATTAAGTCAGATCACCTACTATTACATATTTAACCATTGTAGACAGTCAAATCTCTTAACCAAGTGGACTAAGAAAGTCTTATTATGTATCATTCATAGAATGAGCATTGTTATCCTGTCAACCACAGAGTGATTGCTGGTTGGATGATAATAGTTGGTCTTAAATCCTCTAACAAGGTCACACCTAATAGTGTGTTTGTAACCTTTAACAGGGTTATGTCTTCACCAACCTCACTTCAGAAGAGTGAATATTTTGGGTTGCCGGTCCTAGGTGGTTTTTCCCTTCACAGGGTTTCCACATTAAATCTCTTGTATTATGTGTTGATTGTGATGTTTGTTTTGATGTCATATTTACATGTTGCATATTTGATTTGATCGGTAATTGCTATAAGTTTTAGACTGGTAATCGGTAAATGCATAGACAGTAAAAGTATTTTAAGTTATCGAGCATAAAAAATTGAAGTATTTGTTTTTGGATTATACATTTTGAATTAGGACAGTGATTAACTAATTCACCCCCCTCTTAGTTATTCTAACACCTCTCCCACCAATTACAGTGGCCATAGGGGTGGGAGAGTTACATCAACTTAAAGGATTTCAACCCAACAATGCTGACTATATCCAAAAATTAGTTACATAACCAAATACTAGTCAATCTCTCTATCTCAAGAACAATCCAAACATGATATAGTTTCTTAAACATGTAAATAAAATACTAGTCCATGATTCTACATTATCATCCCATCAAGATCATGTTTTAAATGAACATGAGAATTCACTGCTACCTTGTTATGGTGGACTGTACCCACAGACAAAGATACAATTGAAAGAATCACTGGTGTTTATTGATTTGATACATTAAAAAAATTTCCCCTTACATCACCAAATCTAGATCATGTCTCCAAACCTGTGGATTGACATTGATATAGACTTCTAATTCCCTAAAACCAACTGCAACGATTTCTAACACCCCAAAACTATCCCGAAACAATCTAAAACTGATTGTCTCAATAATATGTGATTTAATGATGTTTAAACTTGATCTAATATGCACCACACATGTTGACAACACTCCTCAGGTATGGTTTATGGACCTCCATATTGATATTAATGCTTTGTATTGACTCATTTTTCAAATAAACTGGATACTTTTAAGTTATACATAATGACATATAGAAGTTATTTGAGTATTGGTTTTTTGCATGTAGAGAACATTTTGTTCTTGACTTGGCAATTGCAATGTTATGCCTAGTTTTAAAAATATTTTACTCTCTAGAATGAATGCATAATTTTAATGACAATCATGAGTCTAAGGAACCAAGGAATAACAGTCTTAAACTATCTTCATACTTCTTTCCATGTTGAACCTTCTAATAAATCTTGACTAGAAAGCTAGCAGGAAGGTTGACCTTATTTTCATTAAATTAAATGGTGCATGTTGTCAATCTTCATTTTGTTTTCATACTGAGTACGGATAGCCTCAAGCTACACATTGTATGAAAAAATGCCATTCTGTCTCCACTACACCCTTATTGTAGAATATGCAAGTTCTCTCTTCTTAGACTTCCTTGGGCCTCTTACACCTGCCAGTCTCATACCTTAGATGATGTGATCCCATCCAAAATTATACAACTAACAACCTTTCTTTTCCTTTAGAATCTTTGATTCTATTTTGAGCAATTGTTTTGATGCTTACACTCTTTCCCTCTTGTATAACGTTGTTACCTAATACTTTTTGATTTTTTCTTTTTGATTAGTGTAGGAGGCACAAACAACAAAAGATCAAACAAATGGATATAAGCTAGACAAAGCACACATTTTTGTTGTTAACATGTTTGATAACTTTGAGAAATACATGAAAGTATCAGATGAATGGGTTCCTCCTGAAAACAAGACATATTCTCTCATTGTATGTACTCCTTTTTATTCTACATATTCCTGTCCTTGTGTTACATTGGCTTTTACTATGAATGTTCTGTATTGCCTTCTAAAAACTAATTATAAGTCTAGCATATCAAGAGGGCTAGTTTTCATCATTGGTTGGATGAACTTGATATTTAGTGCCATTTGTAAGTAGTTGTTATATTTAATTGTATATACCAAGTTTTAATTCTCGTAAAGATTATTGGATGTTGTACATAAACTTCAACATTCAGTTTTGTTCTACATGATAATTAACTACAAACAAGAAACCATAGAAATAAAAAATAATTAACCTGAATTAATTTAATTAGCCTCCCTGGATTTGATAATATTGTGCTACATAATTTATGTGAAAATTGAGTACAAAATCAGAATGAAACTAGTAGAGGACTCAAGTACTTCAACACATTTTTTTACCTCAAGTACTATACTTTATGTTCCCTAAAAGTCATTTACTGTTTCACACTTCTATCTAGATACCTTAAAATTATAGGATGAGTGTTTTAAATGGTGTATTTAATCAATGGATTTTTCTTTAATGGTTTTGTAGGATGGAGATAGCGTTATGCAGACATGCTCTTTTTCTCAACATTTTGTAAGGGTGTCAATGTTCTGCTTGAAAAACTGGGGTGAGAGTGGCTTTGTTGTATCTTCTTAATGATCATTTCTATAGGGACATTGTTAACCCATTTTTGAATGTATGTTTATCACATGCTAATTAGAGAGTCGCAAGTTTGACAACGTAAGAGCTAGTAAATTGTTCATAGATGTATGCATTGTTCATTCACATCTTATTTTTCTCTAATAAAAATTGTAATAAGTATTGGTTTCAAGGGTAACCAAACTGAATATTCCTTGGAGACAGTGTCACTCAATCTATCAAAATCCTATAGATGTCATGAGTGACATTGTTGTACATGAGTAATTAATTTGATGTTATATCATATTTGGGTTTTATGTATTTTTTGACCTATTGCAGATAGGGAGACACAACAATAGTGAGGATACATGTATTTGTCTTTCTTCCAAGTATATAATTTTTGGCTTCTACTTCAAAAGAACAAGGCAGGTAGTCCTTTTTGTTGATTAAAATCTTGGTGTTATTGCTTGTATGAATTATCAAGTTTATGTTATGACCAAGGTATCAGGTTATAGTGGTATTTGGCAACAGTATGATGTATGATTTACTTATGGGACTTGCCAGTTTATATGTCCTAATGTTAGGTGGAATTGATACGGGTCCAAATTTTGTTTTTATCACTGTACAACAATTAAATAATCATGTTTTGTTTTGTTGGTTTTTTGTCTCCATATTACTGGATTTGCACCAATAACAACCATTGCAATACTCAATTCTGCTTCTAGAGGAGCTACAGTGAGGAATATAACATCTAATTATGCCACAATGATGATATGTGCCATCTTTGATTAAATCATGCTGGAAATAATTATATGTGTAATGTCATCCAAAAATCACTTAAAGTTTGGACTTATTTCTTAATTTTATGATTCCAAATTGTAAGAGAGTTGTCTCTACCAATGGCTTGGAAATCCTTCTCTTGAATATAGATCAATATTGGTCATATGAACTTTGTAAAATACTTCAAAAATAAATGCAAGATAACTATAGCTATTGATATGGAATTATTGTGAGTCTTGATATTTGGTATTGATTTGAGTTTTAATGTTTTATCTAATCTTTTCTGGTACATTTTTGGTCTGTACTGATATGAAAATATAATAGATAGGAGTTCTTTATCTAAATATGGATGTAAAAATAAGACAAATGTTTGGTGCTCATTATGGGTAGTCTGATTATCTTATGTTTCTATGCTCACTGTTGACTGCGACTAATTTTATATGATTCCTTATATCATATACTATTAGTTCTTTTAATCTCTATTGAGCATTTAAGGTTGTCATTAGTATCAAAGGATAGTAAATAGGTCGGTCGATTACTTATATTGAGACAGTCGGTAACTAGAAGTAAGACAGAGAAGTTGGTAAAGCCTTTTACACCAAGCATCCCACAATTTACTAGGCACCAGTGACACTAACACCGACGGTCAGTAAACACTGAGCAGATTATACGATGTTTATCGATGATCACAAAAAATGGCATAGTAATCTAAAATGGCACATTATTCTATGTAAACGGTTACAAAAGATCATAAAATAGTTTACCAAGATCGAGGAGCATTTATTGTAAATAGATACTCATTAAATGTAATGTTTATCTTATTGTAATAGTTGATCTAGGTTATTTTTGCATCGTAGATCTTAGGGTTATGATTATTCTTGTAACCTAATTTTTTGCTAAGGCGGCAAAACAAAACACTATATATTATGTATGTTCGCACCATTTTTATAAGGTTGGTGATCTAATATATATGAATCAAGGAGAACTTGAAGACATTGCCTATCTTCAAGACAATTAGTTTACCGAGCGGAATAGAGTATAGAGGATATTAGATTGAGCAGAATCAGTAAAGGCTACCGAGAAGATCAGAGCAGAGAGCCATCACAAATAAGGTGATATTTTGATGAGCATTTATAGATCTATTTCAGACAATTGAGTTGTCAACTAGCAGATAATTACCTATTACTTTCTGAGAATTGTGAAAGAGTTTTGTGAAATCTCTTAATTGAGTAGACTTAACAGTCTTTGTATAAATCTCTTAACCGAGTACACACTTCATTTAGTGTCATTAAATCCTATAACTAGGTAGATCTAGCTGATCTAATATGTTACTCCTAATAGGGTAAGATCACTAGAAGTGATCAAAACTTGTAGCCTTAATAGGCAAACCTTTTCTATCTACAGTAGTGAAGAATTTGTGGGTGTCATCCCCACAGCAGTTTTTACCTTCTTACAAGGGTTTCTGCATTACCAAAATAATTGTGTTATGTGATTGTCATATTGATTTCATGTTGTTTACTTTCTTAATTTAACTAGATGATTGATTTATGTAATTAGATTCAAGTTATTTTGATCGGTTATCATAGTATTCAGATATAGATCAGAAAGGTTATTTCAAGTAAAGTTTTGAAGTCACTGATTCACCCCTCCTCTCTCAGTACTTATCTCTCCTAATTCCAAAAATTGGTATCAAAGATCAGTTCTCTTGTTGAATAGTCTAACCACTGAATGGTAAAGATCTAAGTCATGGAGAGATACAAACTTGACAAGACTATTGAGAATCAGAAGATACAAATGCAGATGTTTGTGGAACAGTATAAAAAAGCCAAGGAAGAACTGAAGAAATTACTGGTTGAAAGAAAGAACCTTGCAATTCAGCTAAATGAAATTAGTTATCATGAAGAACCTATTGATGAAATATTTGATCATATTGGATCAAGCTCTGGAAGCATCTCTAACAGATCTGAAAGCATAATCTTTGAGTTATCTAAAAAGAATCAGCATCTATTTGAGCAAGTGAAAGCACTTCAAATCGGTCATGAATCTCAAATGGTGAGAATGGTGGAAATCATGAATAATGCTAGACAAGCTGAACAAGATCAGAATCTAGCTATTGAAGACCGAAGACTGATGACTGAACAACTTCAAGCAAAAGAAAGTGAAATACAAACACTCACTAATTGTCACTTCCAAGTATCAAGTCAGATGATGACAGTTTATCAAGAAATAAACCGAGTTGAGTAAATGGAGAATTATCAAGAAGACTTGAAGATGTTGCAATACTCAGAGAAGATAATGAAAAATTGAGAAATGAAATAAAGACACAAAAGCAACACAATGAAATGATGAAGAAAGATGAGGATAGTTCTAAAAGGATTGATGATTTCCTGACTAATCAGAGGAGATTTGGAAGTAGATGCAGTATAGGCTACACTAGTGAAGGAGAATCATCACAACAAGATGAAAAATTCAACAAAAATCAAATTTAGAAACCTAAAGTGATGACATGTTAACACTGTGGAAAACTAGGACAGACATCTAATGTGTGCAGAAGCAAAGCACAAGGTAAACCTCCTGTCATTCCTAAGTTCAATGGATATTGTTATTATTGTGGTAAGTTTGGACATCTAGCTTATGAATGCAGAGCTAAGAAGAATGACATTGCTAATAATACTACTGAGGAGAAAATATGCTATACTTGTAATAAGCATGGACACACTGCAAGGGACTGCAATGCGAAAATGAAACAAGTCTAGACACCTAAAGAGAAACAACAACGAAAGCCATATCAATCGAAGAGACAAGGTAACTCATATATTTGGGATTATAATACATGGACTAATTGTACTGCATGTGGTCGGTATGGACATATTGCAGAAAACTATTATAGAAAGAGTCAGATTGGACAATCAAGAAACTAGACAAATGCAGGAATGACATGTATGCACTGTCACGAGGTCAGTCATGTAAGAAAGAATTGCCGAGACCGAGCACCTGATGAAAAACATATATTTGAGAGTGGATATAACATTGTAGATATTATGAAGTTAAGGAACAAAATGTGGAAGAAGACATCTAATGAGAATGCTGAGTCAAGTAACACTGTCAATGAAACCTCGTCCATTGGATTGGGTGACATCGATACCTCCACTTAAGATGACAAAGGTATGTATGGAACTGACATTTTAATAATCACATTTTACATACAGTTCCTTATATATGATGTACAAATACCAAATCTACATGAATAAAGATGCACCATGGTTTATGTGTTATAATTTTACAAATGTCACATAGTCAGTAAAAGAAGAAAAGTGAGTTGGTTACCCGTCGGTAATCACTATACAAGGTTAACCAAAAATAGTTTAAACTGATGAAGAAATTCTATGTTAACTAAGCAAAAGAAACTGTAGACATAACCAAACTAACAGTTGTTTTGTATCAAGTTAGGTCACGCATTTAATGCATCAAAGTTTGAGCAGGAATATCGAAAAGTCTATAAATACGCAGAAATAGAGTTCATTGTTACATTGTGATTTCAAAGAAAGGAGATTTTATAGAGAAGAGTTCGAGATAAAGATTTTTAGAATAGATTCGAAGCTACTAGATCAAACCGAAGACAATTCTTTGATGATAACAAGTAAGTTCATTTGCCTACTGAACACTGGTTATCTATTGTTTGCTGAAACCCTAGAAATAATTTATGGCATCGACATTGACTGCAAGAAAATCATAGAACATTGAGGAGGAAGTAGAATTAATTGTTAGGGCACACTTTTCCGAAGAAAAATTCAAACCTCATCCCAAGGTTGTAGCACAAACAAATGATATGGGTGCATTTTCTAGTATTCCAGATAGGGTTTTGTTAACAGAAGATGTTAGGGCCTACATTCACTACAAGATCGGTGAAGTATGTGATTTGAGACCATTGCAACTTATCAACAAGTCTATGGACCAGATGGAAAGATTAAATCTGAATACAAGAAGATTGAGGAGTCAGGGTTACGGTGTTTCACATACTTCCCATAATCCTTCCATAATGATTGGATAAGAATTGTGCTAAGCAGATTTCATGATGGAAAATTTTGCTTAGATAAACTTGTTGAGGTCACTAAGAAGATTATCAGTAGGGTTACTGGGTACCCTACAACCGACAAAGCCAAAGCTTTTTAAATTTTGTCTCATCCTGACATAGAAAAGAACACTAGAGCTCAATGGGATGGTAGGGCACTAAAAATTTCAACTATCAAAGATCCAATGGTAAAATTCGCAGCTCATGTCATTGGGTACAAGATATTTCAATCAAGTAGACCAAATAGTGTACCTTGCAGCACCGTGGACATGGCTTACAAAATTGTGAAGAAAGATCACCAAGTTGATCTTGCCGAGCTACTACTACACCAACTGCATGACAACATGAAGACAATAAAAGAAAAGAAGTCCAATACATGTAAGTACGGATCACTACTTGCCTGTACATTTCTCTATCTACAAAAATATGTACCAGATATTGGTAAAGTAAATTGGCAATTGGACAAACTGATAACTGCTCAAATTGGTGAAATGATAAAAAGTCTAGGAGACAATTTGAACAAGGAATTCAATGCATATTTCAAGGAATTTCAAACAAAAATGCAACAAAGAAGTATAATTCCAAGGGAATTAGTAAGTAAATTTGAAGATGACATATGCTTTGTGGTAAGCACAGACCACTCAATGATAAAGGCAGTATAACCAAGAATAAAATGGCTAGCACCGATGGGATATGAAATGAATCATGATTTCACTTTGAAATCTATCAATGCATTGCTGACATTATTGATAGACATCACTGCTAATAGGTTTGGAGTATATGAGGAAGCTAAGTCTAGAATCACAATGGACATAGAGATCAAAAAAATCTCTAGAAGGGCAAAGAAAATGAGAAAAGATCTCTCAGCAAAATATGGAAATGTATCTAACTCACCGGTTGATGAGGCAATCGAAGGTCAGTTACAGTTGGCTGAAAATCCCTATGATAGTGAGGAGACCAAGTCAGACAAAGAAAAGGATCACACACCAGTTCCTCCCACCAATGATGAACAAGAAATTTAGCTACCATAACCTGAAGGAATGAGGACATGTTCATCAAGTGTAGCACAATCTACTGAGAAAGAAGAAGTAGTAAAAGTAGCAAAAGGAAGAGCAGCTACACCAACGAAGAAATACATAAAGAGAAAGAACAAGAAGGTAGCTAAGCCACCGAAGAAAAAGAGGAAATAAATAAGAAGTAAAGAAGATATAGAGGAGACTGACAATGAAAATGATCCTAATCAATTCAAGTTAGTTCGTAACAAGGAAAGTACAATAGAAGAAATAATTGAAGATATAATTGAGAATGGAAATCTCACCGATCTAGGCATAGGAAAATTTGGCAAAATGTCAATTCAGGACAAGACAAAGCTAGAACATGCTATCATCCAGATGATGATCAAATTCAAGAGAGTACCGATGGAATTCACATGTCAATTTCTGAAGGAACTTGATGACAAAATAAGTGAGAGATGGGCTATTGCACTAGATAAAAAGACAAGGAAAAGAGAACGGTCACTAAGCCATGCAACCTCAAAACTTTAGCTATGCTGTGGTAAGTGAATATATAACAAAGTATCAGGCTAGATTTCTAGTCAAAATAGAGCAATGCAAATCATGGATGAGAATGTGGATGATATGGATGTCATATGTGATTCTCTATGGACATCAATTTTGAAAGCAGAAGAGAAAGCTGAATAGGAAGCATTCTTAAAAATGTCTAAGAAGAGACACAGTTCAAAGGATAAAGGTATTTTCATTGATGATGACAAAGGTAAGAAAATAGAAGACACCGGTATATCAGTTACTGAGGTAATTGATATCACAGAACAAAAGGAAGAAATCAAAATTTCACAGGATGCACCAGATCAAGTTAAGATCCACTTGCAAAAGAAAACCGATGATGATGCACTCATTGAGGACATCACTAACGGAGATCCTGATGATGAGGATGATGAAGATGTAACAATTTCACCATACAAAGATGAAGCACTAGACACTGCTAGTGTGTTTACATCTCTACCAAGTGAACTACCTATACTTGTAGATGTAGTTGAAATAATTTCACAAGTACAACCCGACGCTTCTCATCCTAAGCCAACCAAAGATACAACTGAGATTCAAGCACCCAAGCAACCTGCAGATACAAATGAGCCTAACAAACTAGAGGCACAGTCTACAAAAACAAAGGAACCAAAAGAAACAAAGTAAACTGAGGTGAACCCATTTGACACTACAACTGAGACTCCCACACAATCTAATGAGGAGCAGAAGAAGGTTGATACAGTGTCAACTAGGAAAGATACTCTGAGAAGTGAAGAAAAACCTATTGTCATAAGTGAAAAGAAGTCACCTCTTGCCTAGAAGAAGAAGAAGAAGAAAGCCAAAGGGTTGGTCACCATTGATGAAGTTATCATTATACCAGAATGTGACCCGAGAACCCTAAGCCCTGAGGAACTAAGTAGATATGGGGAATTATGTTCAAGGAAAGTGGCACAAGAGAAGTTAAGGCAAGAACACAAACACAAAGAAGTGTTAAATGATGTGAGGGATATTCTACAACAAATAGTACCGGAGACAAATATTGATGAGAATACTCCCATCTTAGTGTTAGAAATAGGGAATACTAAGAGGGGGGGGGGGGTGAATCAGTATTCTACAAACTTTATCTCTTGCCCAATTATGGATATAACATATTATCTTTATACATGCATAACATAAGAAGCTAAACAATATGCATAGCAATAGAAATAAAGAACTCATAACACATGATATGTTCTCGAGGAAACCCTGGCCAAGGGAAAACCCCGGTGGGGATGGTACCCACAAAGATCCACTAATAAAAAGTATCATGTTAAGGATGTTGACCTTGTTAGGAGTCTATTACAAGCATATAGTGTATTAGTCTTGATTAAGGGACTATAGGCCTTGTTAGAAGCCTCAACCCTATTAGGAGTTGTCAATACAAAATCTGATTACCAGATGAGCCCACTGCCCAAACAAGTAATTTACAATGTATACTGATTACAAAAATGGATTAAGGTATATAACCTTATATTTCTTGCATCAATATCTTTTTTCTGCTCTTACATTCACATCATATCATTACAATATTACCACACACATCTTCTTTTCTTCTTACAATTACATATTACATGTATACAAGTTATTAAGGATAATAAATTTACATGGTCAGATTCCATATATATTTATCCAAGAGTTAACATCTAGGATTTCATCCCTTTATATTGTTAAGTCATTATTTTGATAAAAAAAATAATCCCTTAACTCTTTACCAATTCTGCCTTCATATTCTATCCTGTCGGCTTAACACTGTCTTAGGTAAAACTGTCATAACTAATCCCGTACATGCCATACTAACTTGTGCTATGAGATGGGTCATCATTAGTCATCATAGAGTCTATGTTCAAGTGTGCAAGCACTAAACTTACTCCAGTCAATGTCGCAACCAAAAACTATATCCTGGTGCACTGGTGAAAACACTGTCTTACACTTAGACAAATTTGCAATGCGCTTTGCTATACTTTCTCTATGACCTATGTGATCTTCATGTGGATTATATGTTGCCATAATGACAACATCTATGTACTAACTTTATCCAAATTTCCAACAATCTTCCCCTTTGTCATTGGTGGCAACATATGAGAAAATTGGCTAAGTGTACAAGTCAAAATCTCAAAATTTTATCAAAATTGTGGCCATAGTATAGAATATGTATACTATCATTATAAATCCTCAAAATATAATCTCTAATACAATTCTCCCCCTAAGAGTATCAATCCTTATCAAATATATCAATTATCTGCTCTAATATCTCTCCCCCTTTGACAACAATGACAACATAAGGTAGGGAGGATTACAAAATTGTATCCCAAAAAGATTTTACCTTCATTTTCTTATTGCAAAGTTGGTAGGCTTGCAACACAATTTGAAAAATCAGATTTCATAGCTTCTATCTCCTTCTCTGATGAATTCTTGATGGAATCTACCACATTGAGTAATGTGCTCAGTCCATAAGTTGCTATTTGACAAGCTTGAAGGTTTTCAACTTTGAATTTCTGAAAGGATGTCTTAGCTATAAGACATTCTTCTAACTTCTCTTCAATGATGCTCAACTTCATAGAGATGTGTTCTCTCAAAAGAGTGAGTCTCCTCATTTTTCTATTCCTCTCATCTTGCAATATTCTTATTTCATCATAAAGCTTCCAAAATTTCTTTTCAGCATCACATACCTTCAGATTAGGTCTAGAAAGAAGGTTACATTCATTCTGAATCTCAGCTTCCTTCAACTTGATCTTCTATTCCTCTTCTGCTGTCAAAATCTCTGGTTTTGTACACTGTATGTACAATGATTTTCCTATCTCCAAATGTTTCCTCAAGTTCTTGATACAAATATCAAGACTGCTAATATCATTCCTAATATTCTGACTGATGTTCAAAAGCATTTTAGCTTCATAAGCTACTTGAGCTCTCACTTTTGCAATATCAAATAGGTTAGTGAATTCATTGTCAAAAGTGCTCATTACCTTCTTAGCTTTCTCCAAAGGGTCTACCTCTATGATTTGTGTAGTTACAATGCTTTGTAACTTCTTAGTAAGGTCCTTCAGACTCCCTTCAAGATTCTTCACTTTCTTATTCTTGCCAATGATTTTATTCAAAGAAGTGATTAGTTCCAACTGATCATCATCATCAACTTCCTTTCCTAAATCTTCAAACAAAGATCCAATTTCTTTCTTCTTTCTAGTCTTAGGAGTAAGACTAATGTCTTCTGTGGTATGAATGGGTGCTTGAATCTTAGTCTCCTTAGGTTCTTCATTGATAGATTGAGTCTGCTTTGCTTCTTTAGTTCTATCTGGCTCATCAAGAGCCGAATTGTCAACAATGTTTACTAAGTTCTTGAATACATTATCATCAGTATCCAAGGTGACCTTAGTACCTTCTATATTCATAGTTTGATCTTCAATGTTAATAGCTGAAGGAGAGGGAATATCCTCTTGTTCAACTTCAACTACTTGTTTTGCTGCAACCGATGGCTCTCCAACAATTTCTGCCATGACCTTGATTATTGCCTGCTCTGTATCTGAATGAACTTCTGCATATTTGCCTCCCATAATCAAAATGTTTCTCCTTTTGGTTCTCAAATGGGTTCTTAAGGCCTTCAATATCTACTTCAAGTGTTCATCATCTCTCACTTCATAAAGCTTCTTCACAAGATTCTTTTTGATATTAGTGTCTTCTTCAATTGCTCTTTGCTTTCTATTTACAAGTTTGGTATACAACTCATCAGGTATTTGACCTTGAATAGAATCAAATTTCTTGTCTACTAAAATCATATGCTTCATGATAGCATTCTCCAAATTTAGTCTTTCTGAATAATCATAAAGTTTATAGTACTTGTTCATTTTAGTGAAATTTCCATCTTGTATGATTTCTTCATTCACTCTCTCAATTCTTGGTTTCCATGTCTTCTTCTTAACTGTAGTGTCATCATCCTTTATTTCTGCAATTTCTCTTGGTACTGGTTGAACTAAAGTCTTCTATCTCTTTCCTAGTCCAGTAGCAATTTCTTTCATTCTCTTGCTAGCTATGGAGGAAGTGGATCTAGTTGTTACTTGTTCCTTTTCTGGTTCCCCTACTTTCAACTTGACTTGTGTAGGTTCTTGCTATATTGCACTGGATGAAAAGGGTGGTACAATCAAGACTTCTTTTTGTCCAATATCCCTGATTATTGCTGCTGTCCATTTTGCTATTAAGAATTCTTTTTCTGACATTCTTGAATCTTTCAGTATTCTCCTGATAGTGCTGTCAACTCTCTTCTTAGATTACTTTTCTTTAGTTATAGCTTTTTTCAAGTTGAAGTTCTCTTCAAAAGTTCCAAATCTGCTGCACTGAGTGTCCAAATTACATTTAAGTAATCTATCAACATATTCTTCTATTTCAGCCTCAGATATCTCATAGCCAAGAGGGTCTATGAACTCAATTCTAGGTTCTACTACTTCAATATAGGTAAAGTCAGTGTCAACCATGAAACATATATCATTTTTATACTTCTTCATAAGTGATTGTGGAATTCTTGATCTGCTAGTTACCATGTTTTGAAATGTCTTCATTACTAACATAGCACTCTCATTTACTTTGTTAATAAAATGTCTCAAATATAATTTATTTATCCTTTCCATAGCAGTTTGTCCATCATTCCAATCATTTGCAATGGTGTACAAAAATCTTCTCAATGAGTGGAAAAACATGTATGAGATTAAGGATGAAAATCTAAATTGTGCATACTTAGATTTCTTAATCTTCTCCAAGTTTTCAAACAATTGAATTCTTAGAATTTCACACATATCAACTGGTACTTTGTCAACACACATTAAATAGGCAATATGTACCATTCTAGCTACCATATCATCTTCTCTAGAATTTGCACAAAACTTAGTGGTTAGGATCTTGCATAGGTATCTCACATCATCTTGTTTGATTTTGCTAATCACAATTCCTCTGCCATTGTAGGTTGAACCTATGTTGTCCATGACTATTTTTCTCATTTAAAGGAATAGCACCAACTTTAGATAAACCAGTGACTTCATGAATCAAGTTAGCTACAATGTCTATCACTCTATCCTCTAGCCAAAACTTCCCATTATGAATTCTGCTCAAAATAATCTTAGTGCATTCTTCATTGTCAAACTCATACTTCAAAGCATACTGAACAATCTCATTATCTTTCAAATGTTCATATCCTTGTTTCAATGACATATCATGGTTGTAAATCTTCTGATATTCATTGGTAAAATCACTATCACTGATGGTTTCTAACTTGCATCCAAGATAACTTCTCACATTTTCTAAATGCAAAACTCCGTCTAGTATAGATGATAATGCTAACCTAGGATCATCTTCTTCCAAGGGTTCTACTAGTTCCCTCTTCATTCTAGGTCTATTCTTATCTTTGACATTGTGAATTAAGGATACATCCATGACTACTTTAAATTCCTTATACCAATTCAAATATTTGCCAAGATAAATACCTCAAGTTCATGATTTTAGGGCTTTCATAGATTTGATGCTCAAATCTTTCACCAAATCACTGCAAAATGCTTCCAATCTCTATTCTTTTCTCTCCTAAACACTTCAATTTGCTTTGATAATCAAATAACATCAATCATAACCTTTTATTACTTCAATCTCACTTAGATTTGACATCGCATTTAATTCTTTTGCCACTTCTTTCCAAAAAGCTGTTTCTGTTATCTTACAAAACTTAAAACTTCTTGTGATCTTGTAAAACATAATATTTTCTTTTGCACTCTTAACCATAGCATTAGTACATCATAAACTATCTTACATTAATTGCACAAGACTTAATTCATCAAAAATCTACTTCTACACTAATTCTAAGTTCCTAATCTACTGTAATTTTCATAAATTAAGTGCTTTGAGTTAGGTCAGGTAAGTATTCATTCTTACCACTTGATACTTCACCTTTCTGATTACCTTCAATGTTGAATGTCTCCTTGATCTGTACCTTTAACAAACTTCACTTCATCTGTATTACTACAACAACCTTTCTATCTGTTACCTGCATTTTCATTTCTTCTTGCATGATTTCTAGGGTTAGGGTTAGGATGAAAAACTCCATTGTTCATTTTGCAAAACCTTGTTGTATGTCCAATCTTGTTACATATCTAACAAACAATTCCATTGTTCCCATATCTAGGTCCTTGCTAATTGATTTGTGATCTACAGTTTCTAGCAATGTGTCCAATCTTGTTGCATCTATAACATATTACTTCATTTCTTCTGTTCATATCTTTAGTAGCTCTCTTATCTACATTGTTAGTATTCCTAAACATTCTACTACCATAATTATTCTCAATAACTTTAGGTCTTCTACATTCAATAGCTCTATGTCGAAAACCATGACAATGATAACAATAACCATTAAGAGGTTTAAATTGCTTACCTGTGCAATCTCTCTTCATGTGACCAATAGTATTACAACCAAAACATCTACCTTTGAATTCTCTTTGCATACCTTTGGGTGATTCCTCTTGGTTCGGTGGTTCTTCTTCTCTAGGCATGTCATCAGATTTGTTGATTTCATCTGACTTCTTCTTATCTATGCTTTCAAATTCTTTCAGATCTGGTTCCTTGCTTTCATCATTTGTTCTAAATATATTAAATCCAAGTCTAGTCTTATCATAGGATGGTTTTCCATAAGATATTTGTTCATCAATATTCTCACTATTTGAGTATAGCCTTTCAAGTTGTTGTTTGGATTGAGTCAATTCTCCTTTCACACTCTTATTGTATTTCTCAAGTTCTGCATGCTGTAAATTTACTTTCTCAAATTCAGAAGTTACTTTGCCAAGTTTAGATTTTAATTCTTAATTCTCAATCTTCAACCTTTCATTCTCAGATCTCAGATTTGCTTCATTTTTGTCATTTCCATATTTCAAACTAAGCTTCAGATTTGCTATCTTCAATTCATGCCTAAGGATCACATTTTCTTTTTCTAAATTGTCATCACAATCTTCAATAAGAATTTCAGATTTCAGATCTTCTACCTTGTTTTTCAATTTCTCAATAAGGTTCTTTGCATCATCATATTTCCTTTTCAAAGTGTTTCTTTCATTAGTAAGCATATCAATCTGTTCAAGAGCTTCTTCAAGATTCTTCTGTAGTTGATCCATATCCATAAAGATCTTACTCAAGTTGCTAGGCTTTCCTTGAATGATTCTTCTTTGAGTAACTAAGCTCTGATACCAATTGTTAGAAATAGGGAATACTGAGAAGGGGGGGTGAATCAGTATTCTACAAACTTTATCTCTTGCCCAATTATGGATATAACAGATTATCTTTATACATGCATAACATAAGAAGCTAAACAATATGCATAGCAATAGAAATAAAGAACTCATAACACATGATATGTTCTTGAGGAAACCCTAGCCAAGGGAAAACCCCGGTGGGGATGGTACCCACAAAGATCCACTAATCAAAAGTATCTTGTTAAGGATGTTGACCCTGTTAGGAGTCTATTACAAGCATATAGTGTATTAGTCCTGATTAAGGGACTATAGGCCTTGTTAGAAGCCTCAACCCTATTAGGAGTTGTCAATACAAAATCTGATTACCAGATGAGCCCATTGCCCAAACAAGTAATTTACAATGTATACTGATTAAAAAAATGGATTAAGGTATATAACCTTATATTTCTTGCATCAATATCTTTTTGCTGCTCTTACATTTGCATCATATCATTACAATATTACCACACACATCTTCTTTTCTTCTTACAATTACATATTACATATATACAAGTTATTAAGGATAATAACTTTACATGGTCAGATTCCATATATCTTTATCCAAGAGTTAACATCTAGGATTTCATCCCTTTATATTGTTAAGTCATTATTTTGATAAACAAAATAATCCCTTAACTCTTTACTAATTCTGCCTTCATATTCTATCCTGTCGACTTAACACTGTCTTAGGTAAAACTATCATAACTAATTTTGTACATGCTGTACTGACTTGCACTCTGAGATGGGTCATCATTAATCATCATAGAGTCTATGTTCAAGTGTGCAAGCATTGAACTTACTCTAGTCAACATCACAAACAAAAACTATATCCTAGTGCACTAGTGAAAACACTATCTTACACTTAGACAAATTTGCAATGTGCTTTGCTATACTTGCTCTCTGACCTATGTGATCTTCATGTGGATCATATGTTGCCATAATGACAACATCTATGTACTCACTTTAGCCAAATTTCCAACACTTAGATCAACTTGCAACCCTCATTGACAAAATTAATGCCCCTGATATAGATGCAGACAAAAGAATAGAAGAATGGGCAGAATCAAAGATTCAAAACAAATTGGTAGAAAGGATAAGCATAGAAGTAGCACTAAACAAGGTAAAATTATTTGAGGTCATTACTGAGGTAAAATCTATTACCCAGATAATCTGTCAATTTCTCATCAAGCTTTGTATTTCAGACACCTTCACTATAGAAATCAGTGAAAAGATAAAAGGTTTAGAAGCAGAGATACAGTTGAGTACACAAGCATCTATCACCGATCCAATTGCTTTCTTAAAGCATATTAACTAAGTTCAGGAACTCTGGTGGCTGATAGCAGATTTAAGGAAATAAGAAGCACACCTCACTGATCAAGTTACAGAGTTACAGAAAGAACTCACTCCTTACCTAAAGATTTTTGAAACACATATTGTGAAAGTTGACCAACCTATAGCAACACCAAAGATTTCAGTGTTGGATAATATCTTTGACATGCATGCACAAGTTAGTCTTGAGCATATCACTCTTACCAACTTGAAAGAGGAATGGGACAACCTCTTGGAGTCTGTACAGAAAACCCATCCACACATTTTTGATAAGATGTAAGTATACATTATATTTTTTTTTTTCATTTGGCATTATTATCAAAAAGGGGGAAAACCATGTATATGCCAAATAAGTATACTTTGATATGTATATTACATACTACCAGGAGTATGCACCAAGGGGGAGTACTTTTGTACTTAGAAACATTTGTTATGGATATGCATATGGTGGAGATATAAGGAATATATAGAAACATTTTTTCTATATACATTTAAATTTTTGATACTAATGCCAAAGGGGGAGATTGTTAATCTCTATTGAGCATTTAAGGTTGTCATTAGTATCAAAGGATAATAAATAGGTCGGTTGATTACTTATATTGAGACAGTCAGTAACTAGAAGATAGAGCAGTCGGTAAAGCCTTTTACACCGAGCATCACACAGTTTACCGGGCACCAGCGACACCGACACTGACGGTCAGTAAACACCAAGCAGATTATATAGTGTTTACCGATGATCATAAAAAATGGCATAGTAATTTGAGATGGCACATTATTCTATGCAAACGGTTACAACACATCGTAAAATAGTTTACCAAGATCAAGGAGCATTTATTGTAAATAGATACTCATTAAATGTAATGTTTATCTTATTGTAATAGTTGATCTAGGTTATTTTTGCACCGTAGATCTTAGGGTTATGATTATTCTTGTAACCTAATTTTTTGCTAAGGCAAAAAAATAGAACACTATATATTATGTATGTTCGCACCATTTTTATAAGGTTGGTGAACTAATATATATGGATCAAGGAGCACTTGAAGACATTGCCTATCTTCAAGACAATCAATTTATTGAGCAGAATAGAGTACAGAGGATATCAGATTGAGCAGAATCAATGAAGGCTACCGAGCAGAGAACCATCATAGATAAGGTGATATTTTGATGAGCATTTATAGATCTATTTTAGACAATTGAGTTTTTAACTAGCAGATAATTACCTATTACTTTTTGACAATTGTGATAGAGTTTTGTGAAATCTCTTAACCGAGTAGACTTAATAGTCTTTGTATAAATCTCTTAATCGAGTACACACTTCATTTAGTGTTGTTAAATCCTATAGCTAGGTAGATCTAGCTGATCTAATATGTTACTCCTAATAGGGTAAGATCACCAGAAGTGATCAAAACTTGTAGCCTTAATAGGCAAACCTTTTTTTATCTATAGTAGTGAAGAATTTTTGGGTGTCATCCCCACCGCAATTTTTACCTTCTTACAAGGGTTTCTGTGTTACCAAAATACTTGTGTTATGTGATTGTCATATTGATTTCATGTTGTTTACTTTCTTAAGTTAACTAGATGATTGATTTATGCAATTAGATTCAAGTTATTTTGATCGGTTATCACAGTATTCAGATATAGATTAGAAAGGTTATTTCAAGTAAAGTTTTGAAGTCACTGATTCACCCCTCCCCTCTTAGTACCTATCTCTCCTAATTCCAACAAGTTCTATTCCATATCCCTATGAAACTTTCCTTTGAATGCCTTTGTAATATAAATTAGTCCTATTATTATAAGCTTGGAACTTAAGTTCTAACTGTTATTTTATAAGCTTCCCTCTAATCTACTGAATTCATTGAGAAATGCTTGACCACCATTATGAATAGTTTTAAGAGATAAATATGTGTTATATACACCTTTGAATTTATTCCCAATAATTACTCACTGATTGTTACTATATATTCCAACATCTAAATTCCTCCTATAAGGATCGTTGACAGACCAGTCAATTCCAAATTACTGGGGCCAAATTAAATAGGGTTTCTTGCAAGGTGTTCATTTTTCATGGAACATGATTTATTAAAATGTAGAAATTAGGGTGAGGTTGATCAACCTACAATGCTTTATTATTATAAGTTCATATAAAAGAGAGCCAACAATAGTTTCCTTTCAGAAGATACTAATGGTGGGTCTATTTAAATGCTTTGTAGGTCAACAAATTTCTAGATCATCCAGTCTCAAACATTTGAGCTCTAATGGTAAGGTGCTTCAATTGAATTCTTATATTTAGTTTATTTTCCAGTTCATGGTATTTTACTAAATAATATTAACCAAAGGAAGGAGAATCAAGATACTAGATACAATATATAGTCACATGTATAGGTGGGCTGCATTCTATTACATACAAAAGATATATCCATATGAGTCACAACATCATCTAAGCTACAATTCATACTAATACAATGGTTTAAATATTAAACTTTTTAAAAGGAGTCCAACTTTTGTATGCTAAAATGCTCAAAGTTGAAAACATACCCCAATCCAATAGTAGCCAAAATCACCTTTTCAGGAACTTTCACGTGTTATCCAAAATAAAAAATGATAGAATATTTATATGATCCACTGACTCTCATCTTGTGGAGGATGGTGAAATGGGAGAACACACATAGGAGATGCCTGAGGCACCCTTAAAATTTTAGAGTATGCTAATTGAACAGGATAATGACATTGGAACAAAAGTGGGTACAGGGGAACAAGAGGTGAGAACTCATCAACATGAAATGTAGTTTCTTTAGAAACTATAAGATGACAAAAATAAATCCCATTATAATAAAAGATGAGCCTTACAGGCACATACAAATATTATTGTGTATCACCATAACACTTACAAATATAAAACACCAGTCAGTATGATACATAGAGACCAGGAGATATAAATATCTACTTTATCTTGTACTTGGGTATAATATTTATGATTGCTTGACAACTAGTTACAAGAAGATTTAACATTTTAATATGCATAGAGAAACTAACACAATATAATGGAATAAGCCACAAGGTTAGCAATACGATTGAGCTAGACATGAAGCTCTGATATCATCAAATGAATTTTGAATTCCAATCTCCAAACATGAAAGTACATTAATAGAATTATGGTTAGTTTATCACCAAATTCCATCATAAGAAAACTCAAAAACAATTGTATTAGTAAACATAGTTGGCAACAAAAATAATTAAAGTAGTCTCCATATATAACAAACTTTTAAAAAACACATTCCATGAGCCCTTTTCTAGGCTACAATTTGCCAACAATTTTTAAAATTTTAATTTATAGCAAAAATAACTCTCTACAAATCACAATATCACCTTACTACCTTGCCTGCTAGTGACATAAACAATAGCACAAAAAGAAAGGATAACGTAGATACTAAGTGAACTCTATGGTCAAATGTCTATATTGAAAATACCCAAATAACATTACACAAATATATATATCTACAAATCACATTGTTAAAGGAAAAATTAACAAATTAAATCCAACATTTGCATACTATAATGCCCAATTCAGAAGAGATGCCCCAGTTCTTCCAAAATCATTAAATTCTATTTTAATAGGATATTAACATGAAAATAGGTAGAGAGAACATGGGAACATCCTCGTGATTGTGGAACATAGAACATTACCAACAAGATGACAAAAAATCTGATCACAATTATCACTAGTAAATTTTAGCTTGATTTCAATGATGATTAGTCAATTTTTTGATGCAAATTGGTTGACCAAATGATCATTAATAACAAAAGGAATATGACTATTCCATTTAACATGAATAAGTATTTGACTAAGGTAAGAAGAGTTTTGAAAGGCTTAGGACCTTGAATATAGAAAGAGATACAATAAAAACATATTGAAACATGAAGAAAACATTAGACGGAACCCATAATAGCCAAATCACGTATAGATGGCACCCATAAATCACTATAATATATTAATAGATTTCATTATATATATATATATATATATATATTAAAAACTAAATTTGTTGTCAATTTTTCGACCAACAAAGACTGTACATTCGACGAGAATGCTATACTCTCGACAAATTCTCTGACTATCTGTTGTCGATATTTTGACAACAATTTCATTGGTACTACCTTAAGTTCGACTGAAGTGCTATATAGTCGACGTATTTCATCAATCAATTTTACAATCATATGTGGTTGAAAATGCAAAAAGATATGTTGGCTATTTATGATTATTTCGACCAACATTGGTCTAAAAAGATGAAAGATATGTCGTTCATTCTTCTAGATTGAATTGATTATTTCAATGTCAGATCAGTCGATAGTTCAACAACTATATTGGTTGAATATGCGAAAAACATATAATGTGCTGAATAATCAACACAGAAAGTTTGACAACAATAATGGTCATTTGGTCAACTAATTTGCATCGAAAAATCAACTAATCGTCATCGAAAATCAAGCTAAACTTTACTAGTGTGTATATATTTATATGTCCTCATCATATATACATATATATCTTAATAATATACATAAATAAAATAGAAATATTCACATCTATATATATCTTATTAATATACATAAATGAAATAGAAATATTCACACCCATCCATCCATATATATATATATATCTTTCTATCTCATTTATGTATATTAATAAGATATATATATATATATATATATATATATATATATATATATATATATATATATATATATATATATATATGAGATAGAAAGATTATATATATATATATATCTTTCTATCTCATTTATGTATATTAATAAGATATATATATATATATATCATTTATCTATATTAATAAGATATATATATTTATATATCTTATTAATATACATAAATGAAATGGAAAGATTCATATATATACTATATATTGTTATCTCTATTGAGTTTTTAAGGTTTTCATTAGTACCAAAGGTTTGTAAGGATATCGGTTGGTCACTTACATTGAGCTAATCGGTAACATAAAGTAGAATAGACTAGTCGGTAAAGCCTTTATACCAAATAGCAGATAGTTTATCGAACACCAACAGACACCAACATCGATAGACAGTAAACATCAAATGTAGTTTTTACCTTCTTACAAGGGTTTCTGCGTTACCAAAGTACTTGTGTCATGTGATTGTGATATTGATTTCATGTTTTTTACTTAAGTTAAGTGGATGATTGATTCATGCAATTAGATTCAAGTTGTTTTGATCGGTTATCACTGTTTATAGGTATAGATCTGAAAGGTTTACAAGTAAAGTTTTTGAAGGCATTGATTCACCCCTCCCCTCTCAGTACCTATCTCTCCTAATTCCAACAATTGGTATCAGAGCATAGTTCTCTTATTGAACAGTTTAACCACTGAAGGGTAAAGATCTAAGTCATGGAGAGATACAAGCTTGACAAGACTATTGAGAATCATAAGATACAAATGCAAATGTTTGTGGAATAGTATAAGCAAGCCAAGGAAGGACTGAAGAAATTATTGGATGAAAGGAAGAACCTAGCTATACTACAGAATGAGATCAGTTACCATGAAGAACCTATTGATGACATATTCAAGCATATTGGATCTAGTTCTGGAAGCATCTCCCATGGATCTGAAAACATAATCACTGATCTATCTGAAAAGAATCAATATTTAACTAATCAAGTGAAAGCACTACAAATCGGTCAAGAATCTCAGATGGTGAGAATGGTAGATGTCAGAAACTACAATTGAAACAATTGTTGTATTGTCATTGATGTCAAACCTTAACTGGTAAGACTGTTGCTACTTAGGAAAGTACTATATCTATGGTGAGAAGGGAAAGAAAAGTTGGTAACAATAGCACCTAAGAAAAGGTTGAGTTATCTTGATACTGCAAAGTGTACTTGATTATGTTGTACAATGATGAGACAATGTATTATTTATCTTAGTAAAATTGAAGACTAAACTGGTAGGCTTAACTGAGCAAAAATGAAGAAATCATGTTTAAGCCGAGTTATGATAGAGTCGACCAAGTTAGTGGATGCTGAGCAAAAATCTAGTGTCGACCAAGTATTAGTAAATTGTTGAGGAAGACAGTATTTGCTGAGGAAATAGTTTTAGTAGTGACCGAGCATTTTATACAGAGACCGAGTGGAATGATTACAGTATTGACTGAGCATCAACAATTTTATATTTGAAGAGAATTCAGATTTGGAGCCGACATTGTTGAATTCTTGGATTATGTAAAATGTGCTGACTTTATTTATTGATTGTATGGAAGCATTTAATGCTTTGTAAAACATTTTATTGTAAATCTTTATGAGATTTGAGATGATTCTAGAAGAGGAGATGAAGAACATGAAGTAGGTAGATTTAATGTATTTGACCTAACCCTAAGATCTACGAAGGAGATTAAGCGGCAAAAGAAAAGTTAACCTAACAGAGGAAAGTATTAAGGGAATTGAAGCATTAGGTATGTGTATGCATGGGTGAAGTAGATGTTGGAAGAACAGTAAAGTTTTATTGACTGTATAAGTGAAAAGGCTGAAGGAAAAGTGTGGTGATTGCTTGAAGGAAAGTTCCGAGTAGATTCAAAGTGGAGATGGAAAAGTTTCAAAGTCAGTAAACCAACATTTGTGTATGGAATTGGATTTGATATTTGCAAAGTGAGTTGTATATTTTCAGATCAATATTACTACTACTTTCTAACCATTGTAACAGTCAAAATCCTTTTAATAGAGGTTAACCTAATAGTCATATGTTAAATCCTTTGAACAAGGTTGCATTCTAATGGAGTGTATGTAAGTCCTTTGACCAGGCTCACTTTTAATAGGGTGATTGAAATCTTTTAATTAGGTCACACTTGACAGTGTGTATTGTAACCTTTGACAAGGTTAGCTTTTAACCAAGCTCACTTTAGAAGAGTGAAAATAATAGTAGCATGTTACAAAGTGGTTTTTCCCATATTGGGTTTCCACTATAAATCCTAGTGTCAGTACTTGTGTGAATGTTTTGAGTTTGAAATTTTTTGTGTTTTACAAGTTAGATATAGCTGGGTAGTGGACTGTTGAGTTATATGTTTCTATTATTGAATCAGTGATGACCGAGTTTGTTTTGGTTGCTTGATCTGATTTAAAGAAAAGTTATTTTATACATCAAGACCTGAGAACAACTGATTCACCCCCCCCCTCTTTGTTGTTCTAAATCATATTAATAATTGGTATCAAAGATGTGTTGCTTATTGGTGTTTACAGAAAGAAAGTTTAAAGGGACTTGAAGAAAATGACCAAGATGTATAAGAAGGAGGTACCAAAGTTGAATAAGAAAAACTTCCCTACATGACAAAGCTTGATGAAGCTGCGTCTAGTTGGTATTGGTGATTATGCAAAGTACTACATTGAGCATGACTATGTCACACTTGTTGTACCTTTGACTGTCGAGGAAATGAGAGCCAAGCAAGAACAAAAATCGGGCAATGCTGGAAATTGCATCTGCCCTAAGCTATTTGAAATTTGAGGACATTAAGGACTGCACAACTACTAAAGATATGTGGGACACTCTTGCAAAGATCTATGGTGGTGATCTATATGTATTGAAAGCTAAAGATGAGAGTCTTAGAGGTAAGTTTGATGAAAACATTGCACAATATTGTGGTAGAATAAAAGAGGTTGTGAATGCTATTAGAGGAGCAAATGGGACTATTAATGATGAGACCATAATTGGAAAAGTGTTAAGAACTCTGTGTCTTATATGCTATTAAGATCTCAGCTATTCAGGAATCTAGATGTAACTCTACAAATGTGCTTACTTTGGAAGGTTTGGTTGGCAAGCTGATTGCTTTTGAACTGTCTAATTATGATAATTTCACTATTGGTAGTATTGGAAATTTTGAATCTACTTTCAAGTCACAGTTAGTCCTAAACAAGTCGAAGAAGGAAAAAGAAAGATGCATCAGTGAAAGTGAAAGTGGAAGTGAAGATGACAGTGACACTTTTGATGAAGATCTTGAAGATCTAGAAGCTCTTATGGCTAGAAGACTGAGAAGAGGAAAAGGAAAATACAAAGGTAAACTCCCTATTATATGTTTTGCATGTAACAAGGTCGGTCATATAGCTGCTAGATGTCCTGACAAGAAGGATAAAGATGAAGAAAGAAACAACAGACACAAAGATAGAAGAGATGACAAAGGCTATCGAAGGTACAAAAACTACAAAGGAAAAGGTAAGAAATCTTGTTACATTGCTGAAGAAGAGATTGACACTGATAGTGATGATTTTGAAATTGAGGTAGTCTATGTTGCAATGAAAGATGAATTTGATGAGGATGAGAAAACTGCATTGATTTTCTATGTGAACAAGAATGATAAATGGATTATTGATAGTGGTTGTTCACATCACATGTCTGGTGACAAGAGTAAGTTTGAGACCCTACATCATTATAAAGGTAAAAGTGTAACATTTGGTAATGATGCACCATGTCCTGTTAGAGGAAAAGGATTGATTAAACTGACTGATAAGATCTCTTGTGAAAATGCTTATTGGGTTGAAGGATTGAATTATAATTTGTTAAGTGTTGCTCAACTTAATAGAACTAGTTACTGAGTGGAATTTCATCATAAGAAAGCTAAGATATTTGATGCTACTGGTGAACTGATTGGAAGTGGCGAGCAAACTAGAGGTAATTTGTTCTATCTTGACCTATCTAAGGAAATATGTATGTTTGCACAACTTGATGGCATTTGGTTATGGCATAAGAGGCTATGTCATGTTAACTTTGACAATCTGGTAGAGATAAGTAAGAAGAAGAAAGTAAGAGACCTACCTAGATTGAAGAAACCTGAGAATGTGATGTGCATAGAATGTCAGTTAGGAAAAATGACTAAGTCAAGTTTCAAGAGCAAATCCTTTACTTCTGAAAATATTTTAGATTTGGTTCATATTGACCTTTGTGGACCTATGGGTGGACAAAGTTACTATGGTGCTAGATATTTTATCCTGTTTGTTGATGATCATACCAGGATGATGCATGTAATGTTTCTAAAGGAAAAATCTGTTTCTTTTCAATTTTTCAAGTGGTATTTGGCTAAGGTTGAGAAGGAGACAGGTAGGAACTTGAAATGTCTTAGATCTGACCATGGTGGAGAATTTACATCAAATGAATTTAATCTATTTTGAAATGATAGAGGAATCAAAAGATAGATGTCTGCACCTAGGACACCTCCACAGAATGGCATAGCAGAAGGAAGAAATAGATCTATTTTGGACTGTGCTAGGACACTATTGATTGAAAAGAATGTGGCATAGAAATACTAGAAAGAAGCTATAAGTACAGTTGTTTACACTCTTAACTAGGTATAGATCAAGAAATGTACAAATCTGACACCCTATGAATTATGGTATGGGCATTCACCGAGTGTTAAATACTTTAGAATCTTTAGAAGCAAGTGTTACATATTGAAAGACAATAGGAATGGAAAGTTTGATGATAAAAGTGATGAAGGCATATTCCTAGGCTACTCCACAAAAAGTAAAGCTTATAAGTGTTTGAACTCTAACACTAACAAAATTGTGGAAAGTGTGAATGTAAAAATTGATGAGTTTGTGGAAAGAAATGAGGCTGATAGCAAAACAGAACTAGAAGATTATAGATCTTTTGTGTACATTGAAGAAATAGAAGAGGTAGGTAACAGACCTGCACCTGATGCCAAGTCTCAGGTAAGCAATGCCGAGTGATAGACATATGATGTCGAGCATCAGGAAAATAGTGCTGAGAGAGAGCAAGAACATGATGAGCTACAAGATAATGTTGCCGAGGATCAGGAAGAGGTTTTCGAACATTCAGAAGCTGAATTTGACAATCTTGTTGGGGAACCTGATGAAATAGAAGAGAAAAATGCTGAACCTATTTTCACAAAATATGTAAGAAGACATCACAAGCTTGAATAGATAATTGGAGATAGAGACACTGGAATTTAGATCAGAAGCAAGACAAAAGATCCAACATGCTTACTATGTGAATTTGAACCAAAGACAATTAAAGAGGCATTAGAAAATGAAGACTAGATACAAGCAATGAATGAAGAGATTGAATAGATTGAGAAAAATGAAACTTGGACTCTGGTGCCAAGACCTGTAGATAAGAATGTTATAGGAACATAGTGGGTATTTCAAAACAAGTTGAATGAAAAAAGTGAAATCACTAGGAACAAAGCTAGACTAGTATGCAAAGGCTATGCACAAGAAGAAGGAATTGATTATGGGGAGACATTTTCCCCTGTAGCTAGATTGGAAGGAGTCAGAACTCTACTTGCATATGCTGCTTATAAAGATTTCAAGGTATATCAAATGAATGTCAAGTCTGCATTTTTGAATGGTATACTAGAAGAAGTTTACATAGAATAGCTAGAAGGTTTTATTGATCCAAACAGAAGACACATGGTATGCAAACTGAACAAAGCTTTATATGGATTGAAACAAGCTCCCAGAGCATGGTATGAGTGGTTGCATAATTATCTGATACAGATTGGATTTTCCAGGACAAATGACACAAGCAATCTATATATGAAAGATGAAGAAGGTAGAGGTATTTTGTTGGCCAAAATTTTTGTTGATGACATTATTTTTGGTGGACAAGATGCATTGTGTAAAAGTTTTTCACATGAAATGAAAATTGAATTTGAGATGAGTATGTTTGGTGAGATCAAATTCTTTGTTGGTTTACAAGTATATCAGATGAAGAAATGTATTTTCGTTACATAGTCTAAGTATGTTAATGAAATACTGAAAACTTTTGGAATGAAAGATGCTAGACTAGTGGGAACTTCTATGGTTACTAGACAAAAGTTATCTAAGAATGATGATGCTGTAGAAGTTAACCAGACTTTGTACAAATTCATGATTGGAAAATTGCAGTATGTTGTACATAGTAGACCTGATATTGCATTAGCTATTGGGATTGTGGAAAGATTCTCTGCCAATCATAAGGAAACACACATTATGGTGGTGAAAAGAATCATGAGATACTTGAAAGGAACTACTGATTATGGGTTATACTACAAGAAGAATGACAAATTTGAACTTAGAGTATATACTAATGCTGATTGGGCAGGAAATGTAGATGATAGAAAGAACACTAGTGGTGGAGCTTTCTTTCTTGGACATAGATTAGTCTCCTGGACAAGCAAGTAACAAAATTGCATTTCCCAATCTACTGCTGAAGTGGAGTATGTTGCTGCTGCAGTAAACTGTTCAAATTTGATATGGATAAAACAATTGTTGATAGGCATGAATGAAGAAATCACTGAACCTATTGTTATTTTCTGTGACAACACAAGTGCTATCAATATTTCTAAGAATCCAGTAATGCACACTAAGACCAAGCACATAGCAATCAAATATCACTATTTGAGAGAATTGGTACAAGACAAGAAAGTCCGAATGGAATATGTGAATACAAAAGAAAAATTGGCAGAGATATTCACTAAAGCTTTACCTAAAGAAGCTCACAAGTACCTGAGAAGTCAATTAGGGGTCCTTCCCCTAACTGAGGCTACCTAGCCAAGCTAGGAGCACTGCATCAAATATGCTACAATAGAACATTTGACACATTGATGCAAAAGATTGTCACACTTTAGGACTATCCTAGAGCTATGAAGAAGAAACAAAGATAACACATCAATCATAAGCAAGATGATAGAGGGAGAAACACTATGCTAAACAAATATATCTACATCTGTTGGATGTATGTTTGAGTTGTTGCCTTGGAATTTTTGTCAAAGAGGGAGATTGAACTAAAATGATACTATAACACATGACACTGAAAGTAAGGGAGATGATGAATTGAAATGAAAGATCAGGATAGAGGGAGATCTAGATACTTCTGACGGTCATAGAAGTGGGATTTACTAATTTTGAATCAGAATGAAGCTAAGGATATTATAAATTTTCTCTGATGGACAAATAAGTTTTTGGATTGGTTGGTAATCCATGTGTTATTCAGGTGATATCATATGGTGTTGCCATCAATGCCAAAGAGAGAGATTGTTGGAAACTACAATTGAAACAATTGTTGTATTGTCATTGATGTCAAACCTTAACTGGTAAGACTATTGCTACTTAAGAAAGTACTATATCTATGGTGCGAAGGGAAAGAAAGGTTGGTAACAATAGCACCTAAGGAAAGGTTGAGTTATCTTGATACTACAAATTATACTTGATTATGTTGTATAATGACGAGACAATGTATTGTTTATCTTAATAAGATTGAAGACTAAACTGGTAGGCTTAACCGAGCAAAAATGGAGAAATCATGTTTAAGCCGAGTTATGACAGAGTCGACTGAGTTAGTGGATGCCAAGCAAAAATCTAGTGTCGATCGAGTATCAGTAAATTGCCGAAGAAGACAGTATTTTCCGAGGAAACAATTTTAGTAGTGACTGAGCATTTTACATAGAGACCGAGTGGATGATCATAGTATTGACCGAGCATTAGCAATTTTATATTTGAAGAGAATTCAGATTTGGAGCCAACATTGTTGAATTCTTGGATTATGTAAAATGTGTTGACTTTATTTATTGATTGTATGGAAGCATTTAATGCTTTGTAAAATGTTTTATTGTAAATATTTATGAGATTTGAGATGATTCTAGAAGAGGAGATGAAGAACATGAAGCAGGTAGATTCAATGTATTTGACCTAACCCTAAGATCTACGAAGGAGATTAAGCGATAAAAGAAAAGTTAACCTAACAGAGGAAAGTATTAATAGAACCGAAGCATTAGGTATGTGTATGCATGGGTGAAGTAGATGCTAGAAGAATAGTAAAGTTTTATTGACTATATAAGCAAAAAGGCTAAAGAAAAAGTGTGGTGATTTCTTGAAGGAAAGTTCCAAGCAGATCAAAAGTGGAGATGGAAAAGTTTCAAAGTCAATAAACCAACATTTGTGTATAGAATTGGAACTGATATTTGCAAAGTCAGTTGTATGTTTTCAGATCAATACTACTGCTACTTTCTAACCATTGTAACAGTCAAAATCCTTTTAATAGAGGTTGACCTAATTGATGCAGGAGCATCCTGGGTGTAAGAGCAATCTTGCATCACCCAAAAATATTTCTGTTTTTGTATTCAATAAGGGCTATTTTGTGCAGAGCTGCTATTTATGGAAAGTTACTATTTTTGGTAATTTTCGTATGTGCTCAGAATGATCTGATTTCTTTCTTGGAGGTTCATTTTGGTCATATAAGTCTACCAGTAAAGTTTCATTGCTAGATCAAGTGTATATTTGAAGATATTGAAGATTTTCGGTATTGGCAGCAGGGTACAAAAACTTTGAACTCAGTTTTGAAGGCTTTAGAGGCCCCGGATGAGGTCGAAAATTTGGGTGACAAGCACTTGCACTGGTCAAGCCTGTAGAGCGCTTCGTGGTGTTTTTGAAATGGGGTTATAATAGCCGATCGGGTCAACTGGTGATGACTTATGGTCTTCGGAAGTTGGGCCACCCGAAATGGCAGAAAATAATTTTCTTCAAAATTTCTGTTCGAGTTTCAAAGGTTATCTTGAGTCGACTATGATGTAATAAAATGTAAAATAAAATAATTCTAAGTTTGGTCGACCTTATTGGCTAAAATTCTGGAACCTTCCCAGGCGGTGGAAAATTGCCTATATAAGGAAGGCTGTATTATTGTCTTAGGAGTTTAGAATAGTTCTGGGTAGTAGATCTAGGTATTGATTCGATGCTTTGTCCTATAGAATATTGTAAGGGAATGCCCATGTGGCTTTGCATATTGTAATTCTGAAAGTTTGTAATTCCACATTTGTGGAGATAATAAGAAGCCAATTTTCTGTTCTTGCATATTATTATTGTTGTTTCTCTATTTCTCTTATGTGGTTGTGGTATTAAGGGGAGCACCCTTCATTAGGTGGTATCAGAGCAGGAGTTCTTGAGTGTGTAAATAGATCGCCGACTGTGAGGCAGTTTGCACCAGGACCGTGGCTAGGGTTTCAGCGCGCATTGCGAAAATGCCTCCACGAAGGGAATGTGGCCGAAGAGCTGGTGTTGTAACACCTAAGGTTAGAGAGTTGCAGAGACAAGTGCGAGCATTACAAGAAGAGATTCGTAGAGGAATGAATCTTAATGTCAGAGAGGAAAGCGAGGATGGAGCCGAAGAAGAATATCAAGAAGGAGAAGCTGAAATTGTGAACCAGGAGGAAGAAAGACTTTTTCGGGCGATTTCCAAGATTGGGAAAAGACCTAAGATTGAGGTTCCTACATTTTCTATAAATCTTAACCCAGAGGAATTGATTGACTGGATCAATGAATGTGAGGAATATTTTGAGTATGAAGATGTTGAGGATCCTGATAGGGTCAAATTTGCGAAGGCCAAACTGAAAGGTCATGGGAAGATCTGGTGGCAAGAAATTCAATTGGAGTGAAATAGAAGAGGGAAAGATAAAATCACAAGATGGGATCGGATGGTGGATAAATTGAAGCGACAGTTCATTTTTGTTGATTATGAACTTGATCTACTAAAGAAAATGAAAAGTTTGAAGCAAGCAGGAAGATCTGTTCAGGAGCATACAGAGGAGTTCTATCGACTCCTCATCAGAACAGGCCATGCAGAAGCTGATAAGGAGAAAGTTGCCCGATACTTTAATGGGTTAAGTCCAAGCATTCAGGAGGAGTTGAATCTGGTTCGAATGAACAGTATTGAGGAGGCATACCAATTTTCCCTAAAAGTAGAGGAAAAGCTGAACAAGAAGTTCGAGAGAAGATAAAATGGAAGAGGTCACGGTGGACGATCTGGTGGATGGTCATATGGTGGCTGAAATGAAGATCCGAAAAAGAAGGATGAGGCTAGTAGCAGTCAGAATCAGCACGGAAATAATTCCAATCGCTTCCAGGATTAGAATAATAGAGATAAAAGAGGAAGAGGAAGAGGACAAAGATCTGGAAGAGGAGGCTTCCGTGGAACATGTTTTCACTGTGGAGATGAAGGTCATAGGGAATTTGAATGTCTTCAGCGCCAAGGTAGAACAGACAGGAGAAATGAAGGCCAGGCCAGAGTTGCGCATGTCGATGAAGATGCCAGATCATCAAATTTTGAAGATGCTAAAAGAGGAGAAACGTTGATTAACAGAAGAGTCCTGTTGAGTGGTGAGAATGAACCTGAGCAAAGGAGGAGCCTATTTTTCACTAGGTGCAAGTGTGAAGGTAAATGTTGTGATGTGATCATTGATAGTGGAAGCACTGACAATTTGGTGTCAGAAGAGATGGTGACAAAGTTGAAGCTCAAGAGACAGAAACACCCACATCCATATCGGATTGCCTGGGTACAGGATGACCACAAGGTCAGGGTCAATGAACAATGCCTAGTAAAGTTCAAGGTTGGCGGATACCAAGATGAGGTATTGTGTGATATCATATCTATGGATGCATGTCATATGTTGTTGGGTAGACCATGGTAGTTTGACAGATGTGTTGTACATGATGGTCGTGCGAATACCTATTCCTTGACAAAGGATGGAGTGCGACATAAGCTAAAACCATTGAAGGAGATCGAAGAAAAGGTATGTGGTAATGCAAGGATAACTTTTGTTGATGGAAGAAATTTCCTAGATGGTATGAGGCATGAGCACGTATGTTTTTCTTTAATTCCAAAAGTTGGTAAAGAGGAAGTAGAAGATGTTCCTGTAGAAGTTGTAGATTTGTTGAATGAGTTTTAGGATATTGTATCCGATAACATGCCTGATGGATTACCACCAGTCAGGAAGATCAGTCATCAGATGGACTTGATCCCAGGAGCGAGTTTGCTGAATAAGGCAGCACATAGAATGACACCTGCAGAAAGTGAGGAGTTGAACAGACAAGTACATGAACTGTTACAGAAAGGATTGATCCGTGAGAGTCTGAGTCCCTGTGCTATACTAGCGGTATGGCACCAAAGAAGAATGGAGAATGGAGGATGTGTATAGATTCTAGGGCAATAAACAAGATCACAATCAAGTACAGGTTTCCATTGCCATGAATGGATGATATTATGGACTGTTTGAGTGGAGCTGTGTATTTCTCAAAAATAGATCTGAAGAGTGGATATCATCAGATTCAGATCAGAGAAAGAGATGAATGGAAGACTACCTTCAAGACAAAGGAAGGACTATATGAGTGGTTAGTCATGCCTTTTGGGCTAACCAATGCACCGAGCACTTTCATGCGGCTCATGAATGAGGTTTTGAAAGAATTTTTAGGTAAGTTTGGCATTGTTTACCTAGATGATATTTTGATCTTTAGTAAGACATTGGATGAGCATATGATGCATATTCGTATGGTATTTGAGAAGTTGAGAGATTTAAAATTATTGATTAATTTGAAGAAGTGCAGTTTTGTGAAGAAAGAGTTAGTGTATTTGGGATTTGTAGTTTCAGCAGAAGGTCTAAAAATGGACCCAGAGAAGGTACAGGCTATCATTGAATGGCCTACTCCAAGGAGTGCTACTGAGGTAAGATCTTTTCATGGTCTAGCTATCTTTTACAAAAAGTTTATCAAAAATTTTAGCAGTATTTGTGGACCCTTGACTGAAACAATGAGATGGGATAGAAAAGAGTTTTCAATTGTTGAAAGAAAAAGTTACAGAACAACCTATTTTAGCACTTTCAGATTTTAATAAGGTGTTTCAAGTAGATTGTGATGCTAGTGGTACTGCAATAGGAGCTGTTATGAGCCAAGAAGGTAAACCTGTTGCTTATTTCAGTGAGAAATTAAATGATGCCAAGAGAAAATATTCTGTTTATAATCAGGAATTTTATGCTATAGTTCAGGCATTGAAAAAGTGGAGGCACTATCTACTTCTTAAGGAGTTTTTTTTGTATACTGATCATCAAGCTTTGCAATATTTGAATAGTCAAGGAAAATTGAATCAAAGGCATTTGAAATGGGTTGAGTTTTTGCAGAGTTATACATTTGTTTTGAAACACAGGAGTGGAAAGTCTAATAGGGTTGCAGATGCTCTTAGCAGAAGGCAACTATTGCTGACAGAAATGTAGATTGAAGTGGTTGGGTTCAAGGAACTCAAGAATTTATATCCAGAGGATCCTGATTTTGGTGAAGCTTGGAAAGCTTGTACAGAACCTGTTACTCTAGACAGGACGAAATGGTTGGATTTCATCATCCAGGATGATATGCTATTCAGAGGGAGTCAGTTGTGCAGTCCAAAAAGTTCTATGAGGGAGAATCTCATCAAGGAGAAGCATAAAGGAGGATTGGCTAGACATTTTGGTCGTGATAAAACCCTTGGTTTGGTTAGTGAGAATTATTATTGGCCACAGTTGCAGCAAGATGTGAAGAAGTTTGTACAGAGTTGCCGAGTATGTCAGATGGCGAAGGGAGTGAAGAAAAATACAGGGTTGTATCAGCCATTACCTGTACCAGAGAAGCCTTGGGAGGATATCAGCATGGACTTTGTTCTTAGTTTACCGAGGACACAGCGGGGACACGATTCAATTTTTGTGGTAGTTGACAGATTTTCAAAGATGACACATTTTATTCCCTGCAAGAAGACTAATGATGTTGTTCATGTAGCAGAATTTTTTTTTAGAGTAGTGAGACTTCATGGTTTGCCAAAGACCATAGTTTCAGATCGGGACACTAAGTTTGTTAGATATTTCTGGCGTACATTGTGGAAGAAGTTGAAGACAGATTTGAAGTTTAGTTCATCACATCATCCACAGACTGATGGATAGACAGAAGTGGTGAATAGGAGTTTGGAAAATTTTCTGAGATGTTTGGTTGGAGATAAGCCATCAGGATGGGATTTGATTTTACCATAGGCAGAATTTGCATACAATAATTCTGTCAACAGGAGCACTGGTAAATCACCATTCCAGATTGTATATGGAAATAGTCCAAGAAATGCATCTGAATTGAGGAAGATAGATAAAGGAGAAATAAGTAGTGCTACAGCTAAAGATTTTGCAGAACACTTGAAGAACATCCATGAAGAGGTGAGGAAGCATATTACCAAGATGAATGCACAGTATAAGGCTAAGGCAGATGAGAAAATGAGGTATAAAGAATTTCAAGTTGGTGACGAAGTCATGGTTCATTTGCGAAAGGAGCGGTTTCCAATTGGTACATATAACAAGCTGAAAATGAAGAAGTTTGGACCATGTAGGATACTGAAGAAACATGATTCAGGAAATGCATATGAGGTAGAATTTTCTACTGAGCTAAATATTTCACCAGTGTTTAAAATTTTAGATCTGACAGAGTATCATGAATGAGGTGTTGAAGATGAGATCACAGAAGCACAGTGGAGTATTCAAGCAACTAGTTCAGACACTAAGGAGATCGAAGATATACTAGACAGTCGTGTTGGCAGAAGCACAAGGAATAGGACATATGAAGAATATCTGGTCAAGTGGAAAGGACGACTTGTTGAAGATTCATCATGGCTGACAAAGGAGGAGGTTAGCCATCTTGGTTTTCCTCTGCACACCTGAGTCGTGATAGGGTCACTTCTCAAATTACCTCGGGTGTCTGATGCAGGAGCATCCTGGGTGTAAGAGCAATCTTGCATCACCCAAAAATATTTCTGTTTTTGTATTCAATAAGGGCTATTTTGTGCAGAGCTGCTATTTATGGAAAGTTACTATTTTTGGTAATTTTTGTATGTGCTCAGAATGATCTGATTTCTTTCTTGGAGGTTCATTTTGGTCATATAAGTTTGCCAGTAAAGTTTCATTGCCAGATCAAGTGTATATTGGAAGATATTGAAGATTTTCGGTATTGGCAGCAGGGTAATAAAAATTTGAACTCAGTTTTGAAGGCTTTAGAGGCCCCGGATGAGGTTGAAAATTTGGTTGATAGGTGCTTGCACCAATGAAGCCTGTAGAGCGCTTCGTGGCATTTCCAAAATGGGGTTATAATAGCCGATCGGGTCAACTGGTGATGACTTATGGTCTTCAGAAGTTGGGCCACTCGAAATGGCGGAAAATAATTTTCTTCAAAATTTCTGTTCGGGTTTCAAAGGTTATCTTGAGCTGACTATGATGTAATAAAATGTAAAATAAAATAATTCTAAGTTTGGTCGGCCTTATTGGCTAAAATTCTGGAACCTTCCTAGGCGGTGGAAAATTGCCTATATAAGGAAGGCTGTATTATTGTCTTAGGAGTTTAAAATAGTTCTGGGTAGTAGATCTGGGTATTGATTCGAGGCTTTGTCCTACAGAATATTGTAAGGGAATGCCCATGTGGCTTTGCATATTGTAATTCTGAAAGTTTGTAATTCCACATTTGTGGAGATAATAAGAAGCCAATTTTCTGTTCTTGCATATTATTGTTGTTGTTTCTCTATTTCTCTTATGTGGTTGTGGTATTAATGGGAGCACCCTTCATTACTAATAGTCATATTATGGACAAGGCTTTTGAGGATACCTGTTTTGAAAAGACTCAAGCCAAACAAAAATTAGATTTTAGTCTAGCATGAAATTAATCCAAAATAAATAAAACTCTAAACTAAGCCACCTCAGATTGAGCTTAAATAGGTGCACCCAAGCACTGTTTGATTTGCTCTTGCTGAAGGGGATGTGGGTGTGCTCTCTAAGAACTTGGAGCATGTTCCTTATGAATTTTAGGATGGATTGAGATCCATGAAAACCCCCAAAATAGCACAAAAATAGGTATAGAACACTTGATTTACCCCTAAGGCCTCAAGGATCCAAATGATGCTGAAATGAAGATTAAGCTACATGATGTTTATGCTAAGATTGATTTTAAGCCAAATAGAGATGTGATATGATGCTATGCTTATGCAAAACAATGGAAGAAAATATGTTAATCCATTATTACTAAATTAGGATGAGCTAAAATGCTTGAAAGTGAGCTAGATTAAGATGATTATGCTAAGTCTAGAGCTAAATGGGCATGATAACAATGCTTGAAATGAAAGGTGAACGAGTTCCTTTTTTGCTCTTGGAAATGAGGGTATTTATAGGATTTGGGAAGGAGGAATGAGTGGCCAGGATCAAAATCCTTAAGAGAGGCCAAGATCCATTCAAAGGGGAGCACATTGATTATGCTAGTTCAGGGCCACCTCCTTGTGACAAGTGTCACCAGGGCATTGGGTTGAAAGATGTGAGGAATGTGCACAATTTGAGAAATGTGCCTAAGGTCAAAGGGTGTAAGAAAGGGGTGAGAGACTTCTTAAATGCATCATAAATGCATGTAAGAGGGATAAGGAGGCTTTAAATGCACTTAATGCATGTAAGAGAAGTCTCTAGAAGTTTGTTGACTTTGGGTTAAGCTTAGGAGTTGGCTAACCTTGGTTAGGGAATGTGACAAGATTAGGGGGGATTAGGATTAGGATTAGGACTTTCTAGAAGAGTCTAGAATTTCCTTAGGATAAACATGGATTTTAGGAAATAAATAAAGATTTATTTATTTCCATGGTTTAGGTTTGAGAATATTTATTAAAATGAATTTAATAAACATGAGGATTAAATATTTAATCTTAATTAAATATTTTGAGTTGGGATTAGGGTTAGGAAATGAGGGGATTAGCTTTTAATCGAAATTAAAGAAGGATTAGAAGATTTTGGAAGAGGTTAGTGGTCTTAAGGAAATTGGCCAAGTTTTGGGCAAAAAAAAAAAAAAATTTATTTTGAGATTTTTGGTCAATTTATTAATTAAATAATTAATAAATAAGGAGATAATGTTTAAATAAGATTTAAACATTTTTGGGAGGGATTTCTTAATTAAATATTTTTAATTAAGATAAAGGGATTCAATGGCATAAAAATAAATAAATAAATTAAATAAATAATTAATTAACAAATGATGATGTCATCAGAGATTTTTAAAAAAATAAAAATACTTTATTTTCTAAAGGACTTTTAGGTGTCTACATTTTGCCCCTCTTTGATGCGATGCCGCAAGTGGCATGGCATCAAAGACAAGAAAATAAGATGCCCAAGGTTAGAATTTAGAGGAATAAGGGGTTGTGCCCCCTCGAGAAAATAACGCAAAGAGGAACCTTTGTGGAATTTTCTCGAAAGGAAACAGCGAAAGAAGGACCTAGGAAGAAGGGGAGATAAATAACCAAATTCCCATGAGCAAAGATGGGTGAATGCAAGATGAGATGAAATGCAAAATGTAGGATGTAGCTATATGAGGATGCAAGATTAATCTATATGATGCAGGATGCAGGGGATTGGGGGAAGCTCCAAGTGTAAATGTGGAGAGCACAACCTAGTTTAATATAGCAATGCTAGAGACCTGCCAAGGATACTGGGATCACGAGGCTTTGTCACCAACGTTGCATAGGACTGACGCTAAAAAGACACACAGGGTTGCCCCAGCATCATGCATGATCCCGAGAAGGAGGCATGGAAGAAACGATGCTGAAGAAACCACAAACACACGACTGACTCACAGGTAGAAGCAAAAGATCAAAAGACCTTCCTCTAGATTGTCCTCATTCGCTACACACCATGATATAAATGATCATGGTGACTTTGAGTAGAGAATAATGAGAAGCCGTAAAAGATTAACAAGACCCAAAGGACAAAAATCCAAGGTCAAAATGAGAACTCCAAAAAGACATCCTTTGCCAAGGAGAGAAATTTGATGTGACTGATTGAATTGATGGTGGGAAGATTGGTCTGAACGTGTGGAAGGATGCATTGACACAGATTGAGTGTGATTGGTGGAAGATTGGATCAGATAGGAGGAAGGATACATCCTCAAGGACCTGCTGATTGATGGGAGAATGAGTGTTGTTGGTCACTGGGCAAATGATGAAGTCAAAGAATAATCACTGGGATCAAGAATAGTCGACAATTGATGTTGCTGAAGTACAAGGCTGGGTAGGACAAGATGTGATGATCAAATGCTGCTGCAGGACTGACAAGGACTATGTATAACAAGACATGAGGATATGTACAATGGACAGGAAAAGAAATACAATGGATATGTACAGAAGCTCAGGATTGGGGATAGGAAGATCTCACTATACAGGATATACAGGATATGATACAAGATATGGTACAAGATATGTGTAGGTGGGATTGTGGATTTGCTGGAGGATTATGAAAAAGAGGAATGCTGGGGGATGGTGGATGGGGATGGAGATGGTAGAAAAAGGATTGAGATGTTGGGATGGGGGGATGGAAGTTTGATAGATAATGACTCGGTCCACTATGTATGGCACCTGTTTGCCAATTTTTCACCAACATACTTGTCCAAGGTGCTTGAATTGCCAAGTTTTCACCATTGGACGATTATTTTTTTTTTTGTTTTTTTTTGTATTTTTTTGCTTTGTCCAATTTTTATGGATTTTCTGAATATGTAGATTTGGTTCAGGCATAGAACCTCTTCAAATGTATGATGTTGATTGGATCATTCAAAGGCTCACCTTCTGGTGTAGATAACTGATAAGGTCCAGAGCCGAAGCATGATGTGACAATATAGGGGCCTAACCAAGTAGGCTCAAACTTGCCTTTCTTTTCTTTGTTTGCTTGGACTTTCTAATTTTCTTTGAGGACCATGTCACCGACCTAAAATTGTCTAGGATGGACCTTCTTGTTATAACTCTTTTTGAGTCAATTTTGGTATGCAACCAGGTGATCATAGGCTTGTTGTCTCTTTTCATCTAATAGGTCTAGTTGTGTGAGACGGGCCACATGATAGTCTTCATCAGTGGTGTAGTTCTTCATGGAGACTCGCAATGATGGGAGCTCAACCTCAATCGACAAAATGACTTCGGCACCATATACAAGGGAATATGGGGTGGTGCCTGTGGGAGTGTGATAAGAAGTGTGATAGGCCCAAAGGGTGGGATTGATTTGGAGGTGCCAGTCACGACCAAAATCATTGACAACCTTCTTGAGGATTTTTAGGATAGTTTTGTTGGTTGCCTCAGCTTGGCCATTTCCTTGAGGGAAATATGGACTAGAGAAATGGTGATGGATGTGGAGTCTAGCACATAGATCATCCACATGCTAGTTTTCAAAAGGTGTGCCATGGTCAGTGAAGATGGTAGATGGTATGCCAAAGAGACAAATGATGTGGTAAAGGATGAACTTGGATATTTGAATGCCAGTAGTTAGGGTGAGCGGAATCTCTTCAACCCATTTGGTGAAGTAATTTGTAGTAGTGATTATGTACTTGTGTCCATCTGAGGAAAGGGGAGTGATTAAGCCGACAAGGTCAAAGCCCCAACATGAAAATGGCCAAGGTGGCGCAATGGGCTGCAAGTCTTGTGCTGGTGCATGAATCAAATTTGCATGCTGCTGACATGGTAAATATTTTCTGACAAACTCACAAGCATCATGTTCCATGGTTGGCCAATAATACCCAACTTGAAGCAACTGCTTAGCTAGAACCATGCCACTCGTATGGGCACCACAAATTCTAGCGTGGACCTCTTGTAAAGCCAGGATGGCCTCATTTGAATCTAAACACCTAGAGAGGATATTATGATACCCTTGATGATAAAGGGTGTTGGCTACAAGAGTGTAGCGGGAAGCTCTATGAATAAGGTTTTGGCATTGGTTATTGGTGAAATGGGGAGATATGATACCATTCTTTAGATATGCATGGATGTCGTGGTACCACGGGGATTGGGGACCAACCAAGACACACACCATTTCTGCATCAGCATTCTCATAAGCTGGTGTATGTAGCTGCTCGACTAGGAATTCATATGATGATGCGTCACGTGGGATTTCTAACAAGGACCCAATAGTTGCCATTGTGTCAGCTGCTTTGTTTTGAAGTCTTGGTATCTGTGTAAACTATAGATTCAAGAAATGCTCTTTCAATCTATCCATGAGGTCTTTTTAAGGTAGCAGCTTGTCATCCTTTGTTTGATATTCATCTAGGACTTGCTTGATAATCAGTTGTGAATCGCCGAACACTTGCAGTTCTATGATATTCCATTGAATGGCTATTTTGAGACCTAAGATGAGTGCCTTATATTCTACAATGTTGTTGGTACATGAAAATCCCAACTTGAATGACTTTGGGATGTAGTCACCTTGAGGTGTGATGAATAGGATTCCTGCCCCTGATCCATGTGATGTGTAGGAGCCATCAAAGTATAGTTTCCACATGGGTTGTTCTTCGATCATCATAAGTGTTCATCAGGGAATTCCATGATTAGTGGATAAGCATCCACCAGTGGTACTTCTGCTAGTTGATCGGCAATGACTTGCCCTTTGATTTCTTTCTGATCTATGTATTGGATGTCAAACTCGTTGAGTATCATGACCCATTTTGCCATACGGCCTATGAGAGTTGTCTTTGATAGTAGATATTTGAGGGGGTCTATTTTTGAAATGAGCCTGATTGTGTGACTGAGCATGTAATGTCTAAGCTTTTGAGTGGCAAAAACCACTACAAGGCATGATTTTTCCATGGGTGAGTAATTAAGCTCATATCTGACAAGAGTTTGACTAATGTAGTAGATGGCTCTCTCTTTGTTTTTGTCATCATGCTAAGCTAGGAGTGCCCCCAGTGCTATAGTGGTTGTTGAGATGTAGAGTATGAGAGGGCATCCTGGGATTGGTGGTACTAGGATTGGAGAATTGGCTAGATACTCCTTGAGCTTATCAAAGCTTCTCTGACATATGGGATCCCATTTGAAGCTTGTGTCTTTGCATAAAATATGCATGAAAGGTTGGCACTTGTCTGCCAACTGAGAAATGAACCGACGCACTGATTGAAGCTTTCCTTGTAGGCTTCTGAGCTGTCTGAGTGTTCTTGGGGGAGGCATTTTTGTTATTGCTTTGACCTTTTTAGGGTCAATCTCTATGCCTCTTCGTGATACTATGAAACCTAGGAGCTTTCCAGATGTAACAGCAAAGACACATTTCTTTGGATTGAGCCATAACCCATAGTGCTACAGGTGATCAAACACACTCTCAAGAATGTCAAGGTGTTCATGGTGTGTCTTTGATTTTGCAAGAATATCATCCACATAGTCTTCTAGAATCTTGTGGATCATGTCATGGAAGATTTCTATCATCGCTCTTTGATATGTGGCTCTTGCATTCTTTAGCTCGAATGGCATCATGTTGTAGCAGAAGGTACCCCATGGAGTTGTGAATGCTATTTTATGTTGATCTACTTCTGCTATACGAATCTGATTGTAGCTTGAAAAGCCATCCATTAGTGACAACATTTCATGACCTGCTATAAGATCTACAATCATGTCTATATTTGGCAGTGGGAAATCATCTTTAGGACATGCCTTGTTCAAGTCCCTAAAATCTATGCATATTCTGATGTCACCTGAAGGCTTTGTGATAGGCACCATGTTGGAGATCCAATCTGAGTAATCTATAGCTCTGATAATCTTTGCATCCAGGAGCTTTTCTAGTTCTGATTTTACCAATAGAGCTACTTTGGGATGCATTTTGCGTAGCTTCTACTTTACTAGCTTAACATTGGGGTCTACGGCTAGATGATGAACAACAAGTTTAGGATCAAGTCCAGGCATGTGTGTGTATGACCATGCAAAGTTCATAGTAGCTTCTTGAAGTAGTGCAGTGAAAGCCATTTCTTCACCTTCTGTCATGTTGGCTGCAATGTAGGTGATCCTTGGACATTCCTTTGTACCTAAGTTGACTGGCTTGGTTTCTTCTATGATGATAGGTGACTGCTCAGGTCTATAATCTTGGATGGGAGGAAGAGACAAGTCTTCATCTTCTAGCGCTTGAATTGCCAAGTTTTCACTAGAAGATACGCTCTTTATTTTTACTTTTTTGGAATCAGAATGTGCCCCAGAAGGGTTTTCACATAAGGACTCATGTTTTACTCTTTCTATTTCTCTTTTGCAACTAAAGCTTGCATCCTCTCTGAAGTATCCTTTTGGGTCAAGGTTACAGATGTGAGTTGACTCTAAATTCTGAATTGAGTGTGGGCCTGATGCCCCCATGAATTCTAGGAGTGCTTCTATGTTTTGGAACTCATCGATGTGTGTGATGCTTGGTTGGTCCTAGTCTATGAGTTTAGGGTGGGTGAGGGGAAGTTCTATGAGATTGATGGCAAGTTGTCAAAGGAAAAAAGTCCCCAGGAGGGTGTCATTGTCAAAGATATCATCGTAGGATCTGATTTCCTTCTCTTCAGGGATGTCTTCGATCTCTATGAGGTCATCCTGGCTATTTAAGAGGGGAACGCTAGTCATGTTGGTGCCCCCAATTGTGGTATTGGGCCCTTGTATATGCAGGTGAGGGGTATTAAAGCCAAGACCTTGATGTTGTGGGTTCTTGGATGTTGTAATTGGGTCTTTGCTTCCACCTTCTTGTGGTCCTAGACCACCACCTTGGTAGTTCCATTGCTTAGTAGTGTACTTGTGCGATTGTGGGTATTTATCTTTGAAGTAGCCAAGAAGCTGTTTGTCAGGTGATGGGGGATCTTTGTACAACCACCTATTAATGTCAAGATCCATTTCTTGACTATTTAATGTGCCATGGGATTCAAAATTCATAGGTCCCATTCTCTTGATTTCATGATGCTCTTCAATAGGCTTGCTTTGGTGATTTGGGCGCCCTTGAGTATGTGGATCAAGCAGGAGGGCCCCTATGGAAAATGCATCATGTAGGCTATATTCACCACAACCCTGCTTATTAATCTTGATGGAAGAGAGGGTGGAGGAGAGAATGGTTTCTGGATCGCAATGGGATCGGGACGAGCTGGCAATAGAAGTACCAATGTCAGTTCCAAGACAATGAGTGGAGTGAGGGAATGATGCTTCCATTGCACGATAGTATGCGAAGGGTTGGGGGTCAGCATGGATGGTAACCTTAGTGCCTTGATGTAGAAATTTGATGCACTGATGGTAAGTAGATGGTACAGCCTTAATGGAATGAATCCATGGTCAGCCTAGGAGGATATTAAATGGTAGGTCAAGATCAACAATATGGCAAATAGTATCCTGTGTTGTTTGGACCAGCTGAATGGAAAAGTAATGGTACCTTCAGAGGTACACTCTAAATTGTCATAGGCTTTGATAGTGATTACTTCATGTGCTATATTGGTCTGGGTGAACCCAATCTGCTGAATGAATTTTAAAGTACACAAGTTCAGGGCTGAGCCATTATCTATTAAGACCCATTTGATGGCAAAGTCTCTAACCATGACGGTGATGTGGAGAGGGAGAGTATGGTCAGGTGCAATGTATGGCATGTCAGATGGTTTGAAGGATAAAGCACAGGTTGTAGATAGATGTCCCACAAGGGTCTCAAACTGGGTGGTGTTAATGTCTGTGGGGACATGTCCTTCTTTGAGAGCTCAGTCAAGGATCTCCTGATGGAGAGGTGAAGTGCGGAGAAGGTCCAAGATGGATATTTGGGCTAGTGTGTTCCCAAGATGTTCTATGAGGTTATACTATTCATTGTGTGCATTGTGTACTGGCCTTGGATGGGCACCGACAATAGTTATCTAGCCTCTACGGGTGGTAACAACACATTGACTGTCTGCTCCTCTGACATGGATGGTATTGACTATGGGCTCAACTTGGGTTATACATCCAACAATATTGTCATAATTGATATAGGTAGTAGTGTGATCTTCTTGCTTGCCTTTGCCATGGTTCTGGGGATGATTGGCTTTAGTTTGGTTGTTCCCAGCATTGTGTTGTGGGAACACATTCTGATAAATTTGTAAGTTGGCATTTGGCGAGGCTTGAGCAGGTGTATCTACTTGAATCTCTTTTTGATCAATGAGATCTTGGATATAGTTTTTGAGTCTCATACACTTCAAAGTAGTGTGTCCTTTGACATGATGATAATCATAGTATTCATGATCTTTGTACCAATCAGGCTTGGGAGTGGTATCATCAACTGGCTGAATTGGTGGAAATGTGATTAAGTTGGCCTTGGCCATTCGGTGAAAGATAACATCTAGAGGTTCACCCAGTGGTGTGAAGGTCTTCCTTGGATTGTTTTGAGCTCTGGGCTTGTGTTGTTTGGGAGAAACATTAACGGCATTGACCTGATTGTTTGGATTACCTTGATAAGCTTGATGGGCTTGTTGTTGATAATTCTACTGGTTATTCTGAGAATGATATTGTTGCGTGGGTTGCTGATGAACTTGAGGAGGTTGCTGATGGATGGGTGTTTGTTTTTGTTGGTATGCAGGAGTTAACACAGGACTAGCCATGATAAATTGGACATGTTTGGTATTAGTGGATCCATCAGTAATAATATTTTTGTTATGATTCCAGTAACGGGATTTATCATTGCTGGGTTTTTGGGCATCATTTTTGAAGTGTCAGATTGTGCCTTCATCTAGGAGGGCCTTTTCAATACCTATCCCCTTGCTTTTGATATCTTGATAGGTTTGGAGACAATTCATCCTCATGAAATGGGATAGCTTAGGATGTAGATTATCAATAAAGATTTTGGTCAATGCTTTTCAGGTAGCTGGTATGATAACCTGGTAGTAAGGTTCTACCATCGTTGCAAGTATTTTGCTAGGCTTTCTCCTTCTTTTTGTTTTGAATTGTAGAGGTCTAATAAGGTCAACTCATTCTCAACATTATGGGCATAGTGGGCAATGAACTTCTTAAAAAGTTCAGCAAAGGTTGTGATAGTCCCATAAGGTATTTTGTAGAACCACTCAACAGCGGTTCCTCCCAAGCTTTTGGGGAATAGGTGTAAGAGATAGTTATCACTATAAGCCACTTCTTGGCATGCCATATAGAATTCTTTAATATGATTGACTGGATCTGCTTTCCCCCAATATTTATCAAACTTAGGTGTCTCAAAGTGCTTGGGGAAAGGTATAGCAACAATGGACCGGTCAAACAGATAAGGACACACCTCCTCAAACTTGTAAGTTTTGTTCTCAATACCGGTTTGAAGCTCTTTAAGAGCATTCTTCATGGCTTCCCATTCAGCATTGATTGATGTTTGAGTGGGTACTCCCATTTAAGGTGGGTATTTTTGAGTGGGATATGGAGATGGCCCAACGAGATAGGTAGATTGGAGTGGATTTTGGAGTGATGTTTGCTAGGGATATTGTTGATGTAGCATAGGGGGATATTGTGGTGGTGGATATGAGACTACTTGCTGGTGTTGTGGGATGACTGGGAGTTGCTATTGTGACTGATAGGAGGAAACTTGTTGCTGTTGGGGAATGATGGGGGTTTGTTGCTATGACTGGAAGTATGGTTGCTGTGGGGGTGGCTGGTGGAATGATGCAACTTGTTGGTAAGATGTTCCTTGTTAAACTTGGTTCTGTGGTTGACCGATATAAGTCGGGTGCATTCCCATATTGCTTAAGGGTGGAACTGATGTAGGGAAGCCCGAAGCAAAGGGTGACTGGGCAAGATAACTTGCCAAATGAGATGAACTTTGCTGCTGAGGTGGAGGAACTTTCTGAAAAGCAATAGGTGTTGGGAATGGATAGCTTGTGAAGGATGAGGTTGGTGGAGGTTGAGATGGTTGCTGTTGTGCTACTTGTGAGAAGGTGGCTTGTTGGTTTGCAAATATGGATGTAGGAGAGTGAGTTGGTATTCCAAAGGCTTTCATGTCTTCTTGAGTGAGCCCCCAACAAGGACTAGTGTGAGGTGTGAATTGTGTTGCAGTGGATGCCAGGAAGGTAGATGTGATGGGAGTTTGGGACATGAATGGTGGTTTTGAAAAACCCATGGAAGGCATTCCTGTGGTGAAGGCATTTTGCTGGGCTTGTGCCTAGGTAGATGCTTGTTGGGGGGAAATGAAGAGAACGCTTACGTTCCCCATGAAAAGGGTGATGTTGATGTGGAAGCTTGCTGGGTATGAAAGGGGAGTGGTTGTGCTACCACCGGAATAGATGACATTGATGTGGAGGCTTGTTGGGAGAAAGAGGGAAATGATTGCATTGACCCTGGAAAAGATGGTATGGATGCGGAAGCTTGTGGAGTGAAAGGGAAAGATGAGTGCATCCCTCCTAGTATAAAAGGTGTGGATGTGGGAACTTGTAAAGTGAAGGGGAAGGATGATTGCATCCCTCCTAGAGTCAAAGGTGCTACTTGGCTTATGGAAGATGGCAGAACTACTTGTGTAAAGGCTTGCGTAAGAGGTGGGAGTTGACTTTGTGACAAGTGTTGGATTTGTGCAAGGGCTTGGGTGGCCATGGTGGATGATGAAGTACTTGCAATAGGGAATGGAGCAAATGGTGTTATAGCTTGTGTTATAGGATTTGCAAAGCTTCCTTGCAGAAGAAGGGGAATGGTGGAGGTTTCTTGTGATGTCTGCAAGGTTGGATCAAGGAATGGTTGGATGAATGGAGAGTATACTTGTGTTGGGATTTGGATAGTGCTTATGGGAATGCGAGGATGGAGATATGGTGGAATGGAAGTCTGCGCTTGTGCAAAGTTAGTGAACATGCTTTGCTAGTTTTGGGCCATGAGTGCATTGACTACTGGTGGATTCTCTAGATGATTCACAAATGTTTCTATTGCCAGAGGAGCTGAGGGGATATTGCGATCATCCCATATATTTCTAGTTTGTATTTGGGGATAATAGGCTATCATTACACTGGTAAAAATGTTGGGATCAGATGAACTGGTGATTGGATAAGGATTCATGTTCCTTCTTTTTCTAGATCTAGATCTTGTCTCGACAAGCATGGAGATGCAGATGCTAGATGGATGCAAGATGTTTCCTAAAGACTCTAAAGGATGATGGATGCAAGCTTAAGGAACTTCTAAGGATGATGAATTTCTAGAATGCAATGCAAGGATTGGTGAAATGCTTGGATTTGGATCAAGGATGGTGAAAGATTTGATGGGAGATGGTGGCAGATTGGTAAAAAAGCTTGGAGATGATGGAGGCTTGGTGGGATGCTCTGATTTGGGTCAAGATTGGGTGGAGGATTGGTGGGATCTTGGTGGAAGATTACTAAGTGTCAACAATGAGCTGTTGTTTTTCCTGATGGAGGATTAGTGATAGGATTTGGCCAACCCAGGATAGACTAATGATCTTCGGTCAACTAGATTCTTATCAATACAAGCCAATCTCTTGCTCGAGATGATGAGGCTATGCAAGGACAAGTTGGATTTCCTTTAGACAATGCTCTGTCAAAAAAGGGGATGATTTCTGATTTGGGATAAGGGATGGAAACAACTCAAAAGTTTTGAACACTAAGTACTTGTGGATTTGGATCTCTGGTTTTGGTGCAAAAGGATGGTGAGTTCTGTTTTGGATATTGGATGCTGGATTTGGATGAAGGATATGGGACTCTGATTGTGGATTGCTGATGGAAAGATGGTGAAGGATGATGGAACAATGCTTTCTCTAAAAGGATGATGCAAATGCAATTGAGATGGATGATCTATGATGCTGCTAGGAAGATGATGATGAATGCAACTAAAGACTCTAGAATGCAACAAAGGATTTGATGATGATGTAAGGATGAAACTAGGATGAAACTAGGATGCAAGACTACCGAGATAGGATTTTGAGATCTGAAGGTAGATTGGGACATGCAATGGATCCAGCTAATCTTCTCTTTCAAGATTGACGTAGCAATGGTTCACTCAGAATCGGTAGGCAAACTATTTGACTCTTGTGTTATAGCCAATATTATCAAGTCTTTCTTGATATTTTTCTTCTGCTTGGGTTTCTTGGATAGAGGATTGATGGCTCTTAAGGTTTCTTTCTGCAACTTTCTTCTCTTGATAAGCTTTGGATTTGGGCAACTTAGCTTTCAGATGTTTGATCAAATTTGGCATAACTTGGGGAAAATTCTGATAAGTTGGTTTGAGACAAAAAAGGTTCTTTGGATATCTGATTTCAAGAGTTTCTCTGCAAAATGTTTTGAGTATCTCGAACTGGGTTTGTTGATCAATTTAATGTTTTCCAATGGCAAAGGATAGATTTCAACAAAGATTTTTAGAAAAGCAATCTCCACAAGGGACAAAGCAACCTTGTGGGATACAAACAAGATAACTGACTCTGATAAAGCTTTGAAAGTGTATGTTCCAACAATGTTTTCATGGAGTATTGACTATCAAGCACTTCAAATAGATCTACCTAAGGAAGGTGAGTATCAAAATCACTTGCCCACAGCTTGGTATCCCCTAGAAGGGAATACAAATGGTGAGTAATCTTGAGGTGACCTGGTAAACCCCTTGGAATCGGTCCTTGCACAAGGATTTTGATACTTTCGGATGTAGATAGGGTAGCCTCTCTTTTATCAAGTTTTTAATAGTTCCGTGGAGTCTCCATACCCGGTTATGATGACCTCCTGTGACTCACTTAAGAGCCTAGCCAAAAACACTGGGGGAGGAATATTTACCTATCCCCAGACATTTGCATTTGGCACAAAACACCTGTGGATTAGGAGATATAAGTGAGTACTTTTTGCCTTCACTTTATTTGTATACCGGCCGGGGGGGATACCGGTTTGAGGTCGTTCTCCGAGGAGGAAGCGCTTTTCTCCCTGGATAGGCCTCACTAAAAGTAGAACAAGTGAACTTGTCTGAGTTCAAATGTTCTACGTTACTTACTTTAACAAGGATTTTGCAAGAATTTGAAAAACTCCTAAATGCACATCAAGCAAGTTTGTTCTTTTTCCCAAATTGATTAAGTGTGTTTGAATTTGAATAACTGAAGACACAAGTGCTTAAGGTTTGATTTGTTCTTTCCCAAAATGTAAATGATTTGAGTGATTGCAATTTCTTTCCTTTGGGCATTCAAGATTGAGATTTGCGTGTTGATTTAGAACTTTGAAAAGAGCTTTATTTTGTCCTTAAGGCATTCAAGATTGAATTTGCACTTTTGCTTGAATTAAAAAGGAGGGAATAGAGATGCCTTTCTTTCCAATTTAGATCATTCAAGATTGTGTTTGATTTTTAAAATGATAATGACTCTTAGGACCTAAGTTCATTTCCTTAGTTTCATTCAAGATTTGTTTGACCTTTGCTTTTTCTGAATCTGAGAAAAATTTAAGGCAAAAACACAGTCAACGGCGACATTGTCCAGCTAATACGCAACGCTGGAAAATGCACATGCGACACCGAAAAACTCTCAGGCAACAGCGGAATGATTACAGGCAATAGATAAATCTGCGCAGGTGACAGTTAAATGCTTACACGCGACAGAGAAAAATGTCCATGCGATAGAGAAATGCTTCCACGTGGCAAGAAAAATGTTTTCCAGGTGATAAAGGATGATTAATAGGTGACAGAGAAATCTGCGGAGGTGATAGACACAAATTTACAGGCGATAATGAGATATGCACAGGTGACATTTAATTGGGCATAGGTGACAGTAAAAAATGCCTAAGCGACACTCGAATATGCATAAGCGGTAGTAAAATATGCACAGGCGACAGTAAAAAAAAAATTCCTAAGTGACACTCAAATAGGCGTAGGTAACAATGAAATTTTTTTTACAAGCGACAATGAAATTTTTTTTTATGCGTGAATGTTTATCTCGTAGGCATGATTATTTTTGTTACAGGTGACAGAAAAGAAGTTTAGACAGAATAGAAATTATTGAGGATGGAAATCTTTAGAACATAGGTGTCGATACAGAGCTCGTAGGCATGATCAAACTCTTTATAGGCGTGACTGAACTGTGTCTAGGAGTGACTGAACTTTGTATAGGTGACATTTCATCTGTTTCTTGTAAATACGAGAATACAAAGCATGATATAATCAAGTGATTATGGGATTGGGTCCCACCGGGCGTTCCAGAATGTGGACAAGGCTTTTGAGGATACCTGTTTTGAAAAGACTCAAGCCAAACAAAGATTAGATTTTAGTCTAGCCTGAAATTAATCCAAAATAAATAGAACTCTAAACTAAGCCACCTTAGATTGAGCTTAAACAGGTGCACCCAAGCACTGTTTGATTTGCTCTTGCTTAAGGGGATGTGGGTGTGCTCTCTAAGCACTTGGAGCATGTTCCTTATGCATTTTAGGATGGATTAAGATCCATGAAAACTCCAAAAATCGCACAAAAATAGGTATAGAACACCTGATTTGCCCCTAAGGCCTCAAGGATCCAAATGATGTTGAAATGAAGATTAAGCTACATGATGTTTATGCTAAGATTGATTTTAAGCCAAATAGAGATGTGATATGATGCTATGCTTATGCAAAACAATGGAAGAAACTATGTTAATCCATTATTACTAAATTAGGATGAGCTAAAATGCTTGAAAGTAAGCTAGATTAAGATGATTATGCTAAGTCTAGAGCTAAATGGGCATGATAACAATGCTTGAAATGAAAGGTGAATGAGTTTTTTTTTTGCTCTTGGAAATGAGGGTATTTATAGGATTTGGGAAGGAGGAATGAGTGGCCAAGATCAAAATCCTTAAGAGAGGCCAAGATTCATTCAAAGGGGAGCACATTGATTGTGCTAGTTCAGGGCCACCTCCTTGTGACAAGTGTCACCAGGGCATTGGGTTTAAAGATGGGAGGAATGTGGACAATTTGAGAAATGTGCCCGAGGTCAAAGGGTGTAAGAAAGGGGTGAGGCACTTCTTAAATGCATCATAAATGCATGTAAGAGGGATAAGGAGGCTTTAAATGCACTTAATGCATGTAAGAGAAGTCTCTAGAAGTTTTTTGACTTTGGGTTAAGCTTAGGAGTTGGCTAACCTTGGTTAGGGAATGTGACAGGATTAGGAGGGATTAGGATTAGGATTAGGACTTTCTAGAAGAGTCTAGAATTTCCTTCGGATAAACATGGATTTTAGGAAATAAATAAAGATTTATTTATTTCCATGGTAAAGGTTTGAGAATATTTATTAAAATGAATTTAATAAACATGAGGATTAAATATTTAATCTTAATTAAATATTTTGAGTTGGGATTAGGGTTAGGAAATGAGGGGATTAGCTTTTAATCGAAATTAAAGAAGGATTAGAAGATTCTGGAAGAGGTTAGTGGTCTTAAGGAAATTGGCCAAGTTTTGGGCAAAAAATAAATAAATTATTTATTTTGAGATTTTTGGTCAATTTATTAATTAAATAATTAATAAATAAGGAGATAATGTTTAAATAAGATTTAAACATTTTTGGGAGGGATTTCTTAATTAAATATTTTTAATTAAGATAAAGGGATTCAATGGCATAAAAATTAATTAATTAATTAATAAATGATGATGACATCAGGAATTTTTCAAAAAATAAAAATACTTTATTTTCTAAAGGATTTTTAGGTTTCTACACATATGTTAAATCCTTTGAACAAGGTTGCATTCTAATGGAGTGTAAGTCCTTTGACCAGGCTCACTTTTAATAGGGTGATTGAAATCCTTTAACTGGGTCACACTTGACAGTGTGTATTGTAACCTTTGACATGGTTGGCTTTTAACCGAGCTCACTTCAAAAGAGTGAAAATAATAGTAGCATGTTACAAAGTGGTTTTTTCCATATTGGGTTTCCACTATAAATCTTGGTGTCAATACTGGTGTGAATATTTTGTGTTTGAACGTTTATGTGTTTTACAAGTTAGATACAGCTGGGTAGTGGATTGCCGAGTTATATGTTTCTATAATTGAATCAGTGATGACCGAGTTTGTTTTGGTTGCTTGATCTGATTTAAAGAAAAGTTATTTTATACATCAGGACTTGAGAACAACTGATTCACCCCCCCCCCCTCTATTGTTCTAAATCATATTAGTAGTAGAAATAATGAACAAATAAAAACAAGCCGAGTGAGAAAGAAACCTGGCAATCAATGACTGAAGACAGATTAGTGAACAACTTCAAACTAAAGAGAGTGAGATACAAAGACTCACTAACCGACATTTCCAAGTAACTAATCAAGTGATGACTATGAATCAAGAGGTAAATCGAGTGAATGCAAAATTGTCAAGAAAACTAGAAGTTGTTGCAAGACTCAGAGAAGAGAATGAGAAGCTAAGACATGAAGTGAAAAATCAACAGCAGTAAAATGAAATGAAGAAACTTGCTGAGGAAAACTCCCAGAAGATTGATGACTTTTTAACTAATCAGAGAAGATTGGATGTAAAGCCGATATAGGCTACATCAGTGAAGGATAATCATCACAACAAGATGAACAAATCAACATCAGTCAAAATTAGAAATCTGAAGTGTTGGCATGTTATCATTGTGGCAAACTGGGACATACATCTAATGTGTGTAGAAGCAGAGCACAAGGTAAACCTCCTATTACTCCTAAGTTTAATGGATATTGTTATTATTGTGGTAAGTTTGGACATCCTACTTATGAGTGTAGAGCTAAGAAAAATGATCTTGCTAACAATACCACTATGGAGAAAATATGCTATACTTGTAACAAGCATGGACACACTGCATGAAACTGTAAGGTGAAAATGAAGCAAGTTTGGACACCTAAGGAGAAACCACAATGCAGGCCATATCAACCGAGGAGACAAGGTAAATCTTATGTTTGGGATTATAATACATGGACTAACTATGTTGTATGTGGTAGATATGGACACATTGCAATAAATTGTTATAGAAAGAGTCAGATTGGACAATCAAGAAGCTGGACAAACACTGGGATGGATTGAATGCACTGCCATAAGGTCAGTCATTTAAGCAAGAACTGCAGAGACTGAGCACCAGAAGAGAACCGTATATTTGAAAGTGGATATACTATTGCAGATATCACAAAGTTAAGGAGCACTATGTGGAAGAAGGCATCTAATTAGAATGCTAAGTCAAGTAATGTTGTCGGTGAAACCTCGTCCACTGGATTGGGTGACATCGTTACTTCCACTTAAAGTGAAATAGGTATGTATGGGACTGACATTTCAAAAGACCACATTTTACATACAGTTCTTTATGCATAATGTTCTTCTACCAAATTAGCATGAATAAAGATGCACTATGGTTTACTTGTCATTAGTTAACAATGTTATACAGTTGGAAAAAGAGAGACTGAGAGTTGGTTACCCATCAGTGATCACTATCTAAGGTTAACTGAGCACATGTATCAACCGATGAAGAAATTATATGTTAATCAAGTGGATGAAAATTTTAGTTGTCACCGAGTTGACAACTCTTTCGTATTGAAAGTTAGATCGAGCATTTATTGCATAAAAGTTTGAGTGGGAACATCAAAAGTCTATAAATACATGGGAACAGAGTTCATTTTTACAATGTGATTTTGAAGAGTGGAGAATTCAAAGAGTAGAGTTTGAGCTAAAATATTTTCTAAAGGATTCAAGGCTATGTTAGATCGAACTGACATCACTCTTCATAATACCGATTAAGTTCATTTGCGATCAAACACTTCTTATCTTGCTACTTGCCAAAACCCTAGAATTAATTTATGGAATCTACATCATCTGCAAGCAAAACTCAAAGTGTTGAAGAGGAAGTTAATCTAATCATTAGGGAAAATTTTGATGAACCTAATTTTAAGCCACATCCTAAGGTTGCAACACAAATACATACAATGGGCACATTTTCGAGCATACCAGAAAGAGTTTTATTGATAGAAGATGTAAGGTCTTATATTCATTGCAAAATCAGAGAAGTTGGAGACTTTGAAACTATTGCAGCATATCAACTACTCTATGGCCCTGATGGAAAAATGAAATTAGACTACAAGAAGATTGAGGAATTAGGGTTATTTTGTTTTATACACTTTTTGCAATCATTTAAATCAGATTGGATTAGAATAATTTTGAGCAGGTATCATGATGACAAATTCTGGCTGGATAAACCAATTGAGGTCAACAAGAAAATAATCAATAGGGTTACTGGGCTCCCTACAATCGACAAGGCTAAGGCTTTCTGTAGTTCATCATGACTGGATGTTGAGAAATATATTGTAACACAACGGGATGGTCAGGCATTGAAGATTTTGACAATCAAGGACCCAACAATCAAATTTGTAGCACATGTGATCAGGTACAAGTTATTTCAATTGAGCAGACTCAACAGCGTACCCTATAGCACAGTAGACATGGCACACAAAATTGTAGTAAAAGGTCACTAGGTTGATCTTGCCAAGGTGCTATTTTATCAACTTCAGGAGAATATGAAGACCATAAGGAAAAAGAAGTCTAACACATGTAAGTTTGGATCTCTACTTGCATGCATATTCCTCTATTTACAAAAGTATGTGCCTGGCACCGGTAAAGTAAATTAGATACTGGATGTACCGATAACAAAATAGATTGGTAAAATGATGAATAAGTTAGGAGATAAGTTGAATATAGAGTTTAATACATACTTCATAGAATTTCAATCTAAAATGCATAAAACAAGCTGAATTCTGAGGGAATTAGTTTAGAAATTTAAGAATGACATATGTTTTATGGTCAACACTGATTATACCTTTATAAAAGTAGTTGAGCCTAGGATAAAATGGTTGGCACCAATGGGATATGAAATAAACCATGATTTCACACTGAAATCTATCAATGCACTACTTGCACTACACAAAGATCCCATTGCCACTAGGTTTGGAGTATATGAAGAAGCCAAATCTAGAATCTCAACAAATATTGAGATCAGTAAAATAACTAGAAAGGTAAAGAAGATGAAGAAAAATATCATTGCTAAATATGGAGATGGGTCTAACACATCTAAAGAGACACTGGTTGAATAGGCAACCGAAGGTAAGTTACAGTTAGCTGATAAACCATATGATAGTGAGGAGACTGAGTCTGACAAAGAAGAAGATCCTACACCGGTTCCTCCACTTGAAATTCCTAAGAAGCAGTCAACTTACATGAAGGTATGAAGACATGATCCTCAACTACAACAACACTTACTGATAAGGAAGAAGCAAAGAAAATAACAAAAAGAAGAGTAGCTACACCAACAAGGAAATACATTAAGAGAAAGAACAAGGCTGTAGCTGAGGCACCAAAGAAAAGGAGAAAATTTATAAGAAATAAGGAAGATCTAGAGGATAGAGAGACAGAAGATGATGTCAATCAATTCAAAGTGGTTAGTAATAAGGAAAAAACAATAGATTAAATCATTGAGGACATAATTGAACATGGAGACCTCACTGATCCCTTACTAGATAGATTTGACAAAATGTCAAAAGAAGATCAAACCAAGATTGAAGAGGCTGTCATCCAAATGATGATAAAATTCAAGAAAGTTCCAATGGAATTTTCCTATGCATTACTAAAGAAATTGGATGATACAATTACTTAAAATTGGGCTATTGCACTAGACACTGAGAAGAGAAAGAGAGAACGCTCTCTAGTTCAGGCAGCCACACATTTAAGCTTTGGAGAAGTTAGTGAATACTTGACCAAATACCAAGAAAACTTTATGATCAAGAATAGAGCATTGATGATCATGGATGACAATGTAGCAGAAATGGATATCACAATTGATTCTATATGGACATCAATTTTGCAGGCCAAAGAAAAAGATGAGCAAGAAGAATTCTTGAACCTGTCTAAGAAGAGACAAAATTCTAAAGGTAAAGGTATTTGTATTGATGAGGGAACAACAAAGAAATCAAAGAATACTGCTATATCAGTTACCAAGGTAATTGATATAACTGAGGACAAGGAAGAAATAAATGTTTCACAAGATGCACTAGATAAAGTTGAAATTCAACTGGAGAAGAAAACTAATGACGATGTACTCATTGAAGACATCAAAAATGGTGATCCTGATGACAAAGATGATGAAGATGTAAATATTGCACCAAATAAAGATGAAGCACTAGACACTAAATGTCTATTTACATCACTACCAGGTGAACTTCCTATACTTGTAGAAGAAGCTAAAATTCTTTCCCAAGTACAACCCGATAGCTCAGATCCTAAGCAAAACAAAGATATCATAGGGGATCAAAACACAAAGAAACCTACAGAGACAGATGAGCCTACAAATATAGAGGCACCTTCCACTGAAGCAAAGGAAACATAAGAAACAAAGGAAATAGAGGTGATCCCAATAAACACCACATCTGAAACCCCTACTATATCAACCAAGACTACAACTACCAAGGAATAGAAGAAGGAAGAACAAGTGTTAACCAGGAAGGATACTCCGAAGATAGGAGATAAAACTATTTCTATTATTGAAAAGAAATCAGCTCCAGTACTAAAGAAGACAAAGAAAGGAAAAGGGCCAGTCACCCTAGATGAAGTGATTATTATCCTTGAGTGTGACCCAAGGACCCTAAGCCTTGAAGGCTTGAGTAAATATGGGGAGTTATGTTCAAGGAAGGTAACGAAAGAGAAGCTGAAGCAAGAACACAAACAAAAAGAAGTATTAACTAATGTGTGAGATATCCTCCAATAGGTAGTATCAGAGATAAATATTGATGAGGATACACCTATCATAGATCAACTAGCTACACTTGCCGAGAAGATCAATGCCCCAGACATAGATATTGATAAACGAATTGAAGAAAGGGCAGAATCCAAGATACAGGACAAATTAGCAGAGAAAATCAGCCTAGAAGTGGCATTACAAAAGGTCAAATTATCTGAGGTAATTACTGAAATGAAATCCATCACTCAGTTAATTTGTCAATATTTATTGAAACTTTGTACTACAGACACCTTCACTATTGAAGTCAGTGAAAAAATCAAAGGATTGGAAGCAGAAATATAGTTGAGTACAAATGCAGCTATAAATGAGCATCATGCTTTCTTAAAGCATATTCACCGAGTTCAGGAAATCTAGTGGTTGATAGAAGATTTGAAGAAACAAGAAGTGAACCTAACAGATCAAGTTACTGGGTTGCAAACCGAACTCATTCCGTACATAAATTTTTTTGAAGCACATATTGTCAAAGCCAAGCTATTAGTTGCAACACCAAAAATTTCAGTGCTAGATAACATCTTTGACATGCATGCACAAGTCGGTCTTGAGAACATCGTTCTCACCAACTTGAAAGAGGAATGAGAAAACCTCTTGGAGTCAGTGAAGAAAACCCATCAGCCAATTTTTGACAAGTTGTGAGTATACTACTTAAAATTTTGTATTTGGCATTACTATCAAAATGGGGGAAAACAATGTATTCACTATTATGCCAAATATGTACATGGATGCTACATATACTACATATTACCAGGAGCATGCACCAAGGGGGAGTACTTAGTACTTAGAAAATTTTTGATGAGTATATGTATATGGCGGAGATATAAGTTACATAGAAAATTTTGCCTATATACATTCAAAGTTTTGATACTAATGCCAAAGGGGGAGATTGTTATCTCTATTGAGTTTTTAAGGTTGTCATTAGTACCAAAGGTTTGTAAGGATATCAGTCAGTCACTTACATTAAGCTAATTAGTAACATAAAGAAGAATAGACTAGTCGGTAAAGCCTTTATACTGAACAATAGACAGTTTACCAAACACCAGTAGACACCGACACCGACAGACAGTAAACACCGAACGTAGTTTTTACCTTCTTACAAGGGTTTCCCCATTACCAAAATACTTGTGTCATGTGATTATGATATTGATTTCATGTTGTTTACTTACTTAAGTTAAGTGGATGATTGATTCATGCAATTAGATTCAAGTTGTTTTGATCGGTTATCACTGTTTATAGTTATAGATCTGAAAGGTTTACAAGTAAATTTTTTGAAGGCACTGATTCACCCCTCCCCTCTTAGTACCTATCTCTCCTAATTTCAACATATATACATATATATCTTATTATATGCATGAATGAAATAGGAAGATTCATATATATATATATATATATATATATATGTATATATATATATGTATATATATACATATATATGTATATATATATACATACATATACATATATGTATATAGATATACATATATATATATATATACATATATATAGATATATATGTATATATATATATACATATATGTATATGTATATATATATATGTATATATATATATACATATATGTATATGTATATATATATATATGTATATATATATATACATATATATCTATATATATGTATATATATATATATATGTATATCTATATACATATATGTATATGTATGTATATATATATACATATATATGTATATATATATATCTATATACATATATATATATATATATATATATATCTATATACATATATATATATATATATATATCTATATACATATATATATATATATATATATATCTATATACATATATATATATATATATATCTATATACATATATATATATCTATATGTATATACATATATATATATATCTATATGTATATACATATATATATATATATATATATATGTATATACATATAGATATATATCTATATGTATATACATATACATATAGATATATATATATATATGTATATACATATAGATATATATATATATGTATATACATATAGATATATATATATATGTATATACATATATATATATATCTATATGTATATACATATAGATATATATATATGTATATACATATAGATATATATATGTATATGTATATACATATAGATATATATGTATATGTATATACATATAGATATATATGTATATGTATATACAAATAGATATATATGTATATGTATATACATATAGATATATATCTATATGTATATACATATAGATATATATATATATGTATATACATATACATATATATATATATATATATATATATATATGTATATACATATACATATACATATACATATATATATATATATATATATATATATATATATATATATATATATATATATATATATATATATATATATATATATATATATGAATTAGATGGCTTACCCACATAATGTCTTATTGTTGTTTTTGTATTTACTTCTCTATTTCCTATTTTTCTTCTCTCCGTATTTGTTTTTGTTCTCCTTATATCCTATGTTTGGGATGAGGAGTCATGTGTAAAAGACATGACTCACATCCCTTAAAATTGTATCATACCATTATCACACTAATCACTGCATAACCAAGATCAGTTTGGTATTGTATTAGAATTGCTTTCCCTACTGGTAATTTCTGATTACTACAATGCCTCTTTTATAACTAATCATCATGTGACAATGGCCATTTACTCATTAGTTAAGGTATTATGATTATAATACTTGTTGTCTAATGTGCCTCTGCAAAATATAAGGAATATGGTTATAATACATGTCATACCACAACACCGCTTGTGTTGATTCCTAAGTTATGTTGTCTATTAGTGTCTTAAACTTTGTCATTTTCTAGGCAATGTTGGTTGGTCATCACTGTGACCGAGTCATCATGTATAGGCTGAGTCATGTATATTGTACATTTACTGAGTAGTAGTTACTGCCGAGAAAGTCAGCGGTCACTGAGTACTTCAGTATTAGCCGAGTTAGTTTATGTCGAGTTATGTAGAGATGTCAGTGCCGAGTACCCAGGTATGAAGAACAGTGAGTGTCGACTGCCAGAGATATCAAATGCCGAGTAAGCTAGATTTGACATACGTGTTTGTTATGGCACAAAAACTTAGGTAAAACATTTTGGCCGACATCTACATGATATTTATTGTTGGTAGAGTAAATCATGAAGGTGATTATACTTTAGAATTATAATCATTAATCACTATGTAATTTATGTAACCAATTAGAATTAGGGAATGGTTAAGCGGCAAAAGTAGACAATCCAAATCGTAGATCTCAAATCGTGGAGATGATCAATTTTTTATATAAGATGAGATCCAAACCCTAAAATGTATTAAGAGGAAGGAGAATTGTATGAAGAAGATCTCATATTTGTAGAACAAAAAAGTGTTTCAATTATTAGAAATAGAGTTCAGTGACCGAGAAAAGTAGTGAAGGACAGAATAGAGATATATTTGATAGAGGAGATCAAATCTATATTGTAAGGAGAAGATCTGTAATCCAAATCATAGTGTAAACTGAAGGATTAGGTACTGAGACATTCTAATAGGTGACTTAGGGTAAATCTCTTAACAGAGTGGTTTTAACATACCTAAGTAAATCTCTTAACCTAGTGCTTACTTTTTTGTAAGTTTAAATCATTTTGCAAGGTAGATTGTATAAGTATAAAAGCTCTTAATAGGGAAGACCCTCATAGGGTAGATCATCATTTTATGGTCAAACTTGTAGCCCTAATAGGAAAAGTTTAATACTGCAGCAGTGAAGATTTGTGGGTGTCATCCCCACCCCAATTTTACCTTTCAATGGTTTCTGGGTAACCAAAATCATTGTGTTATGTTTTACTTTCATGGATGATGATTAGGATATTAAATCTATTACAATATTAAATTTGATGTTTATGTTATTGATGCAGGAGCATCCTAGGTGTAAGAGCAATCTTGCATCACCCAAAAATATTTCTATTTTTGTATTCAATAAGGGCTATCTTGTACAGAGTTGCAATTTATGGAAACTTGCTATTTTTAGTAAGTTGGTCTTATGATCTTGAAATGTCTAATTTTACATATGGAGGTTCATCTCAGTCATATCAGCCTACCAGCAAAGTTTCATGGCTAGATCAGGTGTAGTTTTGAAGATATTGAAGATTTTCGGTATTGGCAGTAGGGTACAAAAACTTTGAACTCAGTTTTGAAGGCTTTAAAGGCCCCAGATGAGGTTGAAAAATTAGGTGACAGGTGCTTTGCATGGGTCAAGATTGTAGAGCGCTTTGTGGCATTTTTGAAATGGGGTTATAATAGTCAATCAGGTCAACTGGTGATGACTTATGGTCTCCGGAAGTCGGGCCACCTGAAATGGCAGAAAATAATTTTCCTTAAAAATTTTTGTTCAAGTTTCAAAAGTTATTTTGAGCCGACTTTGATGTAATAAATTGTAAAATAAAATAATTCTAAGTTTGGTCGGCCCTAAGGGCTAAATTTCTAGAATCTTCTTGGGCGGTGGAAATTACCTATATAAAGAAGGCCCATAGTGTTGTCTAGGGCAGTTCTGGGTAGTAGATCTAGGTATTGATTCGAGGCTTTGTCCTGTAGAATATTCTAAGGGAATGCCCATGTGGCTTTGCATATTGTAATTCTAAAAGTTTGTAATTCCACATTTGTGGAGATAATAAGAAGCCAATTTTCTGTTCTTGCATATTATTGTTGTTGTTTCTCTATTTTTGTTATGTGCTTGTGGTATTAAGGGGAGCACCCTTCATCAAGTGGTATTAGATTAGAAGTTCTTGAGTGTGTGAATAGATCACTGACTGTGAGGCAGTTTGCACGAGGACCGTGGTTAGGGTTTCAGTGCGCATCGTGAAAATGCCTCCACGAAGAGAACGTGGCGGAAGAGCTAGTGCTATGACACCTAAGGTTAGAGAGCTGTAGAGACAAGTGCGAGCATTGCAAGAAGAGATTCACAGAGGAATGAATCTTAATATCAGAGACGAAAGCGAGGATGAAGACAAAGAAGAATATCAAGAAGGAGAAGTTGAAATTGTGAACTAGGAGGAAGAAAGACTTTTTCGGGCGATTTCCAAGATTGGGAAAAGACCTAAGATTGAGGTTCCTACATTTTCTAGAAATCTTAACCCAGAGGAATTGATCAACTGGATCAATGAATGTGAGGAATATTTTGAGTATGAAGATGTTGAGGATCCTGATAGGGTCAAATTTGTGAAGGCCAGATTGAAAAGTCATGCGAAGATTTGGTGGCAAGAAATTCAATTGGAGTGAAATAGAAGAGGGAAAGATAAAATCACAAGATAGGATCAGATGGTGGATAAATTGAAGTGATAGTTCATTCTTGTTGATTATGAGCTTGACCTACTAAAGAATATGCAAAGTTTCAAGCAAGTAGAAAGATCTGTTCAGGAGTATATAGAGGAGTTCTATCGACTCCTCATCAGAATAGGCCATGCAGAAGTTGATAAGGAGAAAGTTGCCCGATACCTTAATGGGTTAAGGCCAAGCATTCAGGAGGAGTTGAATCTGGTTCGAATGAACAGTATTGAGGAGGCATACCAGTTTGCCCTAAAAGTAGAGGAAAAGCTGAACAAGAAGTTTGAGAGCAGACAAAATGGAAGAGGTCATGGTGGAAGATCTGGTGGACGGTCATATGGTGGCTGAAATGAAGATCTGAAAAAGAAGGATGAGGCTAGTAGCAGTCAGAATCAGAGAGGAAATAATTCCAATCATTTCCAGGATCAGAGTAATAGAGATCAGAGAGGAAGAGGAAGAGGACAAGGATCTAGAAGAGGAGGCTTCTGTGGAACATGTTTTCACTGTGGAGAAGAAGGTCATAGGGCATTTGAATGTCCTCAGCACCAAGGTAGAATAGACAGGAGAAATGAAGGCCAGGCCAGAGTTGCACATGTAGATGAAGATGCTAGATCATCAAATTTTGAAGATACTGAAAGAGGAGAAACACTAATTAACAGAAGAGTCTTGCTGAGTGGTGAGAATGAACCTGAACAAAGGAGGAGCCTGTTTCACACTAGATGCAAGTGTGAGGGTAAATGCTGTGATGTGATTATCGATAGTGGAAGCACTAACAATTTGGTGTTAGAAGAGATAGTGACAAAGTTGAAGCTCAAGAGATAGAAACACCCACATCCATATCAGATTGCCTAGGTATAGGATGACCAGAAGGTCATGGTCAGTGAACAGTGCCTGGTAAAGTTCAAGATCGGTGGGTACCAAGATGAGGTACTATGTGATATCATTTGCATGGATGCATGTCATATGTTGCAGGGTAGACCGTGGTAGTTTGATAGATGTGCTGTACACGATGGTCATGTGAATACTTATTCCTTGACAAAGGATGGAGTGCGATATAAGCTAAAGCCATTGAAGGAGACCGAAGAAAAGGTATGTGGTAATGCAAGAATAACATTTGTTGATGGAAGAAAATTCCTAGATGGTATGAGGCATGAGAATGTGTGTTTTACTTTAATTCCAAAAGTTGGTAAAGAAGAAGTAGAGGATGTACCTGTAGAGGTTGCAGATTTGTTGAATGAGTTTCAGGATATTGTATCTGATAATGTACTTGATGGATTACCACTGGTAAGGAAGATCAGTCATCAGATAGATTTGATTCCAGGAGCCAGTTTCCCAAACAAGGAAGCACATAGAATGACACTAGCAGAAAGTGAGGAATTGAACAAACAAGTACATGAGTTGTTGTAGAAAGGATTGATTCATGAGAGTCTAAGTCCATGTGCTGTACCAGCGGTATTAGCACCAAAGAAGAATGGAGAGTGGAGGATGTGTACAGATTCCAGAGCAATAAACAAGATCACAATCAAGTATAGGTTTCCATTGCCACAAATGGATGATATTATGGATTGTTTGAGTGGAGCTGTGTATTTCTCAAAGATAGATCTAAAGAGTGGATATCACCAGATTTGGATCAGAGAAGGAGATGAATGGAAGACTGCCTTCAAGACAAAGGAAGGACTGTATGAGTGGTTAGTCATGCCTTTTGGGCTAACCAATGCACCAAGCACTTTCATGCAGCTCATGAACGAGGTTCTGAAAGAATTTCTGGGTAAGTTTGTCATTGTTTACCTAGATGATATTTTGATTTTTAGCAAGACATTGGAGGAACATATGATGCATATTCGTATGGTTTTTGAGAAGTTGAGAGATGAGAAATCATTGATTAATTTGAAGAAGTGTAGTTTTGTGAAGAAAGAGTTAGTGTATTTGGGATTTGTAGTTTCAGCAGAAGGTCTAAAAATGGACCTAGAGAAGGTATAGGCTATCCTTGAATGGCCTACTCCAAGGAGTGCTACTGAGGTAAGATCTTTTCATGGTTTGGCTAGCTTTTACAGAAAGTTTATCAAAAATTTTAGCAGTATTTATGGACCGTTGACTGAAACAATGAGAGGGGATAGAAAAGAGTTTAAGTGGACTAATGGGGTAGAAAAGAGTTTTCAATTATTGAAACAAAAAGTTACAGAACAACCTGTTTTAGCACTTCCAAATTTTAATAAGGTGTTTCAAGTAGATTGTGATGCTAGTGGTACTGCAATAGGAGCTGTTATGAGCCAAGAAGGTAAACCTATTGTTTATTTCAATGAGAAGTTAAATGATGCCAAGAGAAAATATTATGTCTATGATCAGGAATTTTATGCTATAGTTCAGGCATTAAAGAAGTGGAGACATTATCTGCTTCCTAAGGAGTTTATTTTATATACTGATCATCAAGCGTTGCAATATTTGAATAGTCAAGGAAAGTTGAATTAGAGGCATTTGAAATGAGTTGAGTTTTTGCAGAGTTATACATTTATTTTGAAACACAGGAGTGGAAAGTCTAATAGGGTTGTGGATGATCTTAGCAAAAGGCAACTATTGCTGACAAAGATGCAGATTGAAGTGGTTGGGTTCAAGGAACTCAAGAATTTGTATCCAGAGGATCCTAATTTTGGTGAAGCTTGGAAAGCTTGTACAGAACCTGTTACTCTAGACAGGACGAAATGGCTAGATTTTATCATCCAAGATGATATGATATTCAGAGGGAGTTAGTTGTGCATTCCATGAAGTTCTATGAGGGAGAATCTCATCAAGGAGAAGCATAGTGGAGGATTGGCTGGACATTTTGGTCATGATAAAACCCTTGCTTTGGTTGGTGAGAATTATTATTAGCCACAATTACAACAAGATGTGAAGAAGTTTGTACAGAGTTGCAGAGTATGTCAGATGGCAAAAGGAGTGAAGAAAAATATAAGGTTGTATCAGCCATTACTTGTACCAGAGAAGCCTTGGGAGGACATCAGTATGGACTTTGTTCTTGGTTTACCGAGGACACAGTGGGGACATGATTCAATTTTTGTAGTAGTTGACAGATTTTTGAAGATGGCACATTTCATTCCCTTCAAGAAGACTAATGATGCTATTCATATAGCAGAATTGTTTTTCAGAGAAGTAGTGAGACTACATGGTTTGCCAAAGACCATAGTTTCAGATCGAGATACTAAGTTTTTGGATATTTCTGGATGACATTATGGAAGAAGTTGAAGATAGATTTGAAGTTCAGCTCATCACATCATCCATAGACTAATGGACAGATAGAGGTGGTGAATAGAAGTTTGGGAAATTTGCTAAGATATTTGGTTGGAGATAAGCCAACAGGATGGGATTTGATTTTACCACAGGTAGAATTTGCATACAATAATTCTATCAATAGGAGCACTCGTAAATCACCATTCCAGATTGTATATGGAAGTAGTCCAAGAAATGCATCTGAGTTGAGAAAGATAGATAAAGGATAAATAAGTAGTGCTGAAGCTGAAGATTTTGTATAACATTTGAAGAACATCCATGAGGAGGTGAGGAAGCATATTACCAAGATGAATGTGCAGTTTAAGACTAAGGTAGATGAGAAAAGGAGGCATAAGGAATTTTAGACTGGGGATGAAGTCATGGTTCATTTGCGAAAGGAGCGGTTTCCAGTTGGTACATATAACAAGCTAAAAATGAAGAAGTTTGGACCATGTAAGATACTGAAGAAGCATGATTCAGGAAATGCATATGAGGTAGGATTGCCTACTGAGCTGAATATTTCACCAGAGTTTAACATTTTAGATTTGACAGAGTATCATGAAGGAGGTGTTGAAGATGAGGTTGCAGCAGCATAGTGGAGTATTCCAGCAACCAGTTCGGATATCAAGGATATTGAAGACATACTAGATAGTCATGTTGGCAGAAGCACAAGGAACAGGACATATGAAGAGTATTTGGTCAAATGGAAAGGATGACCTATTGAAGATTCATCATGGCTAACAAAGGAGGAGGTTAACCATCTTGGTTTTCCTCTGCACACCTGAGTTGTGACAGGGTCACTTCTCAAATTACCCTGGGTGTCTGATGCAGGAGCATCCTAGGTGTAAGAGCAATCTTGCATCACCCAAAAATATTTCTATTTTTGTATTCAATAAGGGCTATCTTGTGCAGAGTTACTATTTATGGAAACTTGCTATTTTTAGTAAGTTGGTCTTATGATCTCAGAATGTCTAATTTTATGTATGGAGGTTCATCTCAGTCATATCAGCCTACCAGCAAAGTGTCATGGCTAGATCAGGTGTAGTTTTGAAGATATTGAAGATTTTTGGTATTGGCAGCAGGGTACAAAAACTTTGAACTCAGTTTTGAAGGCTTTAGAGGCCCCGAATGAGGTCAAAAAATTGGGTGATGGGCACTTTGCACAGGTCAAGCTTGTAGAGCACTTCGTGGCATTTCTGAAATGGGGTTATAATAGTCAATCGGGTCAACTGGTGATGACTTATGGTCTCCGAAAGTCAGGCCACTTGAAATGGAAAAAAATAATTTTCCTTCAAAATTTCTGTTTGGGTTTCAAAAGTTATTTTGAGCTGACTTTGATGTAATAAATTGTAAAATAAAATAATTCTAAGTTTGGTCGGCCCTAAGGGCTAAATTTCTAGAATCTTTTCGGGCGGTGGAAATTGCCTATATAAAGAAGGCAGAAATTGCCTATATAAAGAAGGCCCGTAGTGTTGTCTAGGGCAATTCTGGGTAGTAGATCTGGGTATTGATTCGAGGCTTTGTCCTACAGAATATTGTAAGGGAATGCCCATGTGGCTTTGCATATTATAATTCTAAAAGTTTGTAATTCCACATTTGTGGAGATAATAAGAAGCCAATTTTTTGTTCTTGCATATTATTGTTGTTGTTTCTCTATTTCTGTTATGTGCTTGTGGTATTAAGGGGAGCACCCTTCATCAGTTATGCAAGTTAGTTTATGTCAAAATGGAATGAATTGGTTGATATCTTATTCACCCCACCCTCTTAGTAGCTCACTTTCCTATAATAGATTTCCAAGAATTGGTATCAGAGCTTAGTATCTTAAAGAAGTCTAACCACTTGTGAGACAAAGATCTTGAGATGGAGGTTTATAAGTTGGGAAAGATCATAGAGAATTAGAAGATTGACATTCAGCTTACATTACATCAACTTGAAGCAGCTAGAGGTGAACTGAATAAATCCTTAAGAAGAAGAGAAATAGAAATACAACAAAATAAAACTCAATACCAATAAGTGGATACTACATGACTATTTGATAGTGGCAACTCTGCTAAAAGTGACAAAGTGATGTAGGAGCATCCTAGGTGTAAGAGCAATCTTGCATCACTCAAAAATATTTCTGGTTTTGTTTTCAATAAGGGCTATCTTATGTAGAGCTGCTATTTATGGAAAATTGCTATTTTTAGTAAGTTGGTCATACGATCTTAGAATGTTCTGACTTTACATGTGGAGGTTCATCTCAATCATAACAGACTGCCAGTAAAGCTTCATGGCTAGATCAGGTCTAGTTTTGAAGATATTGAAGAATTTTGATATTGGCAGCAGGGTACAAAAACTTTGAACTCAGTTTTGAAGGCTTTAGAGGCCTTGAATGAGGTCAAAAATTTGGATGATAAGTGCTTGCGCTAGTCAAGCCTGTAGAGCGCTTTGTGGCCTTTCTAAAATGGGGTTATAATAGTCAATCAGGTCAACTGGTGATGACTTATGGTCTCCAAAAGTCGGGTCACCTGAAATGGCAAAAAATAATTTTCCTTCAAAATTTCTGTTCGAGTTTCAAAAGTTATTTTGAGCTGACTTTGATGTAATAAATTAAAAAATAAAATAATTCTAAGTTTGGTCAGCCCTAAGGGCTAAATTTTTGGAACCTTCTTAGGCGATGGAAAATGCCTATATAAAGAAGGCCCGTAGTGTTGTCTAGGGTAGTTCTGGGTAGTAGATCTGGGTATTGATTCAAGGCTTTGTCCTACAAAATATTGTAAGGGAATGCCCATGTGGCTTTGCATATTGTAATTTTGAAAGTTTGTAATTCCACATTTGTGGAGATAATAAGAAGCCAATTTTCTGTTCTTGCATATTGTTGTTGTTTCTCTACTTCTGTTATGTGTTTGTGGCATTAAGGGGAGCACCCTTCATCACAAAGCTATAAAAGAACTACTGGAGAAAAATAACATACTGAATGAGGACATCTCAAATATGAAGAGAGAACAATACATCTAATCAATAAGACTCTATGAAGTTATTGAACAAAAAAAGAAAGATGAAGAAGATAAGACAATGACTGAACAAGATAAAAAACAAATATATATGAGACTTGATGAAAGAACATGTGATATGCAGAGCTTGACAATCAATCAATTGGACATGGTAAATCAATTGCTACTTATTAATCAAGAATTGGGAAGGAAAGATGCGGAAATCACAAATCTAAGCTTAGAAACCAGCTAACTGAATAATGAACTAAGATCTAAAAAAGAACTCAATGAAAGGATGAACATGCCTAATGAAGTTGTGAGATAATTTGAAGAATTGTTAAGGTCACATAGAAGATCTAGTGATACATATGGACTTGGACATGATGAGCATTTATCATCCACTAAGGAAGGAGAATCATCAAAGAGTGGAGAAAAAAGGAATGCAAAGCCAAAGAATAACAAGCCTACATGCCATCGTTGTGGAAAGATAGGACACACAACTAACATTTGCATAAGAAAACATGGTAAGTCTAATCCTAAAACAAAGTTCAATGAATATTTTTTTAACTGTAAAAAGCATGGACATCAGGCACATGAATGCAAGACAAAGGTTAGTAATCCACCTACATCACCTAGATTTCAAGGACATTGTTTCAACTATCAGAAATATGGACATAGAGCATATAAGTGTAGATCCAAAGCTAAGTGGACATCCAATCAATAGACTAAGGCACCTAAGAAGGGTAATACATACAATTGCGACTACAATACATGATATAGTTGTCACTATGGAAAGTATGGACATATTGGAGAAATTTTTTTAAAGACACATTTCAGAGGCAAATCCAAGAGTTGGATGAGTGGAAGTATGGTATGTTACAAATGCAATAAAATTGGTCACTTAAAGAAAGACCATAGAGAACATATACTGAGTAATGAAGAAAGCAAGAGTGAAGAAACTATTGAGAAGATGAGAAATTAGATGAATAAGACATGGAAGAAGAAAGAGGAAGCAAGCAGTAATGGAGCTAGTGAACCTAAGGTCACCCAATCTGATGGATTAGGTGATCACACTACTTCAAACTAAGTAAAGAAGGTATGTGTGGAACTTAATCTTATAATGTTTTATTTTACATTAGTTTCTAGCATTTGATAAGATGAAGTCCATATCTGCATAGATTAAGATGCATTAGGACAAATTTGAGAAAAGAGCTACATTGTATATTTGATGTCGAGCATTAGTATTTTAGGCTATAGAAACTGAGTCACTAGTGATTGTTGAGCTCCTATGATAGCTGAGATGTGATGTATACCAAGTCAGAATTGAATGGTTGTATCGACTGAGCTTATGTTAACTGAGTTGACATGAGATTTTTGAGATAGTTGTATCTTACCTAGAAAGTGTACAGATCATTAATAAAGCCCTAATCTGACCATTTGAAGTTTATAAAGAGGGAAGTTACCATTTATTCTCATTTCACCAATGATTTGAGAACTTCTTAGAGTGATTCTAGAGTGATTAACTAGAGTGATTTGTGCTTAGCGTGATTTACAAAAATCTTCACAGCCTGTCATTAGAAAACATCTGAGAACCACTTGTGCAAGATATTATACCGAGTTATTTATTTCAGTAATTGAACCCTTTAATTTTGAAGAAATGTCATCTTCATCATCAACCACAGTTAAGAAGAAAGGGAAGGAAGTTTTTAATGTTCAACTTGTAAGGAATGACACATGTAAGCCACATAAATTCTAGGCTATTTTAAAGAGTGCAATATTGGGGGATCTCACTGAGCCCTATTGTCTATCCCTCTAAGGATTTTGATGATCAATGACATTCACACATACTACATGTGTAAGATCAGAGAGATTGGAGACTATGAGCTCAGAGAAGCATATGATAAATTGTGTAGCAACGGGGTGTTGAAGGCTGAACACTAGAAGGTTTTCAAGTGAGGGTTGGTGCATGCCCTTGATTTCCCATATAATTTCAAAGTTGAATGGATCAAAATTTTACTAAGCTGAGTACATGACATGAACATTTGGTTGGAAGATGGACCAATTAAGATCACCAAGGAAATGATACACAAAGTGACTAGTTATCCTATTCTTCTAGGGAAAAAGACTATGAGATGTTAGAGTAAAGAGGAATTTCAAGAAAACACCCAGGTGGTATGGAACAAATGGGGAATGAAAATTTCAACTATCACAAACCTAGAGATTGATTTTGAAGTAAGGGTGATAGTACACAAATTTTATCAATCCAACAGAATGGATAGTGTTCCATGCATAGCAGTTGACCAAGCTTGGAAGATAGTAAATAAGGATCATACATATGACCTTGTTGAGCTTCAACTGACACAACTTGTAGAGAACCTTACATCCATCAGGAAAGTGAAGAAATCAATGTGTAAGTTTAGTTCTCTACTTGTCTATCTATTTTTCTATGTGCAAAATAATTTTCCTACTATTGGGGATGTTGCATGGGATAAGAATAGACCTATTAAATTATAGATTAGTGAGTTTATTGATCAGATGGGTGAGAACTTTGAGAGTGTAATGGACAATTACTTTGTATAATTTAAGAAGAAAATGAGGAAAAGAAGTAGGATCCTATTAGAAAGTGATGTTTTGGGAGCACTAGGGATCACTTAAGGGTTTTCATTTATGGAAACACTTATGCTAGAGTGATCACATGTAGAGAGTTTTGGTATTGGAGACTCAATAATGAGAATGACTAAGTATGGAATTGCAATAATAGTATACTATGACATTGTTTTGGTCAACGAAGATGATATGTGATTTAATATGGCTTGAGAAGTTAAAGGAAGACACTTTGGGATATGTACAAGCTTTAGTTAAGGTCACACATGTTTTGGTGATGAGATCAATAAGATACAATGATATGAAGGTATGCAAAGACAAAGAATCAGTAAAATAGGGCATATGAATAGTTGTGATGATTGAAGGAAGGTTAGTTGGTATGGTAACATGATAAGTCAGATGGATGTGTTAGGAATAAATTTTGGATGTTGGTAGTCATTCTATAGCAGTTGTTGTTGCATTCATGACTATGATTGTCATTGATGTCAACATAGTGATCTTCTGGAGACTAGCAAAGAAGCAGAAAGTGTTTTGATTAGAGCACATGGGATATTATAGTTGGAGCTATGTGATCTTGATGTTACACTCTTTGATATGTTATTTGTCTATGGTTAAGAGTGTAGACAATAATTCATTGATTCATGAAAGTTATGAGTATTTTGGTAAAAGCAGTATTTAGGCAGTGTTCCTGAGTAGCAGTTTGTGGAAATCGGATGATATCTCCTAATCAAGATGGAATCTAGTTTTGTGAAATTAAAGGGAAGTTTGAGACACATTGATGGTGATGTGGTTCATAGCACAAACTTTGAGGTTGCACGAGTGAAGAGTTATTATATCTAGAAGCTGACAGTTTTGTGTAATTTTGATGTAGCGTATGAAAACTTTTATTTTGTAATTGTGTGTCGACTCATTGTAATTATTTGAGTGTGGTATAAAGGAAGGAATGTTTTTCCTTATTCTAAGGAGTTGTAATATGAAAGAAGTGTGAGCATGGTTTTTGTTGCATGCGAATGTAAGCATGAAGTGAAGAAAAGAGTCTAAGAGGTTGTGAAAGAGAAATTGTGAAGGAAGACATGCGAAGTATAGAGATCTAGAATTGAGATCTGATGTAGCAGTGAGTGTGGTTTGGCATAGTAAGGAGGTAACATATTTCATATTATTCTACTAAATAATATTAAGGTTATTTAGATAGTGAGCTCAGTGATCTTACCCTGAAGCTATTTGGGTAGTGGGTCCTTCTGTCTTCCATAACTCTTAACAGGGTTAGAATCTTTTAACAGGGATTCAAAATCTCCTAATAGGGATTTATATGTACTGAATGCATTTCATAAGACTCCTAATAGAGTCCAACCTCTCACAAGGAATATTCATATTAGTGCATCTTTTGTGGGCATCATTCCCACCAGGGTTTACTCTTTGATCAAGAGGTTCCCTAGTCAACATATCTTGTGTTATTGTGTCATTATGTATGAATATCTTTGTATGGTTAGTAATTGCATTGCTTACATGGTTAAATGTTGTTGAAGATGATGAAAGTTATAATTATCTGATAACTGATTCACCCCACCTCCCCCTCTTAGTTATCTTGGTGGACTTGACTTTCTAACAATTGGTATCAGAGCGGTAGGTCCTTGAAAGGAAAGTTTAACAACTTAAGGAGATCCATGGTGAATTTTAGGAAAGAAAGCCCTAAGTTTGATGGAGTAAATTTTGATAGCTGGAAGGAAAAGATGAAGACACATCTATTGTGTTTAGGACCAGGCTATTGGTTGATTACAAAGAATGAAAGGACTATAATTGAAGAAGACAATCTTGAAACAAGTACTAAAGATGAGGCAGATCTATTCATGTGTAACATACTTGCAAGAGAAGCACTCTTGACAATACTTCCAGAGAATGAATATAGTTAGATAAAATGCTTTAAGAAATCTAATGAAATTTGGAAAACTTTACACTCTTGTTTTGAAGGTGATGAACATGCAAAAAGAGCTAGATTACATAATTGGATATGTGCATTTGAAGATATTAGAATGATGGAAGATGAATCTGTTAGAAGCTATATTGGTAGAATGTCAGAAATTTTTGTAGGGATAAAATCTTGTGGAGGATCAAAGACAAAGAATGAAGTTATATGGAAAATTCTGAGGACATTGACTCCTATATTTAAGCAGACAACACAAATGATTGAACAAGTTATACCTTGTACTACAAACTTTACAAGAGAGACTCTTCTTGGAAGATTGGAAGCAGCAGAGATGAACTTGAGGTTATCAAGAGACTTACCTAGAATGGAGATAGCATTCAGTGCTCTTAGTATTCACCCTACTTTGTCAAGAAGTACCAGTGTGAGTGGAGATTATGCTAGCAGCAACAGATCTAAAAATGAAGAAGATAAGAAGATTGAAGAAGGTATTGCCTTGCTTGTGAAAAGAGAACTAGATGGTAAGAAAAATTTTAAATTTTGGACTTGTCAAGAATATGGTCATTTTGCATCTAAATGTCCTAAGAGAGTTAAGAAGTACAAAAATAATTTTAAGCCTAAAAGATATAAGGAATGTTATTATGCTAATGATGAAGACCTTGAAGCTAGTATAGAAAGAACTTTGAGTGAAAGTGATACTGAGAATAATGATGAAATAGGATTTGTAGCAATTAAAGAAGAAAATTCTGAATCTGATGTTAAAGAAGAAAAAGCATTAGTTTCCCAAGTTGAAAAGAAATTTGATTGGATTATAGACAGTGGTTGTTCGCATCATATGACTAGAGATATAAAGAAGTTCATAAAGTTTAACAATTATGATGGAGGAGTTGTTAGAGTTGGTAACAATGCACCTTGTTTGATTAAAGGTATAGGATCTATTACTCTTCATGGAAAAACTAATATTGATGATGTTTACTTTGTTGATGGATTGAAACATAATCTTTTGAGTGTTGGATAGTTAGTGGATAAGGGATATCAAGTTTGGTTTACTGAGAAAACTTGTGTGATAAAGGATAAAGATGGAAATCTAACTGGAACTGGATCTAGAACCAGAGGTAATGTATTTTAGTTGAATCCTACTAAGATGACATGCTTGATGTTAGAATAACTGAGAGAGGGGTGAATTAGTTATCCAAGTCCCAAAACAATAATTAGTAATCCAAAATATTGTTTCTCTAATTTTTGTCAGTCAATGAACATATATATGATTCACAGTCAGTGTTTTTACCGATCTTTAGTTAAAGCTCTTTAGTAATTACCGATCAAACCAAATAGCTAAAATGTAATGTATGATAATAAAAAATCATCACAATAAACACATAACACAATGATTTAACGTGGAAACCATGTTAAGGGAAAAACCAACTGGGAATTGGCAACCCAAAAATTTCACTCTTCTGAAGTGAGGCCTGTGAGGACCCAACCCTATTAAAGGTTACAATACACACTATTAGGTGTGACCAGGTTAAAGGATTTTGCACTAGAAGTTATCTTTCAATCTTATGTCACTCACTGTGCTAATTTACAGGATAACAATGTTTCACTTGTCAGAATGAAACACAAATAAGACTTAAAAGTCCACTCGGTTAAGAGATTTTCACTGTTTACAATTATTAGAAAATAACAGTAGGTTGATCTACCTTAATACAACAAATTGCAGTTGTAGATTAGTGTTATGCTCAACAATGTTTTCTGACCAATATATCACTTCAGATCTAATATCAATATCACTTACAAATAATCAGTTCTATGCTCTGTGTAGCACGGTTTGTTCATTGTGCAAATCGGTTTCTGCAGCTTGGTTTAGTAACCTGTTTGATCAGAAATGCATGAATGCTAGTTCACGCTCAGCTTCTGTAGTATCTCCTCCTCCTCTCTTCTTAATATAATGTATTTTCTTTCTCCTTAAATAAAAAAGTAAGCTGTTTCATTTTCATCCATCAGATTTTTCCACTTAATCATATCCACTAATTTTGCCACTTTAAACTTCCTTGGCTGATGTGTCATTAACACATTTCAATCTCCTTCGTCAGATCTTCCTTGAATTTTGTTAGCTGTAGATCCTTGTAACAAACTTTGACTTTTCACCTTGAAATCATGCGAATCCAACTCATTAGTTTTGTCATCAAATTGTCTACTCGACAATGTCATTAAATGCTTTTCTATTCTCCTCAGTTAACAAAGAAATACGTCGGTAAACCTTCATCGGTTAAACTTGTGCTTGGTATAAAACACACTACATCAGTGTATACTATCATTGGTGTTTACACTGAGGATCTCGGTAAACATTAAATTGTTCTCTTTTACTGACCATCACTGCTTTGTGTCTTTTAGTTCCTTTCTCCATAATAGATGAATACAACATACTAAAGTCAATATAATGAGATCAAAGACTCATCAATAAGTTATCCAATGCATTCCTTATCCTTATCAGTTGTGACCTTCTTTCACCATTCTTCAGATGTCTTGGTAATGATAACTTACAAGATAAGTACTATCAAACTAATAAGAAACTAGTTGACATCAATGACAACATCATACTAATTTAGCAAATAGTATTATCTATCCATCTTCAGCTCTGTAATATTCAATCACTTGTTCAACAATCTCTCCCTTTGGCATTGATGACAACTCAAATAATATGAATGTACCAAACACATACCAAACATATACTCTACAACTTTGTCTGTCATAAGCTCTCCCTTAGATAGTTCATCCTTAACTCTTCTATTTCGCTCATTCATATTTTCCTATTCTCTCCCTTTCACAACAATGCCAAATGAACAAAATAAACAAACATCAGTCTTGTCCAAACCTCTTCATTGTATCTTAGTATACTAATATCTCCATCTATTTTCAAACTTAATCACAACCTTGAACTTAATCAAAGTGCGATCTATGCTAGCATCAACATGAGTGATCTTCTGATATAATAGGCTAATGCAACATTCTAGATCACCTTAGTGACTGATAGATAGGGGACGGACCCCAAGTCTATTCCTCAAGTAGTCAAAAGTGTCTTTCGGCAGAGGCTTTGTAAAAATGTCTACAAGTTGTTCTTTTGATGTAACAAACTCCAGTTTAACTTGCTTTTCCTGCACTTTTTCCCTTAAGTAATGATACTTAATTGATATATGCTTTGTTTTTGAGTGCATTACCAGATTCTTTGATATGTTTATAGCACTAGCGTTGTCACAATATATAGTCATTGGATCAGTGATCACCTCATTCATACCTTCCAACACTTGCTTGATATAGGCTATATTGGAGCAGTTTGTTGCAGCAACAACATATTCAGCTTCAGCTGTTGACTGAGAAATACAACTCTGCTTCTTGCTTGTCCAAGTTACAAGTCTATCTCCAAAGAAAAATGCTCCTCTAGTTGTACTTTTTCTGTCATCCACATTACCAGCCCAGTCAACATTGGTATACACTTTCAGTTCAAACTTTCCATCTCTTGAATACCATAAACCATAATCTTCTATCTTCTTAAGATATCTCAATATCCTTTTTGTTGCTATCATGTGTGATTCTCTAGGATTTGAAAAAAATCTTGCAACTATTCCAACAGCATGAGCTATATCTGGTCTACTATGAACTACATACATCAACTTACCAATCATGGATTGGTAAAGTGTCTGATTTACCTTGGTAGTCTCATCTTCCTTTGTCAACTTACATCCTATAGCCATCGGTGTTCCCATTGGTTTTGCATCTTCCATGCTGAATGTTTTCAATACCTCCTTTATGTATTTTGATTGAGTGATGAAGATTCCATCACTATGTTGAATCACCTGTAGTCCTAGAAAGAACTTAATCTCTCCAAACATAGACATTTCAAATTCCTTTTGCATCTCATAAGCAAATACTTTACATACAATATCTCTACCTCCAAAAATTATATCATCAACAAATATTTCAACTATGATAATAGTATCATCAGTCTTACCTTTCATATACAAATTACTATTATCACTTGTTCTGATAAAGCCAATACTTATCAGATAGGTGTGCAATATTTCATACCATGCTCTCGGTGCTTGTTTCAGTCAATATAGTGCTTTGTGCAGTCTACAAACCATATCTCAATTGTTTGGATCTTCAAATCCTTTAGGCTGTTCAATGTAGACCTCCTCTTCAAGTATTCCATTCAGGAAAGCAGACTTGACATCCATTTGGTATACCTTAAATTTCTTATGTGCAGCATATGCCAGTAACATTCTGACACCCTCAAGTCTTGCAACAGGTGCAAATGTTTCACCATAGTCTATTCCTTCTTCTTGTGCATATCCTTTACATACAAGTCTTGCTTTATTTCTTGTCACTTCTCCATTTTCATTCAGCTTATTTCTGAAAATCCATTTAGTACCAATAACATTTTTATCTTTAGGTCTAGGTACTAAGGTCCAAGTCTTATTCTTTTCTATTTGCTCAATCTCTTCAGTCATTGCTTTGACCCATTCTTCATTATCCAAAGAAACTTGTACATTCTTAGGTTCAAATTCACAAACTAAGCAAGTACCTTGTCTTTTTTTGCTTCTTGTTTGCATTCTAGCATCTTTGTTTCCAATAATCTGACCTTTAGGATGATGTCTTCTAACAAATCTTGCCAGTATCCTAGATCTTCTATCTTGTGCATCTTGCTATGTATTCTGTTGTGCATTCTATTCTAGTTCATTAGCTTGCTCAGGAGCTCCTCCTTGATCATCGATATGTTTAGTTGGTTTTGTCAGTTGTGGTACATTGTTTATCAGTTGGCTGATTACAGCAGTTTGTGGTGTCCTTGATTGAAACTCAGGAAACTCATAGTAAGTGAACTGTCTGTAATCTTCTGGTTTCTTCATCTACTCATCTGTGATCTTATCATCATATTCATCAACACGAACATTCACACTTTCAACAATTTTATTAGTCACCTTGTTTAGACATTTGTAAGCTTTGCTTTGGGCAGAATATCCTAAAAATATTCCTTCATCTCCTTTGGAATCAAACTTACCATTCCTATCATTTTTCAAAATAAAACACTTACTTCCAAAGATTCTAAAGTAACTTACATTGGGCTTGTGTCCAAACCAAAGTTCATATGGTGTTCAGTTGGTGTCTTTCTTCAACTGTACTCAGTTAAGCACATAGACTGCAATGCTCATAGCTTCTCTCTAGAATTTTGAGTGACATTCTTTTGTATCATCAGTGTCCTAGCACAATCAATTATTGATCTATTTCTTCTCTCAGCAATACCATTCTGTTGTGGGGTTCTTGGTGCTGACACTTGTCTCTAGATACCATGCTCATTGCAGAAGTTAGTAAATTCATCAGATATAAATTCACCACCTCTATCTGATCCAAGACATTTGATTTCCTTTCTAGTTTCCTTTTCAACTTTAGCCTTATACCATTTAAACAGTTTGAAAGCTTCAGAATTTTCCTTCAAAAACATCACAGTCATCAATCTAGTGTAATCATCAACAAAGAGAATAAAGTATCTATCACCATAGTAGCTTCGAGTTCTCATAGGTCCACATAAGTCGGTATGAACCAACTCAAGAATCTTCTTTGTTGAGAAATCCTTACTCTTAAAACTAGATTTGGTCATTTTCCCTTTCTGACATTCATGGCATAAAGTATGATCAGGCTTAGATAAGTTAGGTAAACCTCTCACTCTCTTCTTTTTACTAATTTTGATCATATTATCAAAGTTTACATGACATAATCTCTTGTGCCATAGCCAAGCATCTTCATCTTTCATAAGTAGGCAAGAAGACTCATCAATATCAAGTTGAAAAAGATTACCTTTGGTTTGAGTACCAGTCCCAACAAGTCTTCCATCATTTTCATAGATTTTCACCTTTTTATTTTCAAACACCAGTTTATGACCTAAATTGTTTAGCTGTTCCACCCTCAAAAAATTGTAATTCAGTCCATATAGCCAGTAAGCATTCTCACATTTTATTCTATCATAAATTACAAGGGTACCTTTACCTTTCACAGTGCATGGGGCATCATTTCCCATTCTTACAGATCCACCATTATATTCAACTAGTTCATCAAATTTATCTACATCACCTATCATATGATGTGTGCAGCCACTGTCAATGATCCATGTTTCATTCTTGCTTATCCATGAGATCAGGGCAGATTCATCTTGGTTTTCATCTTCTTTTGAATCTTCCTTCATTGCAAAAAACACTACCTCTTCATCATCAGAATCAGACTTAGAGTTAGTATTTTCAGCTATATAGCAAGCCTTTTTACCTTTTTCCTTTTGGTCATTTCTATTACTGTGTCAGTAGCTTCTGTCAACTCTCCTCCCATAACTTCCTTCAGATTTATCTCTCAATTCATCATCATCATTTCTTTTCTGAGGACATCTAGTAGTAATATGACCTACTTCCTTACAATTAAAGCATGCCAAGGGTAACTTACCTCTATATCTCCCTTTACCTTTCGGTAATCTTCTAGCCATTAATGCTTCAAGCTCATCAAGGTCATCATCAGTATCACTGTCATTATTATTTCTATTTTTCTTGCTAGATTTCCCAATCTTCAGAGAAGACATGAAAGCAGACTCAATAGAAGGTACAACACTATTATCAAAATTGTTCAACTCAAAAGTAGTAAGCTTACTGACCAAAGTATCAAGTGTAAGATTGGATGTGTCTTGGTTCTCATGAATTTCCAATACTCTGATTGCATAGACAGGTAGTAGGGTTCTGAGGATTTTGCTGATTATAGTCTCTTTTTCAATTACTCCATTAGAAGCTTGTATAGCATAAACAACCTCTTTAATTTTGTTTGAATATTCAGCAATATTTTCTCCTTCTTTCATTCTCATTTCATCAAATTTACCTCTTAAGATTTCTACTCTAGCTCTTTTGACAGATGTGTTACCACTGTATACTTGGTCTAATCTATCCCACATTGCCTTAGCAGTAGTCAATCCTTTGATTTCTTCAAATTCAGCATTGGTATAGGTAGCAGCAAGTTCCATCATTGCTACATTGTGATCATGCTTGTCTTTTACTTGTTCCATAGTTAGAGGACCAGTTGGTTCACTGTAGCTAGTTTTCATAAAATGTTGTGCATCTCCACCAATTCCAGCTATATGCAATGTCATTCTCTATTGCCATACTGAGAAGTTGTCTTTGTTCAGTCTAGGCACTTCCCTCTTACTCATTTTGTGATCTTTATGCTCAAGTCCTTAAAACTCTATTTCAAGCAACCAAACAGCTCTAATACCAATTGTTAGAATAACTAAGAGGGGGGTGAATCAGTTATCCAAGTCCCAAAACAATAATGAGTAATCCAAAATATTGTTTCTCTAATTTCTGTCAATCGGTGAACATATATATGATTCACAGTCAGTGTTTTTACCGATCTTTAGTTAAATCTCTTTAGTAATTACCGATCAAATCAAATAGCTAAAATGTAATGTATGATAATAAAAAATCATCACAATAAACACATAACACAATGATTTAACGCAGAAACCCTGTTAAGGGAAAAACCACTTGGGAACCGGCAACCCAAAAATTTCACTCTTCTAAAGTGAGGCCTGTGAGGACCCAACCCTGTTAAAGGTTACAATACACATTGTTAGGTGTGACTTGGTTAGAGGATTTTGCACTAGAAGTTATCTTTCAATCTTATGTCACTCACTATGCTAATTTAGAGGATAACAATGTTTCACTTGTCAGAATGAAACACAAATAAGACTTAAAAGTCCACTCGGTTAAGAGATTTTCACTGTTTACACTTATTAGAAAGTAATAGTAGGTTGATCTACCTTAATACAACAAATTGCAGTTGTAGATCAGTGTTATGCTCAACAATTTTTTCTGACCAATATATCACTTCATATCTAATATCAATATCACTTACAAATAATTAGTTCTGTGCTTTGTGTAGCTCGGTTTGTTCATTGTGCAGCTCAGTTTCTGTAGCTCAGTTCAGTAACTTGTTTGATCAGAAATGCATGAATGCTAGTTCATGCTCAACTTCTACAGTATCTCCTCCTCCTCTCTTCTTAATATAATGTATTTTCTTTCTCCTTAAATAAACAAGTAAGCTATTTCATTTTCATCCATCAGATTTTGTCGCTTAATCATATCCACTAATTTTCTGCTTTAAACTTCCTTGGCTGATGTGTCATTAACACATTTCAATCTCCTTCATCAGATCTTCCTTGAATTCTTTTAGCCATCAATCCTTGTAAAAAACTTTGACTTTTCACCTTGAAATCATGCGAATCCAGCTCATCAGTTTTGTTGTCAAATTGTCTAGTCAACAATGTCATTAGATGCTTTTCTGTTCTCCTCGGTTAACAAAGAAATGCGTTGGTAAACCTTCATCGGTTAAACTTGTGCTTGGTATACAACACATTGCATTGGTGTATACTATCATCGATGTTTACACTGAGGATCTTGGTAAACATTAAACTGTTCTCTTTTAATGACCATCACTACTTTGTGTCTTTTAGTTCCTTTCTCCATAATAGATGAATACAACATACTAAAGTCAATATAATGAGATCAAATACTCATAAATAAGTTATCCAATGCATTCCTTATCCTTATCTACTATGACCTTCTTTCACCATTCTTCAGATGTCTTATTAATGATAACTTACAAGATAAGTACTGTCAAACTAATAAGAAACTAGTTGACATGAATGACAACATCATACTAATTTAGAAAATAGTATTATCTATCCATCTTCAGCTCTGTAATCTTCAATCACTTGTTCAACAATCTCCATATGATAAATCAGTTGTAGGTTCAACACTTGATTACTAAGATTGATGACAGTTGGGTATGGGATAGAAGGTTTTGTCATATAAACTTTGATAACATTGTGAAAGTGAGTACTACACTTGTAGTAAGGGATTTGCCTAAAATTATGAAACCTACTAACATGATTTGTAAAGAATGTGTGATGGCTAAGCAGAAGAGAAGTTCATTTCCTAGTAAGAAGTTCACATCGGCAGAGAAGTTGGAGATGGTTCATACAGACTTGAGCGGTCCTAGCAAGACTAGAGGATTCTATGGAGAAAGGTATTTTATGATTCTTGTTGATGATTTTACAATAATGATGTGGATTGCATTTTTGAAAGAAAAATCTGAAGCATTTGATAAGTTTAAGATCATTAAGAATAAAGTTGAGAATGAATCTGGAATGAAGATTAAATGTTTGAGATCTAATAGAGGTGGAGAATTTACTTCTAGAGAGTTTAACACTTTTTGTGAAGTGAATGGTATTAAGAGACAATTTTCAACCCATAGAACACCTGAACAAAATGGTATTACAAAAAGAAGAAATAGGTCAGTAACTAAAGTAGCAAGAGCTATGTTATTTGAGAATGACTTGGTGAAGACATTTTGGAGAGAAGCAGTGAATACAACAGTACATACAATGAACAGAGTACAAATCAGAGCAGTTACAGATAAGAGACCTTATGAATTATGGTTTGGACATGCACTCTCAGTTAAGTATTTTAGAATTTTTGGAAGCAAATGTTATATAAATAGAGATGATGATATTGGAAAGTTTGACCCTATAAGTGATGAAGGTATTTTTCTTGGATATTCTTTGAAGAGAAAAGCATATAGATGTTACAATAAGAGAACTAAAACTATTGTTGAGAGCACAAATGTTAAAGTTGATGAGAAGTTTAAAATTCAAGAAAGAATGCTTGATTATGAATCTGATGAAGAAGCTAATCCTCAGCCTAACATTGAAACTACTGAATTATTCTATGAGATTGACAGTGAATTGTTGAATGAGAATCATACTACAGAAGAAGCCATAGAAGAAACCAGAGAAGAATCTATAGTTGAAGCAAGATCTATGACTATGACACTGAACAGGTATCTATCTAGACATCATCCTATTGAAAAATTTATTGGAAGTTTGGACAGAGGAGTTATGACTAGAAGGTACATTTATGTTTGATTTCTCAAATTGAACCTAAATCTACTAATGAAGCTTGTGAAGATGAACATTGGATTAATGCTATGAAAGAAGAACTAGATCAAATTGAAAAGAACAAGACATGAGAATTGGTTCCTAGATCTAAAGACAAGAATGTGATTAGAACTAAATGGGTATTTAGAAACAAGATGAATGAACAAGGAGAAGTAGTAAGAAACAAAGAAAGACTAGTATGTAAAGGATACTCGCAACAAGAAGGAATTGACTATGAAGAAACCTTTGCACCAGTAGCAAGACTTGGAGTAGTAAGAATGTTTTTGGCTTATGCAGCTTTTAAGAAATTCAAAGTGTATCAGATGGATGTGAAGTCCGCATTTTTGAATGGTGAATTGGAAGAAGAAATCTACATTGAGCAGCCTGAAGGTTTTCCTTTGACTTAAGAAGGATATATGGTATGTAAACTAAAGAAAGCATTATATGGACTAAAGAAAGCACCTAGAACTTGGTATGCTAGATTGGATAAGTATTTTTTGAAATTGGGATTTACTAAAGGAACAGTAGATAGTAATCTATACACAAAAGAAATTGAAAATGGAATGTTAGTTATAGTTATTTTTGTTGATGACATTATCTTTGGAGGAGAAGATGAAGCTAGTGACAAATTTGCTGATGAAATGAAGATAGAATTCGAAATGAGCATGATTGGTGAGATGAAATACTTTTTGGGATTATAGATAACATAAAACAATGATGGTATCTTTGTTAGCCAGACAAAGTACTTGAATGATTTGCTGAAAAGATTTGGAATGGAGAACTGTAAACCAGTTGGAACACCTATGGTTACAGGACATAAACTATCAAGCAAAGATGAAACACCAGTAGTTGAGTAGAAGAAATATAGATCCATGATTGGAGGATTGTAGTACTTAACACACACTAGACTAGATATACAACATTCAGTTAGCATGGTAGAAAGATTTCAAGCTGAACCTAGAGAGTCACATTATGCAGCAGTAAAGAGGATATTGAGATATTTAAGAGGCACAATGGACTATGGATTGTGGTATGAAAAATATGATGATTTCACCCTATATGCATATACAGATGCTGATTGGGGAGGTAGTGTTGATGATAAGAAAAGCACCAGTGGTGGAGCCTTTTTTCTTGGAGGAAGATTGGTTTCATGGTTGAGCAAGAAGTAGAATTGTATTTCATAGAGTACAATAGAAGTAGAATATGTAGCAGCAACAAACAATTTTAACCAAATAATTTGGATGAATCAAATGCTGAAGGATATTGGAATTAAGTTTGTTGAGCCTATTGTCATACATTGTGACAACACCAGCACAATTAGTATGTCTAAGAATCTTGTTTTACATTCTAAGACTAAGCATATAGAGATCAAGTATCATGTTGTAAGAGAGAAAGTAGCTGAGAAAGAAGTTAGACTGGAGTACATAATCACAAAGGAACATATAGCAGACATATTTACAAAGCCTTTGCCTAAGGATACATTTGAGTATCTGAGAGGTATGCTTGGGGTTATACCCCAACCTACTTATGAGTAATGATGTAGTTGGTTGCATCCATCCAGTGGTATATGAGCCCTATCTTTTTCTGGATTGGATGTTGGTACTTCCTCTATGGGGGAGTATGTGTATCTGAGCTGAGTCATGAGGACTCTTGTGAATGTATTTTCTAAAATAGTGTCTTTGGACATTGAGTTGTTGTTGACATAGTGATGAAATTTTTGTTATTGATGTCAATGGGGGAGAAGTGTACATGAAAAACCCTATGTACCATCTATTGGAGAGAACTTAATAGGATAACGAAGCAAGATTTGATTGATGAAAAAGATTTGAAGAACTTTCAAAGTATCAGTGCAGTAGTGCAACAGTATTGGATTTTTGGAACAGTGGATGTTTTTCATCTATGTTTCCATCAATGCCAATGGGGAAGATTGTGAGGAATGAATGCTAGATGTTGGCTATCATTCTATAGGAGTTGTTGTTGCATTCATGACTATGATTGTCATTGATGTCAACACAATGATCTTCTGGAGACTAGTAGAGAAGCAGATAGTGTTTTGATTAGCGCACATGGGATATTATAGTTGGAGCTATGTGATGTTGATGTTATACTCTTTGATATGTTATTTTTCTATGGTTAAGAGAACATATAGTAATTCATTGATTCATGAAAGTTATGAGTATTTTGGTAAAAGTAGTATTCAGGCAGTGTTCCTGAGTAGCAGTTTGTGGAAATCGGATGATATCTCCTAATCAAGATGGAATCTAGTTTTGCACAATTAAAAAGAAGTTTGAGACACATTGATGGTGATGTGGTTCACATTGCAAACTTTGAGGTCAAACGAGTGAAGAGTTATTGCATCTGGAAGCTGATAGTTTTGTGTAATTTTGATGTAGCGTATGGAAACTTTTATTTTGTAATTGTGTGGTGACTCATTTGTAATTATTTGAGTGTGGTATAAAGGAAGGAATGTTTTTCCTTATTTTAAGGAGTTGTGATATGAAAGAAGTGTGAGCATGGTTTTGGTTGCATGCAAATGTAAGCATGAAGTGAAGAAAAGAGTCTAAGAGGTTGTGAAAGCGAAATTATGAAGGAAGACATGCGAAGTACAAAGATTTGGAATTGAGATCTGATGTAGCAGTGAGTGTAGTTTGGCATAGTAAGGAGATAAAATATTTCATATTATTCTACTTAATAATATTAAGGTTATTTGGATAGTGAGTTCAGTGATCTTACCCTGAAGCTGTTTGGGCAGTGGGTCCTTCTGTCTTCCATAACTCTTAATAGGGTTAGAATCTTTTAACAGGGATTCAAAATCTCCTAATAGGGATTTATATGTACTGAATGCATTTCATAAGACTCCTAACAGAGTCCAACCTCTCACAAGGAATATTCATATTAGTGCATCTTTTGTGGGCATCATTCCCACCGGAGTTTACTCTTTGATCAAGAGGTTCCCTAGTCAACATATCTTGTGTTATTATGTCAATGTGTATGAATATCTTTGTATGGTTAGTAATTGCATTGCTTAGATGGTTAAATGCTATTGAAGATGATAAAAGTTATAATTATTTGATAACTGATTAAGCCCCCCCCACCCTCTCAGTTATCTTGGTGGACTTTACTTTCTAACAGGATGTTGTATATTGCTGACACTTTGGTAATATAAGATCACTGAATCTATGTTTATCATTTGCATAACTAATTATTATGTTCTGTAATATATTTTGAGAGTTGAATGGATGACATAATTAATATAAGTATAGAGTGTTTTATGGAAGTGATAAGTGTGATTGTGATGATGATGTGATGGATGCAAATTTAAGAGAAGAGAGAAGATGAAAGATTAGTGTTTGACAAAGCTATAACTGGAACTATCTAAGCATAGAAGATGCTTGTATTGTTCACTACTTGAAGAACACTTTTGTGATAGTATTTTGATTGTAAGAGCTATAAGATCACCACACCTTTAACAGGGTTTCTGTATACCCCTAATAGGGTTTTTTATTCCTCTAAAAAGGAAATGTACTATGTAATACTTAGCTCCTAACAGGGCTAGATCTCCTAACAGGGATACTATTTTTTAGTGCATAGTTGTGAGTACAATCCTCACCAGGGTTTTCCCTTGGCCAAGGTTTCCTTGAAAACAAATCATGGTGTTATGAGTTATGTATTGTGTATTTATTTTATTTTCATTTCAGCATTAATATGGTTTATTTGTAATTGGTTGAAGTTTAAACTAAAGTGATGTACTACCGATTTACCCCCCTCTCAGTATTACCTAATCCTAACAATTGGTATTAGAGATATTGGCCCTTGGAGAGAAAGCCTAATAGCTTAAGAGAGATCAGAATGGATTCAGAAAGTTTGCAAGAGAACTTTAAAGCAACACTTGATGACCTAGACAAAGAAAAGGCTAAGAATGGAAAATTAAAATTAAAATTGAGAAGAGCAGAACTTTTCATCAAGAAACTAAAGGAATAACTTGAAATTTCAAGAAGTTAGAAACAAGACCTTATGGATAAGGTAAAAAAAAGACTCATACAATGAGACATTAGACCAAGTAAAGAAGTTGGAGCAAGAAAAATAGAAAATCAATCTTCTGATGATTAAAGAGATTCAACATAAAAAGGATGCAAGATACAAAGTTGAAGAGTCACTAAAAGAAGAAAATGTGCAGATAGGACAAATGAATACTAAACTTGATCACTAAAAGGATAAGTGTCAAGAATTGGAGAAGTCCAATAAGATCATAAAAGGTGAACTCACTCAATCCAAATTGCATATTGAGAAGTTGCACATGAGTAGTGATAAGATTGATGAACAAAGAGAGAGACATAAAACTAAAGGAGACATGACTGGAATCAGATTCAATGAAGGTGAATGTTCTAAGACTAATGAAGAAACACATAAAGCAAAGACTGAAGAAATACCTACTCTTGAGAGACCTACAGATCAAACTAGACCTTTCAGAGGTAGATTCTTTGGATGCAACAATCTTGGACACATGAAAAGAGATTGTATAGGTAAGAGTTATTTCAAACCCTTTATTGGTTATTGCTATAATTGTTATGATTATGGACACAAGAAAGCAAAACATAGACAACCAAACTAGTCAAGAAACAAACAAGATTACATCAGAGAAGAGTCAGCAACCAAGATCACATGTTTCAAATGCAATAAATTTGGGCATACTACAAGGTATTGTAAGATGGAGGTAAATCAGGATAGAAGGAGACCACCTATATGTTACAAATGCAACAACCTAGGACACAAAATTTTTTTGTAGATACAATGGAGAGGATAACAAAAGAGGACCAAGAGGACCACCTCATGTGGTTATAAAGAAGAATATTGGTGACAATGATAAAAGTCTTACTGAGTACAAGGATGAGTTCAAGAATCATTTCAATAAATTGGCAAATAAAGAAGATGAGAAGATATGGATGGTAAAATATTTCAATAAGGCATTGGCTTAGGGAGAGACAATAGATGCTACTATGTCTTCGCATGATGATTTCATTGAGACATCATCCTAGAAGGCCGCATGGCCTTAGGGGGAGCATTGGATGTAGACAAAAGATTATATCCAGCCCCTAATTATGTGAAATGAGCTCATGCAAGCTTAGATATGGTTTGTTTAGACACTATGGAGTCTATGTTTGTGATCACAACACTTGGAGATTCATATCTTGTGTTCACAAGATTTTTTTGGATTGGACAATGTACGAAGTTGAGCTACTTGTAATTAATGCACTTACTCAACTGATGATGGATAAAAGATCTTGAAGCATATCATTTCCTCACCATTTGATAATCAATGACCAAGGAGAGTAGTGTGAAGAAGTATTTTGGCCATCTAGCAACCATATTGCGTGATCGATTCGAGTAGAAGTTTCAAAATTTAATGTATCAAAGGTATTTAGACTTTATAATTTTCAAGAAGATATGGATGCACCTATGATTTTTGATGTTGTTAATAGAGTGAGGTACAAGTTTAAGAAGCACCCATTTAAGTCTTGTGAGGATGATTCGAAAGGAGCATTCTTGCAAACCCCTTATGACGTGTTATATGTTGAAGACTTTAGGGCTTACATACATTGCAAGTATGAGATTATAGAGATGTTGATATCTATAGGGAATTAGATGGGATGATAGAAGTAGATGGAAATATGGTAGAAGAGTTTAAAAATTTGGAAGACTAGTCCATTATCAAGTTAACCCTTCTAACTAAGTTTAGCGAAACTGAATGGTTCAAGATAATTCTAAGAAGAATCCATGACCAGTTTATATGGATTGGAGAACAAACAGTTAAGATATGTGGACAAATGATTCATGAGATATCTAGATTGGATAATACTGGAGCCCTCCTAGTAGCTAAGAAAAACATCAGAAAACAAGCATAAACCCTAACCCATTCTAAGTGAGATAAGAGAGAAATGACATTAAATGACATCTTTTAGCAAGATGTGAGATTGGTGGCAATGATATTATGTTACAAGATGTTCCACAGTAGCAGACCTAACTCTATATCAGTTGGAGTAGTTATGATGGTATACATAATGGTTAAGGAAAATAAGAAATATAACCTATGCGAAGTTCTAGCACAATAGTTTTTGGAAAATGTGAAGGTTATCAAGAAAGATAAGTCAAAGGAATTCAGGTTTGGTTCACTTCTGGTTCATATGTACATCCACATTGTACACAATTTTCCTAGAATGCACCCTAGAGCATGGAAGGACAATATACCTACTAGTATACAAATCTCTAAGAGCTACAAAAGACAAAATAAAAATTAGGTAGATGGAGAGCTATTTGTAATGACCAAAATCATTCAAAGAAAAATAAAGGAGAGATACAAGATACCTAAGGAAATAGTTGAAAAATGTAAAGACACAATTTGTTTCATGGTTGAAATTGATTGTGTGTGCTTTGAGGCAGTCAAGCCTAGGAAGAAATGGTGCTATCCTATGGGGTATGAAGTCAGTTATGAGGTTCTCACAATGCAAGTTGAACATGTACTTGTAGTTGAGGTAGACACATCTAAAGAGAGATGGGGAACATACTAGGAAAAGTCAGAAAAAGTTAGAGAAGAATAGGATAAAGGGAATAGGAAGAGAAAGATTGAAAAAATAGTTGAAGACTGTATTGTGAAGGTAGAAATCACTACGGAGCAGCTAAAGAAACTAATGACAAAGATGACAAGAGCATCTTCTAGCATTACAATTGATGCACCTCCTCCTTCTAAAGCTGAAAAGATAGTAAGCCCTACTCCTGATATAATTGATTTATCTACACATGAGAAGACTGCACAAGAATTTGTACCTATGAGCACACCTAGAAGATCTACAAGATCTACCAAACAAAGCATCCCCAAGAATCAAAAGGGAGAAGTAGAGGAAAAGAAGGAAGAAGAAAAAGAAGTACAAAAGAGGACACAAGATCTGTGGAAGCCAGATATTCAAATGTTACAAAAGAGAGTAATAAGAGATGGAAATCTAAAACCAATAAATAGATACCGTGAAAGGTATAACCCTGAAAATCAAGCAATAATTAAGGACACAATAATTGAGCACTTATTAGTTTTCAAGAAGAATTTATTAGAGATAGAAGGAAGTATCCCCAAGGATTTGTATAGAAATTTAGAAATAAGGAAATAGTTAGCATAGTTTGAGGATGAGAATATAAGAAATAAGGCTATTGAAGACATGTTTCTAGTAGTCTCTATAAAAGAGAGGGAGAGAATCATCAAAGAGCTGAAACCTTTATTAAGGACTAAGGCTAGATTGGTGAAGATTATGGCAAGAAAATATGATGAAGTCATAGAGGAAACACAAAAGGCACTGGATCAAATTCTTATGAGGGACATGCCTATGAAGACCTCACCTCCCAAGGTTACCAAGCCTACACCTTTGGGAATAGGAGAAAGTTCTAAGAAAGTTGAAGTGTGTGAGCAAGAAAGCAAGCAAAGTTGACATGCAACCAGACTTCTTTGTCTCTAGTGTGCCTATGAACCTTGACACCTCACTGATGTAAATCACCCATTTCAAGACAATCTAGACAATACAATGAAATTTGAAGAGGAAGGACAGAAAGAGGAAGAGCATATAGAGGAAAAATAGGAAGAGAAGGAACATGATAAGGAGATACAGAAAGAAGAAAAGTAGGTAGAAGAAACAAGAACATAAAAAGTAGAGGTAATAGTTGAGCATAAAAAAGAACTAGACACCTCCTCTACTCCATTGTTGGCAAGCATGACCAAACCAATGAGTGCAGATGTGGAAAGCATGGTTAAGGATGAACTCATGAGGGTATCCTTCATGGAATTTGCTAAAGAAAAAGAAAGGTCAGTACAAAAATGGGATAAAAGGGTAAAGGTGATTACTAGGGTAATGGAGATAGTAAACAAAATACTCCCTACACCTATTATCTTTTAAGGAAAGGATGATGTAGAGAATTTGAGCATGGAATTGGATAACTTTGATAGTCATTTTGAGTCACTGTTGAAGACTGTAGAGGATAAGGCATAAAAGAGGTTCTTAGAAAAGAAGTTGAAGGAGTTTGTCAGTCCATCTCATGGGACTTGGACATTCTAAAAGAAACTACACTTAAAGATAGAAGCTACGTAGCACAAGGAAGAAAGGTATACAATTATTATTTAAATCTTGTTAGACATGTGAAGAAAATTGAAGATATCATATCCAAGGACAAGGCTACACTAGACAGCTTGATGGATAGTTGTGAAACCTCTTCACAAACTATGGTAGAAATGGACAAACAAACATCCAAGGTTTTGGTTAAGATAAGTGTTTTGAATATGGAGAAAGGGAGAGTAGTGGAAAGATTTGGATTGCTAAAGAGTCTAATCACTCCTAAGCTTTCAATTGTTGAAGCTCATCTCATAGAGATGGAGAAAATAGAAGGATCAATGACAAATGCTATACCCACCAAGCTGAAGGTAGTAGAAACAACATCTTATGCATTGAATGGACTGATCCATGTTAGTGAACTTCTGATTAAGTCATGGGTTGATGATGTGAAGACCTTGGAAGACTCCTTCCAAGACATTCTAAATTTGGTGAGTAAGCACTAAGTTTTTTGTGCTTAAAATTTTGAAATTTTGTAACTACCTTTGCCATTGATGTCAAAGGGAGAGGAAGAGAAGAGAAAAATGAAAAGAGGAAGACAAGAGAAAAGTGAGAAGAGAAAAAGAAAGAATTAAAAAAAAAAGAAGAAAAGAGAAAAAGAGAAAAGTAAAGAAAAGAGGACAATATGTATATAAAGAAATAGAAGGAAGATAGTGTTCTAACACTTAGTCATTTTTCACTAAGTATTGCCATTAATGCCAAAGGGAGAGATTGTTGGCAAGTTGTGTTTTGGGAGCACTAGGGATCACTCAAGGGTTTCCATTTATGGCAATACTTATGCTGGAGTGGTCGCATGCAGAGAGTTTTGGTATTGGTGACTCAGTCATGAAAATGACTAAGTACAAAATTAGAATAACAGTATACTGCAGTACTATTTTGGTCAGTGAAGATGATATGTGATTTATTATGGCTTGCAAAGTTAAATGAAAAAACTTTTGGATATGTATAAGATTTAGTTAAGGTCGCATGTGTTTTGGTGATGAGATCAGTAAGATACATTGATATGAAGGTATGCGAAGATAGAGAATCAATGAAGCATGGCATATGAATAGTCACGATGATTGAGGGAAGGTTAGTTGGTATGGTAATGTGATATGTTAGATGGATGTTGTATATTGCCGATACTTTGGTAATATAAGATCTCTGACTCTATGTTTATCATTTTCATAAGTAATTATTATGTTTTGTAATATATTTTGAGAGCCGACAGGATGACATAATTAATATAATTATAGAGTGTTTTGTGGAAGTGATAAGTGTGATTGTGATGATGATGTGATGGATGAGAATTTGAGAGTAGAGAGAAGATGCAAGATCATTGTTTGAAAAAGCTATAACTAGAACTATCTAAGCATAGAAGATGTTTGTATTGTTCACTACTTGAAGAACACTTTTGTGATAGTATTTTGATTGTAAGAGCTTTAAGCTCACCACACCTTTAACAAGGTTTTTTTATACACCTAATAGTATTTTGTATTCATCTAAAAAGGAAATGTACTATGTAATAGTTAGCTCCTAACAAGGCTAGATCTCCTAACAGGGATACTATTTTTTAGTGCATAGTTGTAGGTGCCATCCCCACTAGGGTTTTCCCTTTGCTAGGGTTTCCTCAAAAACAAATCATGGTGTTATGAGTTATGTATTGTGTATTTATGTTCTTTTCATCTCAGCATTAATATGGTTTATTTTCAATTGGTTGAATTTTAAACTAAATTTTTGTAATATTGATTCATCCCTTCTCAGTATTACCTAATCCTAATAGATCCTAGTATCAGTAGTGGAAAATTACTACAAAGACATTTGTTTCCTAGTTGATACAGATTTCACATATGCACAAGCTATCACATCGAGGGTATCATGGCTAAGGCCATTACCTTATGAAGTAAATATAGATGAGACAACAACAACAATCACAACCCTATTAGCTAAAGAAGTTGACAAAAAGGCTACATGTTTTGGAACATATCAGGAAGCTAAAACCAAAATAACCATGGGATTAAAATTTGCTACCATGGAGAGGAAAAGAAAGAAGATAGTGAAAAACTTAGAGAAAATTTTAGGAGAAGAAGAGGTAGATGCACATCTTGCATTGACTCAAGGATTAGGAAAGGAAAAGACTAGTGAGTCAGAAGAGAGTGAAGAGGAGACTGTGGTAGTTAAGAAAGGCAAGAAGGCATTAGTTGCCGAGCCTATCAAGAAGCAAGTACATAAACCTAAGCCCACTCCCTCCCCATTACTTAGGCTCAAAACTAGAGAAGCTTCAACTTTTATAGATGTCGAGCCATAAAAGAAGATCCCTAATTTAGGGAAAAGAAGACTAGTCTAGGCTAAGGCTGTACCAAGAAATATAAGGAAGAAGCCAAGAAGAAAGCTAATTTTGGAAAAAGATGTTGAGGAAATAGAATCTGATGAGGATATTAAGAATAAGGCATTACCTTAGAGGAAACAACTAACTATAGATGAGATATGCCACAACATCACAAGCATTGTCAGCTTAGCATGCTTTAAGAAGATTAAATTTGAAAACCTGAGCATTGAAGATAATGAGAGAGTAGAAAAATCTATGCTTGAGATTCTTTGTATATTTAAGATGACATCATTACAATTGGGTAGTCATATTCCTGATGAACTGTACAAGAGAATAGCTCAAAAATGGGAGTATGCTTTGATGATCAAGAAGCAAATCAGGGAGAGTACACTTGCTCAAGTCATGCCTGACTTATCCCCTGAACACATCAAGAAATGTATGGAGAAGTACAAAAATAGATTCATACCCAATATTTGAGCATATTAAGTATTACAACACAAAGTTGAAGAGATTGTGCAATAGAGCATAAGAATATGGAAAATATTTTTTGGTCTTATAGTTGATAAGAGTGCACAACCGAGTGCAGGAACATCCACTGGAGTAGAACTAGACAATAAGGAAGATATTGTCGAGCCACTGAATGAGGAGAAGGAAGTAGAAAAGAAGGATGGAATAATTGAATCACATGATTTGATCACAATTGTTGACATCACTGAGGACTCTCTAGTGAAAACAAATATATTGACCTAGGAAGAAATTCAACAACATATACAAGCCAAGGTAGCCAAGAATAAATCTCTACCAAGCATCAATTCGGTATTACTAAATGTGAAAGATTATACATGTATTGAGAGCACATCAATTATTGAGATTACACTAGAAAACCCACATATAGTCACAATTGATCAACTAGCCTCCCAAAGTGTTAATGCCGAGAAACATGACAAGTCGACAATCACACCAAAGCCTATATCTATCAAGGAGACAAGCCAAGAGAAAGAAGAACAATATGCATTGGTAGTAGTGAGTCCTCATGTGGAGGAGAAGGAAAAGGATAAGATGGAGAAAGATAAAGATCAGGCAATGCAAGAGACTAAGGAACAATAGGCAATTAAAGCCTTAGTACAAATGTCGAGTGGAAACACACCTAGGAAGAAGTCACAAAAGAAGAAGGATAAATCTCCTGCCACATAGGTGACACTTAAAGAGGTTATAGTGATTCCTAAATGTGACACTAATAACTTGACCTATGAATAGATGCAAATCTTGCAAGGTCTACTGAAGAAGAAGATTAAATAGGAAGAGATGAGACAAGAACATCAACAAAATAAAATACTACATGAAATTAAAGGTATTTTCATAGATGCTTTTGAGATGAATAATGTAAATGAATCTGCACCTATTCTAGAGAAACTTGTACACATTGTTAAGAAAGTGATTGATGATGATAGTGAAGCTAATGATAAGTTGCTACAGTGGTCAGAAAGGAAGTTTGGAACCAAGGTACTCAATAAGGTCTCTGCTGACATTGCAATGAAATAGGTAGAATTCTCTACCTTAATAACAAATTTAGAAGAAGTTGTACAAAATGCACATTCTTTGTACAAGAATTTATGCAATGTGGAAGAATTTACAAAGGATAATCAAGATCTGATAGACAAACTACAACTAGATCTAAAGTCTATAGGTAACTCATTGAACATGGATGCAAGTTCCAACTCTATACATTTTACCAGGTTATTACATTCCCACGGTTGATTAGCTGAGTTTTTTTTATAATGATGGTAAAATAAGGGCTCGAATAATATCTATACAAATAGTGTTGACACCTCACCTCAAGGTTATGTAGAGGGAGCTAGTCACGACAAATGAATTAGTTCAAAAAGACCCTCATTTCTTGATTTTTGAGAGCTTAGTTGAGCTAGCTATCGAGCTAGAAATAAAGTCTGAGGTTTTGAAGTTTGTAAGGTCCAGTTGGGACAATATATTAGGGATGGTAATGCCACTTCAAAAACCATTCCTGGAAAAATATTTCAAAACCCCCACACTCCAAGAACATCAAGTGACAAAAACAAGGGGGAAATAACATGACATGACAAAATATTGGAAAGAGGAAATGGATATGAATATGAAATATCAGATATATGTCAGATATCTAAAAGAAAAAATAAGATATAGACAAAGTGGACAAATGGTATGACATACTAGTTTAGCTAATGTATATATATTTGATTGTATGTCAAATAAGGAGTCTTATGTAGATATGTAATTTTTTTCAAGACTGAGTCAAGTCTTAGGGGGAGTATTCTATAGAAGTTTTGTTTAAATACTAAGTACTCATGTAATGTAATGGAAATGTCATGAAAAAGTGTTTTTTCCACTAATGTCAAGGGGGAGATTGTTGACCCCTAAGTTTTGTTGTCTATTAGTGTCTTACACTTAGTAATTTCCTAGGCAATGTTGGTCAGTCATCATTGCAACTGAGTCATCATGTATAGGCCGAGTCATGTATATTGTACATTTACCAAGCAGTAGTTACTACCGAGAAAGTCAGTGGTCACTGAGTACTTTAGTATTAGCCAAGTCAGTTTATGTTGAGCTATGTAGAGATGTCAGTGCCAAGTACCAGAGTATACAAAATAGTGAGTGTCGAGTGCCAGATATATCAAATGCTGAGTAAGCTAGATTTGACATGTGTTTTTTATGGCACAAACACTTAGGTAAACCATTTTGGCCAACATCTGCATGATATTTATTGTTGGTAGAGTAAATCACGGAGGTGATTATGCTTTAGAATTGTAATCATTAATCCCTATGTAATTCATGTAACCAATCAGAATTAGGGAATGGTTAAGCGACAAAAGTAGACAATCCAGATCGTAGATCTCAAATCATGGAGATGATCAATTGTTTATATAAGATGAGATCCAAACCCTAAAACATATTAAGAGGAAGGAGAATTATATGAAGAAGATATCATACTTGTAGAACAACAAAGTGTTTTGATTATCAGAAATGGAGTTCAGTGATCGAGCAGAGTAGTGAAGGACATAATAGAGACATATTTGATAGAGGAGATCAAATCTATATTGTAAGGAGAAGATCTGTAATTAGAATCATAGTGCAAATCGAAGAATTAGGTACTAAGACATTATAACAAGCGAATCAGGGTAAATCTCTTAATAGAGTGGTTTTAATAGACCTAAGTAAATCTCTTAATTGAGTACTTACTTTGTTGTAAGTTTAAATTCTTTTGCAAGGTAGATTGTATAAGTCTAAAATCTCTTAACAGGGAAGACCCCTCACAGGGTAGATCATTATTTTATGGTCAAACTTGTAGCCCTAATAGGAAAAATTTAATACTGCAGTAGTGAAGATTTGTGGGTGTCATCCCCACCCCATTTTTACCTTTCAAGGGTTTCTGGGTAACTAAAATCATTGTTTTATGTTTTAATTTCATAGATGATGATTAGGATATTAGATTTTTTATAGTATTAGATTTAATATTTATGTTATGCAAGTTAGTTTATGTCAAAAGGGAATGAATTGGTTGATATTTGATTCACCCCCCTCTCAGTATCTCACTTTCCCATAATATATTTCCAACAACTTGTTCCTTAACGTTAATCTTTAGCAATACTCAAGTTGACTCCTTTAATAAGTCTTTCGAATCGCTAGCTTCCAGGGTCAGTGAGTATCTTGATTGAAGATTACCATTCATCAATATTTTATGTCCTTGTTGATATTAGATATTCTATTAACTACCCATCCTTTTGATATGGCCATTTTCTATTTCTGTAACATATTCATTTTTGACCCAATAGTTATTGACGTCTGCCTATTCCCATGCTAAGGAAATTATTTCTGTTTGATTATTTCCTTCAACTATGATGTGAAACGAGCTTAATAGGAAGACAATATTGCTCTCGTATATTGATGATAATAGATTTTTAATAGATACTAATGGTGCAATAATTGTATCCTCATTATTTTATGTAATTATCACAGATTGAGTTAAGAAACAATATCGTATTTGCAAGGTTTGCAACTTCTATATTCTGCATTCCTCTCCAAGGAAGTATTTATTGGCTTATATTTTATCTACTGATGTATTATTGTTATTCATTATTTATTTATCTATGATATTATAACCATATACCATTTATCTTGTATTTTTGTTATAATAACATTGCATTGTATTATTTATTTATCTCATCTTTTAATATTATTTATTTATTAAATATTCCTTTTGTGATTATTATCTATAAAATTCTACTATTTTAAAATTATTTATTATTGAATTCTATATTAGAATAGGGATATCACATATATTATAGATTAATATTTTATAATTGATGAATATTATAGGTTAATATTAATATTATATTGATTATTATAAATGATCTATGTTAATATTATAGTATTAATATTATGTTGATATTTATTATCATTTCTATTGATTAATATTATTTTTTTCATTAAATAATGAAGTAAATTAATTAATTAATTATATATTTATATTTAAAGTAATTATATGTGTATTAAATATATATATTTATAATTATCATATGTCGATATTGGGTCATGACATCTGAAAATACTTATTTCATTCATTTCTTTGATTCCAAGGTTATTGAATTTTCATTTTTTCCTCCATATACACCTTGCCAATCATTTTGGGGAAGCAATCATACTATTTTAAAATAGTTTGTAGTTTTAGTTTCAAAGAATGATAACCATCCAAAAGCTACTTTCATTTTCTATTGTGAGAGTAATCAACTATTCATTACTTCCACCATGGCCATCTCTATTTTTTATTAGCTAATTCCCATCCATATGTTTCTCTTTGAAGACCCTCTTATTTCTTTCTTTCCATATTAAGATAGATGTCACCGTTATCTAAAGTATACCATATATAAAATTCTCATGAAGGCTTGGCCAACTCTTTAACTAGGTCAAAAAATCATTAGATAAGGTTTTTGACCATCCTAGTTTATTGCATAACCATTTCTAGCAATTTTTTGTGTATTTACAATTGATTAGTAAATGTGTCACAAACTCTTCTTCATTCTCACATAGGGGGCATCTTGTTGGACCCTTGAAACCCGTAGACGTACACAATTATCCCTTTTAAATTCATGCTAACCCAACCTCTTAATTAAATTTTTATTTAATTAATTATCTAACTCAATAATATAACTCATTTTAATTAATTAATTATATTATTTCTTCCTTTTATATAATTAATTTAATAAATTAATTATATTAAATCTTCTTCTAGCCTAATAGTGTATTTAATTTTAATTAATTAATTAATTACACTATCCCTTAGCCTATATTTAAATATTTTTTTATTATTTGAATATTCTTTCCCTAAGCCTTAATCCTATGATTTAATTAATTAAATATAACCTTAACCTAAAACCCTAGCCTAAGAACCCATCACTATCACCCTTTATCCTACCCCTTTGATTAATCCTAGGTTGATTATCCTAATCATGTAATTGCTATAATAATTAACATTTTCCCTCATTTTTAAATTGTCTCACACGTGTGAGAACTCCTTAATTTAACCAATTACCTTCCATAAATAGTTACTTACCTCTCTTACACGTTTTCCCCCCATGTCCTTTTCGATTATTCTCACACACCTGTGAGACATTTTGAGCCACCCTACTCCACTTTTTCTCTCACTCTCTTTATGATCCATCATTTTCAAGGGTTTCTCACACATGTGTGAGAAATTCATACCCTTTGCATGACCAACCACCTTGCACACCTTGCATCCACCTGATCAAATTTGAATATGATGAGACCATAATTGGTCTCATAACTAACCCAATAAAATCATATATTTCTTCTTAATATATTAATGTTAAAGTGGATTTGAGAAATAATGTAGAATTCTTTAGTCATTTAAGGTAAAATGTAAAGAAGATATTTAGTTTATTTTTTAGTAAATAAATATGATGAAATTTACTTCTAATATGTCTCCCTGAGTTTGCAAGATACTAAAATGCAATAGAATGAGTTATTAAATAACTCATGACAAGAAGATGATTTCAAAAGTATTTGCTACAAAGAGCTCCAAACAACAACATCAGATAACTCCAAACACTTTAGAAGGATTTGAAGACATAATGAGAAGACAAAGAAGACTCTTTCAAACTACTAGAACATTCCAACATTGATGGACAATCATAGATCATGAATCATTCCTAAATTAGTGGGAAAAGTATTTATTTTGTGGAAGTTGGAGTTGCACATTACATTGTGCTATCTTTCTCCAACAAAGATAGTTCAAGTTACCAAAGTATTTGAGTTTATTCAAATAATTTCAATGTAGTTGTATGATTACAACATGATATTCATAATCAATATCAATTATTTGGTTTGATGGATTGATTAGTAATTCCTTCATTCACATTGAGAACTTGGAGATTTCCAAAAATCAAGCACCCATAAATAGTCAAAGATGTAGTCCCAATAAAATAGCCATATCCCACTCATCTCACAATGAAATCAAAAAATTTAAAATGATCTAGAAACTAGAGTTAAAGATCTAATGATCATATTTTTATTATTTGGCATGATTCTCAATAGAAAAGTATCAGTTTTTGACTGAATATGATTGAGATAGATTGGTGTAATAAATGACAACAATTTTAGTTAAAAACTCAGTCTCAGTAAACCAACAATATCTCCCTCATTTTTTAATAAAATTGTGAAATTCAAAATGATTTGGAGAGTAGAAAATAAGGGTTAACAAATAATCTAAGGGTTTGGCACGAATCACAAAACTTAAAGAGAAACTAATGACTAAAACAGATTGAAGTTAAGGTGGTAGAATGGAGGATAAGAAATGTAGTTTTCTTAAAGTTCGGTAAACAATCCATTAAAAAATAGGATATTGGATCTAAATTATTATTAGATTGGTTGGAAAATATAGAATATGTATTATATAAATACTTTTCAATCATTTGAGAAAAGGGGGGTGGGGGATTAGAAAGGCTTGTTTTAGCCCGAGGAAATATGATAGATTCTAGTTTGATTTCCAATAATGTAATTTTTCAAATTTACTAGAATAAATTCAATTAAAGCAAGAATTTTATTTCTAACAAGTGTAATTCAGATTAGAATTTTCAATTTCAACAAGTTTGAGATAGATTATAATTTTTTTTCATGCAAGTGTCTATAGAATAGATTATCAAGAAATTTTTCTCAGTTCTCTTTTGAATACAACCATGGATACCACCTTGGATTGATAAATTAAATGACGAGGATTAGAACATCCCCATCATTTTTCATGTCATTGTCAAGGATAGGTGTCATTACAAAATCGAGAAAATTAGTTTGACAACCTTGTTGGCACTTCAAATTTTGAGTACATGAGTCTTGTGAAATTTTTATAAATTTGAAGTGTGTATAGATGTTCATGAAAGTATGATAATTTTTCTATAAAAAACCCATAAAAGATCCTACAAAATTATCTATTCTTCCTCAGTATCTAGTGAGCCCTAATTAAGAGTTAAACCTGAGAAAAACCCTAAGTATATGCCATTTTCAAAAATAAGCCCTAGGTCACTTTGTTTTGAATCTATTTGAGCATTAAATTTTTTGTCACTTAAAATCTCAAAAGTGCACGTGCGTAAAGTTTTCCTAAGTCTCAGTGACTAGTGATTTTAATTTTTCCTAAGTCTGGTGGCCATAATATATCCTAAGTCCTAAATACCTTATCTTATAATGTTTCAGCTTTCATTCAGCTTGGTATCTTTAAAGAAGATCTAATGGTAGTCGTATAGTCACAAGGAATCTTATAGACCTATGCGATCATGTGACTAACCATCAATCTTATAGTAAAGCTTAATGAGAAACAAAGTGGGACCAGTGTCAAAAGAATCTTCAAAGATGAAAGCAATAAAGAAGATTCGATGGTTAGCATATAATCACATAGAATCTTAGAGACCTATGCGATCATGTGACTAACCATCAATCCTGCATCAAGCTTAGTGTAATTCTTAGGTGAGACCATGGACAAGTGTACACGACTGGCAGTTTCTCATTAGTTAAAAATAGTGGGACCAATGTCAATTTTTGCATATGGTTTTTCTTGATTGGTTAATAGTACTTGCTAATGTGGAGGATGTCAGTGAACACCAGTGCTTGGAAAGAAAGAAATTACATGAAAACTTGCCAGCTGTTGCAAGTGTGGATTTTCTTTACTAACAAATGTAAAGTGGGACCGATGACTTAAGGAATAGATGATGGCGGGTGAATGCTAATGGTTTGTCACATGGTCACATGAATTTTTTTCAAGCTATGTGATCATGCGACTAACATTCTGTTTTAACAGTAAAAGTTATAAGGGATTTGCCACCAATGAAGGAATTGACATGACAGCTTGTCGTATGGTCGTATGAGCTTCTTTTGAGCTATTTTCTTAGACAGTCTTCTACTCCTTCAATTCCAAATAACCCTGTGATGACATCTAATGTTAATGTTGGAAATTCTGCTACCCAAGGTGCCATTGTCACACCAGTGACTACTGAAAATGTTGCTAATGCAGCAAATAACAAAGCTTCCACCTCTCAAACAAATGCTTCATTACAAAGAGGAACAATTCACATTGAAAGGTACCGACAAATTCTCTTTAACAATGTTGCTGGTTATCCTAATTTGATTCTTGCAAATATTAGAGAGAAATTACCTAAGTTTATTGGAAATAATGTTGTTTCCTGTGAAGAGCATTTAAAGAACTTTATTGATATGATTGATGACTATGAAATAGAATATGAAGATGTCATCATGAAATTGTTTGTTCAATCTTTAACTAAAGATGCAAGAGACTGGTTTAGAGGGCTTTCTTATGATTGTATTGGTTCTTGGGATGATTTTATATGTTGTTTTAAAGATCAGTACAGTGATAAGACTAATGAGGGTTTTATGTTAAATGAATTTAACAATATAAAGAAAAACCAAAATGATGAAGTCCTAGAATTCAATGAGAGGTTTCAAAAGGCAATGCAAAAACTCTTCCAAGTCATGAGATTGGATGAAAAGGTATGTCTAGCAACATATCTGAATGCTTTTGATGCCAAGATGGGATATCTTGTTAGGGATAAGAACCCTAGGACTATCAGAGAAGCTCAAAGATTTGTGATAAACATTGAAAGCAATAGGAGGGTATATGGAAAACTAGGAAGAAGAGAGGATCCTAAAACCTCTAGGTTTGGAAAGAAAGAAGTTGATAAACCTACAAATCTAAAACCTAGGGAAGATGATAACCTCAAGCAAATCCTTAATGCCTTAAAGGATCTGAAACCAGGGGAAAATAAAAATAAATTTTAGGGAAATGATAGACCTCCTCCAAATAATTTCAATAGGTAGCCTAGGATGTAGAACTATCCTTACAATACACAGTGGAAGGATGGAAAGCCTATTGTCCCATAAAAGAAGGATATGAGGCCAAATGATAGAACCCCTGACCCCTTGCAAAAGAATTCAGTCAATATGACTGGTGAAATTCCATGGTGCACTCTATGCTAATCCCCTCATGATTTAGATTATTGTGTGATTTCTCAGAATATCTTTGAAAGTGATGAACAAGAAGAGGAGGAAGATGAATCATATGATGACAAAGGTTGTGGAATGACCTTTGCTAAATTTGTCGAAGAGGTTGACTCTAATGAAGAAAATGAAAATTAGGATGTGAATCATTCTCAAAATAGAGGAGAGGCTTACCATCAACAAGTTTTTTCTGATGAAGAAGAGGAGGAAATTGAAGATATAAATAACAACTCTGAACAGGTTGAAGAACCTATTGTATTAAGAAGACCCTCTAATGAAGAGATAGCCCAGATTACTACTGATATGGTGACACATGCCAAGAGTAATTATGTCCTTAGAAATAGGACTGTTGATAAAACATTTGGTAAACCAGCAGGTGTTTTTATCAAATGGGATAAAGAAGATGCAAAGTAGTCGACCACAAAAATAAGGCTGCTGATGATGCAAAGAAATTAAAGCAAAAGGGAAATGAAAAGCCTATTGAACCAATCAAGGTTTTTAAGATCAAGGCTAAAACTCCAATGGTTACTACCCCAAATTCCCAACCTGAAAATAAATCAAAGGATAAGGAACAATTGGGTACAACCACACAACCTGAAGTCAAGGATACCCCCAAAGGCAAGATAGACTTATCTATTTTAAATTATGCACCTATTGACATGAATCAACTATTATCTTAGATCATAGTAAAAGTGAATTTATTGGAGATGATGAGGATAAATGAACACAAAGAGAAAGCCCTCACATGGATAAATAGTGTTCAAATCGAAGACATCCAGGAAATAGTAAATACTAGAATGAAGGATCAAGGTCCAACTAAAAAGAAGGACACTGAAGAGATTATTTCAAAAATTCCTCATATCTATTTGGACACTAATGTTGTAAACACCTCTATGGGAGTTGTTGATCCTTTTTTCCTGACATTAGTCATATATGATAAAATGTTGAAAAATTGCATGATTGACTCAGGAGCCTTAAATACTATCATGCCTGCTAAAATTATGAGATGAATGGGATTTCAGGTTGATAGTCCTCAAGGGAGATGCTAGTAAATGGACTCTAGGGAGGTACCAGTAATTGAAACAATAAAAGCCTTACCTTATAGGCTTGCTACTTGTCCTGAGAAAAAACTGACTATGAGTGTTTTAGTTGTAGATATTCCTCCATAATATGGAATGTTGTTATCAAGAAAATGGAGCGCTGCAATGGGAGGTAGCATCCAATGTGATTTATCTTATGCTACTTTTAATTTCACTGGTAAGAGCATTAAGGTACTCAGGGAAGTTAGAACTCCTCACATGATTGAGGAAGAAGCTAGTGATAATAACATGAAATGCTTTCTGGATATTGACATAAATTCCTTTCTAGTACAGAGTAATGATAATGAAGATGAACCTTCTCTGTTAGCTTAGGAGGAAAGAAATTTAACAAATCAAAATGATCTTTGGACCATGTACTTTGATGGTGCTTGCTCTAAAGAGGGATTTGGTGCAAGTGTGTTGTTGATTTCCCCCACTGAAAAAACTTTTAAATTTTCCTTCACCCTGTCATTTACTTGTACAAATAATACTACAGAGTATGAGGTTTTACTAATAGGATTAAGATTAGCCTCAAAACACAAGATCAAAAATCTCAAAGTTATTGGAGATTCAGAATTAGTTGTATCTCAGATTAGATCCAAATATGTTTCAAGAAACCAAAGGTTAAAACAATATAGGAATGCTGTTTGGGATGAGATAGAATAGTTTGATGCTTTCTGTATTGACTAGATTGACAGAGGCCATAATAGAATGGCTGATTTATTGGCTAACATTGCATTAAGACCAGAGGATATCACTTTTGTAGGGATATCTATGATTGAGATTCAAACTAGGCCATCCATACTAGATAATTATGAAAATTGGTAGGTTTTTGATGATGATCTAGATATTTTAATATTTTTGCATTATGATGCAAGTTTTGGAGATAAAGAGATAAATTTTGGTGAGTATGTAGAAACATCGGATAATAAGAACTCTCTCCTTGGAAAGGAGATCTTGCAGTTGAAAACAAATAAAGTCCCAAAGGGTTTGGTAGTGTTGGAAAGAGCATTTGATAGCCATGATAGCTCTTCCTAGGAAAAGATTTTAAGCAAGCCTAAGGGTGTAAATGATATAAATTTAGGAACAAAGGAAGCCCCAAAAAATGTATATATTGGGGGAAGCCTGACTCCTGAAATAAAAAAGTCTCTGATAGGTCTTCTTAGAAAGTATAGACATGTCTTTGCTTGGTCTTATGATGATTTAAAGGCATATAGAGAAGACTTATTCCAACATGAAATTCCTTTGAAGGAAAATACTAAACATTTAATACAAAAGTTGAGACTTGTCAATCATACTTCGGAACCAAAAATGTAGGATGAGTTAAAAAAATGAGTGATGCAAGCATCATTCAACCTATTAGGCATTCAACATGGGTTTCTAATCTTGTCCCTGTAATAAAAAGAATGGAGACTTCAGGTTGTGTGTAGACTTTAGAAATCTAAACATAAATTCTTTGAAGGATAATTATGGTTTACCAAACATGGAAGCCATTTTACGAAGGGTTACTAGATCTGAATTAATGTCCATGATGGATGGTTTTTCAGGTTACAATCAAGTAGTTGTCAAAGAATTAGAACAGTTCAAAAATGCATTCACTACTCCATGGGGTGCTCATGTGTATGTTAGGATACCTTTTAGTTTAACTAATACTAGGGCTACCTTTCAAAGAGCCATGGATGTAGCCTTTGTAGATTTCATAAAAAAATTTCTTATTGTTGATCAGGATGATTTGACAGCTTATTCAGAAAAGGACTAGCATTGTGGTCACTTGGAAAAAATCTTTGTAAGAGCTCTAGAATATGGGGTCTCCCTTAAACCAAGGAAGTGCTCCTTTGGAGTAACAAAAGATAAGCTTTTGGAACATATTGTATCTAAGGATGGAGTCAAGATTAACCCTAAGAGAGTAGCAGTAATAGACAAGGTACCATTGCCAAAAAATGTAAAAGGTATCCAATCTTTCTTTGAAAAGATAAATTTTGTTAGAAGGTTTGTTACAAACATTGCTGAAATCAGTGTTCCCATCTCTAAAATGCTAAAGAAGAATGCAAAGGTGGAATGGAGTAATGAGGCCAAGAAAGCTTTTTCTAATATCAAGATGGCTATTAAAAGTGCCCCTGTATTAAGATCACTAGATTTTAGTAAGCCTATCCAAATCTTTTCTTTTGCTTCTTATCATACTATAGCTACAGTATTGTTATAGAAGAACGTACAGGGTTTTGAACAACCCATTTCCTTTTTTAGTAAATCATTGTAGGCAGCTGAGTTAAAGTATGATATAAATGAGAAATAGGCCTATGCATTGGTTAAAGCTATCAAAAATTTTAGATGTTACTTGGTAGGAGCAACTGTAGTTGCATATGTGCCCAGTGCTGCTATAAAAGACATCTTGGTTCAACAAGAAGTTTCAAGGAGACGGTGTAGGTGGATAAATAGAATCCAAGAGTTTAATGTTGATAACCAAATCACCAAATTAGTAAGAGGATTTGGGTTAGCAAAACTTATGGCCCAAAGCAATTTGGATGCTAATCACATCAACACTCTTGAAGAAGAACAAAGGCCATACATTTGTGATTTAGATTGATGTGAATGGTACAAGGATGTCATTGGATACTTGCAAAAGATTTTACTTCCTTCTAATATGGAAGATCACAAAAGGAGGACTGTCAAATTACATTTTCTAAAATATGTGATCATTAAAGGACAATTATGGTGGAGGAGTAATGAGGGTGTTTTGCTGAAATGTGTTGACCCTCAAAAGGCTAATGATTTGTTGCAAGCAATGCATGGAGGTGTGTGTGGTGGCCATTACATGGCTAAAACTACTACACATAAGATACTGAGGTCTACTTTTTTGTGGCCTAGTATTTTCAAGGATGCACATTATTTTGTCAAAAAATGTGATGCTTTTCAGAGATTTTTAGGAAAATTTAAATTCAATGGAAATTTACCTCTGAGTCCTGTGACTGTGGAAACCCCTTTTCAAAAGTGGGGTATGGATTTCATAGGAGAGATCCTAAACAAATCCAGTGGAGGACATTCCTATATATTGGTTGCAACTGACTACTTTACAAAGTGGGTGGAAGCTATTCCCACTAAAAAAGCAACCAGTAAAGTGGTTATTGATTTCCTAATGCAAAATTTGCTGATAAGGTTTGGATGCCCTGAAGTTTTAGTTGTTGACAATGCTTTGTGTTTCAAATCTGAAGAATTTGTTAGCTTTTGTTTGCAATATGGTATAAATATTTCATACTCTGCTCCCTACCATCCTCAAGGAAATGGTTAGGCTAAATCAAGTAACAAAAGTTTGATAAAATTTTTGAAGAGAGTCTCAGATGCAAACAAGAAGGCATGGGATTCAAAACTACAGCTAGCTTTGTGGGCTGACAGAGTGACAATCAAGAAGGGTATATGATGTTCTCCTTTTGATTTAGTATATGGTATCCATTCCAGGTTACCACAAAATAATTTGTTACAAATGTACAAGTTCATCCATTTGTATGATGATGATCAAGATGATGAAATGAAGATCAGATTATAGGACCTGATACAACTAGATGAATCAAGGAGGGAAGCACATGATACAAATTTAAGATCTCAGCTCAGGTATAAGAATTTGTATGATAGAAAAACTACAGTCAAAAGTTTTCAAGATAATGATTTGGTCCTAATGTGGAATGCTCGGCTTGAAGATAGGGTAAACACAACAAATTTGACCCTATTTGGTTGGGACCATATTTGATCAGTCAAACATGGGGACCTGATTCATACATTTTGAAGGACTTGATTGGAAATGAAATGGAATTTCCAATTCATGTACAATTCCTCAAGTTGTACTTTTCTTAATGTACTCTCATTATCCATGAATAGTAGTTAGTTTCCCTTTCCTAGTTGTGTGTTTTTTTTCCAATTGTGTGAGTAGGTTAGTTGTTTTGTTTCGATAGATGGTCCGCTTATCCTAGAGATTCTGAATTCTTGTTATGCCTGCAAGAGGCATACATCCCCAGACAGAGCCACTATTGGCACTTCAAATTTTGAGTACATGAGTCTTGTGAAATTTTTATAAATTTGAAGTGTGTATAGATGTTCATGAAAGTATGATAATTTTTCTATAAAAAACCCATAAAAGATCCTGCAAAATTATCTATTCTTCCTCAGTATCCAGTGAGCCCTAATTAAGAGTGAAACCTGAGAAAAACCCTAAGTATATGCCATTTTCAAAAATAAGCCCTAGGTCTCTTTGTTTTAAATCTATTTGAGTGTTACCTTTTTTGTCACTTAAAATCTCAAAAGTGCACGTGCGTAAAGTTTTCCTAAGTCTCAGTGACTAGCGGTTTTAATTTTTCCTAAATTTGGTGGCTATAATATATCCTAAGTCCTAAATACCTTATCTTCTAATGTTTTGGCTTTCATTCAGCTTGGTATCTTTAAAGAAGATCTAATGGCAGTCGTATAGTCGCAAGGAATCTTATAGATTGTCATGTCCCCTTTTCAAATAATTAAAAATAATAACTTTTGCTAAGGCTAGCAGGCTCAAAAAAGTGAAGTTTCGGGAAAATTAGCTAATCTTTGGAAACCAATGGATTAATAAATGATGATTATTATTAAAATATGTATTATTGACCCCTCTTGGTCATGAGTTAGGGTTATGCCCTCTTTTAAAGGGATTTGGAGGCATTTCGGGCTCATTCTAGAACTTGAATTTTGTTCATTGCTTTGTTGTTCTTCAAAGGCTGCCAAACCTGTCCAGAAGGAGACCCAAGGATAGGATTTTGTAGGTTTCTAGGAAGGCTAAGGATGGGATTTTTTAGGTCATTCCATGTGCAAGCTCATGCAGAGTTTTCCCTTGTGCTAAATAGTGCAAATTTGTGAGTTTTCGGGTGTGTTTCTTGTAAGAGTTTGATGTTTCCAGTTGAGTATTTCATATCAATTTGGTTTGCTACTATATTGTAGACATTTTTATGTTAAAATAGAGCTAAATATATATATTGGGTTGTGGTTATAATTTTGTGATAGATTATTAGTGTCTTGTGGTGTTTTCGGGCTATTTTGTGTTGTTTTCGGGAGCTTGATGAGCATTGTTTTTGTCCTCCATTTGGGAGCTATTGTGTAAGCTCTATATAGATCTGGAAATTTCATTTTGTAGGCTATTATACTGGTGAAATTTCTGTAAAAATTTCTACTTTCAGATTTATCAATAATATGTGAAGCTGTGAAGTTTTTGGCACTATTTCAGGCATACCCGATTTGGGTTTTATTGAGAAATTGGTTGATCTTTTGAAATATTGGCTGTTTGATTTTAAAATGTGATTAGAGGCTTTAAATATCATATAAAATTAGAAAGGGGAAATTTCAATGGTATCAGAGCTATGATCTTGCCAGCCTGAGGGTTTGTAGAAGTTTATATGCAACTAAGTGAAAGAGAAAAGAGATATTTGCAGTGAGAAAAGAATAAAGAAATTTTGATCAAACCTCCAGTTGAAAATAAAAGTACAAAATCCAAGGAAGGAACAAGTATGGCTGATTTGGATGAGATGGAAAATTTTTTTTTCGAGGACATCCAGAATACTCAGAAGCAAACAGTGGATAGTTTGGCAGAAACTAGAGAGGCTTTGCGGTTATTGACAGAAAAACTCCAAGGAGTTGTATCTACTAATGAGAAAGGGAGCACTTTAGAGGAGCCAAGAAATCTGAAAAAAACACATTCTAAATCAAAAAAAACTATTTTCTTGCCTATAGGTGAGCCACCAATACCAAATCCAGCCCTTAGTCCTATGGAAGAGGTTACAGGTAACTTGATTGCATTAAGAGCTGCTTACAATGGCTTAGATGATGACTTTCATAGTTCGATTCCTTTTAGAGAATATGTGGATATGATGAACACTTTGATGCCCAAGAAATAGTACAAGAGGGAGCAGGACATAAGTGGAAGAGAGCTCAAAAATAAAATAAGCAAGTTTACAACACCTACTTTTGATGGAACAAATAAAATTTCAGCTAGAGCATGGCTAAAAAAATTACAGACCTTCTTCACACTTAACCCCATGAAGGAGAGTGATGCCATTCAATTCGCAAGTCTACACTTGGAAGATGTAGCCTATGATTGGTGGTATCATGGAATGACTACTCAAGGTCATGATCAGGTAACTACGTTTGCTGATTTTAGTCAAAGAGTGATAGATAGATTTGATCTCAAGGATGATGAAGAGTATTTTAAAGAATTGTCAAAGTTGAGGCAAACCAAATCAGTTAATGAGTATGTAGAAGAGTTTCAAAAAGTGGTTGTTATGGTATCTGATATGATTGAAAAGAGGATTATTTATCTTTTTCTTGATGGTTTGGAAGATTCTATTAAGGGTTTGGTTAAGGCTTTCTCACCCTCAACCTTACAGGAAGCTATCAAAAGAAGTTTACAGCTTGAAACTTGTGTGCCTATGAAACTAGTCACTAATCAAAAACCCCCAAATCTTTGGCAACATAAGGGAAATTTTTAGAAAAATACTTTTCCAGCACCACCACCAAATAATGTGACAAATGCAACAAACAAGAAGGTAGATGAAGAGACTAGGAGTGAACTACGAAGGAAAAAGCTTTGTTTCACTTGTAGAGAGCCATGGGTTCCAGGACATAGATGTTTGGGGAAAGGTCAAGTACATTATATTGAGGTTGCATCAGAATTTGATTTAGATGAGCATGAGGAATTTCATGACACTGAGGAGGAAGAAGAAGAAAAAGAAAAAAAATCAGCAAGGATGGCACTTTAGCCGCATTATCAGGAGTCCCAAGATACCATCCCTTTCGAATTCGAGGGGTACTAGTAGGGAAAAGGTTGATAGTTCTTCTTGATAGTGGTGCAACTCACAATTTTATTGATGAGGGATTTGTGATGAAAAGAGGGCTTAAAGCAGAAGATTTTGAGGGATTCGATGTTACTGTAGCTAATGGATTTATAATGCCTTGCACATGGGTGGTGAAACAACTCAGGATGACCTTAGAAGATTATGAGCTATGTGATGACTTCTATGTTGTTGGCATTGGGGAAATAGATCTTGTATTGGGTGTTCAATGGTTGCACTCTATTGGAAGCTATTATATGAACCATCAAACTATGGAGTTCAAATTTCATTCCAATGGGAAAGAAGTCTTATTGAGAGGCTTATCAAATGGAGCACCTAGGGTGGTCATTGAAAAGAGGATGGAGATGTATTTTTGAAGAGGACAAGTAGCATGGGTAGTAGGAATCATAATCCACCAAACAAGCTCTTCAAAGAATCAAGGTAATTTCCATTTTGAAATTCAAGATATTCTTGATAAGCACAATATAGTTTTCAATGATTTGCCTCTGGGATTACCACTAGATAGAGGTTTCTTCAGGTTGTGTAGCTACTATAGGAGATTTGTCAAGGGATTTTCTCAGCTTGCTGCCCCCTTGACTGATTTGACAAAGAAAGGAGCTTTTATTTGGATAGAAGAGGCACAAAAAACATTTGATAAGCTTAAGAAGGTAATGAGTTCATGCCCTATGCTCACAATTCTAGATTTCTCTTTACCTTTTTTTTTCGAATGTGATGATTCTGGAGAAGGTATAGGGGCTGTCCTAACTCAAAGGGGACATCCAATAGCATTTGAGAGTAGAAAATTAAATCAATCAGAGAAAGGTTACTCCATCTATGATAAGGAAATGATGGAAATCATGCATGCGCTTCATAAGTTTAGACAATATTTGGTATGTGGGAGATTCATTGTAAAGATGGACCATAATAGCCTCAAGTTCTTCTTGAACCAAAGGGATTTGAATGATCATCAACAAAAATGGGTAAGAAAATTACAAGCTTATGATTTTGATATTGAATATGTGAAAGGAAAGAATAATGTGGTTGTTGATGCTCTCTCAAGAAAGCCCACTTTGTGTTCCTTAACATCTATATCTACTGATTGGAAAGTCTCCATAATTTCAAAGTATGCTAAAGATTCATTTTCCACCAAGATCTTGAATAATTTAGTGGATGATAATAGGTACAAGGTTGTTGATGAATTGATTTATTAGAAGAATATGATCTTCTTAGTGTTAGGATCAAAAACTAAGGAGAGGATATTGAGGGCCTTTCATGACACACCTTTGGCTGGTCATCAAGGAAATAGACAACTTCAAGAGTGCTTTGCATGGAAGGGTATGAAATATGATGTCCTTAAACACATTAAGGAATGCATGGTATGCCAACAAAACAAGAGTGAGCAAAATTTTCCTGTAGGGTTGTTGTAGCCACTTCCTATTCTTGAACAAAAATGGGAAAGTATTTCCATGGATTTCATCATGGGGTTGCCCAAGGCTCAAGGTAAGGATTTCATATATGTGGTGGTAGATAGACTAACTAAGTATGCACATTTATTTCCCATCACATCTAATTTCAAGGCATCACAAGTGGCAGAATTATTCTTCAAGGAAATTTTCAGGTTACATGGCTTGCCTAGAAATATTGTCAGTGACCAAGATAGTAGATTCCTTAACTCTTTTTGGAAGGAGCTCTTTGATTTGGTAGGAATTGAATTTACTCCTAGTACTAGCTATCACCCTCAAATAGATGGACAAATAGAGATAGTTAATACATGGATAGAGGGATATTTGAGAAACTATGTTTCAAATCAACAACATGCTTGGGTGAAATGGTTGCACCTAGGGGAGTATTGTTACAATACATCTCACCACATGTCAATTGGTATGCCTCCTTTTCATGATCTCTATGGTTATGATTCCCTTTCCTTTATTGATCTAGTACTTTCAAATACTAGAGTACCTGTAGCAAGTGATTTCATTAAGCAAAGCCAAGACATAATAAGGTCCCTCAAGGATAATCTACAACATGCACAGAACCAAGAGAAGTTGTATGCTGATAGGAAAGGGACTGAAAGATCTTTTGAAGTGGGAGATTTGGTATTTTTCAAGATGCAGCCATATAAGCAAAGCACCTTGAAGAGGAGTGGGGCAGAAAAGCTCAAGCCAAGGTTCTATGGGCCTTATAAGATCATCAGGAAGGTAGGAGAGGTAGCTTATGAATTAGAGCTCCCACCAAACAACAAAATACATATTGTTTTCCATGTCTCTTTCCTGAAGAAGGTTCTAGGCTAGAAAAACATAGTATCTATATAATTACCACCTTTTGATGATGAAGGGAAATTAGTCTTAACACCAGAAGAGGTTTTGGATACAAGAGAGAAAAGATTGAGAAATAGGAGCATCACAGAGTATTTGGTCAAATGGAAAGGATTACCATTTGAGGATGCAACTTGGGAAGGAGAACATATAATTGAGCATCCCAACCTTCATTGCTTGAGGACAAGCAATATTTGGGAGGGAGGATTTGTCATGTCCCCTTTTCAAATAATTAAAAATAATAAATTTTGCTAAGGCTAGCAGGCTCAAAAAAGTGAAGTTTTGGGAAAAGGGGCTAATCTTTGGAAACCAATGGATTAATAAATGATAATTATTATTAAAATATGTATTATTTAACCCTCTTGGTTGTGAGTTAGGGTTATACCCTTTTTTAAAGGGATTTGGAGGTATTTCGGGCTCATTTATCAGAACTTGAATTTTGCTCATTGCTTTGTTGTTCTTCAGAGGCTGCCAAACATGTGGAGAAGGAGACTCAAGGATAGGAGTTAGTAGGTTTCTAAGAAGGCTAAGGATGGGAGTTTGAGGCCATTCCATGTGCAAGCTCATGCAGAGTTTTCCCTTGTGCTGAACAGTGCAAATTTGTGAGTTTTCGGGTGTGTTTCTTGTAAGAGTTTGATGTTTTCGGTTGAGTATTTCATATCAGTTTGGTTTTCTTCTATATTTCAGACATTTTGATGTTAAAATAGAGCTGAATATATGTATTGGGTCATAATTATACTTCTGTGATAGATTATTAGTGTCTTGTGGTGTTTCTGGGCTATTTTGTGTTATTTTCGGGAGCCTGATGAGCATTATTTTTGTCCTCCATTTGGAAGCTGTTGTGTACAATCTATATAGGTCTAGAAATGCCATTTTGTAGGTTTTTATGCTGGAAATTTTTTTAAAAAAATGTCTACTTTCAGATTTATCAATAATATGTGAAGCTGTGAAGTTTTTGGCACTATTTCGGGCATACCCGATTTGGGTTTTATTGAGAAATTGGTTGATCTTTTGAAATATTGGTTGTTTGATTTTAAAATCTGATTAGAGGATTTAAATATCATATAAAATTAGAAAGGGGACATTTCATAGACCTATGTGATCATGCGACTAACCATCGATCTTATGGTAAAGCTTAATGTAGAAACAAAGTGGGACCAGTGTTAGAAGAATCTTCAAAGATGAAAGCAATAAAGAAGATCCGATGGTTGTCATATAATCGCATAGAATCTTAGAGACCTATGTGATCATGTGACTAACCATCAATCTTGCATCAATCTTAGTGTAATTCTTAGGTGGGACCATGGATAGGTGTACACGACTGGCGGTTTCTCATTGGTTAAAAATAGTGGGACCAATGTCAGTTTTTGCATATGGTTTTTCTTGATTGGTCGATAGTACTTGCTGATGTGGAGGATGTCAGTGAACACCTGTGCTCAGAAAGAAAGAAATTACATGACAACTTGCAAGCTATTGCAAGCATGGATTTTCTTTACTAACAAAGGTAAAGTGGGACCAGCGACTTAAGGAATAGATGACGACGGGTGAATGCCAACGGTTTGTCGCATGGTCGCATGAGCTTTTTTCAAGCTATGCGATCATGCAACTAACATTCTATTTTAACAGTAAAAGTTATAAGGGATTTTTCGCCAATGAAGGAATTGACATGATGGCTTTTTGTATGGTTTCATGAGCTTCTTTCGAGCTATGAGATCATGCGACAAACCGTTGGATTATTTGCCAAGTGAAAATCAATGGTCAAAATTTAAATTGAAGAAGTGGGTGAAAGGTTCAGAAAAGTGACAGTTCATTTCCTAGAAAATTAATGGTGACATCATGTGAAATAAATTACTGAAATAATTGTGGATCGATTTTGAGTATGTCAAAATCTATGCTTCCTCGAAAAGCCACAAGGAGATAAAAATTTGTAGAGCGCTTGGCGAGCAGAATTGCAGAAACCGATTGCTATTTTTAGAGGGATTTTGAAGAAAAGGTTGGTTCTTCCTGCACTTGCTTGTTCTGTTAAGAAGTATTTCTTTTCTATTGTGTTCTTTTGTGCCCAATATACCTAAGCTATAAGCCCTAGAAATGCCACCTAGGAAAGAGCTTTCTGGTGAAACCGATTATCTTAAGAGGGGTCTGCATGAGGACTTATTGCAAATTTTTCCTAGATCAATAGTAAATTTGGTAGAGGTCAAATAGCTAACACCAAAGGAGCCTAGGGTAAAAGTGACAGATGGGTTGTATGATATAGGAAATTATATCAGGGATGCTAGGATTGGTTTTCTTAATGCAAGTGGCACTTTTGACTTCATTGGGTTGACATTATTTACAGTAGGATTCAACTAGAGAAATACCCCTATTCCCACCTATAATGTATGGGAAAATGATGTAGGCAAGTTTGTGGTACCCGATGTCTTCTTAGATGCAGACCTGATGATTGAAGTTGCAAAAAACTATGACCCTATTACTAAAGATATTAGGGGTGTTAGAGGGAAAAAGCTATTGACAATCTCTGCTGAGGAAATCAGAATAGTTTTTAGACTAAGTGACCCCTCACCTAACCTGGAACCAATTAATTTTAAAGAATTAAGAGAGGTGTATGATGCACAGAGACATCTCCTTAGAATTGGTCCTATAAAAGATTTCTGAACTCAAATTGGAAATATGATTGTTACAGGACTAGGTGCACAGGAGCCATTCAAAATGGAGTATTTTGATGTACTGGTGAGAGGTGCCTATTGGTCATTATGTCAGGTTTTTGGGGAAGATGCAAATGAGAAAATGCCAGAGAACCTAATGTATATGGTGATCCAGATCTTACATCCACATCTATCAATTACTTTTGATTATGCCCCCTTCATTGTTGACTTAATCCATGATGGATTAATGGGGATTCAAAAGAATAAAGTTGATAAACCCTTTTGCTAGTACTATTTTATGATGTATATGTTTTTGTTCAAAGGCGCTGATTATTTTGCAAAAGAAATGGAATTATCCAAATAGAGAGGTGGAGAGGACATGCCTGTTTAGCTGTGGAATTCAAATATGACATGTGACATAAAGGATAGTAGTTATATATAGTTTAACAAATGTTTTGCAGCAAGATTGAGACTATTCTTTGTTCATGACAGCCCTAGGGTCCCGGTCGCCTTGGCCAAAGTTGTTAGACCACAACAATTTACAAAGGACCTCAACATAGTGCACAATTGGGGTGATTTTATTTTCTATCCCTATTCAACTGTTATTAGGTTATATGGTTTCAGGGGGACTCCTTTTATTTTGCCTTTCCAAGTCCCCATCAAGATTGGCATTGCAGAATTCTTCAGACAATTAGGTGATATTGAGAATAATAGTATTGCTAAAGGTAGAGGAACTTTGTTCCAAAATATTACCATTGCTCACCATTTTATAATCACGAAGGGTGGGTGGCTTCATATGCATAAAATCTTGAATCCATATCATTTGACAACCACAATTGCCTGGACAATAGACCCAGAGGGTTTCTACAATGAAATGTTCAGAAAGAGGGTCAGATGCTCAGCAATAAACCACATTTTTAATTTTCCTAAAGATATTATTAGAAATACCCCAGGGTTGCAAGACCAAGCAGTTAGAAAGGAAAAGTGGTTAGTGTACAAGAAAACATGGGATTTTGTCCGACAATTTGACCCCAAATATGATCCTATTGTAATACCCTAAAAATGGGCTATAAGTTCATTAACCTCCTATATTGACACATCGAACAAAATTGACATCAAAGTCCTAACCAAAGGCACATATACACATCATCGAATCCTAATTGATTATCATAAATTTTGCATCAGGGAATATTCCTAGTAATATTCCTAATCATCATAATTATCTTTAATTTAATGATTATTTGGCGATAAATCTTATTTATCCTAAAGTTTGATTAATTGAATATTCTAAATATTTAATTAATCAGATTTAATTCTTCCACTTAATTATTTAATTGAAGTTAATTCCATTTATTCCTAAACTGTATTATTTAATTTTGACAATAAAACCAAAATCCTATGAATAATTGATTAAATTCTTATTTAATTAATTAAAGCAAGTTGTCATATTTAATAATATTATTTTTGGAATAAAAGTTTGAAAAAATAATTGATTAACCCATAAATCCATTGTTTTAATTTTAAAATCAGTTAAGTTGGAAATAAATCACTTTATTATTAAATTAATTCATAAATAAAATATGCACAATCATAAAAGCAGACAACTATCAATTATCAATTAAAGCTAAACTCTATTTTGAGTTAAACTTAGCTTTTGCATGTTTTTGTGAGTTAACTATCTTTCATTTAAAAATAACTCAAAAATCAACCTGAGTTATTTGAGTGATTTATGGCTTTTTTTCATGCACCTCCAAAGCCTTGGATTTCTATAAAAACAAGGCTCAACTCTTCATAATTCATCTCTCAAATTTGCATCCACAGAATCTCATAATTTTGCAAGCTTACTTTGCCAAAGTCATCTACGAATTGCACAACTATTTTGAAGAATTGGAATTTGGAGAATCAAAGCTTATTACGAATCAAGGCTATCGTGAGATCAATTTGTTTTTTTTACATCCATTTAGATTCTTTTTCATATCATTTTTAGATCATTTTAGCATATCAATTTCCATATTAGCATAGATTCATATCAGTTTTGATCATATCATTGCATAGAAAATCCAAAAAAAAAAAGAAGATTAATTGCATTCATATTTTATATCAGTTTTGCATTCAAATCCTTCATACCCCAGGGTTGCAAGACCAAGGAGTCAGAAAGGAAAAGTGGTAAATGTACAAGAAAACATGGCATTTTGTCTGACAATTTGACCCCAAATATGATCCTATAAGTAGTATAAATCCTATGGGAAAAAGGATAGATACTCTCATGAAATGTTTTCAAGAGATTTTTAAGACTCTAGAGGAGAAGAAGAAAAAGGCCATGGAAGACAACCCAGAGAAGGCTAAATCATTGTTGGGAAAAGGTGCATTTGCAAAGGTGTTGCCTCCTAGAAAATATATGTTGCAAGAGAGGACTAGTTATGGTGTAATAATCCCAGAATTTGATTTCAAGAAGCAACAAAAGAAAAGAGAAGATCTCCCTTCTACATCAAAGTAGGTGGAGAGGCAAAAGGAGGTTAAAGAAATTACAGATGTACCATAGGACCAGCCAGGTGAAGACATCCTTGATTTTTCACCTCCCACCAAGAAACAAAGGATAGAAGAGAGGCCTCATGATTCAGAGGAAGAATACTCTCCTTCACAGTCACCCTTGAATATTAGAGATGATCAGGAGATCATAGAGTAGGTTCATAGATGGGATCTCGGGGTCAAATATTCATGACTCAAGATGAGATAAATGAGGGGATTCCAGAGCAACCAAAGGAGCTTGTGTTAGGCTTAATAACAGGACAAATTGTAGGGAATGAATTGGACCCTATAGTCAAATAGGCATGTGAAGAATTTTTGGCTGATGATGCATTTGTAAAGACCAGGGCCTTTTTACAATTTTTATGGAAAATGAACATGAGTAAATTTGAGGAAGCCTATGAGAAGAAGCACAAGGAGAATCCTGATAAGGATCTTAAAAATATTGAAGATGAAATTAGGAAAGAGATGATAGCTAGATTTGAAGGGACTACTCTAGAATAGGGGACATAATTGGTGAAGAATGCAGGAGTACTTGTCCTCCCTAAATGGGACATAGCTAATGCAATAGTCCTTGATGTAGTTAGAAAAAAAACTACACCTATGTACAAGACCAAGGAAGAGGAAGAACAAGCTATCAAAGGAGTTTCTTTTAGTAATGACCATCAAGCTTTGGTCATATGGTCATTAAAGAGAGATGAGAAAAACAAAGGAAAGAAAATAATTAAGGATAGTCTCTCTGGTGGTCTCATAGTCAAGAGGGTTTTTGACACATCAACAATAGAAGCATCAAGTATGGTGGTAGCCATAGCTCACCTTGTAGAAAAGGTGGTAGAAAGGGAAGAAAAAGAGGAGGAACTCACAAGAAAATTTGAAGACATGCTGAGGGCGTATGTGTTGGCATTAAGCAGGATTGCCACTAGTGACAACACTTATTTGCATCCTTAGCGAAAACTGAGCAAGACAGTGTAAACCAAGCAAGACAGTGCAAACCGAGCAGAACAGTGCAAATCGAGCAGAACAGTGCAAACCGAGCAGGACAGTGCAAACCGAGCAGGATAGTGCAAACCGAGTAGAATAGTGTAAACTGAGTGACATTATGTCTACCGAGTCACAAGTATTTACCGAGTTTGAAACTTATCGAGTGGTTAGTATGAACCGTGCCTTCACTTCTACTGAGTGCATGACGATGCCAAGTAATGCAGTGGACGCTGAGTATCAGAAAGTCACCGAGTTAGTTTGCAGGAACCGTGTAACCATACTTGGGCTGACTTAGTAGCACTTATGTTTATTTGTCAAGCCGACTTTGTAATTGTAATCAATTGTTTAGACTTGTATATAAACAATGTTGTACAAATACCAAGTAGTATAAATGTGAAAAAAAAGAGATAAAAAAAAAAGGCAGAAACTAGTGAATTACAAAGGGCTACTATACATAAGGAGCAGCAAAGACAAATTCATCACAGAAGGTGATCAGTACATTAGCGAATCTCATTCAACAATCTAGTTGCAAAGTAAGAGATCTACTATTTCATCCTAACAGGTGAATCAGCTTGAAATCCTCTAACTAGGTAGACTTAACAGTCTTTGTAAAATCTCTTAACCGAGTGCATACTTCATTGTATGTTTGTAAAACCTCTAACAAGGTGGACCTAGCAGTCCTTATTGCTCCTAGCAGGGCAGATCATTAGAAGTGATCAATGTAAGCCTTAACCGGCCAAATTTATACTGTAGTATTAAAGCTTTGTGGGTTTCATCCCCACCCCAGTTTTACTTTCTTTTGGAAGGTTTCTGGGTAACCAAATCTATGTGTCATTGTTGTGAATGCTTTTATGTTTCATGCTTTCTATATGCAAAAGGATAAAGTGAACTATATGTTAATACATCTGATATTGAAAGAAAATTTGAAGTTACTGATTCACCCCTCCCCTCTCAGTAACTTGGTTAATTCTTGAATATTTCCAACAATTGGTATTAGAGCTATATTGGTTCTCAAGATAAAGCTTAACTAGCTTGAGCAAAGATCCAGGATAATAGAGGTATTCAAACTGAACAAGGTGATTGAAAATGAAAAGCTAGATCTGGAAATGGCCATAGCTAAACTTAAAGAAGCAAAAGAACATCTTTCCCAATCCCTAAGAAGAAGGAAGGAACTTGCAAATTAGATGAATGATCATAATTACATTGAAGAAAAGATTGAAGATCTTTTTCCCTCAAATAGCTCAGATGAAGCAAACAATGCTGTCAAAGAACTCCTAGAAAAGAATGGGTCTTTGCAGGAAGAAGTGAGAAAATTAAAAAGAGAACAAGAACTACACTCAACAAGATTTTGTGAGATCTTAGAACAAAGAAACAAGTTGAAAGATGAATTAGATGGAAGGAACAATGAAGTCCAAAATAAAACCCTTTAGCTAGAAAACCTAATTGATCAGATCTCCCATACAAATGAGGAAATTCTAACTCTAAGATCAGAAATAGAAAGCACAAGAGAAGAACTAAGATCTGAAAAGCAAATCAATCTAAGATTGATGGATGACCTAAACACTGAAAAACAAATCAATGAAAGAATGCTGAAGAGCCAAGAAGACTTAAATCAGCTGTATGATCGAAATCTTCATAGGCAAAAAGGAAAAGCAGGACTTGGATACAAAGGAGAAGGTGAATCTTCTAAGCAAGGTACTCAAAGGAATCAGAAACCTACTTGTAATCATTGTGGAAAAATAGGACATACTTCAAATAAATGTTGGAGCAATGAAAAAGCAGAATTCAATGGAAAATGCTACAACTACAATCAGCATGGTCACAAAGCAAATGAATGCAGGGAAAAACTAAGATTCAAAGGTAATTGTCACAAATGCAACAAACAAGGTCACAAGGCATCTGAGTGCAGATCCAAAACATTCAATCCAGCAGAACAAATTATGAAAGCAATGTTTGGATGGGATTACAACACTTGGTGTAGATGTCATTACTGTGGAGAATATGGACACATTGGCATGAACTGCATAAAACATCATCTAAGGAAAAGAGATACTACCATAAGATGTTTCAAATGCACTAAACTCAGTCATATAGCCAAAAATTGCATGAATGCTAGTGAAGTTGAAGATGGAAAGAAGAATGAAGCAACTAAGACCAGGAAACAGATGAGACAACAGTGGATTCCTAAATCTATCAAGAAAACCAGTCCAAGTAATGGAATGGGTGGCTCTACTGACTCAAACTAAATTCCCAAGAAAGCACTGGAACTGTATTCTCATAAACAAATTTCAAGCAGTTCTAGAACTGAATTAAAAGAAAAATCTAAATCGGCATACAAGATGCAATAAGATCACAGGAAGGTCGGTATCATTTTTCACCGAGCAAGGTCGGGAGCTATCTAATATGATTACTGAGCGAGGTCGGAGCAATATGAATTCTCAAGTTCACCAAGTTGTGAAGTCTTTACCGAGCAATTAATTCATAGTGGGTGACAGTCTGTCGGAATTCATACTCATTCTTCACCACGAACTTTAGCATTTTGAGAGCAAAAAATTTCCAGAGCAATCAAGCGATTCAAATACTTTTGTGAAAAGAATTCTCTGTGAGCTACCATGGCATCATCTAGTGCTTCAGTGAAGAAAGGAATAGAAATGATAATCCAAGGGGAATGGAGAGCACCAGATTTCAAACTCGTGCCTGCAATTACAGTAGACCTAGACCCGAATGGAGCTCAATCTCAGATTCCTCCTAAGGTACTACTTATTAACGATATTCACAATCATTTCAATTATGCAATTCAAGAGATGGGAAACCTAGAGCTAGATATTGTGTGTGAGGAACTATGTGTGAATGGTGTTCTAAAACCAGAGCACAAACATCTGGAAGACAAGGGATTAGTTCACATTACACATTTACCTCGAAACTTTTGGGAGAAATGGGTTAGATACATTCTCAGCTGTGTACATGAAGGCAAGATTTGGATTGAGCAACCCATAGAGATCACTAAGAAGATGATTCACCGAATCACCGGTCTTCCCATGTTAAACAAAGTTAAATCTACCAAAACCCTAGGTCGGCCGGAGCTGGAGAAGAAAACCCTAGCTGAGTGGGACGGTAGAGGCATGAAAGTAAGTAGCATTACTGATGTTGAACTGAAGTTTGGAACACACATTATTGCTCATAAAATATATAGTTCAAGTTGACAGAATAGTGTTCCCTGTGAAGCCATAGACCTAGCATACAAAGTGGTAAAGAATAATTTATCATTTGACCTTGTAGATTTGTTGTTAAAATAGTTTAACAAGAACATGGAAAGAATTCAAACTTCCAAAAACAATCCATGTAAGTTTGGATCTCTTCTGGTCTGTTTATTTTTCTATGTTCAGAAATTCTTCCCTTCCAAAGGAAAAGTAGTATGGAGAAAGGATGTGCCAATTCTTTATGAGATAAATGAATATATTTCAGAAATGGGTGAAAATTTTGAGAACATCATGGATAGTTATTTTGAGTCTTTCAAGGAGAAAATGAATGACAAATTCTGGATTCCATAGAAGTTGGTGGAGGATTATAAGGATGATATTTGTTTCATGGTGGACTATGACAATGTATACATTCAAGCAGCTAAACCGAGGATTGTACATGTAAAGCCTCTTCCTTATGAGGTAAACATTGATGAAACAAAGAATATCATTGAAGCCCTCCTTAATCAACCTGTTGATCCCAAAGCTCCATATTTTGGGACATATGAAGAAGCAAAAGTGAGAATTGAATTAAGTATAAAGCTTCCATAGGCAGTAAATAAAGGAAAAAAGAGGATAGCCAAAATGCAAATGCTAATCGAGGACAGAGGAGAAGACATTGAAGAAGAAGAGAAAAAGGATGAGAAAACAGAGGAACCAGAACCTGCAAAGAAGAAAGGAAAGGTATTCATCACCAAGGTATTTAAGCCTCCCACTGCCGCATTTACAAGGAGAAGTGCAAAGGGTAAGGCAAACAAAAAGGACAAAGATATAGTATTCAAAAAGCCTCCTCTAACCCTTCAAGAAAAGATCAAACTTTTGAGAGAAGGATCAGGATCTGGAGTAAGTAATATAAAATCTTTAAAATATGAAATAAGATTGGAAACAGAACAAAAGGAGATTGAAGATGCTATTATTGAAAAGATGGGACAGTGGAAATACTCTCCTGATGAAATAGCCCCACAGATTCCAGGAGCTTTATTAGATCAAATAAAAATGAGATGGGCCAATGCAAGGCAAACTGTAAAAGACATATTTGATCAAACCCTGAAACAGTTAATGCCAAGCTTGAAAAATGATGAAATAAAGAAGGCATTGAAGGAGAATGAAAATAAGATGACACTGAAGTTCAATACTTTTTTAATTCTGATTAACAATATTGAATCAGTTGTGAAGACTGCAAATGCCACATGGAAGAACATATACCATCTTCACCAACCGAGTACTGAATCAGTTATAATAGAAGACATTGAAGATGACAGTGATGAACAAGAAGAAGCCACTGAGGTAGATAATACCATGAGGATAGCAGCAGAAGTCATTGTATCACTTCCTACCTCTCTAGCAAAAGTTGCTACATCTAGCCCGGAGACATCTTCAAGCATGGTTGTGACAAATTCAACATTTGTCCAATCACCTATAGCAACAACAGAAGTAACTACCATTTCTTCTACTGAGTTGCAATCTCCTATTTCATCAAGTTTTCCAGCAGTAAGTATTCTAGTTTTTGATTCTACAAGTGTAAATACTTCAAGTTCTCCAGTAGACAGTATACCATTCTTTATAGCCAGTTCTACTATGTCTACTATCACTACTACTAAGGCATTAAGTATAGATAAGCCTAAGGCTCAACCGAGTATGAGATTTTTGGGCAAGAATATAGTAGAGGATATAGACCTAGATGAGGAAATAGAGATTCCAACATTGGATTTTGCAAATCTATCAGCGGATCAAATGCAAAATATAGGTGAAATCCTCCAAAGGAAAGCGAAGCAAAAGAAGCTTAAAGAAGAGAGAGACAAGGAATATAAAATCATTAAGGATGCTAAGGACATTTTTTCAGAAGCATTAGGTATTAAAGTAGACTTCTCTCAACATGTTTTGTTACAATTAGCAGAAGCAGTAAATAAGTACAATGAGGATTCATCTGGGATAGACAAGTTAGTTGAAAAAGCTGAGAAGAAATTCAACAATAAAGTGCTTGAGCACATTGCTCAGCACATAGCTATTAATCAAGTAGAATTATTTTCAGTTTTGACAAACATTGAATCTTCCTATTCGAATGTTACCTCTCTTTTGGCCAAACTATGCAATGTTGCCGAGTTCACCAAAGATGTCAAGGATAAAATGAATAAAATTGATGAGGATTTGAAGATTAGCATACAGAAGCTACAACTTGAACCAAGTTCAAACTCTGCTCATCACATGAAAATCTCATTCCTATCAAATATGCAGTCAGAACTACTGAAAGAAGACAGAAGGATCCGGTCCACACTACTAGACATTCAGAACATGATCCTTCCCATCATGAATACAATGTATAAGCACATTGAACATTCCAAAACATTAATTCATGACAATCAATTCTCAATAGCAGATCACATGATTGCACTCTCTGCAGAAGTCCATATTGCAATCCAAACATGTAAGATTCTGCAAGAAAATTGGGACAGAACCCTGGCACTGATAATGAAGGTACATTCTATTTTTCTATCAAATTTTGGATTCTCCCTGTAAAACACTTGTATATACACCTTTGGCATTATCATCAAAAAGGGGGAGATATGTATAGAAGAAAAAGTTAGTGCATTGAAAGGGGGTGATATTGAAAGGGGGAGATAATTTATAAAGCCCTATGACAAAGATAAATTTTAAAAATTAAAATAAATCTCAGCATGGTTCATGTATATAAGTTTTGGGCAATAAGTGTTTTTGTCACTAATGCCAAAGGGGGAGATTGTTGGCATTAAGCAAGATTGCCACTAGTGACAACACTTATTTGCATCCTCAGTGCAAACTGAGCAAGATAGTGTAAACCGAGCAAGACAGTGCAAACCGAGAGAACAGTGCAAATGGAGCAGAACAGTGCAAACCGAGCAGGACAGTGCAAACCGAGCAGGACAGTGCAAACTGAGCAGAACAGTGTAAACCGAGTGACATTATGTCTACCGAGTCACAAGTATTTACCGAGTTTGAAACTTACCGAGTGGTTAGTATGAACCGTGCCTTCAATTCTACCAAGTGCATGACGATGCCAAGTAATGCAGTGGACGTCGAGTATCAGAAAGTCACCAAGTTAGTTTGCAGGAACTGTGTAACCATACTTGGGTTGACTTAGTAGCACTTATGTTTATTTGTCAAGCTGACTTTGTAATTGTAATCAATTGTTTAGACTTGTATATAAACAATGTTGTACAAATACCAAGTAGTATAAATGTGAAAAAAAAGAGATAAAAAAAAAAGGCAGAAACTAGTGAATTACAAAGGGCTACTATACATAAGGAGCAGCAGAGACAAATTCATCACAGAAGGTGATCAGTACATCAGCAAATCTCATTCAGCAATCCAGTTGCAAAGTAAGAGATCTACTATTTCATCCTAACAGGTGAATCAGCTTGAAATCCTCTAACTAGGTAGACTTAATAGTCTTTGTAAAATCTCTTAACCGAGTGCATACTTCATTGTATGTTTGTAAAACCTCTAACAAGGTGGACCTAGCAGTCCTTATTGCTCCTAGTAGGGCAGATCATCAGAAGTGATCAATGTAAGCCTTAACCGGCCAACTTTATACTGTAGTATTAAAGCTTTGTGGGTTTCATCCCCACCCCAGTTTTAATTTCTTTTGGAAGGTTTCTGGGTAACCAAATCTATGTGTCATTGTTGTGAATGCTTTTATGTTTCATGCTTTCTATATGCAAAAGGATAAAGTGAACTATATGTTAATACATCTGATATTGAAAGAAAATTTGAAGTTACTAATTCACCCCTCCCCTCTCAGTAACTTGGTTAATTCTTGAATATTTCCAACAGTATGGAGATTTGAAACAAGGATTATTTGAGAAAGATAAAATAATTGTAGATTTGAAGAAGAGGTTGCGGGAGGAAAGCTCAATCCAAGCACCACAATTTTTGCAACTACCTTCTTCCACTATTGTTCCTTCCTCCTCAAGCCCCATTATTGAGTTTCCCATGTCTCCTCTTCCCCCTTCCTTAAGTAGTGAAGATATAGAATAGAGAGAACAATAGAAATCTGAAAAGAGAATAAAGGACACCATTCAACACTTTGTTAGGAATGTAAAGCCTAGAGAAGTTTATAAACATGCAGGGTAGTTATCTGACATTTTTCTTTCTTTTAAAAAAGAAGAAGATACTGTGGGAAAAATTTTGAATGACTGGGTGCCTAGGGAAAATGTTTTGAAGACATTTCTTAAATCAATTAAAGATCATAGTACTATGTGCCCCCAATTGGCAATCACTTATAAAATTGTCAAATCTCTCCTTGATTTTGAAATATCTAGGGAAGAAGTAAAGAGAAAAGTAGCTCTTTTAACAGTAAGATACCTGTAGAATGATTTTAAGATATTCCCGAGTATTGTTAGAGTAGATGGAACCATAAAAGAGAGGGAAAAATGGTTGGAACAAATTGAGAATGGAGTGCTAGTCAAGATTGATGTTGCTATTAGCACTGAAGATACTCTTCCTTTTCTGTAAACAATTGAAATGCTACAAGATGCCAAGGTGCATTTTACTAAGGTGATAACTAAAATTCATCAGTTGGTTATTAGCTAGAACAAGATTCTACCCAAGAGGGATGAAATTTTGGCTTTTAATTGGCCTTCTGAGGATACCTTCTCAGCCTAGGAAGTAGCATCCCTTTCAGAGGATAGTAAAGAAGAAGAAAAATCCTCTGAGGAGGCAACAGATGGTGTTTCCCAAACTCCCTAAAGAAGCAAGCATGGATGTAACACCTGGAAGATGTTGAACTCACCTTGGAATCTATTGCCAGATTTTGGCACTCATCTTTACGATCCATCTCAAAGTTTTGTAACAAGAAAGTTTTTATTTTCATTTTTTGTCTTTTCTGAGGACTCCTTTCTTGTCTTTTCTAAGAGGATCCAAAGATTTTTTGCAATCCTTATTCTATAAAAGGATTACCAGGATCAGTGTAAAAGGACCAAGAACTTGATCAATTTTACTAATAAGTTTCTTGAGTCTGGGATATCGTAGACCATATTTTAGACATTATTTCTATAGAAGAACAATATTTTCTGGTTCAAGTTATTTTCAAAAGGTTGCATTGTAAAGCATTTTGTGAGCATGATATAGTATAGCATTTCAATAAAATCCAAGATTTATATCTCTCCTTGAGTATCTCTATTTGAGTTATGAATTGTTCCAATTCATTGCATGGATAATCTTTGTGTGTATGTTTATATTTCTCAGCTCTGATCCAGGATCAGATTAAATAAGCTTTGAATGTGATATAAATTTTCTAAAGTTTTGCTTAAGGATACACTAGTAAGTAGTGTAAATCTAGGAATCCTTTGATAAAATCCACCATAGGGTGATTAGTATTTTCAAAGGGCAAGAAATCTTTCAAAGTTTAGTATATTTGTTCATGTATAATAGTCTTGCAGTGGAGGTGTATGATGCAGGAGCATCCCAGGGTAGTTGGCTATCCTGCATGTTTGGGAGATTTGATGGTGTTGTGTGGACTTATTTTCATATGTGAGGGGTTTGGTAGAGTTGGATAAACCCACTTGGGTCTTGGGTAATTGGTTTTGATGTATTTAATGGTCTTGGTTTCTCAGCATGGCCTAGAAGGAGCTCGGCCTTGCTTGGGATTTTGGTGTCTATTTCAAGTCATATAGGTAATTTTCCACAAAGAGTTAGAGGCTAAAAATTTCAGGGATTGAAGAGGGCCTATATTTATACCTATGGTTCAAAGCACTAGTTCTAAATCATCCGGACCTAGGAGATATCATGATTTTACTAAGACATCAATTTTGGGAATTTAATTGTTGTTGTTGGCCGACTTGTGGCATTTAATTTCGGTATTTGTATTTAATTTATATTTAGGGCCAACCTGTGGCTTAGATTGGTATAAGTAGGGGTTGTGGGGGAAGTCTTGAGGCATCATTCATCCACCTAAGAGAAGAGGAGGTGGTTGTGGAGTCAGTTTTGAGGAGAGCTAGTAGCTGCGGCTTGGGAAACAAGGAGACTGCTTGGTGGCTTGCGAGCACAAGTTTAGATCTTCCTTGGGGGTTCCTACCAGTGTGTGGATCTGGGCTAGATAGGGTTTGGTTTGGATCTTGTGAGATGTTGTGGAGTTTCTATTGTAATTGTATTGTATTTGGCTGTAACTCGGAAGGCCTTATAGCCGGGCATGTTGGATGAAAATATGATAATTCTATTATGAGTTTTTGCATTGTGTGGATCTAAATCTTTGATTTGTTATTATATTCTATTGTGTGGTTATTTTCTGGGGGTTAGGACATCTCCATCAGGCATTCTCCTGCCTTGCACTACATCAGTGTAGGCCAATGGATAAGACACTGGCTGGTAGTGGAGTTCTTCTCATAGAGATAAGTGTTTGAAAGCATTCTACTGGTATTTCCATCTTTAAGCATAAAATTGTTGAAATTATTTGAAGTTCAGTGATTTGCAAGATAGTTTTACCACCTAGTGATAGTGAAAAATATATGAATGAATGGTCATCATTTAGGTTTCTCTTATCATTCATCTGTTACATTTAAATTGAGTTAGTGATTAGTGAGATAAGTATTGTTTTTACTGGATTAGGAGTACCCTCCTTGGTTTTGTAGATCCAAAAGCGTAGAGGGTAGTCTTGTCCCTAAAATTGGTCCAATCATCTCTAGAGTTAAATATTTGGATCTAACCAATCCTCAAAATTTGTAGATGTATTGGTTGCCTGTTAGAGCATAAAGTCCATTTTGGGAACCAACAAAATGGTGAATCTGCTGGGGAATAGGGATTGGAATACTATGATAAATTTGAATTTTAGATCTCTGGTATTGTAAATTTGAATATCAAATAACATAGGTACAAGTTGAGCTAGAATCCTGGCCTTCTTATTTGTTAGAACCAGCAAAGCACCATTGGAAAACAAAGGAATATTTGCAAGCTTTGGATTAGGTTAGAACCTAAAAATCTCTTTTAGCTTTGCATTTATTTATAGTAATCTTTGTTTTGATTACTTAATAAGTTTTGAATACTTTGATCTACTAAGTGTGTGAAAATATTTCCCAACTTGTGTTGGTGGCTACTCTGAAAGTCTCTGCAGCAGTGCTGAGTAAAGATAATAAGAAAATAAGAAATTGTTTCACATACTTGCAATTATGAGTCAAAGAAACACTAGGGCTTGGAGGAAGGATCACCCAGAAAGTAGGTTAGAAGGTGAACTTCCAAGCACTTCTAGGACTTATCTTCCTAGAAGACATCAAAGTAGTGGTGATATGTCTCAGGCATGGAGACAAAAGAAAAATATGAAAATGAATCACCAATTCACTCATGACCAGGAAGAAAATGCCTCTGAGTATGAGGAGGCAATTGATCTAGGTTTAGGAGCATATGAGGATTTTTATTCTCATAAGGATGATGAAATACATCATAGGAAGATGAACCTAGATGTCAAACCTGAAAAGGAAATCAGGAGGTCAAGAAGTAAGAGCAAGGGCCTGGAAGGGACAAATGATCCAACCCGGGGACCTTCTCCTTCTGAGAGTCCTAAAAATCCTATAAATTAGCAAAGAGATGTTGAGTCTGAAAGTTCACCTTTTGATACTACTCTTCCAGATTCAGAGGATATTTTTGAAGAAATCTATAATTTAGAGAAAGATATCCAGGAACAAATTGTAATTAGGAAGGAGAGGGAAATGGAAAAAGAAACTGAAACAATACAGGCCCAAATTAGGGCAGATTAGCTCAAAAGATAGTTGATGACTTTAAAGGCCATAAACTTTGTAGAAGCCCCCAAGGAAGTTGGTGAACAACCTATTCTCCAACCCATTGCTAAAGTTAGGAAGCCTAAGGATAAACGAAAATAGATTTCAATAGGAATCACAATAAATTGCGCCACAAATGACAAGATCCCAATAGATCCTTTGTCCAAATTGGAAAATGATTTAGAAAGGGCTAGAAGAGAACAAGAGGTTATTGCTAAAGAATAAAAGAAGACAAATATTGAGGCTACCACTTTGGAAATGAAAAAGAAAGTTGATTTTCTTAGACAGTCTTTTACTCCTTCAATTCCAAATAACCCTGTGATGACATCTAATGTTAATGTTGGAAATTCTACTACCCAGGGTGCCATTGTCACACCAGTGACTACTGCAAATGTTGCTAATGTAGCAAATAACAAAGCTTCCACCTCTCAAACAAATGCTTCATTATAAAGAGGAACAGTTCACATTGAAAGGTACAGACAGCTTCTCTTTAACAATATTGCTGGTTATCCTAATTTGATTGCTGCAAAGATTAGAGAGAAATTACCTAAGTTTACTAGAAATAATGTTGTTTCCTATGAAGAGCATCTAAAGAACTTTATTGATATGATTAATGACTATGAAATAGAATATGAAGATGTCATCATGAAGTTGTTTGTTCAATCTTTAACTAAAAATGCAAGAGACTGGTTTAGAGGGCTTCCTTATGATTGTATTGGTTCTTGGGATGATTTTATAAGTTGTTTTAAAGATGAGTACGGTGATAAGAATAATGAGGGTTTTATGTTAAATGAATTTAACAATATAAAGAAAAACCAAAATGAGGATGTCCTAGAATTCAATGTGAGGTTTCAAAAGGCAATGCACAAACTCTTCCAAGTCATGAGATTGGATGAAAAGGTATGTCTAGCAACATATCTAAATGCTTTTGATGCCAAGATGGTATATCTTCTTAGGGATAAGAACCCTAGGACTATCAGAGAAGCTCAAAGATTTGTGCTAAACATTGAAAGCAATAGGAGGGTATCTGGAAAACTAGGAAGAAGAGAGGATCCTAAAACCTCTAGGTTTGGAAAGAAAGAAGTTGATAAACCTACAAATGCAAAGCCTAGGGAAGATGATAAACTCAAGCAGATCCTTAATGCCTTAAAGGATCTGAAGCCAGGGGAAAGTAAAAATAAGTTTCAAGGAAATGATAGACCTCCTCCAAATAATTTCAATAGGCAGCGTAGGATGCAGAACTATCCTTACAATACACAGTGGAAGGATGGAAAGCCTATTGTCCCAAAAAAGAAGGATATGAGGCCAAATGATAGAATCCCTGACCCCTTGCAAAAGAATTTAGTCAATATGACTGGTGAAATTCCATGGTGCACTATGTGCCAATCCCCTCATGATTTAGATTATTGTGTGATTTCTCAGAATATGTCTGAAAGTGTTGAACAAGAAGAGGAGGAAGATGAATCATATGATGATATAGGTTGTGGAATGACCTTTGCTAAATTTTTTGAAGAGGTTGAATCTGATGAAGGAAATGAAAATTAGGATGTGAATCATTCTTAGAACAGAGGAGAGGCTTACCATCAACAAGTTTTTTCCGATGAAGAAGAGGAGGAAATTGAAGATATAAATAACAACTCTGAACAAGTTGAAGAACCTATTGTATTAAGAAGACCCTCTGATGAAGAGATAGCCAAGATTACTGCTGATATGGTCACACAGGCCAAGAGTAATTATGTCCTTAGAAATAGGACTATTAACAAAACATTTGGTAAACCAGCAAGTGTTTTAATGAAATGGGATAAAGAAGATGCAAAGCAGTCAGCCAGAAAAAATAAGGCTACTAATGATGCCAAGAAATTAAAGAAAAAGGGAAATGAAAAGCCTATTGAACCAATCAAGGTTTTTAAGATCAAGGCTAGAACTCCAATGGTTACTACCCCAAATTCCCAACCTGAAAATAAATCAAAGGATAAGGAACAATTGGGTACAACCACACAACCTGAAGTCAAGGATACCCCAAAAGGCAAGATAGACTTATGTATTTTAAATTATGCACCTATTGACATGAATCAGTTATTATCTCAGATCATAGTAAAAGTGCCTTTATTGGAGATGATGAGGATAAATGAACACAAAGGGAAATCCCTCACATGGATAAATGGTGTTCAAACTATAGACATCCAGGAAATAGTAAATACTAGAATGAAGGATCAAGGTCCAACTAAAAAGAAGCACACTGAAGAATTTATTTCAAAAATTCCTCAAATCTATTTGGACACTAATGTTGTAAACACCTCTATGGGAGCTATTGATCCTTTCTTCCTGACATTAGTCATAAATGATAAAATGTTGAAAAATTGCATGATTGACTTAGGAGCCTCAAATACTTTCATGCTTGCTGAAATTATGAGATCAATGGGATTTTAGGTTGATACTCCTGATGGGAGATGCCAGGTAATGGAATCTAGGGAGGTACCAGTAATTGGAACAATAAAAGCCTTACCTTATAGGCTTGTTGCTTGTCCTGAGAAATAGCTGACTATGGGTGTTTTAGTTGTGGATATTCCTCCACAATATGGAATGTTGTTATCAAGAAAATGGAGTGCCACAATGGGAGGTAGCATCTAGTGTGATTTATCTTATGCTACTTTTAATTTCACTGGTAAGAGCATTAAGGTACTCAGGGAAGTTAGAACTCCTCACATGATTGAGGAAGAAGCTAGTGATAATAACATGAATTATTTTTTGGATACTGACATAAATTCCTTTCAAGTACAGAGTAATGATAATGAAGATGAATCTTCTCTATTAGCTCAGGAGGAAAGAAATGTAACAAATCAAAATGATCTTTGGACCATGTACTTTGATGGTGCTTGCTCTAAAGAGGGATCTGGTGTAGGTGTGTTGTTGATTTCCCCCACTAAAAAAACTTTTAAATTTTCATTCACCCTATCATTTACTTGTACAAATAATATTGTAGAGTATGAGGCTTTACTGATAGGATTAAGATTAGCCTCAAAGCACAAGATCAAAAATCTCAAAGTTATTGGAGATTCAGAATTAGTTGTATCTCAGATTAGATCCAAATATGTTTCAAGAAACCAAAGGTTAAAACAATATATGAATGCTATTTGGGATGAGATAGAATAGTTTGATGCTTTCTATATTGATTGGATGGATAAAGGCCATAATAGAATGGTTGATTTATTGGCTAAAATTGCATTAAGACTAGAGGATATCACTTTTGCAAAGATATCTACGGTTGAGATTCAAACTAGGCCATCCATACCAGATAATTATGAAAATTGGTAGGTTTTTGATGATGATCTAGATATTTTAAGATTTTTTCATTATGATGCAAGTTTTTGAGATAAAGAGATAAATTTTGGTGAGTATGTAGAAACATCAGATAATAAGAACTCTCTCCTTGGTAAGGAGATCTTGCAGTTGAAAACAAATAAAGTCCCAAAGGGTTTGGTAGTGTTGGAAAGAGCATTTGATAGCCATGATAGCTCTTCCTAGGCAAAGCTTTTAAGAAAGCCTGAGGGTGTAGAGGAGATAAATTTAGGAACAAAGGAAGCCCCAAAAAATGTATATATTGGGGGAAGCCTAACTCCTAAAATAAAAAAGTCTCTGATAGGTCTTCTTAGAAAGTATAGACATGTCTTTGCTTGGTCTTATGATGATTTAAAGGCATATAGAGAAGACTTGTTCCAACATGAAATTCCTTTGAAGGAAAATACTAAACCTTTTAGACAAAAGTTGAGACCTGTCAATCCTACTTTGACACCAAAAATGTAGGATGAGTTAAAAAAGATGAGTGATGTAGGCATCATTCAACCTTTTAGGCATTCAACATGGGTTTCTAATCTTGTCCCTGTAAGAAAAAAGAATGGAGACATCAGGTTGTGTGTAGACTTTAGAAATCTGAACATAAATTCTTTGAAGGACAATTATGGTTTACCAAACATGGAATCCATGTTACAAAGGGTTACTGGATCTGAATTAATGTCCACGATGGATGGTTTTTTAGGTTACAATCAAGTAGTTGTCAAAGAATCAGAACAGTTCAAAACTCCATTCACTACTCCATGGGGTACTTATGTGTATGTTAGGATGCCTTTTGGTTTAACTAATGCTAGGGCTACCTTTCAAAGAGCCATGGATGTAGCCTTCACAGATTTCATAAACAAATTTCTTGTTGTTTATTAGGATGATTTGACAGCTTATTCAGAAAAGAAGGACCAACATTGTGGTCACTTGAAAAAAATCTTTGTAAGAGCTCTAGAATATGGGGTCTCCCTTAACCCAAGGAAGTGCTCCTTTGGAGTAACAAAAGGTAAGCTTTTGGGACATATTGTATCTAAGGATGGAGTCAAGATTAACCTTGAGAGAGTAGCAGCAATAGACAAGGTACCATTGCCAAAAAGTGTAAAAGGTATCCAATCTTTCTATGGACAGATAAATTTTGTCAGAAGGTTTGTTACAAACTTTGCTGAAATCAGTGTTCCCATCTCTAAAATGCTAAAGAAGAATGCAAAGGTGGAATGGAGTAGTGAGGCCAAGAAATCTTTTTCTGATTTCAAGATGGCTATTAAAAGTACCCCTGTATTAAGATCACCAGATTTCAATAAGCCTGTCGAAATATTTTCTTTTGCTTCTTATCATACTATAGTTGCAGTATTGTTACAGAAGAACTCAGAGGGTTTTGAACATCCCATTTCCTTTTTTAGTAAATCATTGTAGGAAGCTGAGTTAAATTATGATATAAATGAGAAACAGGCCTATGCATCCATCAAAGCTATCAAAAATTTTAGATGTTACTTGGTAGGAGCTATTGGCTCTTGAAATCACTGGATTTCTTCTTAGTGGTTACGGGATGCCAATTGATGGATTCAAAGCCTTTTCTTTAACTTGAATCCATGCACTTTAGGTTAGAAACTAGGGTGGGTGTACCCAATAATTAAAAACTGGCAAATAACTTATGACTACATATTCTAACAACTAACAAGTCTAGGTTAGGATTCTAAACTGAAAATTGAAATAATTGAATTACAACTACACTAACAAAACTGAAATCTATGCACTAATGCTAGTTATGGTTAGAAAGTTAGAATATTAATGTAATAAATAATCAAATGAAATGCGAATTGGAAATTTACAAACTAAGTCCTAAAGATTGATTGAAATGCTTTAAAATTGAAATGAGGGCAAAACCTGGAAACTAGTAAATGAAACAATCAGAAATGTAAAATGCAGTACTGTATATGAGATCAGTGCCTATAACATTGGGCATCAGAGTCCTGACAATTGAAATGTGATAGGAGACAGAAATGAATTCCAAATCATCAATATAGACAACTTTATTGAATTTAACTCTGATGTTTATAGGCCTACCAATCGCGCAATTTAGAAGAGTTTAACTAAAAACATATCCTGGGAGACCAATATTTTCATCAAATATACTGATAATAGAATTCAGATCGATCACATTAAAGGAACTGAAAAGAATTCATCCACACATAAATATAATCAAAATAACTGAATTATAACATTGAAGAATTTAAACTTATCTCATTCTGGCAGCATTACAGTACCGATCAAATTTCATATACCAGCCTTCTAGATTCGCCCATAAAAAATTTAGTCCATAATAGGTGTATATGCCATCAGAAAATTGCTTGAAATATTTTTGCTCATATGAATATTATTATTGTTGTGATAGAATTGTGTGTCTTCCCTTTACAATTTAGTAGGTATAAATATAAATTTCTACGGTTTCCTGTGAAAGGACATGCCCTTTCACATGATCTAATCACACAACTAACCCTAAAATATGTACAATAAACTATTACAATGATTTATTCGGTAAAGTCTTTCCCGTATAATTTATCTTAATTCTAGTATCCCGTACATAATAATATTGATATTTCCTACACACACAAAAAAATACTTATTATTAGTTTATCTTAAATAAATAAAATAAATAATATATATATGATGTTGATCTTATAAGAACCACTTATTATTTATTAATAATTAATTTAAATTAAGTATCATAAAATAAAATATAATTATATTTTATGTCCCAAAAATAATCAAACTATATAGGATCATAATAAGATAAATAAATCATTATGCTCATAATTATCATTTTATTTTGAAAATAAAAATTAATGATCCTACTAAAGAGTAAAACCCATTTAATGCAAAATAGATTTAGCCCTAAAATAAAACCTATCCACTAGTGGGCTAACACATTAAGAGAAAAATAATTACCCTAAAAATATTTCAAAAATAACATGATAATATAATTATAAAAATATGTATGATTAGGGAAACCTAAAATTTAACTTTATAAAGCAACCCTACAACATACATATAAAAAGATTATCTAAAGAATGGTAAAATGAAATTACTAACACCCTAAAATTAAAGTAAAAAAAAAGGTGAAAAATTACATTAAGGGATTTGAGATTAAAAAGAAAAAATGATTAATCATTACTCAAACCCTAATAATACATACAAAATCTAATTTACAAATTATACACAATTAAAGTTTACTAATAATAAAATTTTCTTTCACCCTAAAAATATAAATGTTAACTATATGTGAAAACATGAAAATGAGGAGATGATAAGAAGTTAGGTCACAAAGTAAATAAATTAATCAAATAATAGACTCACTATGTTACATAATTTAAAATTTTTAGGGTAAAATACAAATAATAAAAAATAAGTGATTACAACATGCGAAAATTCTACCCAATAAATAATATTAATTTTAATAATTTACTTTGAAGGAAATATGATTATCTTATATTTATATATTTATTCACACATATACTCTTGAAGAATAACGTAGAGTAGTTGGTAAGGGTAGGGTCAGGTAGATAGGTAGGAAGAGGAATGGGTCGAGAGGTCGAGTGTTCAACTCCCTCTCCTTGTTCTTTTTCCTAAAAATTAGAAAATATATAAATACAAAATATCACAATAATCATATTATTAAATTATAAAAGTGGTTAGGGAAGAGGTAACTCCCTGTGTGAAAAGTGATTTTGATCTCTCACCTACACATACAATTAAAATAAGTAAATACTTTTTCCCTATTACTCTCGAAGAATAATGTAGACTAGTTGGTTAGGGGTGAGGGATTAGGTATGTAGGTAAAACGGTTGGCTCGAGAGGTTGAGTGTTCAACTCCCTCTTGCCGCCTTTTAGCCCAATTATATACATATTTTATTTTTTTAAAATTATTAATATCTAAAAATAAATATGTATAAAATAAGGCATTTTACACCTAATACATGAGAGTGGAAATCATAAATGCAAATGCCTTCTATCTATTTTAATCTTTTATGATAGGAAAGTTATATAAAATTGAAATCAAACATCATACTTCCCTGATGCATTTGCAATTTTAAGACCTGAATTTTCAGGTGTCAACAGGAGCAACTCTAGTTGCATATGTGCCCAGTGCTACTATAAAAGACATCTTGGTTCAACAAGAAGTTTTAGGGAGAAGGTGTAGGTGGATAAATATAATCCAAGAGTTTAATGTTGATATCCAAATCACCAAATTAGTAAGAGGATTGGGGTTAGAAAAACTTATGGCCCAAAGCAATTTGGATGCTAATCACATCAACACTCTTGAAGAAGAACAAAGGCCATACATTTGTGATTTAGATTGTTGTGAATGGTACAAGGATGTCATTGGATACTAGCAAAAGATTTTACTTCCTTCTAATATGGAAGGTCACAAAAGGAGGACTGTCAAATTACATGTTCTAAAATATGTGATGATAAAAGGACAATTATGGTGGAGTAATGAGGGTGTTTTGCTGAAATGTGTTGACCCTCAAAAGGCTAATGATTTGTTGCAAGCAATGCATGAAGGTGTGTGTGGTGGCCATTACATAAGATACTAAGGTCTAGTTTTTGGTGCCCTATTATTTTCAAGGATGCACATTCTTTTGTCAAAAAATGTGATGCTTGTCAGAGATTTTTAGGAAAATTGAAATTCAATGGAAATTTGCCTCTGAGTCCTGTGACTGTGGAAACCCCTTTTCAAAAGTGGGGTATGGATTTCATAGGAGAGATCCCAAACAAATCTATTGGATGACATTCCTATATATTGGTTGCAACTGCTGCCTACTTTACAAAGTGGGTGGAAGCTATTCCCACTAAAAAAGCAACCAGTAAAGTGGTTATTGATTTCCTGATGCAAAATTTGCTGATAAGGTTTGGATGCCCTGAAGTTTTAGTTGTTGACAATGCTTTGTGTTTTAGATCTTAAGAATTTGTTAGCTTTTGTTTGCAATATGGTATAAAGATTTCATACTCTACTCCCTACCATCCTCAAGGAAATGGTTAGGCTGAATCAAGTAACAAAAGTTTGATAAAATTTTTGAAGAGTCTTAGATGCAAACAAGAAGGCATGGGATTCAAAACTACAGCTAGCTCTGTGGGCTGACAGAGTGACAATCAAGAAGGTTATAGGATGTGCTCCTTTTGATTTAGTATATGGTATCCATGCCAGGTTACCACAAAATAATTTGTTGCAAATGTACAAGTTCATCTAGTTGTATGATGATGATCAAGATGATGAAATGAAGATCAGATTACAAGACCTTATACAACTAGATGAATCAAGGAGGGAAGCATATGATACAAATTTAAGATCTCAGCTCAGGTATAAGAATTTTTATGAGAGAAAAACTATAGTCAGAAGTTTTCAAGATAATGATTTGGTCCTGATGTGGAATGCCGGGCTTGAAGACAACGGTAAACACAACAAATTTGACCCTATTTGGTTGGGACCATATTTGATCAGTCAAAGATGGGGACCTGATTCATACATTCTGAAGGACTTGATTAGAAACAAAATGGAATTGCTAGTTCATGGACAATTCCTCAAGTTGTACTTTTCTTAGGGTACTCTCATTATCCATAAACAGTAGCTAGTTTCCCTTTCCCAATTGTGTGTTTTTTTCCAATTGTGTGAGTAGGTTAGTTGTTTTGTTTCGGTAGATGGTCCACTTATCCTAGAGATTCTAAATTCTTGTTATGCCTGCAAGAGGCATACATCCCCAGACAGAGCCACTGTTGGCACTTCAAATTTTGAGTACATGAGTCTTGTGAAATTTTTATAAATTTGAAGTGTGTATAGATGTTCATGAAAGTATGATAATTTTTCTATAAAAAACCCATAAAAGATCCTGCAAAATTATCTATACTTCCTCAGTATCCAATGAGCCCTAATTAAGAGTTAAACCTGAGAAAAACCCTAAGTATATGCCATTTTCAAAAAATAAGCCCTAGGTCACTTTGTTTTAAATCTATTTGAGCGTTACCTTTTTTTTCACTTAAAATCTCAAAAGTGCACATGCGTAAAGTTTTCCTAAGTTTTAGCGACTAGCGATTTTAATTTTTCCTAAGTCTAGTGGCTATAATATATCCTAAGTCCTAAATACCTTATCTTCTAATGTTTCAGCTTTCATTTAGCTTGGTATCTTTAAAGAAGATCTAATGGTAGTCGTATAGTCACAAGGAATCTTATAGACCTATGTGATCATGCACCTAACCGTCGATCTTATAGTAAAGCTTCATGCGGAAACAAAGTGGGACTAGTGTCAGAAGAATCTTCAAAGATGAAAGCAATAAAGAAGATCCGATGGTTGTCATATAATCGCATAGAATCTTAGAGACCTATGTGATCATGCAACTAACCGTCGATGTTTCATCAAGCTCATTGTAATTCTTAGGTGGGACCATGGATAGGTGTACATGACTGGCAGTTTCTCATTGGTTAAAAACAATTGGACCAATATCAGTTTTTGCATATGGTTTTTCTTGATTGGTCGATAGTACTTGTTGATGTGGAGGATGTCAGCAAACACCAGTGCTCAGAAAGAAAGAAATTACATGACAACTTGCCAGCTATTGCAAGCATGGATTATCTTTACTAACAAAAGTAAAGTGGGACTAGGGACTTAAGGAATAGATGACGGCAGGTGAATGCTAACGGTTTGTCGCATGGTCACATGAGCTTTTTTCAAGCTATGCAATCATGCAACTAAAGTTTTGTTTTAACAGTAAAATTTATAAGGGATTTGTCGCCAATGAAGGAATTAACATGATGGCTTGTCATATGGTCACATGAGCTTCTTTCGAGCTATGCAATCATGCAAAAAACCATTGGATTATTTGCCAAGTGAAAATCAATGGTCAAAATTTAAATTTTAAAAGAAGTGGGTGAAAGGTTCAGACAAGTGACAGTTCATTTCCCAGAAAATTAATAGCGACATCATGCGAAGTAAATTACTGAAATAATTATGGATCGATTTTGAGTATGTCAAAATCTCTGCTTCCTCAAAAAGCCACAAGGAGATAAAAATTTGTAGAGCGTTTGGTGAGTAGAATTGCAGAAACCGATTGTTGTTTTTAGAGGGATTTTGAAGAAAAGGTTGGTTCTTCCTGCACTTGCGTGTTCTATTAAGAAGTATTTCTTTGTTACTATGTTCTTTTGCACCCAATATACTTAAGCTATAATCCCTAGAAATCCCACATAGGAAAGAGCTTTCTGGTGAAACCAATTATCTTAAGAGGGGTCTGTATGAGGACTTATTGCAAATTTTTCCTCGTTCAATAGTAAATTTGGTAGAGGTCAAATAGCTAACACCAAAGGAACCTAGGGTAAACGTGATGGATGGGTTGTATGATACAAGAAATTATATCAGGGATGCTAGGATTGGTTTTCTTAATGGAAGTGGCACTTCTGACTTCACTGGGCTGACATTATTTACAGTAGGATTCAACCAGAGAAATATCCCTGTTCCTGCCTGTAATGTATGGGAAAATGATGTAGGCAAGCTTGTGGTACCTGGTGTCTTCTTATATGTAGACCTAATGATTGAAGTTGCAAAAAACTATGACCCTATTACTAAAGAGATTAGGGGTTTTAGAGGGAAAAAGCTATTAACAATCTCTGCTGAGGAAATCAGAATAGTTTTTAGACTAAGTGACCCCTCACCTAACCTAGAACTGATTGACTTTAAAGAATTAAGAGAGGTGTATGATGCATAGAGACATCTCCTTAGAATTGGTCCTGTAAAATATTTCTGCACTCAAATTGGAAAGATGATTGTTAAAGGACTAGGTGCACAGGAGCCATTCAAAATGGAGTATTTTGATGTACTAGCGAGAGGTCCCTATTGGTCATTATGTCAAGTTTTTGGGAAAGATGAAAATGATAAAATGATAGATAGATTTGAAGGGACTACTCCAGAATAGGGGAGATAATTGGTAAAGAATGCAGGAGTACTTGTCCTCCTTGAATGGGACATAGCTGATGCAATAGTCCTTGATGTAGTTAGAAAAAAAACTACACCTATGTACAAGACCAAGGAAGAGGAAGAAAAAGATATCAAAGGAGTTTCTTTTAGTAATGACCATCAAGCTTTGGTCATATGTTCATTAAAGAGAGATGAGAAAAACAAAGGAAAGCAAATAATTAAGGATAGTCTCTCTGGTGGTCTCATAGTCAAGAGGGTTTTGGACACATCAACAATAGAAGCATCAAGTATGGTGGTAGCCATAGCTCACCTTGCAAAAAAGGTGGTAGAAAGGGAAGCAAAAGAGAAGGAGGAACTCACAAGAAAATTTGAAGAAATGTTGAGGGCGTATGGAGATTTGAAACAAGGATTGTTTGAGAAAGATAAAATAATTGCAGATTTGAAGAAGAGGTTGCGGGAGGAAAGCTCAATCCAAGCACCACAATTGTTGCAACTACCTTCTTCCACTACTAGTCCTTCCTCCTCAAGCCCCATTATTGAGTTTCCCATGTCTCCTCATCCCCCTTCCTTAAGCAGTGAAGATATAGAATAGAGAGAACAATAGAAATCTGAAAAGAGAATAAAGGATGCCATTCAACACTTTTTTAGGAATGTAAAGCCTAGAGAAGTTTATAAACATGCAGGGTAGTTATCTAACATTTTGCTTTCTTTTAGAAAAGAAGAAGATACTATGGGTAAAATTTTGAATGACTGGGTGCCTAGGGAAAATGTTTTGAAGACATTTCTTAAATCAATTAAAGATCATAGTACTGTGTGCCCCCAATTGGCAATTTAAAATTGTCAAATCTCTCCTTGATTTTGAAATATCTAGGGAAGAAGTAAAGAGAGAAGCAACTCTTTTAAGAGTAAGATACCTGCAAAATGATTTTCAGATATTCCTGGGTATTGTTAGAGTAGACGGAGCCATAAAAGAGAATGGAGTGTCGGTCAAGATTGATGCTGCTATTAGCACTGAAGATACTCTTCCTTTTGGGAAAATAATTGAAATGCTACAAGATGCCAGGGTGCATTTTACTAAGGTTATAACTAAAATTCATTAGTTGGTTATTAGCTGGAACAAGATTCTACCCAAGAGGGATGAAATTTTGGCTTTTAATTGGCCTTCTAAGGATACCTTCTTAGCCTGGGAAGTAGTGTCCCTTTCAGAGGATAGTAAAGAAGAAGAAACATCCTCTGAGGAGGCAACAGATGGTATTGCCCCAACTCCCTAAAGAATCAAGCGTGGATGTAACACCTAGCAGATGTTGAACTGACCTTGGAAGCTATTGCTAGATTTTGGCACTCATCTTTATGATCCATCTCAAAGTTTTGTAACAAGAAAGTTTTTATTTTCATTTTTTGTCTTTTCCAAGGACTCCTTTCTTGTCTTTTCTTGGAGGATTCGAAGCTTGTTTGCAATCCTTATTCTATAAAATGATTACCAGGATCATTGTAAAAGGACCGAGAACTTGATCAATTTTACTATAAGTTTCTTGAGTCTGGGATATCATAGAATGTATTTTAGACATTATTTCTATAGAAGAACAATATTTTTTGGTTCAACTTATTTTCAGAAGGTTGCATTGTAAAGCATTTTGTGAGCATGATATAGTATAGCATTTGAATAAAATCCAAGATTTATATCTCTCCTTGAGTATCTCTATTTGAGTTATGAATTGTTCCAATTCATTGCATGGATAATCTTTGTGTGTATGTTTATATTTCTTAGCTCTGATCCAAGATCAGATTAAATAAGCTTTGAATGTGACATAAATTTTCTAAAGTTTTGCTTAAGGATACACCAGTACGTAGTGTGAATCTAGGAATCCTTTGATAAAATCCACCATAGGGTGATTAGTATTTTCAAAGGGCAAGAAATATTTCAAAGTTCAGTATATTTGTTCATGTATAATAGTCTTGCAGTGGAGGTGTAGTCCAATGGATAAGACATTGGCCGGCAGTGGAGTTCTTCTCATAGAGATAAGTGTTTGAAAGGATTCTACTGGTATTTCCATCTTTAAGCATAAAATTGTTGAAATTCTTTGAAGTTCAGTGATTTACAGGATAGTTTTACCACCTAGTGATAGTGAAAAATCTATGAATGAATGGTCATCATTTAGGTTTGTCTTATCATTCATCTATTACGTTTAAATCGGGTCTGTGATTAGTGAGATAAGTATTGTTTTTACTAGATTAGGAGCACCCTCCTTGATTTTGCAGAGCTAGAAGTGCATAGGGTAGTCTTGTCCCTACAGTTGGTCCAATCATCTCTAGAGTTAAATATTTGGATCTAACCAATCCTCAAAATTTGTAGATGTATTGGTTTCCTGTTAGAGCATAAAGTCCATTTTGGGAACCAACAAAATGGTGACTCTGTTGGGGAATAGGGATTGGAATACTATGATAAATTTGAATTTTAGATCTCTAGTATTGTAAATTTGAATATCAAATAACATAGGTACAAGTTGAGCTACACTCCTGGCCTTCTTATTTGTTAGAACTAGTAAAGCACCATTGGAAAATAGAGGAATATTTTAAAGCTTTGGATTAGGTCAAAACCTAAAAATCTCTTTTAGCTTTGCATTTATTTATAGTAATCTTTGTTTTGATTACTTAATAAGTTTTGAATACTTTGATCTACTAAGTGTGTGAAAATATTTCCCAACTTGTGTTGGTGGTGACTCTGAAAGTCTCTGCAGCAGTGCTAAGTAAAGATAATAAGAAAATAAGAAATTGTTTCACATACTTGTAATTATGAGTCAAAGAAACACTAGGGCTTGGAGGAAGGATCACCCAGAAAGTAGGTTAGAAGGTGAACTTCCATGCACTTCTAGGACTTATCTTCCTAGAAGACATCAAAGTAGTGGTGATATGTCTCAGGCATGGAGACAAAAGAAAAATATGAAAATGAATCACCAATTCACTCATGACCAGGAAGAAAATGCCTCTGAGTATGAGGAGGCAATTGATCTGGGTTTAGGAGCATATGAGGATTTTTATTCTCATAAGGATGATGAAATGCATCATAGGAAGATGAACCTAGATGTAGAACCTGAAAAGGAAATCAGGAGGTCAAGAAGTAAGAGCAGGGGCTTGGAAGGGAGAAATGATCCAACCCGGGGACCTTCTCCTTCTGAGAGTAGGGGCTTGGAAGGGAGAAATGATCCAACCCGGGGACCTTCTCCTTCTGAGAGTCCTAAAAATCCTAGAAATTAGCAAAGAGATGTTGAGTCTGAAATTTCACCTTCTGATACTACTCTTCTAGATTCAGAGGATATTTTTGAAGAAATCTATAATTTAGAGAAAGATATCTAGGAACAAATTGCAATTAGGAAGAAGAGGGAAATTGAAAAAGAAACCGAAACAAGATAGGCCCAAATTAGGGAAGATTATCTCAAAAGATAGTTGATGACTTTAAAGGCCATAAACTTTGTAGAAGCCCCCAAGGAAGTTGGTGAATAGCCTATTCTTTGACCCATTGCTAAAGTTAGGAAGCCTAAGGATAAAGGAAAGCAGATTTCAATAGGAATCACAATAAATGGCACCACAAATGACAAGATCCTAGTAGATCCTTTGTCCAAATTGGAAAATGATTTAGAAAGGGCTAGAAGAGAACAAGAGGTTATTGCTAAAGAATTAGAGAAGGCAGAAATTGAGGCTACCACTTTGGAAATGAAAAAGAAAGTTGATTTTCTTAGACAGTCTTTTACTCCTTCAATTCCAAATAACCCTATGATGACATGTAATGTTAATGTTGGAAATTCTACTACCCAGGGTGCCATTGTCACACCAGTGACTACTAAAGACATTGCTAATGCAAAACATAACAAAGCTTCCACCTCTCAAACAAATGCTTCATTACAAAGAGGAATAGTTCACATTAAAAGGTAGAGACAAATTCTCTTTAACAATATTGTTGGTTATCCTAATTTGATTCCGACAAAGATTAGAGAGAAATTACCTAAGTTTACTAGAAATAATGTTGTTTCCTATGAAGAGCATCTAAAGAAGTTTATTGATATGATTGATGACTATGAAATAGAATATGAAGATGTCATCATGAAATGTTTGTTTAATCTTTAATTGAAGATGCAAGAGACTGGTTCAGAGGGCTTCCTTATGATTGTATTGGTTCTTGGGATGATTTTATAAATTGTTTTAAAGATCAGTACAGTGATAAGACTAATGAGGGTTTTATGTTAAATGAATTTAACAATATAAAGAAAAACCAGAATGCAAAAGTCCTAGAATTCAATGAGAGGTTTAAAAAGGCAATGCACAAACTCTTCCAAGTCATGAGATTGGATGAAAAGGTATGTCTAGCAACATATCTAAATTATTTTGATGCCAAGATGGGATATCTTCTTAGGGATAAGAATCCTAGGACTATCAGAGAAGCTGAAAGATTTGCAGTAAACATTGAAAGCATTAGGAGGATATCTAGAAAACTAGGAAGAAGAGAGGATCCTAAAACCTCTAGGTTTGGAAAGAAAGAAGTTGATAAACCTACAAATGTAAAACCTAGGGAAGATGATAACCTCAAGTAGATCCTTAATGGATTAAAGGATCTAAAACCATTGGAAAGTAAAAATAAGTTTCAAGGAAATGATAGACCTCCTCCAAATAATTTCAATAGGCAGCGTAAGATGCAAAACTATCCTTACAATACACAGTGGAAGGATGGAAAGCCTATTGTCCCAGAAAAGAAGGATATGAGGCCAAATGATGGAACCCTTGATTCCTTGCAAAAGCATTCAGTCAATATGACTGGTGAAATTCCATGGTGCACTGTGTGCCAATCCCCTCATGATTCAAATTATTGTGTGATTTCTCAGAATATGTCTGAAAGTGTTGAACAAGAAGAGGAGGAAGATGAATCATATGATGACAGAGGTTGTGGAATGACCTTTGCTAAATTTTTTGAAGAGGTTGACTCTGATGAAGAAAATGAAAATTAGGATGTGAATCATTCTTAGAACAGAGGAGAGGCTTACCATCAACATGTTTTTTCCGATGAAGAAGAGGAGGAAATTAAAGATATAAATAACAACTCTAAACAAGTTGAAGAACCTATTGTATTAAGAAGACCCTCTAATGAAGAGATAGCCCAAATTATTACTGATATGGTGACACAAGCCAAGATTAATTATGTCCTTAGAAATAGGACTGTTGACAAAACATTTTGTAAACCAGCAGGCATTTTTATCAAATGGGATAAAGAAGATGCAAAAGAGAACCAGAAGATTATAGATCTTTTGTTTATATAGAGGAAGGAGAGGCAAATGAAAAACTTGCACTTGATGCAGAATCTTGGGTAAGCAATGCCAAGCATCAGGAAAATAATGCCGAGAGAGAAGAAGAACGCACCAAGTGACAAGAGGAAGCTGCAAATTATCAGGAAGAGGTTGTCAAGCATTCAAAAGTTGAATTTGACAATCTTGTTGGTGAACCTGAAGAGAAAGATGAAAGGAGAGCATAACTTGTTTTGGCACAATATGTAAGGAGACATCACAAGCCTGAACAAATCATTGTAGACAAAGATACTGTAGTTCTAAGTAGGAGCAAGACAAGAGATCCTACATGTTTACTATGTGAATTCAAGCCTAAGACAACAAGGGAGGCATTAGAAAATGAAGACTGGATACAAGCAATGAATGAGGAGATAGACCAGATAGAGAACAATGATACCTAGACTCTGGTGCCGAGACCAAAAAATAAAAATGTCATTGGAACAAAATGGGTGTTTTGAAACAAGCTGAATGAGCATGGTCAAATCATAAGAAACAAAGCTAGGCTGGTATGCAAAGGCTACGCACAAGAATAAGGAATAGATTATGGGGAGACATTTTCCCCTATAGCTAGATTGGAAGGAGTAAGAACCTTACTTGGTATGGATCAAGAAATTGTTGGTAGGCATGAAAGAAGAGATCACTGAACTAGTTGTCATCTACTGTGCCAACACAAGTTCTATCAACATCTCTAAGAATCCAATGATGCACACAATGACCAAACACATTTCCATCAAGTATCATTACTTGAGGGAACTGGTACAAGATAAAGAGGTCTGAATGGAATATGTGAATACAAAGGAACAACTAGTAGACATATTCGCTAAAGATTTACCTAAAGAAGCTCATGAATATCTGAGAGGTCAATTAGGGGTTCTTCCCCTAACTGATGTTGCCTAGTCAAGCTAGGAGCACTGCATCAAATGTGTTGCAAAGAGTATCTAAAAAATTGATGCAAAGATAGGTCACACATTAGGAGTAGCCTAGAGTTGTGAAAAGTACAAAAAAGCCAAGAATTAGTCATAAACAAAGATGACAGAGGGAGAAATATTGTTACTGAACTAAAAAAATGATATCTACATCTGTAGGATGTCTATTTTAGTTACTGCTTTGACATTTTTGTCAAAGAGGGAGATGATCACATATGAATACAGATGGTGAGATTTCATGGAAGATCAAGTAAGAGGGAGAGATTCAATGGATGGTCATATAAGCATGGCTAATTGATTCTATATCAGAATGAAGCTAAGGATATTATAAATATTTCTGATGGATAGATAAGTTTTGGATTGGTTGGTGATTCATGTGTTATTATTATGGTGTTTCCATCAATGCCAAAGAGGGAGATTGTTGGAAATTACAATTGAAGTAATTATTGTACTGTCATTGATGTCAAACCTTAACTAGTAAGACTGTTGCTATCTAAGAAAGTAATATATCTATTTGATTATTGTGAAGGGGATAGGCAAGGTAGGTAACAATAGCACCTAAGGAAAGGTTGAGTTATCTTGATACTTCAATGAGTACTTGATTATGTGGAAAAATGATAAGATAATGTATTTTTTATCTAAGTAAGAATGAAGATTAAATTGGTAGGCTTAACCAAGAAAAAGTGAAGAAATCTAGTTTAAGCTGAGTGATGTTAGTGTCGACCGAGCTAGTATATGCCAAGTAAATTTAGTGTTGATTGAACATCTGTTAATTTTTGAGGAAGATAGTATTAGTCAAGGAAATAGTTTTTGAGGTGACCGAGCTTTCTAATGAAGACCAAGGAGTTGAACACTATATTTGTAATGCCCCACCAGGTAACCCAAGAGAATTTAACCTAAAACATGCTACTATGTTTGGTGAACAATTTTTTTTTCTAAAGTTAACAAACAAGATAAACAACAGTGTAGAAGTAATTACCATTTACTCACATTGAAATAACATACATCATAGATTACAAGACTCAAAGGTTCCATGACGTAGAGTTACTTAAGAACAAACAAACCTAAAGAACTAACATCAACAAAAGATTCCATAACTTATAAATTACAATTACATGGTAACAATAAATATGATTCTCATGGACTTCCATGATATCCAAATAAACTGACATCCACTGCACATGTTGTAGGATATGTAGTAATAAAACTAACATAAAAGTACAATGACCAAATTAGGTATCACATGTGATACACTAATACAGGATTGCAAATAATGAGATAAGAAAGAAGCATCAATGAAATATCATAAGGAAACCAACTACAGGACCACCATCAAGCACTGGCACCAGGACATCGAATCTCAAATGGTAAAGAATCACTACCACCTGTCCATGTAGAACCACAAAGGCCTACCCCACCGTGCTGAGGAGATAATCACAATCCCCAATCAGAATAACCAATACAAAACAAGGATAAAACTCTAAGCAAAAGGATCCTGAAAAGCACTCTAACTCAAGATACACATGATAAAGATATAGGTACAACTCACTAAACCAGAGGCAACCAACACATGTAGAATAACTAGACTATGCATAGGAAGGTGTCATCATGTACGTCTAACCCTTGAGTTTTGTCCTGGTAATCTCTCTGGATCCTGACAACCAAGTGACCATACACGGTATCAATGACCTCTCATACTGAAGAAGTCATCAACTATGCCAACTCATCCCTTAAAAGGGGGCTAGTCATCTTCTCAACTCCACCTTAGTCTGTACTAGCACTCAAGCATGGGTGAGGACTAGTACAGAGATTTGGAATTGTGATCTTGTGTAGCAGAGAGTGTGGTTTTGGCACAGTGTGAAGGAGGTAATATATTTCATATTATTTTGTTGAATAATTCTAAGATCTTTTGGACAATGGGTTCATAGATCTTGCCTTGAAGCTGTTTGGGCTGTGGGTCCTTCTGTCTTCCATAAACTCTTAACCAGGTTAGAATCTTTTAATAGGGATTCAAAATCTCCTAACAGGGATTTATATATACTGAATGTATTTCATAAAACTCCTAACAGGGTCCATCCTCTAACAAAGAACTTTCATATTAGTGCATCATTTTGTGGGCATCATTCCCACCAGGGTTTACTCTTTTCAAGAGATTCCCTAGTCAACATATCTTGTGTTATTGTGAAATTGTGTATGGTTATCTTTCTATGGTTGATTAGTACATTAATTATATTGTTTAAAGTAGTTGAATGGTTAAATTATTAGATAAATGATTCACCCCCCCCCCTCTTAGTTATCTTGGGGATCTTTACTTTCTAACAATTGGTATCAGAGCCAGGTTCTTGAAAAGTTTAACAACTTAAGGAGATCCATGGCGAATTTTAGGAAAGAAAGCCCTAAGTTTGATGGAGTAAATTTTGACAGCTGGAAAGAAAAGATGAAGACACATCTATTGTGTTTAGGACCAAGTTATTGGTTGATTACAAAGAATGAGAAGACTATCATTGAGGAAGACAATCTAGAGGCAGGAACTAAAGATGAACTAGATCTATTCATGTGTAACATACTTGCAAGAGAAGCACTTTTGTCAGCACTACCAGAGAATGAATATAGTCAGGTAAGATGTTTGAAAACATCTCATGCAATTTGGAAAGCTTTACATTCTACTTTTGAAGGTGATGAACATGCAAAGAAGGCTAGATTACATAATTGGATTTGTGCATTTGAAGATATCAGAATGATGGAAGATGAATCTATTAGAAGCTATATTGGTAGGATGTCTGAGATTGTAATAGGAATAAAGTCTTGTGGAGGTGATAAGATAGAGAATGAAGTGATATGGAAAATTCTGAGAAATTTGACACCAGTATTCAAGCAGACAACACAGATGATTGAACAAGTGATACCTTGTACATCGAACTTTTCAAGAGAGACTCTTCTTGGAAGATTAGAAATAGCAGAGATGAATTTGAGATTATCAGGAGAGCTACCTAGAATGGAGACAACATTCAGTGCTCTTAACATTAGACCTACAAGAAGAACTAGTGTGAATGGAGATTATGCCAGTAGTAGTAGATCTAAATATGAGGAAGATAAGAAGATTGAAGAAGGTATTGCATTACTTGTAAAAAGAGAACCAGATGGTAAGAAAATCTTTAAATGTTGGACTTGTCAAGAATATGGTCATTTTGCATCTAAATGTCCTAAAAGAGTTAAGAAGTATAGAAGCAACTTTAAACCTAGGAGATCTAAAGAATGTTATTATGCAAATGATGAAGATCTTGAAGCAGGAATTGAAAGACATTTAAGTGACAATGATAATGATAACTTTGAGGAAATAGGATTTGTAGCAATTAAAGAAGAAAGTTTTGAATTTGATGAAAGGGAAGAAAAAGCATTAGTTTCTCAAGTTGAAAAGAAATCAGATTGGATTATAGACAGTGGTTGTTCACATCATATGACTGGAGATAAAAGAAAGTTTGTTAAGTTAGATTATTATGATGGAGGAATTGTTAGAGTTGGTAATATTGCACCTTGTTTGATTAAGGGTATAGGATCTATTACTCTTGATGGAAAGACTAACACTGATGATGTTTACTTTGTTGATGGATTGAGACATAATCTACTAAGTGTTGGAAAATTGGTTGTGATGAAGGGTGCTCCCCTTAATACCACAAACACATAACAGAAATAGAGAAACAACAACAATAATATGCAAGAATAGAAAATTGGCTTCTTATTATCTCCACAAATGTGGAATTACAAACTTTCAAAATTACAATATGCAAAGCCACATGGGCATTCCCTTACAATATTCTGTAGGACAAAGCCTCGAACTATTACCCAGATCTATTACCCAGAACTATTCTGAACTGCCTAAGACAATAATACAGCCTTCCTTATATATGCAATTTTCCACCGCCTGGGAAGGTTCCAGAATTTTAGCCAATAAGGCTGACCAAACTTAGAATTATTTTATTTTACATTTTATTACATCATAGTCCGCTCAAGATAACCTTTGAAACCCGAACAGAAATTTTGAAGAAAATTATTTTCTGCCATTTCAGGTGGCCCAACTTCTGAAGACCATAAGTCATCACCAGTTGACCCGATTGGCTATTATAACCCCATTTCAAAAATGCCACGAAGCGCTCTACAAGCTTGACCTATGCAAGCACCCATCACCCAAATTTGTGACCTCATCCGGGGCCTATAAAGCCTTCAAAACTAAGTTCAAAGTTTCTGTACCCTGCTGCCAATACCGAAAATCTTCAATATCTTCAAAACTACACCTGATCTAGCCATGAAACTTTGCTGGCAGACTTATATGACCAAAATGAACCTCCAAGAAAGAAATCAGATCATTCTGAGCACATACAAAAATTACCAAAAATAGTAACTTTCCATAAATAGCAGCTCTGCACAAGATAGCCCTTATTGAATACAAAAATAGAAATATTTTTGGGTGATGCAAGATTGCTCTTACACCTAGGATGCTCCTACATCAGACACCCAGGGTAATTTGAGAAGTGACCCTGGCACGACTCAGGTGTGCAGAGGAAAACCAAGACGGTTAACTTCCTCTTTTGTTAGCCATGATGAATCTTCAACAGGTCGTCCTTTCCATTTGACCAAATACTCTTCATATGTCTATTCCTTGTGCTTCTACCAACACGACTGTCCAGTATGTCTTCAATCTCCTTGATATCTGAACTGGTTGCTAGAATATTCCACTGTGCTGCTGCAACCTCATCTTCAACACCTCCTTCATGATACTCTGTCAAATATGAAATGTTAAACACTAGTGAAATATTCAGCCCAGTAGGCAATTCTACCTCATATGCATTTCCTGAATCATGCTTCTTCAGTATCTTACATGGTCCAAACTTCTTCATTTTCAACTTGTTATATATACCAACCGGAAACCGCTCCTTCCGCAAATGAACCATGAATTCATCTCCAACCTGAAATTCCTTATGCCTCCTTTTCACATCTACCTTAGCCTTATACTTTGCATTCATCTTGGCAATATGCTTCCTCACCTCCTCATGGATGTTCTTCAAATGTTCTGCAAAATCCTCAGCTTCAGCACTACTTATTTCTCCTTTATCTATCTTCCTCAATTCAGATGCATTTTTTGGACTACTTCCATATACAATCTAGAATGGTGATTTACCAGTGCTCCTATTGACAGAATTATTGTATGCAAATTCTGCCTGTGGTAAAATCAAATCCCATCCTGTTGGCTTATCTCCAACCAAACATCTCAGCAAATTTCCCAAACTTCTATTCACCACCTCTGTCTGTCCATCAGTCTGTGGATGATGTGATGAGCTGAACTTCAAATCTATCTTCAACTTCTTCCACAATGTCTGCCAAAAATATCCAACAAACTTAGTATCTCGATCTGAAACTATGGTCTTTGGCAAACCATGTAGTCTCACCACTTCTCTGAAAAATAATCCTGCTACATGAACAGCATCATTAGTCTTCTTGCAGGGAATGAAATGTGCCATCTTCAAAAATCTGTCAACCACCACAAAAATTGAATCATGTCCCCGCTAAGTCCTCGGTAAACCAAGAACAAAGTCCATACTGATATCCTCCCAAGGCTTCTCTGGTACAGGTAATGGCTGATACAACCCTATATTCTGCTTCACTCCTTTCGCCATCTGACATACTCTGCAACTCTGTACAAATTTCTTCACATCTTGCTGCAATTGTGGCCAATAATAATTCTCACTAACCAAAGAAAGAGTTTTGTCACAACCAAAATGTCCAGCCAATCCTCCACTATGCTTCTCCTTGATGAGATTCTCCCTCATAGAACTTCGTGGAATGCACAACTGACTCCCTTTGAATAGCATATCATCCTGGATGATGAAATCCAACCATTTTGTCCTGTCTAGAGTAACAGGTTTTGTACAAGCTTTCCAAGCTTCACCAAAATCAGGATCCTCTGGATACAAATTCTTGAGTTCCTTGAACCCAACCACCTCAATCTGCATCTCTGTCAGCAATAGTTGCCTTCTGCTAAGAGCATCTTCAACCCTGTTAGACTTTCCACTTCTGTGTTTCAAAACAAATGTATAACTCTGCAAAAACTCAACCCATTTCAAATGCCTTTGATTCAATTTTCCTTGACTATTCAAATATTGCAAAGCTTGATGATCAGTATACAAAACAAACTCCTTAGGAAGTAGATAATGTCTCCACTTCTTTAATGCCTGAACTATAGCATAAAATTCCTGATCATAAACAAAATACTTCCTCTTGGCATCATTTAACTTCTCACTGAAATACGCAACAGGTTTACCTTCTTGGCTCATAATAGCTCCTATTGCAGTACCACTAGCATCACAATCTACTTGAAACACCTTATTAAAATCTGGAAGGGCTAAAATAGGTTGTTCTGTAACTTTTTGTTTCAAAAATTGAAAACTCTTTTCTGCCCCTTTAGTCACTTAAACTCTTTTTTATCTCCTCTCATTTTTTCAGTCAAGGGACCACAAATACTGCTAAAATTTTTGATAAACTTTTTGTAAAAACTAGCTAGACCATGAAAAGATCTTACCTTAGTAGCACTCCTTGGATTAGGCCATTCAATGATAGCTTGTACCTTCTCTGGGTCCATTTTTAGACCTTCTACTGAGACTACAAATTCCAAATACACTAACTCTTTCTTCACAAAACTGCACTTCTTCAAATTAATCAACAGTTTCTCATCTCTCAACTTCTCAAACACCATACGGATATGCATCATATGTTCCTCCAATGTCTTGCTAAAAATCAAAATATCATCTAGGTAAACAATGACAAACTTACCCAGAAATTCTTTCAGAACCTCGTTCATGAGCCGCATGAAAGTGCTCGGTGCATTGGTTAGCCCAAAAGGCATGACTAACCACTCATATAGTCCTTCCTTTGTCTTGAAGGCAGTCTTCCATTCATCTTCTTCTTTGATCCGAATCTGATGATATCCACTCTTCAGATCTATCTTTGAGAAATACACAGCTCCACTCAAACAATCCATAATATCAGCCATTTGTGGCAATGGAAACCTGTACTTGATTGTGATCTTATTTATTGCCCTAGAATATATACACATCCTTCATTCTCCATTCTTCTTTGGTGCTAATACCGCTGGTACAGCATAGGGACTCAGGCTCTCACGGATCAATCCTTTCTGTAACAGTTCATGTACTTGTCTGTTCAACTCCTCACTTTCTGCAGGTGTCATTCTGTGTGCTACCTTATTCAGAAAACTCACTCCTAGAATCAAGTCCATCTGATGACTGATCTTCCTGACTGGTGGTAATCCATCAAGCATGTTATCGGATACAATATCCTGAAACTCATTCAACAAATCTACAACTTCTACAGGGACATCTTCTACTTCCTCTTTACCAGCTTTTGGAATTAAAGCAAAACATACATGCTCATGCCTCATACCATCTAAGAAATTTCTTCCATCAACAAAAGTTATCCTTGCATTACCACATACCTTTTCTTCAGTCTCCTTCAATGGTTTTAGCTTATGTCGCACTCTATCCTTTGTTAGGGAATAGGTATTCGCACGACCATCATGTACAGCACATTTGTCAAACAGCCATGGTCTACCCAACAACATATGACATACATCCATAGATATGATATCACACAATACCTCATCTTGGTATCCGCCAATCTTGAACTTTACCAGGCACTGTTCACTGACCATGACCTTGTGGTCATCCTGCACCCAAGCAATCCGATATGGATGTGGGTGTTTCTGTCTCTTGAGCTTCAACTTTGTCACCATCTCTTCTGACACCAAATTGTCAGTGCTTCCACTATCGATAATCACATCACAACATTTACCCTCAAACTTTCATCTAGTGCGAAATAGGCTCCTCCTTTGTTCAGGTTCATTCTCACCACTCAGCAAGACTCTTCTGTTAATTAGCATTTCTCCTCTTTCAGCATCTTCAGAATTTGATGATTTAGCATCTTCATCGACATGTGCAACTCTAGCCTAGCCTTCATTTCTCCTGTCTATTCTGCCTTGGCACTGAGGACATTCAAATTCCCTATGACCTTTTTCTCCACAGTGAAAACATGTTCCACGGAAGTCACCTCTTCCAGATCCTTGTCCTCTTCCTCTTCCTCTCTGATCTCTATTATTCTGATCCTGGAAGTGATTGGAATTATTTCCTCACTGATTTTGACTGCTACTGACCTCATCCTTCTTTTTTGGATCTTCATTTCAACCACCATATGACCGTCCACCATATCATCCACCGCGACCTCTTTCATTTTGTCTGCTCTCAAACTTCTTGTTCAGCTTTTCCTCTACTTTTAGGGAAAACTGGTATGCCTCTTCAATACTATTCATTCAAACCAAATTCAGCTCCTCCTGAATGCTTGGCCTTAACCCATTAAGGTATCAGGCAACTTTCTCTTTATCAGCTTCTGCATGGCCTATTCTGATGAGAAGTCGATAGAACTCCTCTGTATACTCCTGAACAGATCTTCCTGCTTGCTTCAAACTTTGGATTTTTTTTAGTAGGTCAAGCTCATAATCAACAGGAATGAACTGTCGCTTCAATTTATCCACCATCCGATCCCATCTCATGATTTTCTCCTTTCCCCTTCTATTTCACTCCAACTAAATCTCTTGCCACCATATCTTCGCATGACCTTTCAGTCTGGCCTTCACAAATTTGACCCTATCAGGATCCTCAACGTCTTCATACTCAAAATATTCCTCACATTCATTGATCCAGTCGATCAATTCTTCTGGGTTAAGATTTCCAGAAAATGTAGGAACCTCAATTTTAGGTCTTTTCCCAATCTTAGAAATGGCCCGAAAAAGTCTTTCTTCCTCCTGGTTTACAATTTTGACTTCTCCTTTTTGATATTCTTCTTCAGCTTCATCCTCACTTTCATCTCTGACATTAAGATTCATTCCTCTGTGAATCTCTTCTTGCAATGCTCGCACTTGTCTTTGCAGCTCTCTAACCTCAGGTGTCACAACACCAGCTCTTCCGCCATGTTCTCTTCATGGAGGTATTTTCATGATGCGCGTTGAAACCCTAACCACGGTCCTGGTGCAAACTGCCTCACAGTCGACGATCTGTTTACACACTCAAGAACTCCCGCTCTGATACCACTTGATGAAGGGTGCTCCCCTTAATACCACAAACACATAACAGAAATAGAGAAACAACAACAATAATATGCAAGAACAAAAAATTGGCTTCTTATTATCTCCACAAATGTGGAATTACAAACTTTCAGAATTACAATATGCAAAGCCACATGGGCATTCCCTTACAATATTCTGTAGGACAAAGCCTCGAACTATTACCCAGATCTACTACCCAGAACTATTCTGAACTGCCTAAGACAATAATACAGCCTTCCTTATATAGGCAATTTTCCACCACCGGGGAAGGTTCCAAAATTTTAGCCAATAAGGCCAACCAAACTTAGAATTATTTTATTTTACATTTTATTACATCATAGTCGGCTCAAGATAACCTTTGAAACCCGAACAAAAATTTTGAAGAAAATTATTTTTCGCCATTTCAGGTGGCCCAACTTTCAAAGACCATAAGTCATCACCAGTTGACCCGATCAGCTATTATAACCCCATTTCAGAAACACCACGAAGTGCTCTACAAGCTTGATTTGTGCAAGCGCCCATCACCCAAATTTGTGACCTCATCCGGGGCCTCTAAAGCCTTCAAAATTGAGTTCAAAGTTTTTGTACCCTGCTGCCAATACCGAAAATCTTCAATATCTTCAAAACTATACCTGATCTAGCCATGAAACTTTACTGGCAGACTTATATGACCAAAATGAACCTCCAAGAAAGAAATCAGATCATTCTGAGCACATACAAAAATTATCAAAAATAGTAACTTTCCATAAATAGCAGCTCTGCACAAGATAGCCCTTATTGAATACAAAAATAGAAATATTTTTGGGTGATGCAAGATTGCTCTTACACCCAGGATGCTCCTACATCAAGTTGATAAGGGTTATCAAGTTTGGTTTGCTGAGAAAACTTGTGTGATAAAAGATAGAGATGGAAATCTGATTGGAAAAGGATCCAGAACCAGAGCTAGTGTATTTCAGTTGAATCCTACTTAGATGACATGTTTGATAACTAAGATTGATGATAGTTGGTTATGGCATAAAAGGTTTTGTCATATAAACTTTGATAATATTGTCAAGGTGAGCACTACCCTTGCGGTAAGAGATTACCTAGAATTATGAAACCTACTAACATGATTTCCAAAGAATGTATGATGGAAAAGTAGAAAAGGAGTTCATTTCCCAACAAGAAGTTCATATCGACAAAGAAGTTAGAGATTGTTCATATAGACTTGAGTGGTCCTACTAGGACTAGAGGATTCTATGGAGAAAGGTATTTTATGATTCTTGTTGATGATTTTACAAGAATGATGTGGATTGCATTTTTGAAAGAAAAATATGAAGCATTTGATAAGTTTAAGATCATGAAAAGAAAAATTGAGAATGAATCTGGAATGAAGATTAAGTGTCTAAGATCTGATACTTTTTGTGAAATGAATGGTATTAAGAGACAACTTTCAGCCCCTAGAACACTAGAGCAAAATGGTATTGCAGAAAGAAAGAATAGGTCAATAACTGAAGCAGCAAGAGCTATGTTGTTTGAAAATGATTTGGCTAAGACTTTTTGGAGAGAAGCAGTGAACACAACAGTAAACACTATGAACAGAGTACAAATCAGAGCAGATACAAACAAGCCACCTTATGAATTATGGTTTGGACATGCACCCTCAATTAAGTATTTTAGAAGTTTTGGAAGTAAATGTTATATTAAGAGAGATGATGATATAGGAAAGTTTGATCCTAGAAGTGATGAAGGAATATTTCTTGGATATTCTTTGAAAAGAAAAGCATATAGATGTTATAACAAAAGAACTAAGACTATTGTTGAAAGTGCAAATGTAAAAGTTGATGAGAAGTTTAAAACTTAGGAAAGAATGCTTGATTATGGATCTGATGGAGAAGCACAACCTCAGCCTAACATTGAAAATGCAAAATTATTTTTTGAAACTAACAGTGATTTGCTAAATGAAAGTCATACTGAAAAAAATAGAGAAGAAAATAGAGAAGAAAGCAGAGAAGAATCTACAGTTGGAACAAGATTAGTAACTATAACACCTAATAGGTATATTTCAAGACATCACCCTATTGAGCAAGTTATTGGAAGTTTAGATAGAGGAGTTTTGACTCGAAATAAGGTACATTTATGTTTGATTTCTCAAATTGAACCTAAGACTACTAATTAAGCTTGTGAAGATGAACATTGGATTAATGCTATGAAAGAAGAACTGGAGCAGATTGAAAAAAACAAGACATGGGAATTGGTCCCTAGACCTAAAGACAAGAATGTGATTGGAACAAAGTGGGTATTTAGATACAAGATGAATGAACAAGGAGAAGTGATAAGAAACAAAGCAAGATTGGTATGTAAAGGATATTCACAACAAGAAGGAATTGACTATGAAGAAACTTTTGCACCTGTGGCTAGACTTGAAGCAGCGAGAATGTTTCTAGCATATGCAGCTTACAAGAAATTCAAAGTGTATCAGATGGATGTGAAGTCAGCATTTTTGAATGGTGAATTGGAAGAAGAAGTCTACATTGAGTAGCCTGAAGGTTTTCCTTTGACACAAGAAGGAGATATGGTATGTAAGTTAAAGAAAGCTTTATATGGATTAAAACAAGCACCTAGAACCTGGTATGCAAGATTGGATAAGTATTTATTGAAATTGGGATTTATAAAAGGAACAATAGATAGTAACTTATACACAAAAGAAATTGAGAATGGTTTGTTGGTTATAGTTATATTTGTTGATGATATTATCTTTGGAGGAGAAGATGAAGCTAGTGACAAATTTGCAGATGAAATGAAGACTGAATTTGAGATGAGCATGATTGGAGAAATGAAATATTTTTTGGGATTACAGATAACACAAAGTAAGGAAGTTATCTTTGTAAGTCAGACTAAGTATTTGAATGACTTATTGAAAAGATTTGGAATGGAAGATTCTAAACCTGTTGGAACACCTATGGTAACTGGACATAAGTTATCTAGCAAAGATGAGACACCAATAGTTGAGCAAAAAAAATACATATCTATGATTGGAGGATTGTAGTACTTGACACATACAAGACCTGATATATCACATTCAATTGGGATTGTAGCAAGATTTCAAGCAGAACCTAGAGAATCACATTATGCAGTAGTAAAGAGGATACTGAGATATCTGAAAGGAACAATGGATTATGGATTATGGTATGAGAATTCTGATGATTTTACTTTATGTGCCTATACTGATGCAGATTGGGGAGGTAGCGTTGATGACAAGAAAAGAACCAGTGGTGGAGCCTTTTTTCTTGGAGGAAAATTGGTCTCTTGGTTAAGTAAGAAGGAGAATTGTACTTCACAAAGTATAGCAGAAGCAGAATATGTTGCAGCAGCAAACAATTGTAATCAGATTATTTGGATGAAGTAGATGTTGAAGGATATTGGAATAAAGTTTGATGAGTCTGTTGTTATACATTTTGATAACACTAGTACAGTGAGTATGTCAAAAAATCTTGTTTTATATTCTAAGACTAAACATATTGAGATCAAGTATCATGTTGTAAGAGAGAGTTGCAGAAAAAGAATTAAGATTGGAGTACATAAGCACAAAGGAACATATAGCAGATATATTTACAAAACCTTTACCTAAGGATACATTTGTGTATCTGAGAGGTATGCTTTGGGTTATGCCCCAACCTATTTTTGATAATTGATGTAGATGATTGCATCTGTCCAGTGGTATATGAGCCCTATCTTTCTTCTGGATTGGATGTTGGAACTTCCTCTATGGGGGAGTTTATGAGCTGAGTCATGAGGACTCTTGTTATTGTATTTTTCTGAAAAGTGTCTTTTGACATTAAGTTGTTTTTGACTTAGTGATGGAATTTATATCATTGATGTCAATGGGGGAGAGATATACATGAAAAACATTATGGATTGTATGAGAGAGTTGAATAGGAAAATGAAGCAAGATTTAATTTGATATTTTACAGTGATGTTGCAGTATTGGATTTTTGGAACATTGGATGTTTTTCATTTATGTTGCCATCAATGCCAATGGGGGAGATTGTTAGGAATAAATGAAAAGTATTTTGGTAGTAATTCTGTAGCAATTGTTGTTGCATTCATGACTTGGATTGTCATTGATGTCAACACAGTGATATTCTGGATATCAGGAAGAAAGTAGGTACAATTTTGTTTTGCGCACATGTTGTATTGTAGATTGGCTTTTGCATAGTTGATGGTATGTTCTTTGGTGTGTTATTAACCTATGGTTAAGAGCACAAAAATAAATTCATTCATTCATGAGAGTTATGAGCATTTTGGTGAAAGTAGTGTTTAGACGGTGTTTCTGTGTAGCGATTTTTAGAAATCAGAGGATATCTCTTAGCTGGGATGGAATCTTATTTTACATAGTTAAAGGGGTGTTGGAGACTCATTAATGATGATGTGGTTCATAGCACAAACTTTGAGGATATGTTTTGATAAAGTTACAGTATCTGGAAGCCGACAGTTTTATGTGAATTTTGTGTGTAGCGTGTAGAAATTATTATTTTGTAATTGAGGACCGAATCATTTGTAATTATTTGAGTTTGGTATATAAGAAGGAATTTTTTCCTTGTTTCAATATGTATTTTGAAGGTTGAGATGAGAATATATGCATGAAGTGAAGAAAAGAGCTAATTCAGTGATGAAGGAAGACTTGTGAGTACAGAGATCTGGAATTGTGATCTTGTGTAGCAGAGAGTGTGGTTTTGGCACAGTGTGAAGGAGGTAATATATTTCATATTATTCTATTGAATAATTCTAAGATCTTTTGGACAGTGGGTTCAGAGATCTTGCCTTGAAGCTGTTTGGGCAGTGGATCCTTCTATCTTCCATAAACTCTTAACTGGGTTAGAATCTTTTAACAGGGATTCAAAATCTCCTAATAGGGATTTATATGTACTGAATGTATTTCATAAGACTCCTAATAGGGACCATCCTCTAACAAGGAACTTTCATATTAGTGCATCATTTTCTGGGCATCATTCCCACCGGGGTTTACTATTTTCAAGAGGTTCCCTAGTCAACATATCTTGTGTTATTGTGAAATTGTGTATGGTTATCTTTCTATGGTTGATTAGTACATTAATTATATTGTTTAAAGTAGTTGAATGGTTAAATTATTAGATAACTGATTCACCCCCCCCCCCCCCCCCTCTCAGTTATCTTGGGGATCTTTACTTTCTAACAGTTTCATAATCATCATAAATGAGTTCAAGAAAAAGGGTCTACTAGAGAATTTTCACAATAATCATGTTCCATTATTATCATAAGTAAATATAATTACCTACGAAATGCCATAGAATCCATCTTAACGTAATTACCCAATTTCGATAGAAAATAATCAAATATATTGTTCTATAAATGGCAATAATTAAATTTGCAAGGTTTAAGTTTTAATATCCTACAATGACACTCTTATGTTCGATTGATAAAACATCAAATCCAAATTCACAAGGGGCTATATAAGATGTCAATACAAAACTACCCTTTAACCATTACCTAAATAAGTCCATAAATGTTTGATAAGGTTGATGCTACAAAGTTTAAACCTAACAATTATGAGAATATTGATTAACAAATTTAATTCACAGCTTGCTCTTAATAAATTAAAAATTTACATCTACAATCAAATCCATAGTCCCATTGTATAATATCAACCAACCGATTGACAAAACAAAATTACAAAAACTATTTAATAAGAACCATTAATATAATTCACTAACAAAATTACTAATATTAGGTAAAACACATTAATAAAATCTAGTAATATTTAAATAAAACATATTAACAAAAATCTATTAATATTAAATAACAACTATAAATAAAAATTATCATCATTAATTAAGAATTATTACAAATTATAACACTAAATAAAAATAAATCATATTAACAAACAAATTTTTAAACAAATTAAAAATAATAAAAATAATGAGCAAGTGGGGGGGACCAAACCTGCTCCCCACTGCCATTCAAGGTACCACAATCAAGTCTGGCATGGAAGGCCATGTACAGGCCTAGTACTGTGCATACTGTGCATAGTGCCCAGTTTGGCATGGTCTCCCGTGCAAACCTGCACAAAGCGCCCAGCACAAGGAAACATGGAGGGTAGCGGAAAAGTGTTGGTGGCCCCCACCCAAGCTTTTAAAAATAAATAATAATTTTTTATTTTTTTTTAAAGACATGCCAAAGCAAATATCAATAATAACATGCAATGTAATTTTACTCAGAATTTTTAAATAAAATAATAAAGATACGCTTTTAAAAAAAAATTGTTTTAATATATATATATATATTTTAAAGCATCATACATTAATAAAGGGCTCTGTTTCCAAAAATGGAATTAACAGGCCTGGTACTTTTTTTTCCCAGAAATAGAAATTTACAATTTTTGGCACACACACATGGGAATATTATTTTTCTTTTATTCTGTTTTATACTCCAATACTTTCAACATATTTTTCCTATTTGATAAAGTAATTTTCTTTAACATTTGCAAGCAACCAATTTACTGTGGTTATTTTTTTTTTAACTGTCATTTTTTTCACAGGGAATGGATTTTTCACCCAGATTGCATTTTCCTATACCAAAATTGATTTTTCTCAACAACCCAATTAACTAATTTAGCCACACTATAGTACTAACTATATCAGGATTAATTTTTCATTTTCTATGTGCTCTAGGATGAATTTTCTCTCCAAATTTGGACAGCATAGCCCTACTGTACCAAGTTAATATAAAAATATGAAATAGCATTCTAATGAGTTTTCTAACCCTCAAATTTAAAGCATAAATAGAAAATAGATCTTAATCTATAAACTGAAACAAACATAGAGAAATTGTAGAAAGAACTACTGATGAATTCACAAGAAAACTCCACAAATCCCTACCTCAATTCCAATGCTAAATACTGAATAAGAAGGCCTGTAGAATGCCGAAACCTTCAGATTTGACAATAGAAAAGCTCCACTTGCAGATCTGAAAAACAGTGCATACAATCCTAAATCCAAGTGCAAGCAACTTTCACCCAGAATTCATGCACAATCTCCAAAAGCTCAAGAACACAAGAAAGCACACAAAACTCAAAAAGCTCTCTCTCTCCAAAAATGCTCCAACAACTTGATTTTTCCCAAATGAATGCAAAATCCCCCTATTAGGGATTCAACTCCACTAAACATGCAAAACCCTAGATGACTCACATAGAGAACTCCTAATCAAACTCTCCCACTTTTGTTGAGAGAAATTACTAATAAATAATTAAAAATAAATATAATTGTGCACAACTCAACTTAGTCTCCTAAAGACAAGTTGTCACTATTTTCAAACAAATCACTTTCAATTATGCACATGTTAATAATAAAATCTATTATTAAATAAATTAAATACTTAATGCATCACAAATTCATGCAAACAATTATTTAATCATTTAATAATACTCACAAACATAATAAAATCCAATTCTCAATAAAATACTCAATTAAATCCAAATAATCAATTATTTGTTTTTAATTAAATTTCATCATAATAAACTTAGGACATAATCAATATTAATTTCCAATACTAAAATAATTAACTTTAATTTAATTTCCTCAATTAAATCCTAGAAGCATAATTAAACATTAAATTCAACTATGCACCTAACATTGATATTCACATAAAATAATCTAAATTAACATAATTCAACTATAATCAATAAATTAATAATCACCCACATAATCATAAATCAACTGAATCATGCAATGTAAAAATCAAACACAATAAATCAAACAAACTCAGGAGAAAGGAGCCACGAATTCATGCCAACCAGATGAATTCGGGTAGGGTAGTAAGATTGACACTTGTCCAATCCTAGGACAATAAGGCTTAGGTTTAGGGTTTTGGGTCCATGTATTATCTCCCCTCTTCACCATTGAGATGAATTTTTGTGGGCACGCTCACTCCTGCCAATTCAGGGAAGACGATGCCCTATACCTGCAAACCTATCATCATAAAATGAAGCATGGACATAAAATAATATATGACAAACAATGATAGGGTAGGATTAGTCGTGTGGATCTTGACTAAGTGAGTAACTACACCTCTATCCTCTACCAAACAAACACATCAAACATATGCAAACACAAGAGAACCATACACATGCCATTATGGGATTAGTACCATGAATCAATATAAACATAAATTCAACATCAAATGATATCATCATCTAAACTAGGTAATAACATGATACACATTCAATGAACAAAAATCCATAATCATCATTTATTAACATAATAATCGATCACATCAAAAGTGACCTAAAGGAATTCTGTCAAACACTGAAACATAAAGAAACCTAGAAGCAAACTACGGGCAGGGTACTACAGTATTGACCAAGTGTATAACTCAATTAATTAATTATCTAACTCAATAATATAACTCATTTTTATTAATAAATTATATTATTTCTTCCTTTTATATAATTAATTTAATAAATTAATTATATTAAATCTTCTTCTAGCCTAATAGTGTATTTAATTTTAATTAATTAATTAATTACACTATCCCTTAGCCTATATTTAAATATTTTTTTTTTATTTGAATATTCTTTCCCTAAGCCTTAATCCTATGATTTAATTAATTAAATCTAATCTTAACCTAAAACCCTAGCATAAGAACCCATCACTATCACCCTTTATCCTACCCCTTTGATTAATCCTAGGTTGATTATCCTAATCATGTAATTCCTATAATAATTAACATTTTCCCTCAATTTTAAATTGTCACACACAAGTGTGAGAACTCCTTAATTTAACCAATTACCTTCCATAAATAGTTACTTACCTCTCTTACATGTTTTCCCCCCATGTCCTTTTCGATTATTCTCACACACCTGTGAGACATTTTGAACCACCCTACTCCACTTTTTCTCTCACTCTCTTTATGATCCATCATTTTCAAGGGTTTCTCACACGTGTGAGAAATTCATACCCTTTGCATGACCAACCACCTTGCACACCTTGCATCCACCTCATCAAATTTGAATATGATGAGACCATAATTGGTCTCATAAGTAACCCAATAAAATCATATATTTCTTCTTAATATATTAATGTTAAAGTGGATTTGAGAAATAATGTGGAATTCTTTAGTCATTTAAGGTAAAATGTAAAGAAGATATTTAGTTTATTTTTTAGTAAATAAATATGATGAAAATGACTTCTAATATGTCTCCCTGAGTGTGCAAGATACTAAAATGCAATAGAATGAGTTATTAAATAACTCATGACAAGAAGATGATTTCAAAAGTATTTGCTACAAAGAGCTCCAAACAACAACATCAGATAACTCCAGACACTTTAGAAGGATTTGAAGACATAATGAGAAGACAAAGAAGACTCTTTCAAACTACCAGAACATTCCAACATTGATGGACAATCATAGATCATGAGTCATTCCTAAATCAGTGGGAAAAGTATTTATTTTGGGGAAGTTGGAGTTGCACATTACATTGTGCTATCTTTCTCCAACAAAGATAATTCAAGTTACCAAAGTATTTGAGTTTATTCAAATAATTTCAATGTAGTTGTATGATTACAACATGATATTCATAATAAATATCAATTATTTGGTTTGTTGGATTGATTAGTAATTCCTTCATTCACATTGAGAACTTGGAGATTTCCAAAAATCAAGCACCCATAAATAGTCAAAGATGTAGTCCCAGTAAAATAGCCATATCCCACTCATCTCACAATGAAATCAAAAACTTTAAAATGATCTAGAAACTAGATTTAAATATCTAATGATCATATTTTTATTATTTGGCATGATTCTCAATAGAAAAGTATCAATTTTTTATTGAATACGATTGAGATAGATTGGTGTAATAAATGACAACAATTTTAGTTAAAAACTTAGTCTCATTAAAACAACAATATTTCCCTCATTTTTTAATAAAATTGTGAAATTCAAAATGATTTGGAGAGTAGACAATAAGGGTTAACAAATAATCTAAGGGTTTGGCATGAATCACAAAACTTAAAGAGAAACTAATGACTAAAACAGATTGAAGTTAAGGTGGTAGAATGGAGGATAAGAAATGTAGTTTTCTTAAAGTTGGGTAAACAATCCATTAAAAAATAGGATATTGGATCTAAATTATTATTAGATTGGTTGGAAAATATAGAAGATGTATTATATAAATACTTTTCAATCATTTGAGAAAAGGGGGGTGGGGGATTAGAAAGCTTGTTTCAGCCTGAGGAAATATGATAGATTCTAGTTTGATTTCCAATAATGTAATTTTTCAAATTTCCTAGAGTAAATTCAATTCAAGCAAGAATTTCATTTCTAAGAAGTGTAATTCAGATTAGAATTTTCAATTTCAACAAGTTTGAGATAGATTATAATTTTTTTTCATGCAAATGTGCTCTAAAATAGGTTTTAATTCATGCAAGTGTCTATAGAATAGACTATCAAGAAATTTTTCTCAGTTCTCTTTTGAATACAACCATGGATACCACCTTGGATTGATAAATTAAATGATCAGGATTAGAACGTCCCCATCATTTTTGGTGTCATTATCAAGGATAGTTGTCATTGCAGAATCAAGAAAATTAGTTTGACAACCTTTTAGGCTTAGAATTTCCTCAAGAAATATACATCTCTCAAACCCCCCCAAGATATTAAATCTAAAGAGACCCCCTATTATTTTGTTCAAAATATCCTTAGTTGGAGAACCATCACTCCAAGTCATAGAAAATGATATTTATTCAAAGAATAAATGGATGGCTTATTGCTTGCAAGATATGGAGAATACAATGAAGAAATCTTATCTTCAATATAGAAGTTTGCAAGAGAAAGACTTTATTTGGAGACCTTAAAGGCCAAAAAGGCTTCCCAATCAGATTTTTGAAGTCAAGGGAGGGTTTCCCAATCATAGATTTGAAGAACAAGGCAATATTTCTAGTCATGCATGCACCAGATCAGAAGGAAGGATTGAAAGATCTCTCAAATCAAACCATGTGTTAAATATAGAATAAAAAATCATGGAGAAGGTTTCCACTTCAAAGGAAGGTGAATCATTTAATTTAAAAAAAAATCATCTTCTTTTCATTAGCTTCCCTCAAAAATTTGAATGTATTGAAATATATTGTGAGAAAGGGAAGATATTTTTCAAGACCAGTTAATGGTTATGTATAACCTCTCTACATAATTGAGTAGATTAGGTTAGAATAGGTTTTCTTTTGTAAAAATAAGTGCTTGTGTATGTGCTATTTCCTTTTCTCAAAGGCTGTAAACATTCCCTTTTCTATACAAGATACTGCTTTGAAGACTTGGTGCAGATACTTTGGTATTACAGATTTCTTGGTGCTGGAGTCTAGTTCCAACACTAAAACTTTAACATGGAAGTAAAAAGATGAGGAGGCTATCTAAGTTGGTATTCAATGTAAAATATCAAGTTGCAAAACTCAAAATATGAAGAAACTCTTTGTTAATAATATCAGTCCACAATACAACTGAGGGGGGGGGGGGTGAATCAGTATTCTACAAACTTTATCTTTTGCCCAATTATAGATATAACAGATTATCTTTATACAGGCATAACATAAGCAACTAAACAATATGCATAACAATAAAGAACTCATAACACATGATATGTTCTCGAGGAAACCCTGGCCAAGGGAAAACCCCGGTGGGGATGGTACCCACAAAGATCCACTAATAAAAAGTATCCTGTTAAGGATGTTGACCCTATTAGGAGTCTATTACATATGTATAGTGTATCAGTCCTGGTTAAGGGACTATAGGCCTTGTTAGAAGCCTCAACCCTGTTAGGAGTTGTAGATACAAAAATCTGATTACAAGATGAGCCCACTGCCCAAACAAGTAATATACAATCTAGGTCAAGGTACATAACCTTATTCTACTTGAATCAATATTCCTTTGCTAATCTTATCTTCACATCATCACTATTACATTCACTTTACAATTACATTCATTACATCACTTTTTCATCGCTACTTTTCTTTACAATTACAATTGCATATATACAAGTTATTGAGGCTAATAAAATTACATGGTCAGCTTCCATATATCTTTATCTAAGGGTTAACATCTAGGATGTCATCCCTTTATATTGTTAAGTCATTATTTTGATAAACAAAATAATCCCTTAACTCTTTACCAATTCTACCTTCATATTCTATCATGTCGGCTTCACACTGTCTTTGGTAAAACTATCATAACTAATTCTGTACATGCCATACTAATTTGTGCTCTGAGATGGGTCATTAGTAGCCATCATAGCATCTATGTTCAATTGTGCAAGCACTGAACTTGCTCCAGTCAATGTCACAAACCAAAACTATATCCTGGTACACTATGAAAACACTGTCTCACACTTAGACAAATTTGCATTGCGATCTGCCATACTTGCTCTCTGACCTGTGTGCTCTTAATGTGGATCATATGTTTCCATAATGACAACATCTATGTACTCACTTCAACCAAATTTCCAACATAATCTCCACAATATCAGATCCAATGAACACAATGAATATCAACACAATAACACAATATTTTGGTTTCAGGGAAACCCTGTTAAAGGTAAAAACCCCGATGGGAATTAGCACCCACAAATGATGTACTGAGAGTATAGTAATCCTTGTTAGAAGATATAACCCTATTAGGAGATTATTGAAAGATTATAGTAGATAGTCCTTATTTGAGGACAAACCTTGTTAGGAGTCAAGAAAAAAAGAGAGGGCTCACTGCCCAAGGATCACTACCCAAAGAAGGTTAAATCCACCTTCATAACTCACTAGTTCACAATAGGTGTATATAAAGAAATACATAATATTTTGAACTATTTTCTATCAACCATCTTTGCTTGATTAGTTCCAATGAATTCCACCAATAAACCTCTTCTCTACATACAAGAGACACAAGCTCACAACTTTTACAACCTGCTTATATCATATACATTCCATCCATGTCTTTTCCAAAGAAAAGACCTTTCATTTATACCTTATTACAATTTACCAAGATCAAGTCGGCCCATGAGGATTTCATAATTAAAAATAATTATATAAACCCTTGCTAAGATACACACGGTATCTAGAACAAGTCTATAATGATTACATTACAATAATTAAGGACCGACATCCTTAATTTATGCTTGCCAAACAAAACACATGCTTCATTCCCTAAGTCAGCTTCAGAATAAACCATCACTAGGAAACACACCAGAGATGATGTCACCAATCATTCCATACCTTGCACTAACCAATGAACATTCTTCAGTATCCTTTCTATCATCCTTCAAGCTCACATACCTTGAATCAGAATCCTCTGAAAGATTACCAAAAACCCAAAGACCAACTCTGTCAATTCTCACTATCATAGTCCAGTGACCAGTCTTTACCAAAATAGTTGTAACTCTCTCAATATGAAACATCTAAAGATTCTATCTTAGATATAAGATCAAAACATCCATCTGAACTTTCATCTAACTTTGCAGCACCTGAAACATCTGTACACTATGATTACCAGTCTAGTTCCTTCATAGAAGCATATGTTGACATCAGTGATAAAACACAAATGACAATAGAATGAGCACCCATTCAGTAATGTAGTGATTAAACATATTAAATTTCTCAACCACCACCCAGGCATTAGAAATATCCAACAATCTCCCCCTTTGGCATTGATGTCAACATATGGGAAAATCTTATCCCAAAGTTATATCAATCCAAAGTCTTTCAACTGAACAATCTCCCCATACAGTGGGGATTTTATCATAGCAACACTCCCCCTTTGACAAAAATGGAAAAGGGTGCCATGAGCCTTCAACTACCTTCACATATAAACTTTCTTCCATGATCACTCCCCTTGAGGAGTAGATCCCTACATCCAGTCCAAATAATGATAAGGCTTTGAATACCTCTAGACTAATGCATCTCTGCATCATTTAGTTCTGACTAGGAGGGGCTTGAACCCATAGCATACCTCTGAGATATTCAAAGGTATCTTTCGGTAGTGGCTTTGTAAAAATGTCTGCAATCTTCTCTTTTTTACTGATATATTCTAGCTTGATTTCCTTTTTTTCCACCTTGTCTCTCAAGAAGTGATACTTGATAGAAATGTGTTTAGTTTTAGAGTGCATCACCAGACTCTTTGACATATTTACTATACTAGTGTTATCATAATGGATAACCATAGGCTCATTAAAAGTTATTCCAATGTCTATCAACATTTATTTCATCCATACAATCTGAGTGCAGTTTATAGCAGCAGCAACATACTCTGATTCAGTAGTAGATTGTGCTATACAATCTTGTTTCTTGCTTAGCCAAGAAAACAACTTTTTCCTAAGGAAAAATGCACCACCACTGGTACTTTTTCTATCATCAATATTTCCTACCTAGTTAGCATCAGTATAAGCATGAATTTCAAAGCTATCATTTATGTCATACCATAAACCATAGTCAATGGTTCCTCTTAGATACCTCAGTATCCTTTCACAGCAGCTAGATGTGTTTCTTGGGTTTTGCCTGATATCTAGCCATAATTCCAACAACATTAGCAATATCTAGTCTAGTGTGAGTCAGATATTATAGTCCTCCAACCATTGATCTATACAAAGTTTGAAAAACACACTTTGATTCATCATCAATTGTTAGCTTGTTGCCATTCACCGTAGGTATTCCTATTGGTTTACAATCTTCCATTCCAAATTTCTTAAGCAATTCTTTGAGATACTTGGTCTTAGAAATGAAAATACCATTCTCATTTTGATTTATTTGCAATCCAAGAAAGAATTTCATTTCACTTATCAGGGACATCTCAAATTCACTTTCCATTTCTTTAGAAAATTTCTTACATAGATCATCATTACCTCCAAAGATAATGTCATCCAAAAATACTTCTACTATTTGGATTCCATCTTCAGTAGTTCTTAAGTACAAATTACTATCCACATTACCTTTTCTGAAACCAAGCCCAGGTAGATACTTGTCTAACCTTGCATACCAAGCCCTAGGAGTTTGCTTCAACCCATACAGAGCTTTTTTCAATTTGTACACCATGTTTTTGTCTTCGCATAGAGGAAATCCATCTAGTTGTTCTATGTATACTTCTTCTTTAAGACCTCCATTCAAAAATGTAGATTTAACATCCATCTGATACACTTTAAAGTTTTTATGTGAAACATAAGATAGGAATAATCTTACTGCCTCTATTCTAGCAACATGAGAAAATGTTTCTTCAAAGTCTATGCCTTCTTACTATGAGTATCCCTTGCACACTAGTCTTGCTTTGTTCCTTACAATAGTTCCTTCTTCATCCATTTTGTTTCTAAAGACCCATTTTGTTCCTATAACATTTTTATTTTTCAGTCTAGGAACCAGTTCCCCAGTATTTTTCTTCTTGATCTAATCCAATTCTTCTTTCATAGCATTTATCCAAGATTCATCTTTGAATGCTTCATTTGTAGTTTTTGGCTCAACTTGAGAAATCAAATAAATTTCTTCTCTAACCTTTGATCTAGTTAGTAATCCTAGATTGGTATTGCCAATAATTTGATTTTTAGGATGGTTATTTTTTACATACCTTGGTGTTTTAGGAGTTTCAATATCCATGCTTGTGATAGCATCACAAGCCGCTTTTTCACTTTCTTCTGTAGTAGTAGTAGTTTCTTTTATTTCTGAATTTTGACTATTGTCATACATTCTTTCTTGTATATGAAATTTCTCATCTATTCTTACATTGTTACTTTCAACCATCTTCCTTAATCTTAGATTGAAACATTTTTAAGCCTTTCTTTTAACAGAGTAACCAAGGAAGATTCCTTCATCACTTCTAGTATCAAATTTCCCTATCTCATCATCCCTCTTGATATAACATTTACTACCAAAAATTTTGAAATATTTTACAGTAGGAGAATGCTCAAACCATAGTTCATAGGGAGTCTTACTTGTACCTTCTCTGATTTGAATTATGTTCAATGTGTATACTTCTATTCCAATAGCTTCTCTCCAATGTACATGAGATACATTTCCTTCAATCAACATTGTCCTAGCAGCATAAAGTATAGTCTCGTTTCTTCGTTCTTCTATCCCATTATGTTGTGGAGTCCTAGGAGTAGATGTTTGTCTTTTTATCCCATGCTCTTCATAGTATGAATTGAATAAATCTAATGTAAAATCTCCACCTCTGTCTGATCTTATACACTTTATTTTTTATCTTGATTCATTCTCTACTTTTGCTTTAAACAACTTGAATTTATCAAATGCTTCTGATTTTTCTCTTAAATAAGTAAGCCACATCATCCTAGAAAAGTCATCAACAAAGAGTATAAAATACCTTTCACCATAGTATGACTTTGTTCTTGTGGGTCCACATAGATCTCTATGTACTAGATACAACTTCCCTTTTGATGTAAATGATTTTCTTTTATGACTGCTTCTAATTTGCTTTCCCATAACACATTCTTTGCATACAATGTTAGATGGTTTCACAATCTTCGATAGATCTCTTATTGCATTAGCCATACTTTCCTTCACAATGTTATCAAAATTAACATGAAAAAATATTCTATGCCATAACCAATTGTCATGTAACTTCACAACAAAACAAGAGGCTCCATATGTATTTAGTTCAAATACATTACCTCTAGATTTTGAACCGGCAGCAATCAATTTTCCTTCCTTGCTTCTGATAAAACATTTACCATTAATAAAACTTAATTGGAAATCTTTATCCATTAATTGTCCAACACTTAACAAGTTATGTTTCAGTCCTTCAACAAGTCGTACATTGTCTATATTAGTCTTTCCATCCAGAGTAATGGATCCTACTCCTATGATGGATTTAGGGAGATTGTCCCCAAACCTCACAACACCTCCATCATAATTCACCAATTTAACAAACTTGTTCTTATCACCAGTCATGTGATGAGAACATCCACTGTCAATTATCCATTCATTTTTCTTGTCAACATGAGATACTAAGGCTTTTTCTTCATGTACTGGTTCATCTTTAATAGCAACAAATCCAATCTCTTCATGATCTAAATCATCATCATCAGAGATTCCTTCACTACCATAATAACATTATTTGTCTCTTCTAATCTTTGCATAATTAAGTTTTTACTTAGAAACTCTTGTAGGACATCTAGATGAAAAATGACCTATCTTATTGCATGAAAAACATTTCAAGGGTAACTTGCCTTCAAATTTTCCCTTACCTAATTTTTCCTCTTCTAGAAATCAGTGCAACAAGCTCTTCCATCTTTCTTTCTTCTGCCATTATCTTTTCCCATTCCTCAACATACTCACCAAGCTCTTCTTTTAGGTCTTCTTTGCTTGTGCTTGAAAGTGCAGATAATTTATTGTGAGCGGATGCCTTAAATGTAGATTCAAATTTAGGTGCAGCTTCTCCTAATTTCGCAGCTTCAAAAGTAGTTAGCTTTGCAATCAACATCTCTTTGCTAAAGTTTGGAGTTAGAGGTATAGTTTCTTTAATAGACATAGCCTTGACTTGTAAGCAGGAGTTAAAGATCTAAGAATCTTCACAATAACTTCATCTTCATCATAAGTGCCTCCACAATTCCTGATTCCAACTACTGCTTCTACAACCCTTTGAACATAGGTCCTAATGCTTTCATCTTCATTCATTTGTAGCTTCTCCATTTTTCTCTTCCAATTTTGTAACTTCGCTTGTTTGGTATACTTGTCTACTTCATAAAGTGCCTCTTGTAATACTCCAAAAATGGGCTATAGGTTCATTAACCTCCTACATCTTCAAATAGAACAAAATTGATACAAAAGTCCTAACCTAAGGCACATCTGTAGATTATCAAATCCTAATTGATTATCTTAAATTCTGCATCAGAGAATATTCCTTGAATATTCCTAATTTATCTAATAATCTTTAATTAAATATTATTTGGCGATAAATCTTATTTATCCTAAAGTTGATTAATTGAATATGATGAATATTTAGTTAATTAATTTAATTCTACCAATTAATTATTTAATTAGATTTAATTGCATTTATTCCTAATTAATATTATTTTTATTTTGACAACAAATCAAAATTCCTACAAACAATCAATTGAATATTTATTTAATTGATTTAAAATCAAAGTTGTCAAATTTAATGATTTAATTGGAATAAAGTTTGATTTAATAATTGATTAACCCATAAATTAATTATTTTAATTCCAAATTAGTTAAGTGGAGAATAAATCACTTTATTTATTAAATTAATTTATAATTAAATCATGCACAATAAAAAAAAAGCAGGCAACTAGAAATTAACAATCAATTTTAAAATTGAAACTCAACATTTGATGATGAGTTGAAAAAAACAAAAAAAAAATTAAAGCTGTATTTTGAGATAAAAATTGCTTTTGCATGATTTTATGAATTAAATATTCTTAATTTCTTGTTAGCTCAAAAATCAACCCGAGTTTATCAAGAGTGATTTATGGCTTTTCTCTTGCATCCTCAAAGCCCTGGATTTCTATAAAATCAAGGCTCAGCTCTTCGCAATCAAGACCTCAAATTTGCTCTCTAAATCTCTTAAGCTTTCAATCTCTCTAAATCCCTGAAGCTTTCAATCAATCTCATCATCTTAGAATTTGCAAACTTATGCTGGCAAATTGGTATTTGAATAATTGAAGCCTCTTTGCGAATCAACAACTTTGTGAGATCATTCATATTTTAGCATATCATTGTTAGATTAATTGCATTGCATATTAGTTTTTCATATAAAATAGTTTCATATCCAAATTTTTCATCTTATTGCACAGAAAACTCAAAAATATAGAATAATTTGCATCTAATCCATATCTAGATTTTACATTCAAATCCTTCGTTTAGGTGTCATCAAGGTCACTGATCTCGGTCCAATCTGAGAATACATACTCGCATCTATTAGAAGGCAGTAAATCACCTGGCTAGTTTAGTTTTCATTACTTGCATGATTTTGATTTTAGCTAACCTCTAATGTTTTACTAAAGTGTTGTGTCTACAGCTAGGTACAATATTCACACACATATTTCTGGCACCCACCGTGGGGCAACCCACCTTTACATGCTGGTTTTTGTTATTTTTTTGGAGCTAACTCCCTTGTGTAGATTTACTTGGAGACTAAAACCCTAAATTTTCAAAGATTTAATTTTATCTCCCAAACAGCTCAGATTTTTGGTTTGAAATTTTTTTTTTAGATTGGAAACATATCAGGAAAGCTTTGATAAAAAGTTTAGAATTTTCTGAGATGTTTTAAATTTTTAATAATTTTTTTTTAATTTTTCATAAATAATTCATTTTTGATGCAAATCATCATATTTTTTTGGAAATTTTTACATTTTTAGAGATCTCTTTAAATTATACAGGGGGTCCATTATTTGTGTTTTAAATTTGGATGCAATATAATAGCTCAAATAGTCAATTTACAAAAACTAGTATGTTTTGGTAAAATGGGTCTCTAGGGCACAAATGAAGAGATTTTTATAAAAATTTTACATTTTTGGAAAACTCTTTATTTTTTAGTAGGGGTCTCTATTTTGTATTTCTATTTTTGTGGCCGAAATCATATCAAAAAAATTAGATCTTGTTGACTAGGTCAAATGCAACAAAAAAAATAAAAATTTTGTGATGGGTATGCACTTATTTTTCATATGATTCAATGCATGATATGAGTTGTCATTTGGATTATTTTTTGTTTATTATTGCTCCTAACAATTGGTTTTTAGATCTAACCCTATGGTTTGCATAAGTTGAATATACCTTGCATATCTTGTTTGCTTGTTTGCTTGTTGGCTTGTTGGAGAGTTCATGGCTTGCTTGCATGGAAAAGCTCAACAAAAATTGCTAAAATAGGTAAAATATACTAAGCACATTGTGAGGAACTCAACTATTTTTTTACATCTGATAACACTTCATTTTGGAACATAAAACAAACTCTCTTGTGTCAAGCTTGTGTGTCTTTCTTGCTTTCATATCACAGACTTCATTTTGGGCTATAAAAAAAAACATAGATTTTCTTTTCACATATCTGTTACACATAGTAAATAGGCCCTATGAACACTATTTGTGGTTCTTGAGAGAGTGGGTTTCTAGCAAAGCTCTTCTCAATGAGAGAACCCCTTGAAGGTAGGGAGGTTACTAAGAGCATCTCACATTCTACTACATTTGTGTTTCTTCAACTTTTGATTGATACATTCTCTCTCCAGATAGGTTGATAGATCATAAGTAGTTGACATCATAGATCTTTGTGAGATAATATTAATCTTAGCATATCAGATTAATCTATCTACTTTGTTTTGGTTAAAAGTGAAAAGGCTAGAGGACTATGCTCTACTCTCTTTTTGGGTAGTATCAGAAACTCAGATCCTTGAATCTAGAACTAGTCCCCATGTGGTATCTTTTGTGTGTCACCTTTAGAGAGGGTTAACCATAGTGGACATTCCCTTAATTGGGTCAACCATGTGGATGGAACCTCAAGTGGTAATAGCCATTTTCGCCATGGTAGCAACAACCACTATATAAATGTTCTTGTGGAGGAAATCTTCACAGGTGTGGTCTCTTGTTGGGCTATCAGATCTCCCCAGTAGATCCTAAAGATTAAGTTCTCAAACTGTGTCAAAACCCTGGTGCACCTGGATTGGAGTTCACAAAATTTGTAGAGTCAGACCATTACTACAAACCCTAGTGAGGCCAAATTTTTCATTTTCTAGGAATATGTGTGTTATTGAAAAACTTTTTGGAACATACACAAGTAGTATTTCTAGGGATTAGCACAATAAGTCACTATTGCTTGTTCATGCGCAAGGTTGCTTTTTCCCTTGTTCATTGTTTTCAGATGATTGATTTCTTCCCTTGCTTGTTGTTTTGCATGTTTGATATTTTCTTGGTTACTTGAGACAAACTTTTGCACAGATATTCAAAAATAGGACCGAAAAATTTGCAAACAAAATGATACTGAAAAACTAAAAAAATTGCAAATCTGAAGCAAAAATCCTTTCTGGTGTCAAAAGTCATCCTAAAATTTCAAAACTCATATAAAACCAAACTCAAATTTGTCAGAGATTGGTCAAATTTGTTAGAAATCCAATTTTTACAGCCTAATCCCAAATTCTGTCAAAATAGAAAACTGATTCTTGTCATTTCTAGTCATCCTTGGTCGGTCTGGGTCAAATCTTAGGTGCTATGACATGTTGCTCAACATCCAAATGAACTTAAATGGTATCAAGTTGCACAAAATGACTCTTGGTCTTCTTTCTTCCACATCTCCCATGCCTTCCTAGTCTCCCATTTCCATCCTTTCTCTTCTTCCTAAACTCTTCACGTCTTCTTGATTCTTTTCCTCTTATTATCTAGTCTATTTTCTTCTATTCATCTCTTTTGTCACTTCCATGCTTGATTCCTCCTCTTCCAAAACCATGAATTTCATCTATCTTGTTATGGAACCTCTCTTGAAAATGGATGATCTTGAACTCATTGCTCAATTCGAAGAGTATTATTCCAAAAAGCCCATCAGTGATAAATTTATGTTGAAAATAAAGGAAAAATTGATTGAATCAGACCCCTTTTCTAGGATCATACACATGGTCATGTCATGACCTTCTTCTTCCAAACATCTTTCATATTCTGAGTCTTTTCATCCTTCCTCATCTTCCAATTCTTCTTCCTCCACTAGGTCTTCACCTTCCTCTTCTCCACAATCTCATTCCTCTTCTAATTTTCCCAAGAGTCTTCTTTTCTCAAGCCATACCATGATGAGAAACATGATAACCCTTATGATGCCTCTTCCACAGAGAGTGACACACCCATCTTTGAAGACTATGATAAATATGATGAAGGATAATGTAATGATACCTATGATACCTATGTTCCTAAGAATCCTCCTCGTCGTGTGTTCCTGCTTACTACAAATGGGCTGTCATGTTGGATAGATCATGAGGGTGATCCATATGATTTTGATTTTGAAAGAGACTTTGATGATTTTTGTGAAAAATACCTAGATGATCCATCTATTTCACTTGAGGAAGAGAAAGCTTACCATGCTGATTATAAACATCAATACTATAAGGATATCTCCTCTAAGAACTCTCATGCTAAAAATAAAGATTACACTCTCAAGCAAGATTATGTTAATGAAGGACCTTTGTCTTGTGATGGTGCCCTTCCATCCCCTACTTCCTCCAATACCCATACATTTCATAAAGCTTCCAAGTCTTTCAAATCTTTCACAAACCCTTCATCCAAAAAAGATCCTAATACTTTTCATGTGGTTCCCTACAGTTATCCTCAAGGGCTACCTCTTAAAGAAACCCAAGCTAACCTTCACTTGGCTAAACCTAAAGAGCCTAAGCCTTTATACGCTATAATGCTTACTTTAGCTAGTCCTTCACCATCTCTTCCAAAGTCTTCCATACAATTCCAACATGCTTCCTTGTCCTTAGAAGTGGCTCCATGTCAAGAGGACTCTAAAAATGATAAAGAAAAGAACATAAAGAAAGATCAAGATCAAGAACCCTCCATGTCATCCACTCTTTTTCACGATGTCTCTTATCCACTTCAGGGTTCTTTTGATCCTGCACACCCTTTCACATGCATTCCATCATGTCTTAAGTCTTCTCCTAAGCAAGATCATGATGCTACTTACACTATTGAGCTTATTAACAATCAAAATAACCTTACTACACTTCCAATTTCCAAAGATGATACTTCCATTAAGGTTGGTAAAAATGGTGTTGTTACTTCCAATGTTAAGCCTATTGAAAATCAAGAGAAAAATTATGCGCTTATGCTATCCAAAGATCCTTGTCAAGATCAAATTCTTCCATCCTCTTATTCTACCACTCCATGTTCGTTTCCACTTTCTACTCTTCCTAAGTCTTTGCAAGCTTTGAAAAATCCTATCAAAGAAGTTTCTCCTATTCAAGATGTTCATGATCCCATTGCAAATCCTAATGCTCACTCTAAAGATGCTGATGTCCTTGGTTGTCACATAGATGTTGATGAACTTATTGATTATCCTTTTTCATCTTCCACTTCCATCCTTGGACCTCTTCCACCACTACAAAGGGCTTCACGTCTGCCTTCCATCTTGGGTCCTTATGTCCCTTCATTTTTCCCTCCTAACTCTCCTAATTCGCTATCCATCTTTGGTTCTTACATCCCTCCATCTCCAATCTTTCCTCAAGATCAACATAGATGCATACCCTTGAATCCTTTTCATCCATCCACCAATTTAAACTAGTCATATCCTCCTTCTTCTTCCACAAGTCCCAAGTCTTTTGGAAGTAACTTGAATGTTCAATACAAGAAAAAGAAGCAATACAAGAATCTATCAAAAAAAGATCACCATGTCTCCTCTAATCAACATGGAGGCATAAAGTCAAAAGAGATATCTAAGAAAAAAACTACAACACAAGTATGGGTTCCAAAATCCATCATTAAAAATATTCTCTCTAGATCATCAAAAAGAAATGAAAAGCCTGCGGCTATATGGAATCCAAAGTCTCTCTTGAAAGAGTTTGGTGTTGAACAACAAGTGAAGTTGACATTCAAGCTTCCAAAGACTTCCACTTCATCTTCTTCTACAAATATTCTTCCATTCCATGCGCCTAAACCACAACCTCTGCAATCCATTCACCATATTCCTTCATTCATGTTTCCTCCATCCTCTCACCACCCTTCAAGGTGTGTGTTGATGTTAATCTTTCCTTCCTTTCCATCTACCCTTTCATGATCCTTCCATTCATTATCCTTCTACCTTCTATCCTTTTTCCTCATTTTCCTATTCCTCCTATCTTCCAACCTCACTCACTTTACATAAAACCCTATCCTCCATTTTTCTCTTCCATATTCCTTTCCCTATCAACATCTTTGAGCATATCATTTGAATCCTTGGCATATCATGGTTTATCCTTTCAAAGAGCATTATCTAAAAAGCTTGCCTTCTTCCAAAAAAAAAAGAAAAAAAAGAAATGAAAAAAAAAATTGAAAATGTGCCTTGGTGAAAACCTGGAAATAGGTACCTTGGTAGCAAAAGTAAAGAGAAATAAATTCATCCTATTGTGAAAACCACTCCCTTGTGGTGCCTTGGATAATTACTGTGATGAAAACTTGGCAATCAGGCATCATGCATAGTTCTTCTAAAAATTTCATCCATTCCATCTTCTCTCTTTGATCTTGACAATGTTGATCTATACACGAACATTTGGCTATCTTGTGAGCTATCTTACGATGATCTTACTTTCATTCTCTTCCTATTTATCCTTCATGTCTATCTTCCTCCATTAATTTTATCCTTTCTCTATCCTCTTCCCTTTTGGTCTTGATCTAATAAAAAAAGAGTAAAACACAATGTTATGAAGCCTCTTGACATGTCTACTCCTTTGGACTACATCCTGTCTTTCTTTGGCATTATGCTTTTGTGACTTATCCTATGCTGGCCTTTCATTGCTTGTCCAAATGATAATTTTCCCCTAGCTTGGGTACCCTTGAGGATTTCTTCCATTCATTCTCCTTCATTCTCTTGTCTTCCATCTCTTCCACTAGCTTGTTAATCCCTCTTGTTCTCCACCTTGCTAGACATTGGGAATACATGATGTGATCTTACTTGGGATTTCAATGCTCATTCTATCTAGAGGCATCCTTTGTACATACTAATGTAGTACTACCTATTGAGGTTGAAATCCCATCACTAAGAATAAGAATGCATGGTCTAGTAACTGATGATGACTACAGAGTATCTAGGTTGCAAGAATTTGAACTACTAGATGAGCGTAGACAAGCAGTGTATAATCATCTCAGAGTATATCAGAAGAGAATGTCTAGAGGCTACAAAAAGAAAGTCAGACATAGAGAATTTTAGGTTGGTGATCTAGTCTTGAGAGAGAATCCTAAAAATCAATCACATCGAGAACGCAAGGGGAAGTTTGAACCCAACTAGCTAGGTCCCTTTGTAATCATTGCTACTTTTGGCTCTAGTGCCTATCAACTCTCAATGACTGAAGGAGAATAGCTCTGACAACCAATCAATGTTCTCCATCTGAATAAATTCTATGCCTAAGGCATTCAGTCTATGGTAAAATGTCCTAAAAAAATCTTAAAAGTTGGAAAATATCCTAAAAAAATACAACAAAAAATTGGAAAAAATGAAAAAAAGAAAAAAATGAGAAAAAGAAAAGTGCCTTGGTGAAAACCTAGAAATAGGCACCTTGGTAGCAAAAATAGAATCTCTTCCAAGATGGTGAAAACTCGGCAAACGGGCACCACTTGTTTGAAAAATCTCCATCTATCAACGCAATCTTGGTCTTTCCCAGCTTTTAGTCTTGCTTTAGTTTGTACGTATCTCCCAGTTTGTTTATGCATTCCTATTTTCAATAAGTCAGTCTGTACACCAATTAGCTAAAGTGTCTGTATCCTATCAATGTTAAAACTTGGGGGCAATCAATGTCATATCCTATGGTCTCCAGTATACCTCAGATGAGTCATATCTGGTCAGAGTCCTTTGAAGCTTCATTTGAGTCAATCAGTTTGTCTTGTCTCTAGAAAGGATTTTGCATCTACAACAATCCAATCAAACATCAAACACAAACTAAAAATAATCTATGCTTTTACATGCTTTTATCTCCTTGTATGCTTACTAATTCGCATTGAGATTTTTGCATATTGTGTCCCTTCGAGCTCTTCAATGATGTCCTTTACAAGATTTAGAGAGTGATGATTGGGGGCATAATATTTTTTTTGTCTTCTGCTTGTATGTAAAAATCTAAAAAATTTGGAAATTCTGGATTGAAATGGTGTTTGACTATAAGAACCTCTATCTCGAATTGGATGGCCATGTGTACCTCGACCATTAATACCCAAAAGATTCAAGGAAGTTTGATCTAACTATTTTATTTTTGAGTGAGTTCTTTCTCCTACTATGAAACATGATCTTGCCTAAGGATGTGAATGATAAAGGGTCACTATGGGTAATTCACACTGGATTTAGAATGATCTCTTGATTGTTTGATGTGTTTGACTACAAGGTGTATTCAGGTCATCATGATGTTTATGTTTTGATGCTTATACAAATTGCTATATCAAAATGGACATGATATTCAGGTCATCCTGGCACTTATGCTTTGATGCTTATATCTAATCTAACATTCTGAACAACAAAATCAATATTCATATATCCATGGTTTCATAATCAGTGGGTATTGTATTGATTCCTGTGCATACAAATCAATATTCATATGTCTATGGTTTCATAACTAGTGGTACTTGTATTGATTTATCCAGTTACCTAAAAATTCAATGATGAGAATGACTGACACATGATCAATGACTAGGTCCTAGGTCTTAGGTTGCATTTCATTCTGCATGTCTCTTTGCATTTGGCATGTTTGCATAATCTCACAACAGTTGATTAAACAAACTTCAATGCTTAAACAATTCTTCAAATCGCATCTTCAAATCTAACAAGAGCTGAATCTCACATGAAGGTTCCTCCAATGAAACAACAAGTAGAATCCTTTTTCAGGATCAAAATCAAAATCTGCGATCATTCATATTATTAACTACTTGCATAATCAACCTTCTATCATCACAAAAATCTATAATTCAACTTAACTGATTATCTTACATTAAACTATCAAAATTTTAACTTGGTCACCCATGGTCAACTCATGGTTTAACCCAGTCAAACTTGGTCTCCAAGACCTCTAAACAATGCAGAACACATTCTCGGATGTGCACAACCACTTCTCAAATCAATTAACATGCTTCTAAACTATTCAATGCTGACTTTTCTTGTCAGATTTCAATTTTTATCCCGAAGGGGGCATGGTATTGCACATCATTCAAAGTCTATAAATATAATTTTGAAATCATATCTTTCCTTAGTAATCAAGACAACAACCATGTCTAGTTGCTTATTCATCAAAAAGACCTCATCGCTTGGGGAAAATCAATCATCGCTCAGGGCATATCAGATTCATCGAGATCCATATCAATCTAGTATTCTCTTAATCTTGTAAATTGTATAAGTTTTTGTAACTATCAGTTCAATTGTGTTATTTCCTTGGTTCTTCTAAAATTGAAGGGTTCAGATGTGATACCAATGTGATTCAATATATCAAATAGTGGGTCTGGAATCAGTCACTCACTTCTTCACAATCATAAGGTTCAGAATCAGGTGTTTTGGCACTTTTTCGCAATCATCGGTTCATTTTCTATTATAGTTAACATTATCTTTGGTCATTTAGGACCTATTATCTCCTTATCAACTCCAATTAGCTTTTGTCTCATATCAATTTCAATTTCAAACATCAGTTTCAACATCATACACAGACTGTCTTTGAACCATTGCGCTTCGCACAATAATTCAAAGAGGGGCAAAATGTAATACCCCAAAAATAGGCTATAGGTTCATTAACCTCCTATATCAACACATCGAATGAAATTGACATCAAAGTCCTAACCTAAGGTACATCTGAACATCATCGAATCCTAATTGATTATCTCAAATTCTGCATTGGGGAATATTCCTACTAATATTCTTAAATTATCCCAATTATCTTTAATTTAATGATTATTTGGTGATAAATCCTATTTATCCTAAAGTTTGATTAATTGAATATTCTGAATATTTAATTAATTAGATTTAATACTACCACTTAATTATTTAATTGAATTTAATTATATTTATTCCTAATTATTACGATTTAAATCTATCAATAAATCAAAATTCCTATCATTAATTGATTAAATTCTTATTTAATTGATTAAAACAAGTTGTCATATTTAATGATATTATTTTTGAATAAAAGTTTGATTTAATAATTGATTAACCCATAAATCAATTGTTTTAATTCAAAAAATCAGTTAAGTTGAAAATAAATCACTTTATTTTTAAAATAATTTATATTAAATCATGCACAATAAAAAAAGAAGGCAACTAGAAATTAACAATCAATTTTAAAATTGATACTCAACATCTGATGATGAGTTGAAAAAAAACAAAAAAAATTTTAAAGCTCTATTTTGAGATAAAAACTGCTTTTGCATGATTTTATGAATTATTTTTTCTTAATTTCTTGTTAACTCAAAAATCAACCTGAGTTTATCAAGAGTGATTTATGGATTTTTTCAATGCATCCTCAAATCCCTAGATTTCTATAAAATCAAGGCTTAGCTCTTCACAAATCATCCATAGAATCCATAGATATCCACAGAATTTGCATACTTACTCTAGAGAATCAACATTTGAAGAATTGAAGCTTCTTGCGAATCAATAATTTTTGTGAGATCAATCTTGTTTTCAATTCATTTTAGTTTTATTTCATATCATTTTTAGCTTACTTTTCATATTCATATCTAATCTGACATTTCAAAAATAAAATCAATATTCATATGTCCATGGTTGCCTAACCAGTGGGTGTTGTATTGATTCCTACGCATACAAATCGATATTCATATGTCCATGGTTTCCTAACCAGTGGGTGTTGTATTGATTCATGTGCATACAAATCAATATTCATATGTCTATGGTTTCATAACTAGTGGGCATTGTATTGATTTATCTGGTTACCTAAAAGTTCAATGATGATAACAAATCGACACATGATCAGTGACTAGGTCCTAGGTCCTAGGTTTTCATTTCATTCTGCATTTCATTTTGCACTTTGCATGATTGCATGATCTCACAAATTATTGAATTAAACTTAAATGCTTAAATGATTCTCCAAAAATGCTCAACATGACTATGAGAGCTGAATCTTACATGAAGGTTGCTACAACGAAATAGCAAGTAGAATCCTTTTTCGAGATCAAAATCAAAATCTAAGATCATTCATATTATTAACTACTTGCATAATCACCCTTCAATCCTCACAAAAATCCAGAATTCAACTTAACTGATTATCTTACATCAAACTTTCAAAATTTCAACTTGGTCACCCATGATCAACTCATGGTTTAACCTAGTCAAACTTGGTCTCTAGGACCTCTAAACAATGCAAAACACATTCTCAAATGTGTATAACCACTTCTCAAATCAATTAAAATGCTTCTAAACCATTCAACGCTGACTTTTCTTGTCAGATTTCAATTTTAATCCCTTAGGGGGCATGGTATTACGCATCATTCAAGTCTGTAAATCTAAATCTATAATGAAATCTTTCCTCAGTGATCAAGACAACAACCACGTCTAATTGCTGACTCATCTAAAGTCCTCATCACTTGGGGAAAATCTATTATCAATTGGGGCATACAAATTCATCGAGATCCATATCAATCTGGTATCCTAATCTATCTTGTAAACTATATTAGCTTTTCATAACCATCGGTTCATTAGTGTTATTTCCTTGGTTCTTTGTAACTGATGGGTTCAAGATGTGATACCAATATGATTCATACAAGGACATTCAGGTCTGGAATTAGTCATTCACTTCTTCACAATCATAAAGTTTAGAATCAGGCATTTTGGCACTTTTTCATAATCATCGATTCATTGTTGATATAGTTAGCATCTTCTTAATTCCTAGTCATCCTGGGCCTAGGTCAATATCTCTTTTTCCAAATTTTCAATCAGTTTCTGTCTCGGAATCGGTTCATCTTTCAAATCAATCTCAAATCTTGATTCCTGGTCATCCTGGACCTGGCTCGACATCTTTTTCCAATCTTTTAATCGGTTTCTGTCTTGGAATCGGTTCATCTTTCAAATCAATCTCAGACATCTTTATCATACATAGACTATTCTTTGAACCACTGCGCTTCACACAGTGATTCAAAGAGGGGCAAAATGTAATACCCCAAAAATGGGCTATAGGTTCATTAACCTCCTACATCTTCAAATAGAACAAAATTGATACAAAAGTCCTAACCTAAGGCACATCTGCATATTATTGAATCCTAATCGATTATCTTAAATTCTGCATCGGAGAATATTCCTTGAATATTCCTAATTTATCTAATTATCTTTAATTAAATATTATTTGGTGATAAATCTTATTTATCCTAAATTTGATTAATTGAATATGATGAATATTTAATTAATTAATTTAATTATGCCACTTAATTATTTTATTAGATTTAATTGCATTTATTCCTAATTAATATTGTTTTTATTTTGACAATAAATCAAAATTCCTACAAAAAATCAATTGAATATTTATTTAATTGATTTAAAATCAAAGTTATCAAATTTAATGATTTAATTGGAATAAAGTTTGTTTTAATAATTGATTAACCCATAAATCAATTATTTTAATTCAAAATTAGTTAAGTGGAGAATAAATCACTTTATTTATTAAATTAATTTATAATTAAATCATGCACAATCAAAAAAAGCAGGCAACTAAAAATTAACAATCAATTTTAAAATTGAAACTCAACATCTGATGATGAGTTGAAAAAAAAACAAAAAAAACTAAAGCTGTATTTTGAGATAAAAACTGCTTTTGCATGATTTTATGAATTAAATATTCTTAATTTCTTGTTAACTCAAAAATCAACCTGAGTTTATCAAGAGTGATTTATGGCTTTTTTCTTGCATCCTCAAAGCCTTGGATTTCTATAAAATCAAGGCTCAGCTCTTCACAATCAAGACCTCAAATTTGCTTTCTAAATCTCTCAAGCTTTCAATCTCTCTAAATCCTTGAAGCTTTCAATCAATCTCATCATCTTAGAATTTGCAAACTTATGCTGGCAAATTGGTATCTAAAGAATTGAAGCCTCTTTGTGAATCAACAACTTTGTGAGATCATTCATATTTTAGCATATCATTGTTAGATTAATTCCATTGCATATCAATTTTTCATATAGAATAGTTTCATATCTAGATTTTTCATCTTATTGCATAGAAAACCAAAAAATATAGAATAATTTGCATCTAATCCATATCTAGATTCTACATTCAAATCCTTTGTTTAGGTGTCATCAAGGTCACTAGTTTTGGTCCAATCTGAGAATACATACTCGCATCTATTAGAAGGCAGTAAATCGCCTGGTTAGTTTAGTTTTCATTACTTGCACGATTTTGATTTTAGCTAACCTCTAATGTTTTACTGAAGTGTTGTGTCTACAGCTAGGTAAAAAATTCACACACACCTCTAATCTATTCCAAATTTCATGTGCCAAATCTAGATCTTTAATCTCAGTAAAATCACCTTGAGATAGTGCACTGATCAATGCTTCTCTTGTGCCCATATTGCATGAAAATAACTTCTTTTCATCATCATTCTCAACCTTTAGAGATTCCTTCTTCTTTACAATCATCTAGTACTCTATTCCCAAACATTGCAAATGTGTTCGCATCTTGTTTTTCCAACTGTCAAAGTTTTTCAGGGTCAAATTTAGGACTATCCTTCCTATAGAATGACATCTCCAAGATCACCTCAAGCTGTTAAGCTTTCTCTCTAAGGACCACAAGCTCTGATACCAATTGTTAATAATATCAGTCTACAATATAACTGAGAGGGGGGGGGTGAATCAATTGTATAGAATAATATTAAACTTTAAACTTTAAGCTCCACATTATTAGATCCAATGAACACAATGAATTCCAACACCATAACACAATATTTTGGTTTTAGGGAAACCCTGTTAAAGTTAAAAATCCTGGTGGGAATTAGCACCCACAAATGATGTATTGAGAGTATAGTAATCCTTGTTATAAGATATAGCCCTATTAGGAGCTTATTGAAACATTACATGGTGCAGGAGCACCTAGGCTAGCCTCCAATTTCTTTATCATTTTGGCTTGTATCTAACATTAGACAAGTCAAAGAGTTGTGTTTTTGTTTTGGACCTTAGAAGGTCTTACAAATGTGGACTAGGTGAGTTAGTGTTAGAACTAAGGTCACCAATTAGTCTTTGTTAGTTGTTTTTAATAGCTTAGCCTTAGATGCTTAAGGATTGGATTTGAGGTTATCAATGTGTCCTAAAAACATGAGAGATGTTTAAAAGATACTTTAAGGTCATAAAAGATGTTAGTGCATCGAGTTATAGGGACTAGAGGCCCTAAATGATAGGATGGTGGCATGGAAACAAAGATGCCAAATGTTGCTAAAAAGTTGTCATGACAACATCTGCAATAATGGCAAATATTGTATGCAACTCAGAAACATTGGATCCCCTAAAGGGTAGGAGTGGGAGATTAAATAACATATCCTAAAAACATGGAGAATGGCATCTAAGACCATCTCAGGCTTGAATCTTGAGGGAGAGGTTATTGTAACAAGTTTGAGAATAGCAAAAGTAGCTCTGCAATTCTGTGTTGTGTGGATACCGAGCATCTTAATGTGACAGTGATATCATAAGGATCAAGTGCTTTGAATTTGTATTGGATTTGAGTTGTTGGGATAGATTCAAGTGTTTTTTATTCTTTAAGAAAGTAGATTAGAGTTGATTTAGGGTCTTGAATAAATTGTTTAAAGTTTAGAGGGTTTCCTGGTCCTTTCCTGACTAGTTTTTCTATCTATGGCTCCCCCATGAAATCTAGTCACATGATCTTCCTAAGGGTAGATGAATGTTTTAGGGGAGCCATTGGTTTTTACATATTTAGAGTTAGGAGTCATGAAGACTTGGGTTGCTATTTTTAATTCCAATCCCTAGGCGAGCATACAGTGCCCAGTTAGAGGTTTGAAGGTGAAGATTTGAAGATTTCTTGCAGGGAATAGATGTACAGTAAAAACAAAGTATAGTTCCAGGTGGGATATCAACATATCAAGTTAGGTTGTGAGGATTGAGCTTACGCCAATCCCTTTGAGTGAGTTTTAATCAAGAAATCAAACTAGTCCTAGGAAATAGGCCTATTAGCCCTATTTGACCTAGATAATAGGAACCCTAAGTACAGATGACCTAGGAGTCTAAAACCTTCAGAATCATTCATAAAATAAAAAAGGGTATCCAAATGTGGGATTATATTTTCAAGTTGTTTGGAAAGTTTTGGCAGGAAAGTGGAAAATGTCCTTGTCAAGGGCTACAAGGAATTAGGCTTGATTAGGCCTCCTCAAGGCTAAATCTTAGATCCAATTGAAAAGGGCTTAGAGATCCTTCAAGATGGATCCACATGGAAGTGATATGAATTTTAATGAAGCATTTGACATCACTGCAATGAATTTCAAGGTTTGTGTGAAGATGGCACTTAGAGCCTTCTAAGTGTAGGTGGTGTTGGAAATTGCAATTGAAGCAATTGTTGTATTGTCATTGATGTCAAACCTTAACTGGTAAGACTGTTACTATCTAAGAAAGTAATATATCTATTTGATTTTTGTGAAGGGGATAGGCAAGGTTGGTAACAATAGCACCTAAGGAAAGGTTGAAATATCTTGATACTTCAATGAGTACTTGATTATGTGGCAAAATGATAAGATAATGTATTGTTTATCTAAGTAAGAATGAAGACTAAACTTGTAGGCTTAACCGAGCAAAAGTGAAGAAATCTAGTTTAAGTTGAGTGATGTTAGTTTCAACTGAGCTAGTATATGCCGAGTAAATTCAGTGTTGACCGAACATCAGTTAATTGCCAAGGAAGATAGTATTAGCCTAGGAAATAGTTTTTGAGGTGACTGAGCTTTCTAATGAAGACCAAGGAGTTGAACACTGTATTGATCGAGCATTAGTAATTTACATTTGAGAAAGAATTCAGATTTCCAGCCAACATAGTTGGATTCTTGGATTATGTAAAACTTGTTGACTTTATTTATTGATTGCACAAAAGTATTTAATGCACTATAAAATGTTCTATTGTAAATCTATTAAGAGATTTTAGATATTTCTAAAAGGATAGATGAAGAACAAAAAGTTGGAAGGATTTGATGAATCTAACCTAATCCTAAGATCTATAAAGGAGATTAAGCGACAAAAGATGTATTGACCTAATTGAGGAAGTATTAAGGAAACCTAAGCATGAGGTTGAACAAAGAAGAGGATGGTGGAAGTATTGTTGATGTTATTGACTGTATAAGTAGAAAAGGCTGAAGGAGAAGTGTTGTGATTGCTTGAAGAGATTTTTGAGTAGATCAGTGATGGAGATGGTAAAGGTTCACAATCAGTAAGCCAACATATGTGTGTGGAATTGGATCTGATATTTGCAAAGTGAGTTGTATATTTTTCAGATCAATACTACTATTACTTTCTAACCATTGTATCAGTCAAAATCTTTTTAATAGAGGTTGACCTAACAATAATTTGTATAAATCTTTTAAACAAGGTTTCATTCTAATGGGATGTATGTAAGTCCTATAACAAGGTGCACTTTTAACAGAGTGGTTTAAATCCTTTAACCAGGTCACACTTGACAGTGTATTTGTAACCTTTGATAGGGTTGGCTTTTCATAGAGCTCACTTCAGAAGAGTGAAAATAATAGTAACATGTTACAAAGTGGTTTTTCCCTAATTGGGTTTCCACTATAAATCCTGGTGTTAATACTTGTGTAAATTTTTTGGTTTGAACATTTCTGTGTTTTACAAGTTAGATACTATTGGATAGTGGACTGCACTGTTATATGTTTCTATTATGCAATCAGTAATGACTGAGTAGCTGTTGGTTGTTGGATTTGATTTGTTGAAGAGATTTAAAGTTTGTTTTATACATCTAGAACTAAGAATAATTGATTCACCACCCCTCTATTATTCTAAATCATATTAATAATTGGTATCAGATCTGTTGGTGCTTACAGAGAAAAATTTTAAAGGTACTTGAAGAAAATGATCAGTATGTATAAGAAGGAGGTACTGAAGCTAAATAAGGAGAACTTCCCTACATGACAAAGTTTGATAAAGCTGCATCTGGCTGGTATTGGTGATTCTGCAAAGTATTATGTTGAGCATGATTATGTCACACCTGTTGCACCTCTGACTACCGAGGAGATGAGAGATAAACAAGAGCACAACCAAGAAATGTTGGAGATTGCATCTTCCCTAAGTTATCCAGAATTTGAAGACATCAAAGACTGCACTACTGCAAAGAAAATTTGGGACACTCTTGCAAACATCTATGGCAGTGACATAAATGTATTGAGAGAAAAAGATGAGAGCCTAAGAGGTAAATTTGATGAAATGAGAATGCAAGAAGGTGAGAATATTGCACAATATTGTGGTAGAATAAAAGACGTTGTAAATGCTATTAGATGAGAAAATGGAACTATTGATGATGAAATTGTAATTGGAAAAGTATTGAGAACTCTACGTCCTATTTATGCCATCAAAATTTGAGCAATTCAGGAATCTAGATGTAACCCTAACAATTCTCTTACTTTGGAAAGTTTGGTTGGTAAGCTTACTACTTTTGAACATTCTAACTATGATAACTTCACTATTGCTAATGTTGAATCTGCTTTTAAGTCACAAATGGTTTTGGGTAAGTCAAAGAAGGAAAAATAAAGATGCATTAGTGAGAGTGAAAGTGAAAGTGACAGATCTGATGAAGAACTTGAGGATCTAGAAGTTCTTATGGCTAGACGACTGAAAAGGGGAAAAGGAAAGTATAAAGGTAAACTCCCTATTATATATTTTTCATGTAATAAAGTTGGTCATATAGCTACTAGATGTCGTAATAGGGATGATAAGGATGAAGAAAGAGACATCAAGCATAAAGACAAAAGAGAAGATAGAGGTTACCAAAGGTACAAGGACTGCAAAGGAAAAGATAAGAAATCCTTCTATATTGTCAAAGAAGAGACTGAAACTGATAGTGATGATTTTGAAATTGACGTTGTCTATTTTGCAATGAAAGATGAGTCTGATGAGGATGAGAAAAATGCATTGATATCTTATGTGAAAAAAAATGATAAATGGATTATTGACAGTGGTTGTTCACATCACATGACTGGTGACAAGAGTAAGTTTGATACCTTAGATCATTATAAAGGTAGAAGTGTGAAATTTGGTAATGATGCACCATGTCCTGTTAGAGGTAAAGGATTGATTAAGTTGACTGATAAGATCACTTGTGAGAATTCTTATTGGGTTGAGGGTCTTAACTATAATCTGCTGAGTGTTGTATAGCTTAATAGCACTGGCTACCAAGTGGAATTTCATCATAAGAAGGCCAAAATATTTGATGCCAATGGTGAACTAATTGGAAGTGGAGAACAAACAAGAGGTAATTTTTTCTATCTAGACCTATCTGAAGAAACATGTATGATTGCACAACTTGATGATATTTGGTTATGGCATAAGCGGCTATGTCATGTTAACTTTGATAATCTGGTAGAAATTAGTAAGAAGAAGAAAGTGAGAGGTTTGCCTAGATTGAAGAAACTTGAGAATGTAATGTATAAAGAATGTCAGTTGGGTAAGATGAAAAAGTCTACTTTTAAGAGAAAGACTTTTACTTCTTAGAATGCTTTAGATTTGGTTCATACTGACATTTGTGGACCTATGGGTGTACAAAGCTATTGTGGTGATAGATATTTTATCCTGTTTGTTGATGATTATACTAGACTGATGACTGTAATGTTCTTAAAAGAAAAATTTGATGCTTTTCAAATTTTTAAGTGGTATTTGACTAAGGTTGAAAAGGAGATAGGTAGGAACCTGAAGTGTCTAGGATCTAACCAAGGTGGAGAATTTATATCCAATGAATTTAATCTATTTTACAATGATAGAGGGATCAAAAGACAGATGTCTACATCAAGAACTCCTCCATAGAATAGTATATAAGAGAGAAGGAATAGATCTATCATGGATTGTGAAAGGACATTAATGATTGAAAAGAATGTTGCACAAAAGAACTAGAGAGAAGCTATAAGTACAACTGTTTATACTCTTAACCGAGTACAGATCAAAAAAGGTACAAATTTGACACCTTATGATCTGTGGCATGGGTATGCACCTAATGTAAAGCACTTTAGAATTTTTGGAAACAAATGTTACATACTAAAGGACAATAGGAATGGAAAATTTGATGCTAAAAGTGATCAGGGCATATTCCTAGGCTATTCCACAAAAATTAAAGCTTATAAGTGTTTGAAATCTAACACTAACAAAATTGTGGAAAGTGTGAATGTCAAAGTTGATGAGTATGCAGAGAAAAATGAAGCTAACAGCAAAAGAGAACTAGAAGATTACAGATCTTTTGTTTATATAGAGGAAGGAGAGGCAAATGAAAAACTTGCACTTGATGCAGAGTCTCGGGTAAGCAATGTCGAGCATTAGGAAAACAATGGTGACAGAGAAGAAGAACGTGTCGAGCAACAGGAGGAAGCTGCTGAGTATCAGGAAGAGGTTGTCGAGCATTCAAAAGCTAAATTTGACAATCTTGTTGGTGAACTTGAAGAGCAGATGAAAGGAGAGCATAACTTGTTTTGGCACAATATGTAAGGAGACATCACAAGCCTGAACAAATCATTGGAAACAAAGATACTGGAGTTCTGACTAGAAGCAAGACAAGAGATCCTACATGTTTACTATGTGAATTCGAGCCTAAGACAACAAGGGAGGCATTAGAAAATGAAGACTGGATACAAGCAATGAATGAGGAGATAGACTAGATAGAGAATAATGACACCTAGACTTTGGTGCCAAGACCAGAAAATAAAAATGTCATTGGAACAAAGTGGGTGTTCTGAAACAAGCTGAATGAGCATGGTCAAATCACAAGAAACAAAGCTAGGCTGGTATGCAAAGGCTATGCACAAGAAGAAGGAATAGATTATGGGGAGACATTTTCCCCTATAGCTAGATTGGAAGGAGTAAGAACCTTGCATATGTTTCCTACAAAGATTTCAAGGTATACCAAATAGATGTTAAGTCTGCATTTTTAAATGGTATATTAGAAAAAGAAGTGTACATTGAACAGCCATAAGGATTTGTTGCTCCAAACAAAAGACACATGGTTTGCAAACTGAATAAAGCATTGTATGGAGTAAAGAAAGCTCCTAGAGCATGGTATGAGAGACTGGACAAATACCTAATATAGATTGGATTCTCAAGGACAAATGAAGGAATCTTGTTGGCTAAGATTTTTTTAGATGATATTATATTTGGTGGACAAGATGCCTTGTGTAAGAAATTTTCAAATGAAATGCAAACTAAATTTGAAATGAGTATGTTTAGGGAGATCAAATTTTTTATTGGTTTACAAGTATATCAGATGGAGAAAGGAATTTTCATCACCCAGTCTAAATATGTTCATGAGATACTGAAAACCTTTGGTATAGAAGATTCAAGGTTAGTAAGTACTCCCATGGCTACTAGACAAAATATATCTAAAAATGATGATGTTGCGAAAGTAAACCATACTTTGTATAGATCCATGATTAGAAAGCTGCCATATGTTGTACATAGTAGACCGGATATTGCTTTATCTATTGGGATTGTGGCAAGATTCTTTGCCAATCCTAAGGAAACTCACATGATGGTTGTCAAAAGGATAATGAGATATTTGAAAGGGACTGTTGATTATGGATTGTACTACAAGAAGCATGAAAATTTTGAATTGAGAGTGTATACTGATGCTGATTGGGAAGGAAATGTGATGACAAAAAGAGTACTAGTGGTGGAGCTTTCTTTCTTGGACAAATATTAATTTCCTAGATAAGAAAGAAACAAAATTGTATTTCCCAATCTACTACTAAAGCCGAGTATGTGGCTGCAGCAGTGAATTGTTCAAACTTGGTATGGATCAAGAAATTGTTGGTAGGCATGAAAGAAGAGATCACTGAACTAGTTGTCATCTACTGTGCCAACACAAGTTTGATCAACATCTCTAAGAATCTAGTGATGCACACAATGACCAAACACATCACCATCAAGTATCATTACTTGAGGGAACTAGTACAAGATAAAGAGGTCTGAATGGAATATGTGAATACAAAGGAACAACTAGCAGACATATTCACTAAAGCTTTACCTAAAGAAGCTCATGAATATCTGAGAGGTCAATTAGGGGTTCTTCCCCTAACTGAGGCTGCCTATTCAAGCTCGGAGGATTGCATCAAATGTGCTGCAAAGAGTATCTAAAAAATTGATGTAGAGACAAGTCACTTTAGGAGGAGCCTAGAGTTGTGAAAAGTACAACAAAGCCAAGAATTAGTCATAAACAAAGATGACATAGGGAGAAATATTGTTACTGAACTAAAAAAATGATATCTACATCTACAGGATGTATGTTTTAGTTGTTGCTTTGACATTTTTGTCAAAGAGGGAGATGATCACATATGAATGCACATGGTGAGATTTCATGGAAGATCAAGTAAGAGGGAGAGATTCAGTGGATGGTCATACAAGCATGGTTAATTGATTCTATATCAGAATGAAGCTAAGGATATTATAAATATTTTTTATGGACAGATAAGTTTTGGATTGGTTGGTGATTCATGTGTTATTATTATGGTGTTTCCATCAATGCCAAAGAGGGAGATTATTGGAAACTACAATTGAAGCAATTGTTGTACTATCATTGATGTCAAACCTTAACTGGTAAGACTGTTGCTATCTAAGAAAGTAATATATCTATTTGATTGGTGTGAAGGGGATAGGTAAGGTTGGTAACAATAGCACCTAAGGAAAGGTTGAGTTATCTTGATACTTCAATGAGTCTTGATTATGTGGAAAAATGATAAGATAATGTATTGTTTATCTAAGTAAGAATGAAGACTAAACTAGTAGGCTTAACTGAGAAAAAGTGAAGAAATCTAGTTTAAGTTGAGTGATGTTAGTGTCGACCGAGCTAGTATATGCCAAGTAAATTCAGTGTTGACCGAATATTAGTTAATTATCAAGGAAGACAGTATTAGTTGAGGAAATAGTTTTTGAGGTGACTGAGCTTTCTAATGAAGATCGAGGAGTTGAACACTGTATTGACCAAGCATTAGTAATTTACATTTGATGAACAATTCAGATTTCCAGTCGACATAGTTGAATTCTTGGATTATGTAAAATGTGTTGACTTTAATTATTGATTGTACAAAAGCATTTAATGCACTGTAAAACATTTTATTGTAAATATATTAAGAGATTTGAGATATTTCTAGAAGGATAGATGAAGACCATAAAGTTGGAAGGATTCGATGAATTTGACCTAACCCTAAGAACTACGAAGGAGATTAAGCAGAAAAAGATGTATTGACCTAATTGAGGAAGTTTTAAGGAAACCTAAGCATGAGGTTGAACAGAGAAGAGGATGCTGGAAGTATTGTTGATGTTATTGACTGTATAAGTAGAAAAGGATGAAGGAGAAGTGTTGTGATTTATTGAAGAGATTTCCAAGTAGATTAGTGATGGAGATGGTAAAGGTTCACAGTCAGTAAGCCAACATATGTGTACAGTTGGATCTGATATTTGCAAAGTGAGTTGTATGTTTTTTAGATCAATACTACTGTTACTTTCTAGCCATTGTATCAGTCAAAATACTTTTAACAGAGGTTGAACTAATAGTCATTTGTATAAATCCTTTGAACAAGGTTGCATTCTAATGGGATGTATGTAAGTCCTATAACAAGGCACACTTTTAACAGAGTGGTTTAAATCCTTTAATCAGGTCACACCTAACAGTGTGTTTGTAATCTTTGATAGGGTTGGCTTTTCACAGAGCTCACTTTAGAAGAGTGAAAATAATAGGAACATGTTACAAAGTGGTTTTTCCCTAATTGGGTTTCCACTATAAATCTTGGTGTTAATACTTGTGTGAATTTTTTGGTTTGAACATTTCTATGTTTTACAAGTTAGATACTATTGGATAGTGGACTACACTGTTATATGTTCCTGTTATGCAATCAGTAATGACCGAGTAGCTATTGGTTGTTGGATCTGATTTTTTGAAGAGTTTTAAAGTTTGTTTTATACATCTGGACCTGAAAACAATTGATTCACACCCCCTCTCTATTGTTCTAAATCATATTAATAGGTGGAAGCATTGAAGTAATCAAAGGGTGACTGTCCTTCAAGGTGAAGCACAAGGAGTGAGACTATTAGAGAAGAGTTAGTCAAGGACTTAGTTAATCATATAAGCTTATTGAGATCCCAGAGGAGATTAGGATCCTTGAGGAAGACAAGCTAGGTCTTCTTAGCAATTGTGTAAGCATGCCTAGAAGCTCATACACCATAATGGTATCAGAGCCAAGTTTTGATCAGGCTTGTGGTTAATAATGCAACCTACTGAATCAGTAGGAGAGAATACATCTTTTGAGTCAGAAGAAGCTAAAGCAATGGTGACTAATGCTAGGTTAGCCAAGAAGGTGGAAGACCAAGAAGAGTATAATAGAGTGCTAATAAAAAGATTGGCTCAAATGGAACAACTCTTGGGTGAAGTCCAAGACCAATCTAATAAGGTGAAAGATAAGATAGATCAGAAGGAAGAGAAAGAAGCAAGGGAAAAAGAATTTGAATTGGAGAAGGAAGCACCAACCCCTGACCCTATTCTTCTTGAAGAACCCTTCTTGAAGGCACTAAAGGCCTTAATTGGCCAAGATTTGGAGGGTGTACCACTATTCATTGGACAAATGGATCTAGATTCAGTCATGGATTGGATAGAAAACATAAAGAATCACTTTGAATGTGATGGTATATCAGAGGCCCAAAAAGTAATGGTGGCCAAGTCTAGGTTGAGAGGTTCAGCACTCACATGGTGGAAGTTTGTGCAAACTGAAAGAGAAAAAGAAGGAAAGAGTCCTATAGTTACATGGAAGGGCATGGTGACTAAGGTGAGGCAGACGTACTTACCTAATGATTATGAAGTTTATTTACATAGTAGGAGACATAATCTTAGACAAAAATATTTGGATGTCCAAGCATACACCGAAGAGTTCCAAAAATTATGTTTGAGATAAAACGTGGTAGAGGATGAAAGTATCAAGCTAGCTAGGTACTTGAATGGTCTCAAGTGGTCTATTCAAGAAGAAACAAGTCTTGTGAACTTAAAAAATATCCACCAATGTTATCAGATGGCCTTGAAGATTGAGGAGAAAGGAAAAAGAAAGAAAGAACAAACCTCCAAGGGTAGAGGTAAAGGAAAAGATAGTAGAGGATAAACAAGTGGATATGGAGGAAGGAGTTCAAAATCAAGGACTCAAGGAGAAGTCAAATACATTGAGTAGCAAGAAGGAAGTTCTAGTAGAGGTGGTAGAGAAAGGAGCTCTAACTTTAGAGGAAGAAGTGGTGGACAAGGAAGAGGCAATTACTTTTCCAATATGAAATACTATCATTGCAACCAAATGGGACACCCTGCCTATAGGTGTCCAGAGAAGGGTAGTACTTCTCAAGGAGGTCATAAAAGAACTAATTTGGTTCACAAGGAGACCAATGCATCAGTGAATCACCCTGAGGTACCACTGACATTAGAGGAAGGTGAGAACCTCATGATGAGGAGAACATTGATCAAGGAGCCAGTTAAAGAAGAACCAAGCCAAAGAAGGTCCTTGTTTAGGATAAAGTGTAAGATGATGGGAAAAGTATGTAGAGTCATCATTGACTTAGGGTTTACTAACAATATTGTGTCAGAGGAAGTATTTAGCAAGCTAAGCATGACAAGGATGCCCCACACTAATCCTTACAAGGTCAAATGGTTGAATAAATGCCAACATGTCTTAGTAAATGAGCAAGCTTAGCTGGAGTTCTCAATTGGAAGGTATAAGGACAAGGTATTGTGTGATGTGTTACCTATGGATGGATGTCACTTCTTCCTAGGTAGACCATGGAAATTTGACCACCAAGCTATGCATGATGGAGTGAAGAAATCCTATACTTTCAAGAAGGATAATGTGACTTTCAAAATTTAGTCACTTTCAGAGGATGCAGAGGTGAAGATAGTAGGTCCTAATGTGCTCATGGTTGGTGAAAATGAGTTCTTAGAAGCCTCAGAAGAGAGTGAAGGATTTGGCTTTACATTGGTGTTAAGGCCAAGAGAGGTAGATGAAGGTAAGGCAACCAAGAAGCCAAAGTTACCTAAGAAGATATAAAGCATGCTTCAAACTTATGAAGGCATAGTAAGTGATGGACAACCATCAAAATTACCACCCAAAAGAGCCATAAGTCATAGGATAGATTTTATACTAGGAGCTACCCTACCCAATAAGGCAGCCTACAAGATGACCCCTCAACAAAATGAGGAAATTTCTAGACAAATACAAGAACTCCTAAACCAAGGTCTTATTAGAAGGAGTATGAGTCCATGTGTCGTACCCACTATCCTAGCACCTAAGAAAGGAGGAACTTGGAGGCTTTGTATTGATTCAAGGGAAATAAATAGGATAACCATTAGATATAGGTTCCCTATTCCTAGGATTAAAGACCTAATGGATTTTATAGGTGAAGCCAAGTATTATACCAAGATAGACTTAAAGAGTGGTTATCACCAAATTAGGATACATGAAGGAGATGAGTGGAAAAAAACCTTCATAACCAATGAAGGCTTGTATGAATGGATTTTCATGCAATTTGGACTATCTAATGCCCCCTCCACATTCATGAGACTCATGAATGAAGTCATCAAAGACTACATTGGAAAATTTGTAGTGGTATATCTTGATGATATACTGATTTATAGTAAGACTAAAGGAAAGCATCTTCAACACCTAGAGATTGTCATTAGGAAGTTGCATGATGAGAAGTTGACGATCAACTTAGAGAAGTGTGAGTTCATCAAGACAGAGCTGGTGTACCTTGGGTTTATTCTATCTCATGTCAATCTAAAAATGGATATTAGCAAGGTGGATAGCATCATAAATTGTCCTAATCTAAGGACAGAAATAGAGGTAAGAAATTTTCACGGCCTTGCTCAATATTATAGAAAGTTTATAAGGCAATTCAGTGCTATTTGTGCTCCTATGTTGGACACTATTAAAGGATGCATGAAGACTAAGTTTGTATGAAATGAACAAGATAACAAGAGATTTGAGTTGTTGAAAGAAAATATTGCTACCCAACCTATTTTGGTTTTGCCAAGCTTTGAGAAGCTATTCACCATAGAGTGTGATGCAGCTATTGGAGCTGTTTTAAGTCAAGAGGGTAGACTAGTGAATTTTCATTCAGAGAAGTTAAGTGAAGCTAATAAGAATTATTCTTCTTATGACCTTGAGATGTATGCATTAGTTTAGGCTTTGAGGAAATGGAGGCACTATTTTCTTCCAAAGGAGTTCATAGTCTATTCAGACAATCAAGCTCTAAGTTTCTTGAACTCTCAAGAGAAACTTAGGCATAAACACATGAAGTGGGTTGAATACCTAAAAGCATATACATTTAATATCAAGCACAAGAAATGAGTACTCAACAAGGTGGTAGATTCCTTGAGTAGGAGAGCTCTTACCATCCAAGAGATCTAAGTGAAGAGCATGGGAATAGATCACTTCAAAGATCTATATACTGATGATGATGACTTTGTAGACATTTAAAAGGTATGTGCTGAATACAAGAATCATTTTCATAGCAAATATTCTAAATATACTTTGCAAAGTGATCTCTTATTTAAGGGAAATTAGTTATGTGTCCCTAGAGGGTCTATTAGAGATAATTTGATTTAGGAAAAGCACAATGGTGCATTGAGTGGTCACTTTGGGATCATTAAGGCCCAAGAACTTGTTCAAGGGTTCTATTATTGTCCAAGAATGAACCTTGATGTTAGGAAGTATGTCGAAAGTTTCATTGTATGTCAAAAGGCCAAAGGTACTTCTTCAAATGTAGGCCTATATCAACCACTACCCATTCCCACTAGGCCATGGGAATGCTTGAGTATGGATTTTGTAGTTGGGTTACCCAAGACAAGACAAGGTGTGGATAGTGTTTATGTGGTTGTGGACAGATTCAACAAGATCACTCATTTTGTGCCATGCAAGACAACTAATGATGCCAGCCAAATAGCCTCTCTCTTCTTCAAAGAGATAGTAAGAATCCATGGGTTACCTTTGAGTATTGTGTTAGATAGAGACACCAAGTTTATGAGTCACTTTTGGAAGACTCTTTGGAAAAGAATAGGTACTAATTTATCATTTGGATTTGCATACCATCTTCAAACTGATGGTCAGACTGAAGTGGTAAATAGAAGCCTTGGAAATATATTAAGGTGCTTGACCAAGGAATATGGTCAACAATGGTATTAATTGACTGGACAGGTTGAATATGCATATAATGACACTATGGACATGTCAACATGGAAGAGCCCCTTTGAAATAGTATATGGTCTACATCCTAGACGAGTCTATGAGCTAAGAGACTTAAAGGATGGAGTGAAAGGAAGTGGTTATGGTGATGATTTTTCTTATGCAATGCAAGAGATTCATGACATAGTCAGGAAGACATTGACTGAGAACACCATGAAACATAAGACTAAGATTGATGAGGGTAGAAGGAAAATCAAATTCAATGTTGGAGACTTAGTGATGGTGCATCTAAACAAGTCTAGACTTCAAAAGGGAGTCTCCCACAAGTTACAAATGAGAAGGATAGGTCCTTGTGCTATCTTAGCAAGGTATGGTGACAATGCTTTCAAAGTGGAGCTACCAGAGGATAGTGGATTGTCCCCTATTTTCAATGTTGCAGACCTAGTTCCTTACAAAGGACCCACCCTTGATTTAGACTAGAGTTTTATTGAAGTTATCCAAGATGTGGATGAACTCCAACTACCTTCTACTATGGTGAAGAGAGCTGACAGTATACTGGATACAAGGGTCTAAAAAAAGACTAGAAAGAAGGACTACAAGGAACATCTGATCAAGTGGCATGGTCAATCTGATGCTGATGTAGTATGGGTTAAAGAATCATAGTTCAAGAAGTTGGGCATTAACCTCAACTTACTCAATCCAAGGGTGGATTGAAATCTTTTGTTTAGGGGAGGATGGTGCAGGAGCACCTAGGCTAGCCTCCAATTTCTTTATCATTTTGGCTTGTATTTGACATTAGCCAAGTTAGAGAGTTGTGTGTTTGTTTTGGAACTTAGAAGGTCTTGCAAATTTAGAGTAGGTGAGTTAGTGTTAGAACTAAGGTCACCAATTAGCCTTTGTTAGTTGTTTTTAATAGCTTAGCCTTAGAAGCTTAAGGATTGGATTTGAGGTTATCAATGTGTCCTAAACACATGAGAGATGTTTAAAAGATGCTTTAAGGTCATAAATTATGTTAGTTCATCGAGTTATAGGGGTTAGAGTCCCTAAAAGATAGGATGGTGGCATGGAAACAAAGATACCAAATGTTGGTAAAATGTTATGACAACATTTGCAATAATGGCAAATGTTGCATGCAACTCGACAACATTGGATCCCCTAAAGGGTAGGAGTTAGAGATTAACTAACATAGCCTAAAAACATGGACAATGGAATATAAGACCATCTTAGGCTGGAATCTCGAGGGAGAGGTTATTGTAACAAGTTTGAGAATAGCAAAAGCAGCTCTACAATTCTGTGTTATGTGGATACCGAGCATCTTAATGTGACAGTGATATCATAAGGATCAAGTGCTTTGAATTTATGTTGGATTTGAGTTTTTGGGATAGATTAAAGTGTTTTTCATTCTTTAAGAAAGTATATTAGAGTTGATTTATGGTCTTGAATAAATTGTTTAAACTTTAGAGGGTTTCCTGGTCCTATCCTGAATAGTTTGTCTATCTATGGCTCCCCCATGAAATCTATCCATGGAATCTTCCTAAGGGTATATGAATGTTTTAGGGGAGCCATTGGTCTATACATATTTATAGTTAGGAGTCATGAAGAGTTGGGTTACTATTTTTAATGCCAAGCCCTAGGCGAGTATACAGTGCTCGGTTAGAGGTTTGAAGGTGAAGATTTGAAGATTTCTTGTAGGGAATAGAAGTACAATATGGAACAAGTATAGTTATAGGTGGAATATCAACATATCAAGTTAGGTTGCAAGGATTGATGTTACACCAATCCCTTTGAGTGAGTTTCAATCAAGAAATCAAACTAGTCCTAGGAAATAGGCCTATTAGCCCTATTAGACTTAGATAATAGGAACCATGTGTACGGATGACCTAAGAGTCTAAAAAATTCAGAATCCTTCATAAAATAAAAAAGGGTATCCGAATGTGGGATTATATTTTCAATTTGTTTGGAAAGTTTTGGTAGGAAAGTGGAAAAGATCCCTGTCAAGGGCTACAAGGAATTAGGCCTGATTAGGCCTCCTCAAGGATAAATCTTAGACCTGATTGAAAAGGGCTTGGAGATCCTTCAAGATGGATCCAAATGGAAGTGATATGAATTTTAATGAAACATTTGACATCCCTGCAATGAATTTCAAGGTTTTTGTGAAGATGGCACTTAGATCCTTCTAAGTGTAGGTGGAATCATTGAAGTAATCAAAGGGTGATTTTCCTTCAAGGTGAAGCACAAGGAGTGAGACTCTTAGAGAAGAGTGTTAGGAATGGGAACATTGAGAGGGGGGGGGGGTGATTTAGTGTTCACTATATTTAATCTTTTTCACTTTACTCTTTAAACTTAACTTGAATGCTTAAGTACTGAAATGAACATTAACATAAATAAGATAGATGAACACAACACATAACACCAATATGGTTATGAGGAAACCCAAATAGCTAAAAACCCTAGTGGGAATTTACACCTACCAATAATCTATACTAGTGTCTTATGATCCTTGTTAGAAGATCCTTAAACCTATTAGAAGTTGTCTTTACAATGCTTTTAGTAAAATGACCTTGTCAAGGGTCAAACCCTATTAGGAGTCTTTTACAATAACCCTATTAGGGGTGGGGACACACCATACTAGAGCTCACTTCTCAAGTGATGAAGGATACAACCTTCTGATCTTAGATACACACTATATCTGCTAGATGAACTGGCATTGTGACACTGCTTGTTTGATCAATTCCTTTGATGCGCTGATGCTTTGACCTCTTGCAAAGATTTAATACATCTTAATAACTCTTCACACACTTATTCTCTACTTATATCAATTATATTCCAACTTCCTTCATATTACAATGAGCGCATCTCATATTTATATGCACTTATCAAAACAATTAACTAGGTCGGCCTATAACTGATTACATACAATGCTTCCAATGGAATTGGCACAAGTGAGTTTACATAAAAACATAATTACATCTCTAAAACCTAAATATAATAGGTGTGTATCCTTTACAAAATAATTTTATCATCGCTAAACAAATTACCAATAGTCGACTGCATATTCTGTTCTATTCTGGAATTCATTGTCTATGTAACTTCAACTGTCTGTATCTTTGTCATACTGAATCTTCTGATCATGCACTCTTAAAATAATCATGAATATAATCTTACCATCTTATCTTCTAGGGCACATACCATAACTTGGTCATATGCATGTGTGCTGATGCTTTGATGTACTGGTGCTTTGTTAACTGTCCAGTCTTCTGTACTTAGCCAAATACTGATCTTCTGATGATGTGCATTGACTGCAAAACACTATATGAATTTGTTTCTATAATGAAAACACCATATTAAGTCATATACAATAGTATATTCAACTTGCCAATAATATCCCCCTTTGTCATTGATGGAAAGAAAGGAATATGGAAAAGTTACTATTTGTCCTCTTATACAAAAACTCTTTATCATACTCTAACTTATATCTCCCTTATACTTTTTACTATATATCTTCTTTACATATATGACTCCATATTCTATACATTACTCCCCCTTTGAAATTAATGACAAAGGTGTTCCAAAAACTATATCTACAAGTACTTACAATTTAAGACATCTGAATATGTTGTTTGCAACTTTTGGATCTCTTGTTTCCAGAATGTAATCAGTGCATTGATAGTTTGGAGATGGGTGCATAAGGCATATGTCACATACTCCATCTCCTCCAAATCCATGCTAGGACCTTGATCATATGTAACCATGGTGGCATCGATCTCCTTGATATTCTGATTAACCAAATCCAGGGAGGGTGCAAGAGAATTCCTTAGTTGTGTTTGCCTTGCCCTTATCTTGGACATCTCCTTCTTAGATTTTTCTATTTTATCTATATGTCCCTGGTATACATTATTGCACATGTTCACATGAATGGATGGATCTTCTACTGATTTCCTTATGCTTTCAATCATAGGTTCTGCCTCTTGGATTTTCTTTTATAGATCAGTAGTCAACTTGTCCTGGTTCATACAGTCAGCAAAAATCTTCTTGCCCTTTATTGAAAAATATTTTAAGGATGCTTGAACAACCTTGAGTTAACTTAGGTCAAGTGCAAATTTACTGAACAATTCACTAAGCCTCTTCTTCATATACTTCTCTTCTATAACTAGGGATGTAGATTCTTCCAAGCTAGAAAAGTTTGTCTTAAAATTTGAAAGAATTGTGCTCACATCATCCACTGAATGAACCTTAGACACTTTCTTGTCTGAAGGTAGCAGGTTGTTCAAGATTTTCACTGACTCAAAAACTAAGGAATTCCTCATCACTTGTTTCTCTTTGGCCTTCTCCATAGCTAAGACACTAATCTTGATCAGGTCTTCATCTCCCCAAGAGTCCAAATTGGTGGTGTCCGATGTCAAATTAGACAACAATTATGCTGAGTGTAATGGAATGATATGAGTGATATCCATCACTTCATGCTTAACATTGACTGGCATCTCAATAGACTGCTCATCTATTTTCTCACTATCTTTCATCTCTACTCCTTTCTCTTTTTCTGCTTCCTTTTCTTTTATTCTTGTTTTTCTATCTCTTTTTTTGTTTCTATCATATCCTCAACCAGTACTTCTTGTTGATTAGGAGGAGTGTTACCACATAGATTCTCAGCCTCTTGAGTTCTTACAAAAGCTTCTTCAAACTTATCCAAATCAATATCTAAGGCCACCATTGCAATCTCAACATTGTCAATAAAAATTGTATCATCCTTATGTGGTTCTGCCATAGGCGCAGGCTTCTCTACCTCTATGGGTGCTACAACTATAGGTGCTGAATCCCAAGGACCTATATTCTATACATTGATGGTCTTTGACTCCTTTTCTACCTTTATGGGCACTTGAGTAGTGGGCGCAGTAGGTGGGAACATGTGCCTATTCAGGAAAACTATCTCAAAGGCTTTTTCTATTTCCTTTGCAACTAGTTCATAATTCTTGTACATTATATGCAAAGTTCTTGACTTGGTTCTAAGATGTGGCTTCACTAGATCTAACAATAAGGTCTTCTCCTCTAGAGAACATACTGGTAGACTCTCGTCTAAGATCTTCTCTCTTATTCTTAGATCTTTCTCCATTGCTTGTCTCTTCAAGAAATCTAAAATGTTCCAAACATTGTCTGGAATCACAGTCTTCAATTCTAGCACTGTCTTCTTAAAATTAAGCATATGCTTGATAATCATGCTAGGAATCTCAAACTTATCTATTTCAATGTACTTATCATAAAATTTTCCTATTTGATCAATCCTTCCTTCCTCAATTATCCTTGAACTTAGCACTTTTAGACTAGGTCTAAAACTTGTGGAGGTGCTTAAGTAATCTTTCTTTGGCTCCTTGTAGTGCATGAGGATTGATGACTAGTTCCCATCTCTTTATTCCTTTTTTCCATTACCTTATACTATGAAGGAGCAATAAGAATGATTTTTTCCTTGGGTGCAGGAGGGGTATCATCTATTTTACCCTTCAGATCATCAGACTTCTCCACTTTTACCTTCTTCAATTTTGGATCATTAGACTTTGTCTCTACTATAGATGTACTCTCAATTCCCAAAGCAATCTTTTCTTCTCTCGCTTTATCCAGGTCTGCTTGAGTTACTCCATGAATTTTCAATATCTTAGAAGTAACCTTGGTTACTTTTCTTTTAGTTGCCGTACTATTTAAAACTACATCAACTTCTCTTGTTTTCTCTTCATAAGTCCCCCATCTTGGCTCATTAGGGTCCTTAGGTGCTGATAACAATACTTGGGCATATGCCTTTAGGATTGGCTCCTCAACCTCATAACCAAGTGGATGAATCCACTTTGTTCTTGGTTCAACTGCTTCCATACATGTCGTATTAGTCTCCACCATAAAGCAAATGTTATCCTTTTATTTTTTAACTATTTTCTCAGGTATCCTGTACCTCATCTACATTCTGATTTTGAATGTCTTCAATTCCATTGTCATGTAGTCATTTAGTGTACTCTCAGTAGTTTCCTTAAAGGATATCTGAGGCATTTTAGGTATACTCTTGTCCAAATACAAATCTAACACCTTTCCAAGAATGTGGAAGTACATGTATATGATCAAAGATCCAAACTTGAATATTTTGGTCTTGTCATGTTTAATTTCTTTAATGTTGTCTATAAGTTGTGCACACAGGATCTCACATAGATTAAACTCTCCATTTTCTCTCACAAGTCTAATTGCTACAAGAATTGTGGCCACTGACACACTGTTTACTCTACTGGTGTGTTGATGTTAGAGTAGTCGTATTATAGCTAATAATTAATTTATTTAATTATTAGTCTATTATTCTCTACACTTAAGTTAGACTTAGGCATCTCATTATTCTTTAGGGTTTTCACCTTTAGGGTTTTGGTATCCTTTTATAAGGATTCCCTCTTTGTAATTGATAAGGAGATTGTATTATTTTCATCATTGTTAATAGAAGATTATTTTCTTGCAACATGGTTTTGCAGTCTCTGGCCTTTTGGCCGCCATAGTTTCTGCCTTCTCTTCTGTCTTCATTCTTGTAGCAGTCTTTGCATGTAGGTGTTCTTGGGAAGATTTGATGGTTATCAAATACAACATGGTATCAGAGCCATCTTGCTGCTGGCTGTTCAAGTTTTATTGAAGCTGTCAGACTCAGAGGGTTTCAGAAGCTTTTTTGGCTTTTTTTAGTGGTTCTGGGGGGTCTCTATTTTTGGAGGCATTTTGGGTCCAAACGGACACTTCCATTGCATCCAGAAGGCCCAAAAACCCCAGAATCCATATAAAATTTGTCCATTTTGGACACTTTTGCAATTTGAGGCAAAATTTTTTAGGTACCAGGCCGTATGACCTGGCACGCAGATCGAGACGGTGATTTTTAAAAAATAAAAAATAAAATTTTGGGGGGCGCCGCCCAGCGGCCACCCCCGCGCCACCCAGCAGCAACCGCATAGCGGCCACTGCCCAGGCGGCCACCGCATTCAGCGGCCACCGCAGCCGCGGCCCCCGCCACCGGCGCCACCCGCGCCCGGCCTTAGCGCCACCGCACCGCCACCGGACGCCCCCGCCGCCGACGCTCTGCCTAGCCGCCCCCTCGGCATCGCTCAGCCGGTTCCACCGCTCCGCCAACGCCCGTCTGCGCCGCTCAGCCACAGTTCGCCGCCCTCGCGCCACCCGGGGCAGCTTTAGCCCTACGGGCAGTCACATGGGTGACCGGGGGCTCCGCCCCAGCCCCCTGCGGGGTCATATGGTGCCCAGGGGCCTATTTTTTGCAGCCCAGGGGCTTAAGTTTGTTTTTTGGGGCCCTTTTGTCCCTCCTGGATGTTTTTCACTCTATCTTGAGCTTACGGGGGTATTTTTCTGACTTCTATATATCGTCGGAAAGCTCTTTCCAAGCACTTTTTGATGGTGGAGGTTAGGGGTTTTGGTTCCACCGTTTCAACAGTGTTTTTTTCTATTGAAGTCTGATATCTTTTTTTGCCTTCCGGGAGTCATATCTGGCTCATCCGGACTCCTTTTTCGGCAAACGAGATATCGTCGGAAAGCTGGTTCAGTGTGCTATTCAGTGGCAGAGGTTATTTTTCCAGATTCTACTCCAGGTTTTCACTCCTCTGAGTTATGCAGTTTATGCCCTCTGGTGGTGTGCTTGGTTCTACAGGTCCGGGGATCTCTTCTTCTGGTTTCTTAGTGCACTCTTCTTTCTGACTTCTGAGCTTGCATGCTCTTTCTGATGTATCTTTGTTCTGTAAACGCACTGAGATAAAGTGCCCTCTTCTGCATTTCTAGGATCTTTTTCACCTGGTTCAGTTTTACTATTCGCACTCAGTTATAAAGTGCCATGGGGGGATTCTGATGCATTTGCCACTATAGGCGCATCCACTCTTGTCAAGTGAGCATACCTTCCACGACATTAGCCCATGTAGACTGTGTCTATGACACCACCCTTTATCCTGTGCTTGTACCTTCTTTTGCACATAGGTGTTCCTGTTTCTTCTTCTTGCAGATGTTTCTGGCATTGCATTTCAGTGTTCCTGTCACCTCTCTCCCTGTTCAGCATTATGGGGGGGTTCACCTGTTGGCTCTATTGCTTCCTTGGTTCGGTTGAGTGATCTACGTATTTAGTTTTTGTTCCTATGTACTAGGCGGATGCAGTGGCTAGGCACCTATGCATTTCGGTGAGATGGATCATCTACTATATAGACACTCATTCATTCCTTTTTTGGAGGTCACCTCTTTGATTGATCAGCTCTTCAGACTTTGTCTTCTCTACCTGGTCATGCACTATTTCAGTGGGGGTTCCAGCAGTATTCTTCTGACAGTGTTTGCAGCTTCATGCTTCAGAGATGCTTCATGCTCTTTCTTGTTCCTTTCTTTGGGACATTCCCTAGATTGGAGGCTTTGTTTCCTTCATCTAGTTTATTTTATTGTTTTGGGTACCTGATCAGGCCTTGTTGCCGGGACCCATAGCTCTTTCATGCATTTTTGTTTTCATGCATCTTTTAGTCCTTAGTTGTTTAGCTTCTCCCTAAGTTACACTTAAGGGGGGGTGTTAGAGTAGTCATATTATAGCTAATAATTAATTTATTTAATTATTAGTCTATTATTCTCTACACTTAAGTTAGACTTAGGCATCTCATTATTCTTTAGGGTTTTCACCTTTAGGGTTTTGGTATCCTTTTATAAGGATTCCCTCTTTGTAATTGATAAGGAGATTGTATTATTTTCATCATTGTTAATAGAAGATTATTTTCTTGCAACATGGTTTTGCAGTCTCTGGCCTTTTGGCCGCCATAGTTTCTGCCTTCTCTTCTGTCTTCATTCTTGTAGCAGTCTTTGCATGCAGGTGTTCTTGGGAAGATTTGATGGTTATCAAATACAACAGTTGAAACCTATACCCTAGTATCATAGACATCAATTTGAAGTCTTTTTCCTCTATAGGCTCTATAGTCATTCCACGCTTATCACTTCTTGATTTGTATTTTTTCTCAACACATTTTCTCACATCCTTGCCTACTGGAAGAACAATGCATTCTTAGAGAGACTTGTCATATCATGAATTAGGTCTTCTATTATTTTGACCAACACTTCACTTATCTAGAATAGGTCATCATGAATCCTGCTAAGTAGAATCTTTATCCATTCGGACTCATAGAACCCATATGCTGTAGTATATTCAATTATTGGGTGGTTTTCAAACTGTGCATACTCATCTAGGAAAGTTTTATCTAGTTTCATCATGGTTTCTAAGTGCGCTCTTATCCTGTTAAGTCCTACTAGTAATAAATATATGCTTGGATGTCTTCTACATGTATAACACCCATAGGAGTGCAGGAGAATGCCCCTTCTAGGTCATCCAATATAGATTTGAAAGGGTGCCTCTTAAATACATATATTTTCTTCTCTATAACATCAAATAAAATAGGAGTAGCCATCACTTACTTGTATATCACTTTCCTAATGGTTTCCAAGAGATTTTGAATCATTGTGATGGATTAGGGCTTCCACAAATGATCAAATACACTTCTTTGCTGGTGAATCAAACTTCAATCCTTTACAAACAACTGCTAGGGCTTTTGTGCTCTTTAATTGCTCTAAACTTGAATGCAATGAGTGATCTACAAGCTTTTGTGTACTTTAAAATAAAAATTCCACCATTAATGCTTTCTGTGTAAACCAGACTTTCATTAAAAAACTTCAACTTTCATTTTTCTATCAATTAGGAAGTGTGCTCTTGCATACAACCTCTATTAGTCTCCAAAAGGTTCAATCCAAAGGTGCATACTCTGAAGGTGAGTATACTAGCCGCGTAGGGGTTTAGACCTAAATTAGCTCCCCCTATGACCCTGAGGGCCATTTATCTAGATGTAGAGGGTGTGTCCACCGTGGATGCATCTAATACATACTCATCAATCTTATCCTTCTTTGTCTCTGACCAAATCAAGCTCTCATCTTCTGAAGCTTTCACAAACTTGACTTCTCCTTTGGTATCTAGTATTAATTCTTTTGGATTTTTAGAGCTTTCCTGACTTTGCATCCTTGATCTACAAAACTTTGAGATGTGTCCAGCCTTGTTACAAGAGTGAAAAATAACCGGAGGCCTTAAATTCTTTGACGCATTGACATGGGTTTACCATTTTACACTATCTATCTGAGTGACCATTATAGTTACAAATATGACATGTAATACTCTGAGAACTTCTTGCATTTGGTTGATTCTAATTTCTCTGATTATGATGAGTCTTGTTCTTCTGAATTGTTTTAAAATTCATAGCTCTATGACCAAATTTATTACATGAATAATAGTAACCATTGAAAGGTCTTACCTCTTTATAGTCCCTTGCTATGTGTCCATGCTTGTTACATGCATAACAAGTTTGGTCTACTGGATTGCACTCATCCTTAGATGGTTCAATCCTATCTTTAGTATGATTTTTTGTCTCCTTAGCATCTATGGTGTCTTCTGGTGCTTTCATCCTTTCTTGCATGTCATCAATCTGATTTTTTGATTCATTGAATCCAATGCAGCTGGTATCCCCTTTAAGATTATGAGCATATAACTAAGATTCTATCAGATCCTTTCTTGTGTGTAATTTTTCAATTTCTTAGGTCCAATATTTCCATGTTTTCTTGCCTCAATTCTTCATTTAGTTGAAGATTCTCCTTGATTTGTTCATCATAAACTTCTTGATTGTTAGTTAGCTTTTCATCCAACTCTTCAATATGATCTTTCAGAGATGTGTTCTCTTCATTTATCTTTTTGATAATCTTTCCCAAATAACTATTTGAACATTCTTTCAAATATTTTCTTAGTCTTTTGATGACTGCTTGAGAATCATTGACTTTTTCTTTTAGTTCTTCAATTTCTTTTTCAAATCTGTCAAGGTCTTCCAAAGCAGCTTCAAGGTTCTTTTTCAAATTTTTCATTTCTATCTTGTCCATGATCTCCTCAAGTGGTTAAAATTATTTACTGAGGACTAGAGCTCTGATACCAATTGTTAGGAATGGGAACACTAAGAGGGGGAGGGGGGGTGAATCAGTGTTCACTATATTTAATCTTTTTCACTTTACTCTTTAAACTTAACTTGAATGCTTAAGTACTGAAGTGAACATTAACATAAATAAGATAGATGAACACAACACATAACACCAATATGGTTACGGGGAAATCCAAATAGGTAAAAACCCCAGTGGGAATTAACACCCACTAATAATTTGTACTAGTGTCTTATGATCCTTGTTAGAAGATCCTTAACCCTGTTAGGAGTTGTCTTTATAATGCTTTTAGTACAGTGACATTGTCAAGGGTAGGACCCTATTAGGAGTCTTTTAAAATAACCCTGTTAGGGGTGGGGACACACTATCCTAGACCTCACTACTCAAGTGATGAAGGCTACAACCTTCTGATCTTAGATACACACTATATCTGCTAGATGAACTGGCACTGTGACACTGCTTGTCTGATCAATTCCTTTGATGTGTTGATGCTTTGACCTCTTGAAAATATTTAATACATATTAACAAATATTCATACACTTATACTCTACTTATTTAAATTATATTCCAACTTCCTTCATATTACAATGGGCGCATCTCATATTTATATGCGCTTATCAAAATAATTAACTAGGTCGGCCTATAACTGATTACATACAACACTTCCAATTGAATTAGCTCATGCATGTTTACATACAAACATAATAAAATTTCTAAAACCTAAATATAATAGGTGCATAGCCTTTAAAAAATAATTTTATCATCGCTAAACAAATTACCAATAGTCGGTTGCATACTCTATTCTATTCTAGCATTCACTGTCTGTGTAACTTCAATTATCTGTATCTTTTTCATACTGAATCTTCTGATCATGCACTCTTAGACTAAGCATGAATATACGCTTACCATCTTATCTTCTAGGGTTCATACCATAACTTGGTCATACACACATATGTTGATGCTCTGATCTACTGGTGCTTTGTTAACTATCTAGTCTTCTGTACTTAGCCAAATACTAATCTTCTGATGATGTTCACTGATTCCAAAACACTATGACTTTGTTACCATAATGACAACACTATATTAAGTCATATACAATAGTATAGTCAACTGTCCAACAAAGAGTTAGTCAGGGACTTAGTTAATCATCTAAGCCTATTGAGATCCTATAGGAGATTAGGATCCTTGAGGAAGACAAGCTAGGTCTTCTTAGCAATTGTACAAGCACACCTAGAAGCTCATACACCATTATAGTACATAGTCCTTGTTATAGGATAAACCCTATTAGGAGTCAAGAACAAAAGAGAGGGCTCACTACCCAAGGCTCATTGCCCAAAGAAGGTTAAATCCACCTTCAAAACTCACTAGTTTGCCATAGGTGTATATAAAGAAATACACAATCTTTTGAACTATTTTCCAGCAACTATCTTTGCTTGATTAGTTCCAATGAAGTCCACCAATAAACCTCTACTCTACATACAACAGACACAAGCTCGTAACTTTTAAAACCTCCTTATATCATATACATTCCATCCATGTCTTTTCCAAAGAAAAGACCTTTCATTTATACCTTATTACAATTTACCAAGATCAGGTCGGCCCATGAGGCTTTCCTAATTATGAAAACCCTTGCTAAGATACACATAATATCTAGAACAAGTCTACAATGAATACATTACAACAATTAAGGACTGACATCCTTAATTGATGCTTGCCAAACAAAACACACACTTCATTCCCTGAGTCATCTTCAGAATAAACCATCGCTAGGACACATGCCATAGATGATGTCACAAATCATTCCATCCAATGAAAATTATTTAGTATCCTTTTTATCATCCTTCAAGCTTGCATACCTTGAATCTGAATCCTCTGAAAGATATATGAAAAATCCAGAGACTAACTCTGTCGATTCTCATTGTCACAATCCAGTGACCAGTCTTTATCAAAATAGTTGTAAATCTCTCAATATGAAACATATAATGATGTAATCTTAGACATAAGATCACAACATCCATCTGAACTTTCATCTAACTTTGCAGGACCTAAAACATCTATACAATGTCTGTACATTGTGATTACCAGTCTAGTTCCTTTTGATGTAGGGGCATCCAAGGTTGAGGTAGGGGCATTCTTTGTCCTTGGTGAAACTACATAGGGTGTTTGTATTTTAGCCGGTGTTACTCGGTTGCAGCCTTGACCAATGGTCTTGGTCATTGAAGGAAGCTTGGTCACTGAAGGAACTCGGTAATCTTTGGTGCTCGGTAAAAGTGTTACTTGGTCATGCCTGTGGTGCTCAGTCAACACTGGTGCTTGGTGATGCCTGGCATGCTTGGTTATTTCACTATTGCTCGGTAGTTCTAGTTTACCAACTGGAGTTCTGTGTGATTTTTTGGGCTGAATTGGTGCATTTATTGTTGGTAGCTATTGTTATAGGCTGACATGCTAGATTAAATGTTTGTAAGGCTATTTTGATGCTGACTTGTATTTAATTTAATAATTTTTTGGGGGAGTTAATGGTTTCATCCAGCTGAGTTATGGCTAATGACTAGTATTTATAGGATGTTTGGGTAGATGTTTAGGGGTAGATGACGAGGAGGAGACGGAAGTTCATGACTTGAAGGCTTAGTGAATCAAATCTGAGGTTCTAAAAGCTAGAGTTGGCAAATTTGTGGAAAAGATCTTGCATAATCTTGCAGATCAGATTGTTATCTGATAGTTTGTAGTTGTAGAGCTAGTGGTTTGCACACTTCGAGACAAGGAGATTGCTTGGAGGCTTGCGAGCTCAAGTTTAGATTTTCCTTAGGGTTTCTATTAGTTTCTAATTTTCTTCAGAGCTAAACTAGCTAAGATTGTATTCCATCTATTTGGATCTTACAGAATTGTTTTTTATTGTAATTGGCCCTAACCTAGAAGGCCTTACAACTGGTCATGCTAATGAAAATTAGAGTTAAACAATTACTTTGTTGTTGTGTTGTTGAGTATTCTATTGTATTGTTCTATTTGCTGCAAGGTTTGGACTATCCTTAATTGGATCCACCATCCTTGACTACATCAGGTGGTATCAGAGCTGAGAGTTGATCTTGTGAAGTGAAGGTTGATCTAGCAAGGATGATCTTGCGAAGTTGATCTTGTTGGTGAAGAGATCACATGATCTGGATTGTAGATCTATGGCACTAAACTTGTGGAGCTTTCCTAGTTGTTTGTTCAACATGGCAGGTTAAGATCTGACTTTTACACAGCTTGGAGATTGCCACAAGGTGATCGGTGAGGGTTTATTGTAGAGGGTTTTTGCATATCTTTAAGGATGCCTCCAAGGAGATTGGACCCTAGAGTTATTTCTAATCTTTATGATACTATGGAATCCTAGATCACAGAGAAGGTGAAATTAGATTTCAGATCTGAGATGGAGTTGATGAAAAATGACATGGTTGTCGAGATCATGAGAGTTATTACTGGTATACCTTAGAATGTTGGTACTAAGGATGGTTATGAGGAAGCTGTTGAAGAATTTGAACCTACTGGATCTAGTGGTGATAACCGAAGGGACAAATCTGGTGAAGACAAAACTGCTCGATTTCATAGATCTGGAGCTCGGTTTAGTAATGGTTACGGAATGGAAGTTTATACTTTCTTTGATACTTTGAAGCCCAAAAATCTGATTGATTAGATTGGTGAACTTGAAGATTTCTTTGAGATGGAAGAAATTGAAGATCCTCTTCGGGTGAGATTAGCATAGACAAAGTTGAAAGGACATGCTACTCTTTGGTGGAAGGAACTACAAAGAGATAGAGAAGATGAAGGTGAAACGAAGATCAATCGGTGGAGGTTGATGGTGACTAAGTTGAAAGCTAAGTTCATACCTTCTGACTATGAGCTTGACTTGTTTAAGAAGTTGTAGAATCTAAAATAGAAGGATTTGTCTATGGAATATTATACCGAGGAGTTCTGCAAACTTACTATTCGGTCTGGACATGGAGAGCTTGGTAAGGAAAAGGTAGCTCAATATGTGAATGGTTTGAGATTCAATATTCAGGATGAGCTTGGTATGTTGAAGATTGATTCTGTTGAAGATGCTTAATGGTATTCTTTGAAGGCAGAAGATAAGTTGAAGAGGAAACAACATAGTAATCCTCGAGGGAAGGAAAATATTGATCACTCGATGAAGGATAAACTGTCTGATGCAGAAGATGAACAGAAACCCGTGGAACCGAAGAAGAAGATAGGTAGAGTTATCTTTAAGGGTACTTTCTATAACTATGGAGAGGAAGGATACCATTCTTTTGAGTGTACACAGAAGAAGCTTGGTGACTGATGAACTATTGTGGTGAATGAGAATGAACCTAAATTTGAGAACTTGTTGCTTTGGCAAACACTGTTCGATACAAAAGAGGAACCTTGTCAAAGGAGTAACTTGTTTAGGACCCGATGCAAGTCTAGAGGTAAAATATGTGATGTTATTGTTGATAGTGGTAGTAATGATAACCTTTTTTTTGAGGACATGGTTCAGAAACTTGGGTTGAATAGAATGAAGCATCCTTTTCCTTATAGGATTGGCTATTTGCAAGATGTTCATGCTCTAGAAGTAAGATAACAATGCTTTATTGATGTTCAGATTGGCTAGTACAAGGATCTTGTGTTATGTGACATTGTGAAGATGAATAGTTGTGATATATTGCTCGATAGACCTTGGCAATATGATTACAGAGCTATGTATGACTGTGTCTGAAATGTGTTTACTGTTAAGAAGGATGACAAGAAGTTTTCACTGATGCCTTTGATGGATACAACGCTCAGTAGGAGAAGCCTGAGTATTGGTAGCCGAGTTGAGATTGTGGATCTAGAGAAAATGAATGATTAGTATGGAGAACAAACCTGTGTGTTGTTAAGAAAAGACTTGAAGAGACAAAGAAAGCTGAAGTGGAAGAGTATGCAAGCTGAAAAGGTGGAGGAATTGTATGTGAAGAACCAGTTCAGGGTTTATGTGTTGAATCCCATGTTGGCACCTAAAAATTTAGGCCAAAATAGAACAAAATGTCAGGGAAGTATCATATATATTTCCATATTTTCCTATAATAAAAATTTAAGATGATAAAGGAGAAAATGTATTTCCATTTGTTAATTATCTTTCCAAAATGCATATTTAATTTTGAAAATAAATAATTATTGAAAAAATAAAATAGGTTGGAAAAAAGGCGGCGAGAGGGAGTTGAATACTCGACATCTCAAGCCATCCTTTCTTCCTACCTATCTACCCTCCTACCCCCTAACCAGTTAGTCTACTTGTTTTCTTCGAGAGAGTTAGGAGAAAATATTTATTCATCTTTATTTATATGTGCAGGTGAGAGATAAAAATAACCTTTCACACAGGGAGTATTGTATCTCTTAATTATCTTTTGTAATAATGTGATTATTATTTATTTATATATTGTCTACTTTTAATGTTAAAAGGAAAAAATAATGGGGAGAGGGAGTTGAACACTCGACCTCTCAACCCATTCCTTTTTTCCTACCTAACTACCTGAATCTACCCCTCTTACCAACTACTCTACGTTATTCTTCAAGAGTATATGTATGAATAAATATATAAATATAAGATAATTATATTTCCTTTAAAGTAAATTATTAAAATTAATATTATTTATTAGGGAAATATTTTGCATTTTACCCTAAAATTTTTAAATTATATGGTGTAGTGAATTCACTATTTTATTTATTTTGTAACCTAATTTCTTACCGCTTCTTCATTTTCATGTTTTCACATATAGTTAACATCTATACTTTTAGGGTGAAGAAATTTTATTATTTTTGAACTTTAATTGTGCATATTTTGTAGATTAAATTTTATATTATTAGGGTTTGAATAATGATTAATCATTTCCCTAAGTGTAACTTCTCATTTTTGTGTCAATTTTAATTTAGGGTTTTGATATGTTATTTCTTTGTCCTTTCCATTTGATTTTTTACTTAATCTACTTATCATTAATATTTCTACTAACTTGGGTGAATACATTTTATTAAAATGATGTAGAAAATTATACATTTTTAGGGTTGACATTTATGTTTAATTATTAAAATCCCTAAAAGGTAATCTCTTTTATTTTATTTTATTTTAAGGTTTAGGGTTTTATTTTTTCATTTTACTTACTTTTATGGATAAGTTATTTCTTAGTATATTAGGGTTGTTTTAGAAAATAAAATCTCTAGATTCCCTAATCATGTATATTTTTAACAATTATAATAGTATTTCATATTTGAAATATTTTTAGGGTAATTATTTCGTAAGCTTAATAAATTAACCCTTATGCGAATGAATTTTATTTTTAGGGTTAATTTCATTAAGTGGATTCTATTCTAGAATGAGTACAATATGTTCTATTTTCATAATAAAAGATAACTATGAACATAATGTTTTATTTATCTTATTATATGAATGTTTCATAACTTAATAATTTTTGTGACTTAAGTATAATTTTATTTTATTTTTATTTTTATGATACTTGTTTTTCAAATAAGTATTAATAAATAATAAATATTTTATAAGATTAACATATCACATAATATTTTTGTTATTATGATTGAGATAAATTAATATTGGTTATTTTGTGTGTGCAGAAAATTAAACAATAAATTATTATGCACGACACTCATAAATTATGAGGGAAATTTATCCCGAACCAACATTGTAATAATTTATTATCCATATTTAGGGTTAGTTGTGTGATTAGGTCCTGTGAAAGGGCATGTCCTTTCACAGGAAACCATTGAAATTTGTATTTATACTCAAGAAATTGTAAAAAATTAAGGACACAATTCTATCACGACAAAAAATGTACCTTCTCATATATTGAAACTTAATGTCTCAAGACCTCAAGCATGGATATCTAATAAGTGCTCTTACCTCATTGATTGTATAGTTTTATGATTCAATTAGTATTTTGGATTACTCTTTAAAACAAGGTATCTTATTATGTTCTCTATTTTACGCAATTTTTATGATCAATTTATGCAATTTGAGTAATGATATCATGATTTGAGAATCTGTTGTCATTTCCTTTGGGCTCTTAAGTTGAGTTAAAAATCTTAGGACCTATTATACAAATTGTCATAAAGTTTTGTTTAAATAGAAGCTTATAGGGTGATGGTCTCGTTCTGCAGAAACGAGTTACCTTAAAACTGTCTCCAGTTACTTATGGTATTGAATATATTTGACTCTATTTTCAAATTCATATCAAGCACTGGTCTATCTGTTCTTTTGAAATTGTCATTTATTTCTTTCTGTGGGATATATTTCAAATCTGCTACTTTATCTACAAAATATTAGATTAGGTTTAGCGTTAGTTCATAGCATTAGTTTAAATATCTAACTATCTACCTATTAGGATATTTAGTTACATTATCTTCCAAGGATCAATAACCTCTTTGGAAGAAATTTTGTTGTTTACGCACATTGTTTGTGTAATTAGACAGTATATTCAGTTTAGGCCTACCAACCTTGGTTCGATTGAACCAAAATTGCAGAGGCATTTATTGTGCCTATCAGTTGGCCTCAAAATGACCAGTGTTTTCGAGCCCCAAAAAATTGGTGACTCTGCTAGGGAAAGATATCAGTGAACGTCAGGTTCAGAACCTCTGGTTAAGTTGTGAAGAATCTATTGGGAGAAAGATTCAGAACAAGTTACTAATTCCTCACAGGAAGTGAGGTGGCGACTCTAAAATTCAATTTTAGGTGAAGCCTATGTTAGGGAGAAGATCTCTAATAAACAAACAGTTCATCGAATTGGAACCAAATAAAGAAGAAAGAATTACAGGAAGCGACAGTGATCGGTTTAAAGCTTTTCTAATCTATTGTATAACATGGATAATGAGTGAGAGAACATTAATGATCACTATGATGATCAACACTAGGGGGATGAATTAGGCATGTCTCCCTTGAATGCATTCATTACTTTAGAACAGTATGATAATGAAAATGTGGTGAGTTTATTTATGAGGATGATTAATATCTTCAGTAAAATACCTTACGATATCAGACCATGTTTTGTAAACAAAATGTATAGTTTAGGAGTAACTAGTGAACATGTAGATCTCCTTCTTGAAATTGCATATGAAGCTATAACAAGGGCACACAAGCCTAATGATTCAAATGAACAAGAAAATTCAAATCAAGTTGAAGAAAAATTTGTACATGGTAAAATTTGTATGGAGACAGGAATAAATGACCATGATAATCTAGAGGAGAATCTTCTTAGTATAGAACAAATTTCAGAAGTATTAGCATTGAATATCAAAAGTATATTCAGAAAGATGGTCCAAAATTTTTCTATAATCATCAAAATAAACATGTTTAGGTGACATTTGATGAAATAAAAGATCAATCTCGAGAGGCTAAAATACTTCAAGAAAAAAATATTTCTATGAAAGATTCCCAAAGTTTCCTAGATAGTAAAGACAAAATATTACAGAAGGAATCACAAGTACATGAGGAAGTCTTAATAGATAAAGATTTTGATCTTATGGATAATGAAGATGAATTTTTTAAGGATGTATTAAATAATTTATGTCATCCTACAAATAATCATTCATTGTGTAATGAGGAGTTAAAAATGAGATCCCATGAACATATTTTATGTACATTGCAAAATTCATTGAGAGAGAGTTCAAAAAATAATACAATTAGAAATCATCTTCCAGAAATAGCACAGGTTATAAAATCAGAAAATGTGTTACAACATGGGGGAAAAAATCAGATTTATGGCATTCAAATTTATGATCATTATTATGAAGTTTGCAGTCTTACTTGGTCCCCAAAAGATACAAAAGGTGATTTGAAGTATTCATTGGAAGCATTGAAGTATAATGATTTTTCAACTAGGCAAGGGATACGTTGGATGGTACCTTCAGCATGGGGTAACCATGAGATTAAAAAAAATACCATGGGGAGCAATAAGATATTCAACCATTTTGGGTAGGGATTTGTTTCAGGGAAGTGTTCTTACTTTTTATATTTTTATAGATTAAATTTTTAAGCATCTTTAAGCGTCTCATTTATTATCTTTTTATTTTTTATTCAAATCTCCTAAATATTTTGAATATGGTATTTTGTTTTTATCTTGTGTGTGTTGCATTTTATGCAGAATAGAAAATGAAAAATACAATATGAAGGATGAAATTATGCGTACAAGTGATTTATGGAACCAACTGAGGATCTTAAAGGAAAAACATAATTACAACCATATCACAAGTCCAGAAGATTTGATTTTAACATCGTCCACTCTGTTGCATACTCGTATAATAGTTTCCAGCTTGTTAAAATGATATATAAAATGGAAGAAGGCTGCCTTTGGATTGAGTAGGGTGTTCTCGCGCATCATTTGGCTACCATTTTGGAAGCTAAAATGCACATCCAAATTCCTGATCAAGGATGGTTAATTATGTTGGTCCTTGGGAATTGAGGGTGCCAAGAATGGTGAGGGTCAAACATGATGTTTGATATGCTTGACTAGGAGATTGTCATGACCAGCATTGTTGGTTTATAATTACTCACAAATGATAGATTCAGATTTGCCTCTGCATTTTTCTCTTGGGCCACGTAAATGGATGCAGTAGTGGCAGAATGACCGTGAATTGCTACTGTGGATACCTTATCCAAATCCTTTCACCACAGCTATATTTTGTTAAGCTCTAATTAAATTTGACATATTAATGACACCACGCAAGAAGACGCGGAAGTTCGATAGGCGACAATCACAATCGACACATTTGAGGAATGTGGCACATTTCTTGTCAAAAAAAAAGAAATTGGATGGGTCTGAGTCCATCTTTGGAATAGGCTTCAAGCCTTCTTGTATTGAATACGCACTGTTGGACTATCCGGAGTGCATTTTGCGCATGACTCCCAATTTGGTGGATGGGCGACGTTTACACTCAATAAATTCATGGAATGATTGAAGGCCAGCGATTTTTCATTCAGTTTTCCCGATCCCCTTGAAGGTGTTAAGGAGGGTGAATTTCGCAGTTGCAGCAGGCTTTCGGGCATTGGCCCAGGTTCAAGCCACAGTGTGGCTACCCAATGGTGGCCTTCACTCCCCAGTGATCACCAATGAAAAAATCAACAGAAAGAAAATAACTGTATCTGCAACATTAGATTTAGTCACTAAAGAGATAACGATGACAAATGAAGAGAATGGCCATGGGTTTGTTTCACAGCAAGCGAGCTTTCATTCAGGTTCTCTATCCTGATATCGTGCTTTTGATGTTCAAGATTTACTACCAAAATGGTTTCTGGAAAAGAGCAAAGAGTAGGGTTTGATTGTTGAGTGGGTTACCTGCAACAGATTCCCGAGAGTTTACAGCACAAGATGACCTTTCCCAAACTCTATAGAAAATATAGTGCAATTGCATGGTGTGGAAGGTTAAATGTAATAGTAATGCACTTCTGAGACGTGCAAGACATCCAAGCTCCAATGTGCAACCACCATTTTGGATACCTATTCATATTGTGAGTCCAGAGCATTTCATCGAACACACCATTTTTAATGTAACTGCAGATGCTCCATGTGATTTTGTATAGTTCATTGGGTGGTCTCTAATATCGTGCCCTCGTGCTTTGCTGATTGCTAATTTTAATGGGAGAGTAAATATCTGGTGGCAGCCTACTTAGGGTGCATTAAATCTTGCACGAGCTGTGAATTGTTGGTATTGTGAGCATGAATGGCATCAAGACCTTGCTGTTGTGACAAAATGGCTATCTGGAATGTCTCCGTATAGGTGGATTAATGTTGATTCAAATGCTTCAAGAAACTCTAAGTTAATGCTTGAGGAAAAGAATCGTTCACATCAACCTCAAACATCAACTCTCTGGCTGAATTTTCTTTATGGTTGTTCAGTTTTTTATCAGGCTCTATTCAACTTCGATGGTGTCAATGGCCTGCAAACCAATCTGGCACATCCCCAAAATGGTTTGCCACAAACAAAGGGTTGTTAGGAGCTGGGCCAAGTGGCGTCATGACAACTGATGGTATCATAACTAAGGCAAGCACAATGCTTGTAGCTGGTGTCCCTATTGTGAACCCATCAAAACTATTGTAGTTTGGGAAGTTACATCTGGTATTGGAAGCAATCCATAGGCTACTGTCAAAATGAGCACAGGAATTGGTGTTCCACCCTCATTGAACCCTCCATCATGGGTAGGCTTCTCTCAACTAGCTGCATATTTGTTCAGCTAGCAAGAAAATCAATGTGCAGAGGGTAAAAGTACACAATCATAGATTGCTGTGGAGGTATTTGAACCCATTTTACTCAACTGCTCCCCAGTTTCTAATTTTTCTTGCTTATATAAATCCTGAAAAGGTAAGGAGCTTCTAGCAGCAACCGTCGTAGTCTCTTGATGTCACGATGTGAAACCCTAACCCTAAAAACATTTGCATAATGAAAGGTAAATACATTTGAGGTAAGTATGTTCTTTCATTATTTTGGTATTTGAAATATTATTATTTTCCTATTCCTTTATTATTTACATTTCAATGGGAAAACATATTATTAGGAAATATATTTACAAGGGTCGTTAATACCTAAAATAATTTCTTTTTAATTTGATTTTGTCTTCCAATAAGCATTGTTATAAATATTTTTTGAGTCATCATGTTTTAACATTGTGTTTCGAGTGGTCTACTCCTCCAGAGAAGTCTGGATTGTCATTGTGCCTAGGTATGGACACACATCCCCAATTGGAGCCACTGTTGGCACCTGAAAATTCAGGCTAAAATAGAATAGAATGTCAGGGAAGTATCATATATATTTCCATATTTTCCTATGATAAAAATTTAAGATGATAAATGAGCAAATGTATTTCCATTTGTTAATTATCTTTCCAAAATGCATATTTAATTTTGAAAATAAATAATTATTGAAAAAATAAAATAGGTTGGAAAAAAGGTGGCGAGAGTGTTTTCTTCCAGAGAGTTGAACACTCGACCTCTCGACTCATTCCTTTTTTCATACCTAACTACCCAAATCTACCCCCTTTACCAACTACTATACATTATTCTTTGAGAGTATGTGTATGAATAAATATATAAATATAAGATAATTATATTTCTTCAAACTAAATTATTAAAATTAATATTATTTATTGGGGAAATATTTTGCATTCTACACTAAAATTTTTAAATTATATGGTGTAGTGAATTCACTATTTGATATGTATTAATTTATTTATTTTGTAACCTAATTTCTTACCGCTTCCTCATTTTCATGTTTTCACATATAGTTAACATCTATACTTTTAGGGTGAAGAAATTTTATTATTTTTGAACTTTAATTGTGCATATTTTGTAGATTGAATTTTATATTATTAGGGTTTGAATAATGATTAATCATTTCCCTAAGTGTAACTTCTCACTTTTGTGTCAATTTTAATTTAGGGTTTTGATATGTTATTTCTTTGTCCTTTCCATTTGATTTTTTACTTAATCTACTTATCATTAATATTTCTACTAACTTGGGTGAATACATTTTATTAAAATGATGTAGAAAATTATACGTTTTTAGGGTTGACATTTATGTTTAATTATTAAAATCCCTAAAAGGTAATCTCTTTTATTTTGTTTTATTTTAAGGTTTAGGGTTTTATTTTTTCATTTTACTTACTTTTATGGATAAGTTATTTCTTAGTATATTAGGGTTGTTTTAGAAAATAAAATCTCTAGATTCCCTAATCATGTATATTTTTAACAATTATAATAGTATTTCATATTTGAAATATTTTTAGGGTAATTATTTCGTAAGCTTAATAAATTAACCCTTAAGCGAATGAATTTTATTTTTAGGGTTAATTTTGTTAAGTGGATTCTATTCTAGAATGAGTACAATATGTTTTATTTTCATAATAAAAGATAACTATGAACATAATGTTTTATTTATCTTATTATATGAACATTTCATAACTTAATAATTTTTGTGACTTAAGTATGATTTTATCTTATTTTTATTTTTATAATACTTGTTTTTCAAATAAGTATTAATAAATAATAAATATTTTATAAGATTAACATATCACATAATATTTTTGTTATTATGATTGAGATAAATTAATATTGGTTATTTTGTGTGTGCAGGAAATTAAAGAACAAATTATTATGCACGACACTCATAAATTATGAGGGAAGTTTATCTTGAACCAACATTGTAATAATTTATTATGCATATTTAGGGTTAGTTGTGTGATTAGGTCCTGTGAAAGGGCATGTCCTTTCACAGGAAACCATTGAAATTTGTATTTATACTCAAGCAATTGTAAAAAATTAAGGACATAATTCTATCACAGCAAAAAATGTACCTTCTCACAGATTGAAACTTAATGTCTCAAGACCTCAAGCATGGATATTTGATAAGTGCTCTTACCTTATTGATTATATAGTTTTATGATTCAATTAGTATTTTGGATTACTCTTTAAAACAAGGTATCTTATTATGTTCTCTATGTTATGCAATTTTTATGATTAATTTATGCAATTTGAGTAATGATATCGTGATTTGAGAATCTGTTGTCATTTCCTTTGGGCTCTTAAGTTGAGTTAAAATCTTAGGACCTATTGTACAAATTGTCATAAAGTTTTGTTTAAATAGAAGCTTATAGGGTGATCGTCTCATTCTGCAGAAATGAGTTACCTTAAAACTGTTTCCAGTTACTTATGGTATTGACTGTATTTGACTCTATTTTCAAATTTGTATCAGGCACTGGTCTATCTGTTCTTTTGAAATTGTCATTTATTTCTTTCTATGGGATATATTTCAAATCTGCTACTTTATCTACAAAACATTAGATAAGGTTTAGCGTTAGTTCATAGCATTAGTTTAAATATCTAACTATCTACCTATTAGGATATTTAGTTACATTATCTTCTGAGGATCAATAACCTCTTTAGAAGAAATTTTGTTGTTTACGCACATTGTTTGTGTAATTAGACAGTATATTCAGTTTAGGCCTACCAGCCTTGGTTCGATTGAACTAGAATTGCATAGGCATTTATTGTGCCTATCAGTTGGCCTCACAATGACCAGTGTTTTCAAGCCCCAACATCCCAGAAGATGTTCTTCTCACATATGAACATATTTTGGAACCTAGGGTGTCTGATGCAAGGGCATCCAAGGTTGAGGCAGGGGCATTCTTTTTCCTCTGTGAAACTACATAGGGTGTTTATATTTTGGCTGGTGTTACTCGGTTGCAGCCTTGACTGACGACCTCGGTCATTGAAGGAAGCTTGGTCACTGATGGAACTCGGTAATCCCTGGTGCTTGATAACAATGTTACATAGTCATGCCTATGGTGCTTGATTGATACTAGTGCTCGGTGATGCCTAGCATGCTCGGTTATTTCATTGTTGCTTGGTAGTTCTGATTTACCAACTATAGTTCTATGTGATTTGTTGGGATGACTTGGTGCATTTATTATTGGTAGCTATTGTTACAAGCCAACATGTTGGATTAAATGTTTGTAAGGCTATTTTGATGATGACTTGTATTGAATTTAATATTTTTTTGGGGGGGAGTTAATGGTTTCATCCAGCTGACTTTTGGCTGATGACTAGTATTTATAGGATGTTTGGGTAGATGATGCAGGAGCATCTCGGGTCCTTGGCAATCTTGTGTCACCAAAAATAATTTAGAGTTTTTCTATGTTGTTCAGTTCCTACTTTGACCAAGTTGGTTGGTAGTTGGTTAGTTTCCTTTGGTTACAGAGTGTGGTCAGTTCTCTCCTGGGTGGTCGATTATTTTGCTGGTGCTCGACATTGTCTGTCTGTTGCTCAGTTATCATTCTTACCGATGGATTTAGTTTTATTTCCTGTTGTGGCCGACTTGGGCATTTATATTGGATCATGGAATTAATGTTGGTATCCATCATTGGGAAGCATGTGGTCCCAAATTTGACTGTTACTTCCATTAATTATGGATCTAAAGGCTGACTCAGCTTGATAGCTTCTTGTATAAATGTAGATGTTTGGTTGTAGTTTTGGGGGATAGAAGATAGTAGACATTAGATTTAAAGATTGGTAATAGATCCTATCATGTTTGAGGACTTCTGAGATTCATTGTAATATCAGGCCGTAACCAAAAAGGCCTTATAGCCTGACATGTATGATTCAAATTGATGATTATATATGACAGTTCTGCATTCTCTCTCTCACTCTTGTGTTTGTTTTCTTCCACGTGTGTTGTGCAGGCTTGGATCATTAGGGTGCACCATTGTTTGGCCCCTCTTGCATCCTGCCTTGCGTCGGGTGGTATCAAAGAGAGGTGAGATCTTGATCTAGTTTTGCGGATCTAGGTTTGTAGGTTCCTCTTGAAGCCCTAGTTGAATTTTTGTGGGGTTAGAAGATTGTGATCTGACCTATAATTGCAGAGGGTTGTCAAGATGGTTAATGGGAGGTGAGATACAGATCTAGGATTGGAAGATATGCTAAGGTAGATTGCTGCTAGGTTAGAAGTAGTGGAAATAGCCGAGAGAAGAGGCATACATCTTGAAGATGTTAGTGATGATGAAATTGAAGAAGAACAGGCGAATGAAGAACCTGCTCCTATTATGGATCAAGGTGAAGAAAGATTTTTGAAGGCTTTGATAAGTCTAAAGTCAACACCACATTTCAATCCTCCTGAGTATGGTGGAAAGCTAGATTCTGATGAATTGGTGGACTGGATCACTGAGATGGAAAATTATTTTGAATATGAAAATATCCCTAAGGATAAGAAGGTGAAGATTGCAAGCACAAAATTGAAAATTCATGCATCCTGATGGTGGGAACACCTACAGCTGGATAGAAAAAGGAAAGGCAAAAAAAAATCAAGGTATGGAGTAAAATGGTCAATAAATTGAAAGGAAAGTTCTTACCTTTTGATTATCAGATTAACCTAGTTCGATGAATGCAAAGTTTGAGATAGAAGGATAGCTCAGTAAAAGAGTATACTGAGGAATTCTATAGATTAGATATTAGATCTTGACATGATGAAGATGATGTGGAAACAATCAGCAAATACCTGAATAGTTTGAGAGTTTCCATCCAAGAGGAAATTAGTATGGTCAAGTTGGAGAACATTGAAGAGGCTTATCAATTTGCTTTGAAGGCTGAGGATAAATTAAATAAGAGACATGAGAAAAGACAAAGAGGTCGAGTTGGTAGATTTCCTAGAGGAAGAGGTAGATCTGAACTAGAAAAGACAAATTTAGACAAAGGCAAGACCAAGTGGAAAGGTGAAAGTTCATTTAGAGGTAGAGGTAGTAACTACCAAGGTGGTTATGGTAGAGGAAGTTTCTGAGGAACTTGTCATAACTGTGGAGAAGAAGGACATAGATCTTTTGAATCTACATAGGCTAGTAAGAAGGCTGGTAGTAGTAGGAATGCTTTGGTGCAAGAAGAATCACCAAATGAACTTGAGAAAGAAAATAACTTGATGGTAAGGAGAGCACTATGGAATGAAAGCAAGAAGGAAGATCTGATAAGGAAAAGTTTATTCAAGACCAGATGTAGAGTTTCTGATAAAATTTGGAAGGTAATCATTGATAGTGGTAGCTCGGAGAATCTAGCATTTGAAGAGATGGTCACAAAACTAAAGTTGAAAAGGTTGGTACATCCACTACTACATTTGGGGCCAAATTTCGATAGAAGTTTCCGACTGGTAACTTTTTCTTACGAATTTGGTGTTTTTTTTTGTAATAGGCCCCACTGATGTTGGTATTCCAATGGGTGTTTAATTGACCATTGAAACTCCAACAAATTTGAGGTATACATTTTTTAAAAAAGTGAAACAGCCTCATCATTTTTATTTCAATTGGAGAGCGGGAGAAAAGGAGAGAAAGCTGAGCACGGGAGAAGGTATGTGATTTCTTCATCTTTCGAGCCTCTGGCATCATATTCGAATGCATTTCATTTTATTATTGAGGGATTTTCTCCTTGAAATGACCGCATTCTACTAGTGTCATGCACTAGCCAGTGCTATATCTCTATTATTTGATGTTATTGGTGCTTGTGCTCAAGGATATTGATTCACTGTATTCAAATGTTTGGATTCATGTTTGTTGATATTACTGGCATATGTGTTTAATGATGCCATTGTATATTTCTATCACTAAAATGACCACATTCTACTGGTGTCATGCCCTAGCCCATGCTTTAACTCCATTATTTGATGTTATTGGTGCTTGTGCTCAAGGATATCCATTTTTTTGAAATGTTGACTGTGGTTATCAAATGGACAGCCCATGAGCTTCTAGCTAGGTGCCATTTGTATTGATAGATTAGGGCATCAAATGTATTGTATTATTCATAGTTGAGACTTTGTTAAAAGGAAATAGGACAAAGAATTATTTTTATTTAGTTTCTCTATTTTGATCCCTAAGTGGCTTACAACCCTAGAGAAGTATATGCAGATTTACGGATCCAGTTGCAGGATACATAGTAGCCAATAATTCACAAGAAATCCATGCATCCAATTTGAATAGCAATTAATACAAAGAACTAGGGTCCTCTAATGGCCCAATCATCCAGACCTTGACTGTCCCCTCAACCAGTGACCCTTCAAAATTGGGTTATCATGCAATCAGTGAGTGATCCTTCATTCTCTTGGTCTGCCCTACATCCAAACATATTGGAAATACATAATACAATGATAACAAGTCTTTCACAATCCCCCTTCCCCCAAGGAACACTATCAACCATCCCTTCCACATAGCATTTCATTGTTTTATGAGTGGATTGTGTAGAAACAATTAACATTAAACAAGGAGCAAACTCCTCAACACATCTTGGAAACCATTGAATTCAATAATAAATGAAACTTAACACTAACACTATTCCTTTCATAGTTGCAGGATACATAGCAATTGATAATTCACAAGAAATCCATGCATCAAATTTTTATAAGGATATCCTACTAATCAATAGGAATTTTCTTGATATGACCAATGATTATGCATTTTGATGGCAGTGTGCTAGTTCAAAAGGATAATATAAACCTGAAATAATTTTTTCTGATTTTCTCAAACTATAAATGTGGTTAAAGGGAAAATATTATGTGGAAAACCCACAAACCAAGCTAGCAAATGATTGTACATCAAATTATTCCTATATTTATTCAAGTATTTCTATGCTTCAACTACTTGACCTTTGAGCTTCATCTAGAGGAATGTGTAGCTTTAAGATAGAGTTACTTCTTGGGCCTTACAATAGGGTGGAATATGATCAAGATTTGTTTAGGCTCTATCTTTCTTAGTCCCATTGTTAGGTTCTTACGGTTCATGGTTTGAATCTATTATGGTTGTGTAAGGGATTTGTAGATGCTTTTTCTAACATAATTATTGGACACCATGATTGGAACAACTGGTTGTTGGCTATTGTACACATGAATCATAACTGTCAATGGTTCTTTGTGTTCAAGAATTCATTGACCAATCTTTGAGATTTATTGTCCCAGCTTTAAAAGAGTGATAAAAGATATAGTGAGTGCTATCTTTTCCAAGTGTTTTGTGGGTGCCATTATCTTCTAGGAGTAATTGGTGGAGCCAAATTATGTTCTTTTCCTCTAGTAAATATTGCAGACACAATCATCTTCTTGGTGAAGGGTTGCTTCCATCCCCATGAGGCACTATTGCATGGTTTCCATTCCCTTGTAGTATAGTGAACCTAATTTAATACAAGTGTGCACTATTTTGGGATCCATAATTTATGGCCCCTACACTATGGTTTTTAGCCTAAGATAGGCCTACCTTTGCATATAATAAGAGGCCAACATGAAACAAACATCCAGAAGTTAGGGGGTTGTTCCCTGTCCACAATTTATTATTTAAGTGCTAAGTGATGATGGGTATATCGTGTAATTCATACCTAGTGTGTCTCTTTCTTTCTCTCCACATTTCACATTAGGAGTATATGCTATAAAATACCAATGAAATCAACTATTGGTCAAATCTAATCAAAATTGCAGTATAAAGATTAAAATAGATCTTGAAGAAATATGGGAACCATTTTTGACAGATATTGTAGAAATGAAGAGAATACTCCCAAGAGGAAATGCTTCAATGGAACAATTGAAGGACAATATTTTACTTTTATATGCACATCTGCAATGTTTTTGATATATTTCTGAGATAACAAAACCATAGAAAGAATAGCATATAGAAGAAAGTAAAGAATAATGATCATATTTTGAGATATTGTGGAAACTTAAAGGAAAGAATGCTTGGTGGGGTTATCATGCAATCAATGAGTGATCCTTCATTCCCCCCTCTTCCAATGACCCTTCAAAATTGGGTTATCATGTAATCAATGAGTGATCATTCATTCTCCTGGTCTACCCTACATCCAAACATATTGGAAATACACAATACAATGATAACAAGCCTTTCACAATCCCCCTTCCCTCAAGGACCACTATCAACATCTAGACCTTGACTGTCCCCTCAACCAGTGACCCTTCAAAATTGGGTTATCATGCAATCAGTGAGTGATCCTTCATTCTCTTGGTCTACCCTGCATCCAAACATATTGGAAATACACAATACAATGATAAAAAGTCTTTTACAATCCCCCTTCCCTCAATGAATTACTATCAAAATTTGGACCTTGACTATCCCCCCAACTAGTGACCCTTCAAAACCAGGTTATCATGCAATCAGTGAGTGATCCTTCATTCTCCTAGTCTGCCCTGTATCCAAACATATTGGAAATATACAATACAATGATAAAAAGTCTTTCACAATCCCCCTTCCCTCAAGGAACACTATCAACAAGTGACCCTTCTTATCAGCCATATCCAATGTTTCACTGAAGTCATGGCAAAAAATGAAGGTCACCTTACCCATACCATTCGTGGATTTTGAAATGTTTTTCCAAACTCCTAAATTTTTTTCTATTACTTCTTGTTGCTTCTTTAAATACTTCTTCTACCACAATGTCCTCCTGCCCCATCTTCTTGATGTTCCTGGCTAAAGTAGATGAATCCACACACAATAACCCAAAATGAAGGGTTTTGTATCCTTTAATGAATCTCAGTCACTGGTAATGCATGGACAATCAAACCAGTAGTCTCCAAAGCATTCAATAAGTGAATATGAATGTTTGAAAACTTTCCTCTCAACTTCCCCAACCACTCCTAATTGGTTGGAGGGATATTTCTAGAATCTCCACTATTCCTATCCTTACCAACAATTCTTAGACATACTTTATCTGATATGATAATAACATGCTAAATTGAACCAATGGCATGTTCTTCATGTGGTACAAGGAATATTTGGCTATCAAATCTTCCTTCGTGCAAGCTGAGCATGAGAGAAGGTATGTGATTTCTTCATCTTTGATTGGTATCTTTGACGGGCAATGTCTTTCGAGCCTCTTGCATCATATTCGACCACAAATTTTAAATGTGTTGCATTTTATATGATCATGAATGCTCACTAAAATGACCACATTCTATTGGTGTTGTGCCCTAGCCCATGCTTTATCTCCATTATTTGATATTATTGGTGCTTGTGCTCAAGGATATCGATTCACTATTTTCAAATGTTTGGATTCATGTTTGTTGATATTACAATTCATCATATCAGATAAAGTATGTTTAAGAAGTTTTAGTGTCTAAACACTCAACTAATCCCTCTAATCGATTAGGAGTGGTTGGGGAAGTTGAGAGGAAAGTTTTCAAACATTCATATTCACTTATTGAATGCTTTGGAGACTACTAGTTTGATTGTCCATGTGTTAATGTTTAGAAGAGATCAATGAAGTATTTAAAGACATTCTTACATGTTTGGAGAGGTTTAAGAGGCACTTATCATGATAGTACCCTCACAAACAGTGGCATAGACTAGTTTTACTAAGTTTCCTTTCTCTATTTTGAGGTTTCCTTTCTCTGCCGCAGGGGTACAGTCAAAGAGTTCATTGACAAAATGATCCTTTGAATGGTTACTATGAATATGAATGATTTGATATAGCATATTTCTCATTTTACTTGAAGTTTGGAATAGCTTGTGCAAGGGTGAAAGTAGTTTTGATCATTTTGGTTGTGACTATTCCTCTACATAGTCAGAAAATGTAATTGTCTAATGAATATATGTAATGTTGAATGGATTAAATGCTTTATTCTTGGTAGAAGTGAATAGAAGGAATAGTGTTAGTGTTAGATTTCATTTATTATTGAATTCAATGGTTTCCAAGATGTGTTGAGGAGTTTGATCCTTGATTAATGTTAAGTGTTCCTGCACAATCCACTCATACAATAGTGGAATGCTATGTGATTGACAATGTCATACAACTGGTCCTTTGGCATGTATTAAATAAATCCAGTCACTTATTGAATTCTTTGGAGACTACTGGTTTGACTATCCATGTGTTACTAGTGTCTGAGATTCATTAAAGGATACAAAACCCTTCATTTTGGGGTTATTGTGTGTGGATTCAAATGTAGGTTTGATTTGGTTAATTTTTAGAAGAGATCAATAAAGTATTTAAAGACAATATTACATGTTTGGAGAGGTTTAAGAGGCACTTATCATGACTGTACCCTCACAAATAGTGGCATAGACTGGTTTTACTAAGTTTCCTTTCTCTATTTTAAGGTTTCCTTTCTCTGTCGTAGGGGTACAGTTAGAGGGTTCATTGACAAAATGATCCTTTGAATGGTTACTATCAATATGAATGATTTGATATAGCATATTTCTCATTTTACTTGAAGTTTGGAATAGCTTGTACTTGAAGTTTGGAATAGCTTGTGCTTGTGCTGGAATTCTTGGTAGAAGTGAATGGAAGGAATAGTGTTGGTGTTAGGTTTCATTTATTATTGAATTCAATGGTTTCCAAGATGTGTTGAGGAGTTTGCTCATTGTTTAATGTTAACTATTCCTGCACAATCCACTCATACAACAGTGAAATGCTATTATTATTAAACAAAATAGAATTTTTAGCATATTATTATAATTCTATTTCTTTGTTGTAAATATGCCATTGGTTCAATTTTGTAAAAAAAATTTCATGTACAATTTTTTTTTTCTATTTTTTCCATTTGATAACCACAGTCAACATTTCAAAACAGTGAATAACATCAAATAATGGAGATAAAGCATGGGCTAGGGCACAACACCAGTAGATTAAAATCGAACCAATGACATGTTTACAACAAAGAAATAGAATGATGATAATATGCTGAAAATTCTATTCTATTTAATACACACCAAAGGACCAGTTGTATGAAATTGTCAATCACATAGCATTTCACTGTTGTATGAGTGGATTGTGCAGGAATAGTTAACATTAAACATAGCCAGTGTTCTCTTTACTTTCTCAAATCTCTGCAAGTCAAGAACATTAGAGTAGTCCTCCTACACATGTACTATTGTGAAAATCATCACAAGTCCATTTGTTGGAGGGCTACTCAAAGTACACATGTTTGGAGGTCTAAAGGAAACAAGAGAATTTGAAGAGTCACGAGTCTTAAGATTGTACTTAATATAGCCAAGCTTCATTCAATGGTACATTCAAACATGAAACAAACCATTCTTAAACCAGATTAAACTAGTAAACCAAAGGACATACTGATTATAAGTAAACTAGTAAACCAAAGGACATGCTTTTACTACTAAGTCTTTGTTTTTTGGGCATACTGATTATAAGTACTTGACATATATCACAAATGTTGCTAATTAAGGTTGGCAGGATGATTACGCGTATCCTGAAAAAAGACTGTCAAATCATTATGCTTTCAAATCAATTACCTATCGATGCATCCCTTGCGAGGGAAAGAAGCCAAACACATAAAGAACATGCACATAAAAATGACAACTGAAAAACTTAAATGGAATACACCAAGAAGTACCAAATGATGAATGCTCAATTGTTGTAATGGCAAAGCAATATCAGAACTGTCCATTTATAGAACTTGATTTTTCTATAGTCCTAATGATTTTTCTTATTTCTTGTTTGTGCTTGGTGATAGGATTTTGAACATTGTTGACATACTTAAATGGAATACACAATACCAAATGATGAATGCTCAATTGTTGTAATGGCAAAGCATCAGGACCATCCATTTCTAAAATTTGATTTTGTATAGTCTTAATTATTTTTCTATAGTCCTAATGATTTTGAAAATTGTTGACAAAGAGTGTTTCTTTTTTTTATTATAGTCGTAATGATTTTTCTTATTTCTTGTCTTTTATACCTTTTTGATTTCCTATGTCTGTGCTTTGTGATAGGATTTTGTCACCTTCTTTTGATGGTATATTTCATTTAGTCTATGTGGATTGAATACTATTTTGTTCACTATTTTATTTCAGCTTCATATTTCTTTCATTTTTCATATACACAGAGACTACACATGTTGATAAAAAATGAGCTATTTGATTTAGGTTTACTTTTCATTATTGTAAATGGTTAATATTTTTGATGGTACTCCTTGGTGTATTTCATATAAAAATAATCATATAAAAATAATAAATGTAGTAACGATGGTGCGGTGCATTATTGATATATAGGCTTGATGACTCTTGTCAATGTGCCAAACTATTGATGTGGTGGTGGGCGGTGTGTGTTGAAGACTTCACAGACATTGAACAACCCTGGACGACAATTTTGGTGCTGCCCAAATAGAAAAAAGGTTGCTGATGTGTATATATTTAATGTTTCTAATGTAAATACTATTCATTATAATATAAGAACTAATGTAAATTGGGCATCATAGGGAAATAATGGTTGCGAATACTTTAGTTGGGTCAATGACAACTCATTTGCATCTATCTGCCCATCTCCACTTATCTGCGATGAAGGATTTGAGTGCAAAATGTGTCAGGCTAGGGAAAATTCTGAAATTATATTTTTATGATGCCTTCTCTGTATTGTAATCACATATCTTTGTTGCGACCATATGCAGAGATGAACTCGGGGATTAGTTAGTTTAGTATTTTCATATTGTAACTAATATTTTAATATGGATATGAGGTAACTTCTCTTTGCCTCAAGTGTGCATATATATGGTTTACATCTTTTTTTAGAATAATTCTTCATGTTTATGGCTCAGGTGAGCCCCAATCTACTATCAATCACATGATTTAACATATAGTGTTTTCTTGGTTGTTCCATTTGTTCCTTGACCTTGACTATGGATTGATTATCATTTTTAAGATTGAGTGTGGCTTCGTACCACACACTGTCCATAGATTTGTATGCAACACTGATTTACGAACGTAAATAACGCATTGAATGTAATCTACGAACATTGTGTGTATGAAGTCTTGTTGAAGTTTGAGCGTCCTCCCTTTATTCCAATGAGGGATTGGAATGATTTCATTTTTGATGCAAAGGAGAAAGGGGATACTCAAAGAGGAATTACACCAGAAAATGGGAGAAGGTATAAACATTTTAATAGATTTTTATTATTAAATAATGAAATTTGCATATACTAGTGTTCTAAGCATCCTCATTACATGATTTAAGGTCTTAGTCCATGGAATTATTAAATTAGACTTACTATCCAAAATACATAAAAAACATGCACATAAACACAACAACTGAGAAACATAATTGTAGGCATCATAGTTACAATCTTTTGGAGACAACGTAATTGAGTTGTGTACCTAAGCAGTGTAGAGGAACTTCTAGACCCTCGATTCCAAGTTGAATACATCTATTGGAGGACCTTGTATTCATGAGCAATAGATGTAGTCAACTTGGAATCGGACGTGTAGGAGTTGCTCTCCACCATCTGGGTATACAACTCAATTACGTTGTCTCCAAAAAATTGTGACCACGATGCCTACAATTATGTTTCTCAGTTGTTGTGTCCCAGGACCCCTTATGATCCTTTACAACCATTTACAATCCCTAAGAATACATCTTAGAGGTCTTAAAATGTCGTAAAGGATCATAAGAGGCTCCTAGGAGGGGCCAGATGAGCTTCGACCTTCACATGGTTGGCCCTGTTAAGTAGAGAATGTTTAACTATTCTCAAAACAAAGAGAAGCTCAATAATTTAAGGTCTCAGTCCATCGAGATGCTGAAAAAATGATAGGAATCAATGATGGAGAGCTTTTAGATTTTGAGAAGACATATATGGAGTGGAGGCCAGATTGAGTACCAGTGCATAGTGTTAATAATTATAGCCTTTCAGCCAAGATCAAACTGATCAAATAAATACCCTTGTGCGATTTATAATAATAAGGAGATTATTATTTCATTTATATATATGTGTTGGTTGAATTAGTTAAGGGCCCAAGGTTGTCCTCTTGGCTTTAACATTAAATATATTTAATAAGAGCAGGTCGGCCCTCTTGAAGATAATTCAATTCATATATATATATGGTGTTGGATTCTAGGGAGAGAAGCACCAAAAACATAACGTGCTTCCCTCCCCCAAAACCTTGATTCTTTGCCTTAAGAAAACTTAGATCAGCATATATTGGTGTGAAAGATAAGCAACTTTGGCTAATAGATAAGAACAAGTCTGAGCATGAATAAAGATCAGATTATGATCTGATCCATACAACCAACAATTATTGGCAATGTTAACTATGAGTTGATTAGGGCTAGAAGCCTCTGTTAGGACTGGACTCTTCCTCAATACACTAACACTAAGGTACTAATCAGGTTCTCCTTAGAACATTTGTTAGTACAGTTTGGAGGCATATAGACTGGAGTATACTTGGTTGATATTCGGGTATCTTCTATCCCTTCTTGTTTACTTTATTCTATGTTTAGCTATGTTAGATACCTATAGTTTGTTCATTCTAGAGTAGAATCTGAAATATATCAACAAGAGATGATGATTCAGTAACCTACATCTAGAAAACCTTCACAATTATCCCTTCTTTGGCCCCCACTTTTTCTTCTAAAAAATGGTTATCTAGAAACTTTGGAGCCTGCCGATTCTTGCCGTACACAACCTATGCATGTTGATGACAATGAGGACATGCATCATAGTAATATAAGTAAACATCTTAAATTTATTGGTGTAGTAATACAAATTTAATTGCAATTGGTGTTTGGATTAATGTAACAATTTGTATTGCAACTGTAGAGAGTGTAGAGGCCGTTGTTAATGAGCAGGTTGAGGTTGAGGCCGAGGTAAGACAAACTGACCTTGATGTTGATGATGTGACTAGATCAGGTAAAGAGCTATATGATTATGAATGCTATCAATGCCTTTATTACCAAGAAATCATTGCCCACCATTAATGAATATTAATGAACACTTACACCATGAAGAAGACAAATGATTAAACAGAAAGAGAGGACCAACTGAACCATCTTGTGGTTAGTCTATATCACATTGAGAAACAATGTCAAGACTTGAGAATTAAAATAATCAAAATTTTCTTCAAGACCATGAATGATCAACAACATTCCATCAAAAAACAAAACACTAATCTATGTTATCATTAAGCCATAAAATATTTCTTTAAAGTTTAGAAGCATCACAAAAAATTTCAAGAAACATAGTACTATCCAAAATGTCTTTAAAGTTTATTTCTAATGATTATGATGATGTTGATGTTGATGTCTATAATTTATTTCACTTACTGACGCTTGCCTAGATTGAATTTTGAATTGCTAGGTTGGAGAACGCTTTCAAAGTTTAGGGTCTGTTCCACATGATACTCTTAGTTACACCTCAAATGCAACTCAACATATTTTTGATGTTGGGCAACCCACTACAGAAACTCATCCGCAGGTGAAATTTAATTCTATGAATCTTGACATTGTTAATGTTATTACTTTTCCTCACGTTTCATATTTGTGAAAATGTTTCTTGGCACTATCTTCTTTTCCAATTCCTATATTTGTAGCTTTTTAGATCATTAACTTAAGCATTACATGTCTTTGTTCAAAGTTTATTCTAACACTATATTATATCTTATTCTTATTACAATGTTCTTTGTTGTGGGGCAAGAGGTCAATCTTCATTGTCTTCATTGTGGGGGATAGTGAATATTTTTTTGACAAATAGTAGGTCTTCTTTAGTATCTTATAATAACATGCTAAACTGATAAAGGTGTTATGGGCATTTAATCTGTAATTAATAATAGATTAAGCATATTATTACTATGCTTAATGTTTCATTTAAATGCATTTAACACAAAAAACAAATTTACAAAACTGAACCAATGGCATGTTTACAACAAAGATGTGTTGAGGAGTTTGCTCCTTGTTTAATGTTAATTGTTCCTACACAATCCACTCATACAAAATTGAAATGCTATGTGGAAGGGATGGTTGATAGTTTCCCTTGAGGGAAGGGGGATTGTGAAAGACTTGTTATCATTGTATTGTGTATTTCCAATATGTTTGGATGTAGAGAAGACTAGGAGAATGAAGGATCATTCACTGATTGCATGATAACCCAATTTTGAAGGGTCATTGGTTGAGGGGACAGTCAAGGTCTGGATGATTGGGCCTTTGGAGGACCCTATTTCTTTGTATTAATTTCTATTCAAATTGGATGCATGGATTTCTTGTGAATTATCAACTGCTATGTATCCTACAACTGCATTTGTAAATTTGCATATACTTCTCTAGGGTTGTAAGCCACTTACAGATCAAAATAGAGAAACTAAATCAGAATCATTCTTTTTCCTATTTCCTTTTAACAAAGTCTCAACTATCAATGATACAATACATTTGATTCCCTAAGCTATCAATACAAATGATGCCTAGCTAGAAGCTCACGGGTTGTCCATTTGATAACCATAGTCAACATTTTAAAAAAATGGATATCCTTGAGCACAAGCACCAATAACATCAAATAATGGAGTTAAAGCATGGGCTAGGGCATGACACTAGTAGAATGTGGTCATTTCAATGATAGTAATATACAATGGTGTCATTAAACATATATGCCAGTAATATCAACTAACGTGAATCCAAACATTTGAAAACCAATTACATGTTTACAACAACAGTCTAATAGAACTCCCAACAATTCTTAAACATACTTTATCTAATATGATGAATTCTTAAACAATTAAGGTTGGAGTAGACATAGTTATCACACATTTTTTTTATGTCATACAAGGAAAATTTGGCTAGGTCAAATCTTCCTTCGTGCTAATAGTCTACAAAATTAGACCTTTATTAACAATTGATCATATCAGATAACTAGTATGTTTAAGAATTGTTGGGACTGGTCCTTTGGCGTGTATTAAACATAAAATATAAAATTTTCAACATATTATTATCATTCTATTTCTTTGTTGTAAACATGCCATTGGTTCAATTTTGTAACTTCACTATTGTATGAGTGGATTGTGCATGACCAGTTAACATTAAACAAGGAGAAAACTCCTCAACACATCTTGGAAACTCCATTCACTTCTACCAAGAATAAAGCTTTTAATCCATTCAACATTACATATAATCATTAGACAGTTACATTTTTTGACTATGTAGAGGAACAGTCATGACCAAAACAACCAAAACTACTTTCACCCTTGCACAAGCTATTCCAAAATTCAAGTAAAATGAGAAATATGCTATATCAAATCATTCATATTCATAGTAACCATTCAAAGGATCATTTTTTCAGTGAACCCTCTGACTATATCCCTGTGGCAGAGAAAGGAAACCTCAAAATAGAGAAAGGAAACTTAGTAAAACTAGTCTATGCCACTATTTGTGAGGGTATAGTCATTATAAGTGGCTCTCAAACCTCTCCAAACATGTAAGATTGTCTTTAAATACTTTATTGATCTATTCTAAACATTAACCAAATCAAACCTACATTTGAATCCACACACAATAACCCCAAAATGAAGGGTTTTGTATCCTTTAATGAATCTCAATCACTGGTAACACATGGATAGTCAAACCAATAGTCTCTAAAGAATTCAATAAGTGACTGGATTGTATTTAATACATGCCAAAGGACCAATTGTATGAAATTGTCAATCACATAGCATTTCACTATTGTATGAGTGGATTGTGCAGGAACACTTAACATTAAACAAGGAGAAAACTCCTCAACACATCTTGGAAACCATTGAATTCAATAATAAATGAAACCTAACACCAACACTATTCCTTCCATTCACATCTACCAAGAATAAAGCATTTTATCCATTCAACATTACATATAATCATTAGATAGTTACATTTCCTAACTGTGTACTAGAGGAACAATCACGCCCAAAACAATCCAAACGTTTGAAAACAATGAATCAATATCCTTGAGCACAAGCAAAAATAACATCAACTAATGGAGATAAAGCATGGGCTAGGGCACAACACTAGTAGAATGCAGTCATTTCATAGAGCATTCATGATGAAATAAAATGCAATGCATTTGAAATTTGCGGTCAAATATGATGCCAAAGGCTCGAAAGATGAATAAATCACATACGAAGAACATGCCATTGGTTCAATTTTATAAATTTGTTTTTTGTGTAATTAGTAATTGGAAAATTAAATGTAGATAACACCTTTATCAGTTTAATTAGCATGTTATTATCATATTAGATAAAGTATGTTTAAGAATTGTTGGGACTGGTCCTTTTGCGTGTATTAAACATAATAGAATTTTTAGCATATTATTATCAATCTATTTCTTTGTTCTAAACATGTCATTGGTTCAGTTTTGTAGATTTGTTTTTTGTGTTAAATGCATTTTTTGTGAGGAGGGGTCTTGTTCTGAGGAGATTGATGAAGATTGTGCACCTCAAAAACTAATTCATAAGGTACCAATCCATGTTTCCTATTTGCTTATATTTTTAGTTTGGTAAATCTACTTATAAGTTTCATGTCCTTTCTTTTGATTACTATAGATGAGATATATATCTTACATTTAACATTCAACTTCTTTAAATTTTAGAACATGTAGTGTGTTTTTTGAGGATTTTACCAAATCAACTTTTAACATAAACCAAAAACACCAAACCGATATCTTGCCCTTGCAACGTGACAAAATATTTGCGTTTGACCAATAACTGCAAGCAATTGAATGATAAATCCACATACCTGTATCTTTGTAAAATACCTGGAACATCAAAAAGATGGCTAAGTGGCTACCACCATGATTTTTATCTATTGAATATGGGAAAAAAAACACCAAAAATAATTGAATAGAAAACATGATCGGTCATTTTAGAGAGCATTTATGATCAAATAAAATGCAATGCTTTCTCTCGCTCTCGATCATCTTTCACCCACTCATTTTCTCCCACTCCTTTTCTCTACAATCAAAATAAAAATGATTTGGCCATTTCAAAATAGTGAATCGATATCCTTGAGCACAAGCACCAATAACATCAATTATTTTGATCTGTGGGTACCCTAATGTTGACAAGAGTTCTTTTATTAATAAGATTACTCTGTAAGCTTGAAGAAGTGATATATTTTGGCAAATGAAGAGTGGAAAGATGATGTTCCTGAGATAATGGATGGACACAATGTTGTAGACAAAATGGGAAGACATCTTTCGAGCCTGGCCCTGGATCCTTCGATAATTGGGGTAGGATTGAGACCCGGGCTAAAAAGATGTCTTCCTTTTTGTTGTGGAATATAGGCTTTACTACTGCAACAATGACAGACTGTGATGTACATATCACAACAACTAAGAAACATAAATGTAGGCATCATGGTCACAATTTTTTGGAGACACAACATAATTGAGTGCTATTCCCAGATGATGCAAAGCAACCACTACTTTGCATCATCTCGAAAAACCACACAATTATGTTGTGTCTCCAAAAAATTGTGACCATGATGCCTACATTTATGTTTCTTAGCTATTGTGTCCCAGGACCCCTTATGACCCTTTACGATCCCTAAGAATACATCTTAGAGGTCTTAAAATGTCATAAAGGGTCATAAGAGGCTCCTAGGAGGGGCTAGGTGAGCTTCCACCTTCACATGGTTGGCCCTGTTAAGTAGAGAATGTTAAACTATTCTCAAAACAAAGAGAAGCTCAATAATTTAAGGTCTAAATCCACAGCAATGCTAAAAAAATGACGAGAATCAATGATGGAGAGTTTTTAGATTATGAGAAGACATATATGGAGTGGAGGCTAGATTGAGTACCAGTGTAGAGATGATGATTTAGTAACCTACATCTATAAAACCTTCACAATTATCCCTTCTTTGGCCTCCACTCATTCCTCTTCTCAAAAACGGTTATCTAGAAACTTTGGATAGTGTTTTCTCATCCATGCACGAAATGTGCTAGTGATCATATAAAATTACTTTAGGCCTCCAGTATTGATGAGATTTACAAGTGTAAAATGTTTTTGTGAGACTATGATCAATTTATGTAGTGTACATAAATGCAAGGCGGTGATTATTCTCAACAATCGATAGGTAGCTAGGACTAAAGATAACACAACTCAAGAGACCATCATAGGTTGTCTCTTTCTTCAGTCTATATTATTGACAAAATTTTTTACCTTTCATTAGCTAATCAAATTTGGGATTTGAAAGAATTTAATAGAATATTTTCATTACAATGTATATTATTTAAGTTGACGTTGCATGAATTTATCTACTTTGCACACTTGTATACTATGAAGATGACAATAAAGAAGCATCTCCTCCCATGACAATGCTTCTTTATCGCTGTCCTCATAGTCTACAAGTGCGTGAAGTAGATAAATTCATGCAATGTCAACTTAAATAATATACATTGTCATAAAAATATTCTATTAAATTCTTTGAAATCCCCGGATTTGATGAGCTAATGAAAGGTGAAACATTATGTCAATAATATAGACCGAAGAAAGAGACAACCTATGATGGTCTCTTGAGTTGTGTTAACTTTAATGTGCCTATCCGTCATTTTTTTGACAATTTATAATTAATTTCAATGGAAGCACTATGCATTCGATAGAAAAAAATGTCAGAAAAAAATAATTTATGACATTTCGTGCGACAGTAATGCTATACATTCGATAGGGAGACCCGTTGGAGAATACTGCAGAACTGTCACTATTTCGACAGCTTAAGTGTCGTAAATAGAAAATATTCGACACAACTTTCAATAGAATATTCGACAGTGAGGCCATATCACCGACAGGTAGATCTATTGGAATTTGATGCAAACTATCACTATTCCAATAGTTCTAATGTCAGAAAGAATATGGTTTTGACAGTTAGTTCCGACAGAGATTGTATATTTCTGATAGGTCTTGTTATTAGAATTCTAATGGATGAACTGCAAGAATGCCATAACAAAGCTATTGCCATGTGCAAGTTTCTGATGTGACATGGTGTCGGTAAACTAACAGATAGCTCTTTTGTCGCAATCTTCTACGCAAAAATGGTGACGGACTTAGGTGTCAAAATTTTGACAAATGAGAATTGAAAATCTGACAAATGGCCATCGAAATTTGGCCCCAAATGTAGTAGTGATCCAAAGCCCTATCAGATTTCATGGATCAAAGAGGAGCATACACTCCTAGTAAGTGAACAATGTTATGTGAATTTGAAGATTGGAAAATACTATGATAAGGTGTTATGTGATATCATGCCTATGGATTGTTGTCATATTTTGTTCGGTAGACCTTGGCAATATGATAGACATGCTATATATGATGGGAGATTGCATAAGTATACTATTGTGGTTTTGTTAGAAAGTAAAGATCCCTAAGATAACTGAGAGTGGGGGGGGGGGTGAATCAGTTATCTGATAATTTATCAATTCAATAGCTTTAAATAATATAATCAATGTACTGATCAACCATAAAAAGATAATCATACACAATTGCAAAATAACACAAGATATGTTAACTAGGGAACCTCTTGAAAAGAGTAAACCCCGGTGGGAATGATGCCCACAAAATGATGCACTAATATGAAAGTTCCTTGTTAGAGGATGGACCCTGTTAGGAGTCTTATGAAATACATTCAGTTCATATAAATCCCTATTACGAGATTTTGAATCCCTGTTAAAAGATTCTAACCCGGTTAAGAGTTTATGGAAGACAGAAGGACCCACTGCCCAAATAGCTTCAAGGCAAGATCTTTGAACCCACTGTCCAAAAGATCTTAGAATTATTCAATAGAATAATATGAAATATATTACCTCCTTCACACTGTGCCAAAACTACACTCTCTGCTACACAAGATCATAATTCCAGATCTCTGTACTCACAAGTCTTCCTTCATCACTGAATTAGCTCTTTTCTTAACTTCATGCATATATTCACATCTCACTCTTCATAGTACACTTTACAATAAGGAACAAATTCCTTCTTATATACCAAACTCAAATAATTACAAATGAGTCTGTCCTCAATTACAAAATAATAAATTCTACACGCTACACATAGAATTCACATAAAACTGTCAGCTTCCAGTTACTGTAACTTTCTCCAAACATATCCTCAAAGTTTTCATTGTGAACCACATCATCATTAATGAGTCTCCAACATCCCTTTAATTGTGCAAAATCAGATTCCATCCCAGCTAAGAGATATCCTCCCACTTTCGAACATCGCTACACAGAAACACTGTCTAAACACTGCTTTCACCAAAATGCTCATAACTCTTACAAATGAATGAATTTATTTTTGTGTTGTTAACCATAGGTTAATAACACACCAAATAACATACCATCAACTGTGAAAAATCCAATCTACAATACAACATGTGTGCAAAACAAAACTGTACTTGCTTTACTGCTAATATCCAGAATATCACTGTGTTGACATCAATGACAATCCAAGTCATGAATGCAACAACAACTGCTACAGAATGACTACCAAAATACTTTTCATTCATTCCTAACAATCTCCCCCATTGGCATTGATGGCAACATAGATGAAAAACATCCAATGTTCCAAAAATCAAATACTGCAACATCACTGCAAAATATCAAATCAAATCTTGCTTCATTTTCCTATTCAGCTCTCTCATACAATCCACAATGTTTTTCATGTATATCTCTCCCCCATTGACATCAATGATAGAAATTCTATCACTAAGTCAACAACAACTTAATGTCAAAAGACACTTTTCAGAAGAATACAATAACAAGAGTCCTCATGACTCAGCTCATAAACTCCCCCATAGAGGAAGTTCCAACATCTAATCCAGAAGAAAGATAGGGCTCATGTACCACTGAATGGATGCAATCATCTGCATCAATTCTAAAAAATAGGTTGGGGCATAACCCCAAGCATACCTCTTAGATACACAAATGTATCCTTAGGTAAAGGCTTTGTAAATATATCTGCTATCTGCTCCTTTGTACTTATGTACTCCAATCTTACTTCTTTTTCTGCAACTTTCTCTCTTACAACATGATACTTGATCTCAATATGTTTAGTCTTAGAATGTAAAGCAAGATTTTTTGACATACTCACTATACTGGTGTTATCACAATGTATAACAATAGGCTCATCAAACTTTATTCCAATATCTTTCAACATCTACTTCATCCAAATAACCTGATTACAATTATTTGCTACTGCAACATATTCTGCTTCTGCTATGCTTTGTGAAGTACGATTCTACTTCTTACTTAGCCAAGAGACCAATTTACCTCCAAGAAAAAAGGCTCCACCACTGGTACTTTTCTTGTCATCAATGTTGCCTCCCCAATCTGCATCAGTATAGGCACATAAAGTAAAATCATCAGAATTCTCATACCATAATCCATAATCCATTGTTCCTTTCAGATATCTCAGTATCCTCTTTACTGCTGCATAATGTGATTCTCTAGGTTCTGCTTGAAATCTTGCTACAATCCCCACTAAATTTGCTATATCAGGTCTTGTATGTGTCAAGTACTGCAATCCTCCAATCATAGATCTGTACTTTTTTTGCACAACTCCTGGTGTCTCATCTTTGCTAGATAACTTATGTCCGGTTATCATAGGTGTTCCAACAGGTTTAGATTCTTCCATTCCAAATCTTTTCAATAATTCATTTAAATACTTAGTCTGACTTACAAATATACCTTCCTTTCTTTGTGTTATCTATAATCCCAAAAAATATTTCATTTCTCCAATCATGCTCATCTCAAATTCAGTCTTCATTTCATCTGCAAATTTGTCACTAGCTTCATCTTCTCCTCCAAAGATAATATTATCAACAAATATAACTATAACCAACAAACCATTCTCAATTTCTTTTGTGTATAAGTTACTATCTGTTGTTCCTTTTATAAATCCCAATTTCAATAAATACTTATCCAATCTTGCATAGCAGGTTCTAGGTGCTTGTTTTAATCCATATAAAGCTTTCTTTAACTTACATACCATATCTCCTTCTTGTGTCAAAGGAAAACCTTTAGGCTACTCAATGTAGACTTCTTCTTCCCATTCACCATTCAAAAATACTAACTTCACATCCATCTGATATACTTTGAATTTCTTGTAAGTTGCATATGCTAGAAACATTCTCACTGCTTCAAGTCTGGCCACAGGTGCAAAAGTTTCTTCATAGTCAATTCCTTCTTGTTGTGAATATCCTTTACATACTAATCTTGCTTTATTTCTTATCACTTCTCCATGTTCATTCATCTTGTTTCTGAATACCCACTTTGTTCCAATCACATTCTTGTCTTTAGGTCTAGGGACCAATTCCCATGTCTTATTTTTTTCAATCTGCTCTAGTTCTTCTTTCATAGCATTGATCCAATGTTCATCTTCACAAGCTTCATTAGTAGTCTTAGGTTTGATTTGAGAAATCAAACATAAATGTATCTTATTTCGAGTCAAAACTCCTCTATCTAAACTTCCAATAACTTTCTCAACAGGGTGATGTCTTGAAGTATACTTGTTAGGTGTCATAGTTACTGATCTTGTTCCGACTGTAGATTCTTCTCTACTTTCTTCTTTGTTTTCTTCTCTATTTTCTTCTCTGTCTTCTTCAGTATGAATTTCATTCAGCAAATCACTATTAGTTTTAAAAAATAATTCTGCATTTTCAATGTTAGGCTGAGGTTATGCTTCTCCATCAGATTCATAATCAAGCATTCTTTCCTGAATTTTAAATTTCTCATCAACTTTTACATTTGCACTTTCAAAAATAGTCTTAGTTCTTTTGTTATAACATCTATATGCTTTTATTTTTAAAGAATATCCAAGAAATATTTCTTCATCACTTCTAGGATCAAACTTTCATATATCATCATCTCTCTTTATATAACATTTACTTCCAAAAATTCTAAAATACTTAACTGAGGGTGTATGTCCAAACCATAATTCATAAGGTGTCTTGTTTGTATCTACTCTGATTTGTACTCTGTTCATAGTGTATACTGCTGTGTTCACTGCTTCTCTCCAAAATTTTTTAGCCAAATCATTTTCAAACAACATAGCTCTTGCTACTTCAGTTATTGACCTGTTTCTTCTTTCTGCAATACCATTTTGTTCTGGTGTTCTAGGGGCTGAAAGTTGTCTCTTAATACCATTCATTTCACAAAAAGTGTTAAAATCTCTAGATGTAAATTCACCACCTCTATCAGATCTTAGACACTTAATCTTCATTCCAGATTCATTCTCAATTTTGCTTTTCATGATCTTAAATTTATCAAATGCTTCATATTTTTCTCTAAAAAATGCAATCCACATCATTCTTGTAAAATGATCAACAAGAATCATAAAATGCCTTTCACCATAGAATCCTCTAGTCCTAGTAGGACCACTCAAGTCTGTATGAACAATCTCCAACTTCTCTGCCGATGTGAACTTCTTATTGGGAAATGAACTCCTTTTCTACTTTGCCATCATACATTCTTTGCAAATCATGTTAGTAGGTTTCATAATTCTAGGTAAATCTCTTACCCCAGGTGTAGTGCTCACCTTGACAATATTATCAAAGTTTATATGACAAAATTTTTTATGCCATTACCAACTGTCATCAATCCTAGTTATCAAACATGTCATCTCAGTAGGATTCAACTAAAATATATTACCTCTGGTTTTGGATCCTTTTCCAATCAGATTTCCATCTTTATCTTTTATCACACAAGTTTTCTCAGAAAACCAAACTTGATAACCCTTATCAGCCAATTGTCCAACGCTTAGTAAATTATGTCTTAGTCCATCAACAAAGTAAACATCAGCAGTGTTAGTCTTTCCATCAAGAGTAATAGATCCTATACCCTTAATCAAACAAGGTGCATTGTTACCAATGCTAACAATTCCTCCATCATAATTATCTAACTTAACAAACTTTCTTTTATCTCTAGTCATATGATGTGAACAACCACTGTCTATAATCCAATCAGATTTCTTTTCAACTTGTGAAACTAATGCTTTTTCTTCCCTTTTATCAGATTCAAAACTTTCTTCTTTAATTGCTACAAATCCTATTTCCTCAAAGTTATCATTATCATTGTCACTTAAATGTTTTTCAATTCCTGCTTCAAAATCTTCATCATTTGCATAATAACATTCTTTAGATCTCCTAGGTTTAAAGTTGCTTCTATACTTCTTAACTCTTTTAGGACATTTAGATGAAAAATGACCATATTCTTGACAAGTCCAACATTTAAAGATTTTATTACCATCTGGTTCTCTTTTTACAAGTAATGCAATACCTTCTTCAATCTTCTTATCTTCCTCAGATCTGCTACTACTGGCATAATCTCCATTCACACTAGTACTTCTTGTAGGTCTAATGCTAAGGGTACTGAATGTTGTTTCCATTCTAGGTAGCTCTCATGATAATCTCAAGTTCATCTCTGCTATTTCTAATCTTCCAAGAAGAGTCTCTCTTGAAAAGTTCAATGTACAAGGTATCACTTGTTCAATCATCTGCGTTGTCTGCTTGAATACTGGTGTCAAAGTTCTCAGAATTTTCCATATCACTTCATTCTCTATCTTATCACCTCCACAAGACTTTATTCCTATCACAATCTCAGACATCCTACCAATATAACTTCTAATAGATTCATCTTCCATCATTCTGATATCTTCAAATGCACAAATCCAATTATGTAATCTAGCCTTCTTTGCATGTTCATCACCTTCAAAAGTAGAAGGTAAAGCTTTCTAAATTACATGAGATATTTTCAAACATCTTACCTGACTATATTCATTCTCCGGTAGTGCTAATAAAAGTGCTTCTCTTGCACGTATGTTACACGTGAATAGATCTAGTTCATCTTTAGTTCCTGCCTCTAGATTGTCTTCCTCAATGATAGTCTTCTCATTCTTTGTAATCAACCAATAACTTGGTCCTAAACACAATAGATGTGTCTTCATCTTTTCTTTCCAGTTGTCAAAATTTACTCCATCAAACTTAGGGCTTTCTTTTTTGAAATTCACCACGGATCTCCTTAAGTTGTTAAACTTCTCTTTCAAGGACTTGCTGCTTTGATACCAATTGTTGGAAAGTAAAGATCCCCAAGATAACTGAGAGTGGGGGGGGTGAATCAGTTATCTGATAATTTATCCATTCAACAGCTTTAAACAATATAATCAATGTACTGATCAACCATAGAAAGATAATCATACACAATTGCACAATAACACAAGATATGTTAACTAGTGAACCTCTTGAAAAGAGTAAACCCCGGTGGGAATGATGCCCACAAAATGATGCACTAATATGAAAGTTCCTTGTTAGAGGATGGACCCTGTTAGGAGTCTTATGAAATACATTCAATACATATAAATCCCTGTTAGGAGATTTTGAATCCCTGTTAAAAGATTCTAACCCGGTTAAGAGTTTATGGAAGACAGAAGGACCCACTGCCCAAATAGCTTCAAGGCAAGATCTCTAAACCCACTGTCCAAAAGATCTTAGAATTATTCAACATAATAATATGAAATATATTACCTCCTTCTCACTATGCCAAAACTACACTCTCTGCTACACAAGATCACAATTCCAGATCTCTGTACTCACAAGTCTTCCTTCATCACTGAATTAGCTCTTTTCTTCACTTCATGCATATATTCACATCTCACTCTTCATAGTACACTTTACAATAAGGAAAAAATTCCTTCTTATATACCAAACTCAAATAATTACAAATGAGTCAGTCCTCAATTACAAAATAATAAATTCTACACGCTACACATAGAATTCACATAAAACTGTCGGCTTCCAGTTACTGTAACTTTCTCCAAACATATCCTTGAAGTTTGGGCTATGAACCACATCATCATTAATGAGTCTCCAACATCCCTTTAACTATGCAAAATCAGATTCCATCCCAGTTAAGAGATATCCTCCGATTTCCGAACATCGATACACAGAAACACTGCTTTCACCAAAATGCTCATAACTCTTACAAATGAATGAATTTCTTTTTGCATTGTTAACCATAGGTTAATAACACACCAAAGAACATACCATCAACTGCACAAAAGCCAATCTACAATACAACATGTGCACAAAACAAAACTATACCTGCTTTCCTACTAATATCCAGAATATCACTGTGTTGACATCAATGACAATCCAAGTCATGAATGCAACAACAACTGCTACAGAATGACTGCCAAAACACTTTGCATTCATTCCTAACAGGCTTATGGAAAGAAAAAAAATCTTGTCACCATTGATGGAAGAACCTGTTAGTAATGTTTACACATATGTGAAAGTTTTTTTGATGGAAGGAAGAAAGTTTGTTAACTCTTTAAAGAGGAATGATGTATGTTTTGTTGTGATTCCTAACAAGCCAAGTAAGAAAACATAGGATAATATCCCTGAGGAGATTGATAAGTTTCTCACCAAGTATAGTGATATAATTTTTGATAATGTACCTGATGGTTTGCCACCAAAAAGAAGCATTGATCATTGTATGGATCTAATCACTAGAGCTAGTTTACTGAATAAGGCACCTCATCGGTTGACACCTACCGAGAATTAGGAATTGAACTAACAGATTCAAGAGTTACTAGAGAAAGGTCTGATCAGAGAAATTTTGAGTCCTTATGTAGTACTTTTTATATTGGCACTGAAGAAGAATGGAGAATGGAGAATGTATACTGATTCCAGAGTAATCAACAAGATAATAGTGAAGTATAAGTTTCCTATACCGAGAATGGATCACATAATGGACAGTTTAACTGCACCAAAGTATTTCACAAAGATTGATTTGAAAAGTGGGTATCATTAGATCAGAATTAGAGAAGGTGATGAATGGAAGATTTCTTTCAAGACAAAGGAAGGTTTGTATGAGTGGTTGGTTATGCCTTTTGGTTTAACTAATGCACCGAGTACTTTTATGAGGTTGATGAATGAAGTTTTTAAGAAATTCTTGGGTAAGTTTGTGATTGTATATCTTGATGATATTATGATATTTAGTAAGACCAAAGAAGAACATTTGTTGCATTTTAGACAAGTTTTCTAGAGGTTGAAAGAGGAGAAATTGTTGATAAATCTAAAAAAGTGTTCATTGATGAAAGAAGAGATTGTGTATTTGGGATTTGTTATTTTAGTTGATGGTTTGAAGATGGATCCTAAAAAGGTTGAAGCTATTTTGAATTGGCCTACACCTATGAATTCCTATGAGGTAAGATCATTTCATGGTTTGGTAAGTTTTTACCGAAAGTTCATAAGGAATTTTAGTTCAATTTGTAATGCTATGATTGAGACTATGAGAGGAGACAAAAGAGAATTCAAGTGGACACATGGAGTTGACAAAATTTTTGAGACTCTAGAATAGAAGGTTGCCGAATTACCTGTTTTGGCATTACCTGATTTTAGTAAAGTATTTCAAGTAGAATGTGATGCAAGTGGAAGTACAATTGGAGTTGTGTTGAGTCAAGAAGGTAAACATGTTGCTTTCTTTAGTGAAAAGTTGAATGATGCTAGAAGGAAATATTTTGTGTATGATCAAGAATTTTATGCTATTGTTCAAGCACTGAAGAAATGGAGACATTACTTGATACCGAGTGAATTTGTGTTGTATACTGATCATAAGGCTTTACAATATTTGGGTAGTCAAAATAAGTTGAATCAGATACATATGAAATGGGTTGAGTATTTGTAGAGTTATACATTTGTGATAAAGCATAAGAGTGGAGTCACTAACTGAGTTGCTAATGCATTGAGTAGAAGAAGATCCTTGATGACCGAGATGAAAATTGAAGTTCTTGGTTTTGATGAGATGAGAGGTTTGTATGAAAATGACCCTGAGTTTTCTAAGCCATGGAGAAAGTGTAGAGCACCTACTCAAGATCAACAAGATATGATGAAGTGCGCTCCCCTTAATAGCACAAACACATAACCGAAACAGAGACAACAACAGTATGCAAGAACAAAAAATTGGCTTTTTATTATCTCCACAAATGTGGAATTACAAACTTTCAGAATTATAATATGCAAAGCCACATGAGAATTTCCTTACAATATTTTGTAGGACAAAGCCTCGAATTATTACCTAGATCTACCACCCAGAACTATCCCAAACTGCCTAAGACAACACTACAAACCTTTCTTATATAGGCAATTTCCACTGCCCAAGAACATTCTAGAAATTTAGCCCTTTAGGCTGACAAGACATAGAATTATTTATTTTTCACAATTATTACAATAGGGTTAGCTCAAAAGAAATACAAAATATGATTTTAGGTAACCCAACTTCCCGAGGCTATAACTTTTTAACCGTAACTCTATTTTTCTATTGTAACCACTTTTCGGAAACACCATGATGAGATCTACAGCACCTAACATGTGCTAGTGCTAGTCAGCTAGGGGTCGATTGCGATTCAAAGCCTCTAAGGCCTTTAGAATTGACTTGAAAGATTTCATACCCAAAAATCTCAATAACTTCACCAATACTGATGATGTGGTAATGAAACTCAACTAGTAGGCTAAAATGACTAGGATGAACCTCCAACTATGAAATCAAAACATTCTGAGATCATATAACCAACTTAATAAAAATAGTAAGTTTCCATAAATAGTAGCTCTACACAAGATAGCCCTTATTGAAAAGAAAACAAAAATATTTTTGGGTGATGCAAGATTGCTCTTATACCCAGGATGCTCCTACATCAAACACCTGGGATAATTTGAGAAGTGACCTTGTCACAACTTAGGTGTGCAGAGGAAAACCAAGATGGTTAACCTCCTCTTTTGCTAGCTATGATGAATGTTCAATAGGTCATCCTTTCCATTTGACCAAATACTCTTCATATGTCTTATTCCTTGTGCTTCTACCAACATGACTATCTAGTATGTCTTCAATCTCCTTGATATCTGAACTGGTTGCTGGAATACTCCACTGTGCTACTGTAGCTTCATCTTCAACACCTCCTTCATGATACTCTGTCAAATTTGAAATATTAAATGCTGGTGAAATATTCATCTCAGTAGGCAAATCGACCTCATATGCATTTCCTAAATCATGCTTCTTCAGTATCTTACATGGCCCAAACTTCTTCATTTTCAACTTGTTATATGTACCAACTGGAAATCTTTCCTTTCAAAAATGAACCATGACTTCATCTCCAACCTGAAATTCCTTATGCCTCCTTTTCTCATTTGCCTTAGCCTTATATTGCGCATTCATCCCGGTAATGTGCTTCCTCACCTCCTCATGGATGTTCTTCAAATGTTCTACAAAATCCTTAGCTTTAGCACTACTTATTTCTCCTTTATCTATCTTTCTCAACTCAGATGTATTTCTTTGACTACTCCCATATACAATCTAGAATGGTGATTTACCAGTGCTCCTATTGATAGAATTATTGTATGCAAATTCTGCCTATGGTAAAATCAAATCCCATCCCATTGGCTTATCTCCAACCAAACATCTCAAAAAATTTCTCAAACTCCTATTCACCACCTCTGTCTGTCCATCAGTTTGTGGATGATGTGATCAACTTCTTCTATAATGTATGCCAAAAATATCCAATGAACTTAGTGTCCCTATCTGAAACTATACTCTTTGGCAAACCATGTAGTCTCACCACTTCTCTAAAAAATAATTCTGCTACATGAACAACAACATTGGTCTTCTTGCAGGGAACAAAATGTGCCATCTTTGAAAATCTGTCAACTACCACAAAAATTGAATCATGTCCCCACTGTGTCCTTGGTAAACCAAGAACAAAGTCCATACTGATATCCTCCCAAGGATTCTCTAGTATAGGTAATGGCTGATACAATCCTGTATTCTGCTTCACTCCTTTCACCATCTGGCATACTCTGCAACTCTGTACAAACTTTTTGACATCTTGCTGCAACTATGGCTAGTAATAATTCTCACTAACCAAAGCAAGGGTTTTATCACGACCAAAATGTCTAACCAATCCTTTTCTATGCTTCTCCTTGATAAGATTCTCCCTCATATAAATTTTTAGAATGCACAACTGACTCCCTCTGAATAGCATATCATCCTGAATGATGAAATCCAACCACTTCATTCTGTCTAAAGTAACAGGTTCTTTACAAGCTTTCCAAGCTTCACCAAAATCAAGATCCTCTGGATACAAATTCTTGAGTTCCTTGAACCCAACCACCTCAATCTGCATCTCTGTTAGCAATAATTTCCTTCTGCTAAGCGCATCTGCAACTCTATTAGACTTTTCACTTCTGTGTTTCAAAACAAATGTATAACTCTGCAAAAACTCAACCCATTTCAAATGCCTTCGATTCAACTTTCCTTGACTATTCAAATATTGCAAAGCTTGATGTTTAGTATACAAAACAAACTCCTTAGGAAGCAGATAATATCTCCACTTCTTCAATGCCTAAACTATAGCATAAAATTCCTAATCATAAACAGAATATTTTCTCTTGGCATCATTTAACTTCTCACTAAAATAAACAATAGGTTTACCTTCTTGGCTCATAACAGCTCCTATTGCAGTACCACTAGCATCACAATCTACTTGAAATACTTTATTAAAATATGGAAGTGCTAAAATAGGTTGTTCTATAACTTTCTCTTTCAATAGTTTAAAACTCTTATATGCCCCATTAGTCCATTTGAACTCTTTTCTATCCCCTCTCATTGTTTCAGTCAAGGGTCCACAAATACTACTAAAATTTTTGATAAGCTTTCTATAAAAGCTAGCCAAACCATAAAAATATCTTACCTCAGTAGTACTCCTTGGAGTAGGCCATTCAAGGATAGCTTGTACCTTCTCTGGGTCCATTTTTAGACCTTCTGCTGAAACTACAAACCCCAAATACACTAACTCTTTCTTCACAAAACTGCACTTTTTCAAATTAATCAACAATTTCTCTTCTCTTAGCTTCTCAAACACCATACAAAATTGCATCATATGCTCTTCCAATATTTTACTAAAGATCAAAATATCATCTAGGTAAACAATGACAAACTTACCCAGAAACTCTTTCAGAACCTCATTCATGAGTTGCATGAAAGTGCTCGGTGCATTAGTTAGCCCAAAAGGCATGACTAACCACTCATACAGTCCTTCTTTTGTCTTGAAGATAGTCTTACATTCATCTCCTTCTCTAATCCGAATCTAGTGATATCCACTCTTCAAATGTATCTTTGAAAAATACACAGCCCCACTCAAACAATCCATAATATCATCCACTCATGGAAATGGAAACTGGTACTTGATTGTGATCTTGTTTATTGCTCTAGAATCTGTACACATCCTCCATTATTCATTCTTCTTTGGTGCTAATTGTAAGGAAACTCAGGTGTTGAAATAGCTTCCTACACTAATCTCTAAAGGAAAGTATTGTGAAAATTCTTTTTAAATCCTTACAATTTTAGATTTGTTAACTACTTTAACAAAGATATTACAACCATATACCATGCATATAGAAAATAGATAGAGAAGATTGAAACACATAAACAAAAAGATATGCCAATGGGGAAAAACCTTTCAGTAAAACAACCCCACCCCTCCAAAACCTACACAATGTATTATCTTCAACACAAAGACTACAACACACTTGCAATGCAAGTTCTTTTAGGAGATGAGAGACTAGTAAAACTTATATCTCTCCCATAAAAGAAACATCATATATATAGACTCCTCAAGACCCAAAAAATACCAAAAAAAAGAGTTTGGCATCCAACCACCAAGACCCATGCACAAAGCCACATGTACACAGCTGTTACATGCAATCCCAAGAATAGGCATCCATCCCTAGAATAGACTATGCCAGCTTGTCATAGAATCTGCCAAAAATAATAGTCACAAGAGAAATGTAAGAGAATCTGTCATACCAACCTATTTTTGGCATATTCTCTTACAGACACCAACCACTTCTTCTTGGGCACCCAAATAGGCCTGTTAGCTCTTTTTCATGTAGAATCGCCAATATAGTTTTCAAACTTGACTCTCGGGTTCTCAACTCCGAATTCTTACAGGGAAAAGGCTAATTGACAAGGACCAAGTCCTTCTACTTCAGGCTCCATAGACCCAGGCGGGTGTACCTATCTTCAGACTCAATGATCCACAATGATATTAACGGAAGTAAAAATTCATTGCAGAAAAATGGCAAGTGTGATAAGGATAAACTCCTTCTTTTCGAGCTTTGAACTCTGGCAGGTTAACCCCTTTTAGATCTACTTCTTGAAAGGATCACAACAATAGTTTATATCCTTGATACAAACTTTATCTTCTCAGTCGTTCAAACATACATGAAAGTAAATTATTATTTGATTTTTGTTGAGGGTGAGATCTCTACAAATCAAGGATAGACCAGTGCCTTATCTTCGGGTATAGAGTCAAACAGTGAAACATATACTTACAGAAATCTTCTAAATGAAACACAAACAAATCCCAAATGAAGTGCCTTACCATTCATCCTCTCTTAAACACATTTGATCATCAAATTCTTTCCAAATTCCTAAGCTCTTAGAAATTAACCTAAAGACATTACCCTTTCCTTGAAAGGAGCTAGAGATTAAAATCACAGATACCTTGTAAATGGTATATCAAAACTACCTTATAGATTCAATACACAAAAGCCATATAATTCAAACAAGAAGACAATTGAAATCATGCAAGGGAATTCTTTTGTATTCCAATAAAATATCACTGTATCAATACATTTCAAAATCTGATAAAATATTCTAAGATTTCAACAATGGCGTCAAGCCTCTATAGTATATTTTTCAACCTCTCTTTGAAATGAACAAGGACTTACTACTTATACCAATCAGCCATCTTGGAATCCTCAAAAGGATGCAACAAGCTTTGGATGGCTCTTAAAAGATCTTGCACTAAAAACAAGATTACAAATAGAGAAAGTTGTTTGCAACAACAGATTACAAATATCTATTTCCAACAATCCAGCAGGTGGCATCTTTGTCTAAAGATATTTCAGAGCAGTTGCTAAATTTGTTGCATGAATGATGACCGCCATCCGGCTAATTTACATCATTCTTTGTTTGAAACTTGTTCTCCCTCATTTTCTGGATCAGATGCCATCTGCAACTCTATTTGGCCAGGTGTCACATTTGTGTCTATGATAACTTGCTTGACATTTTTGTCCCTTTTTACCTTGACTTTCAAAAGTTTGGAATATTAACACCTGCCGCTTCTTCACTTGATTTCCCTTTCTTCTAAATCTCCTGATAGATATGTGGATTCCCATGTCATGTAGGTTTCTTCACTTGGCCAATGAAAGGCAAGGACCTCATCTTTCTTTGGGGACAACTTTTCCCACTCAGCAACCAACTGATGAACCTCTATTCTCACATTAGCAAAGTGTAACCTAGCATCCTGAAGGAGTTCAATAAAGTGCACAAATGGGGTATTATCATCTATACCTAGAATGTCATTTATTTTAGTTAGTACTCATCTATCTATTTTCTCCATCCATTGACCTTTATCCTTGATTACCCCATCTACCTTAATAAGACCAGGGAAAATTTGGAAATCATCCTAAAAATATCTTGTCCTTAAGATTTCTAACCTTCTTCTTATACTCTCCCTGTTTACCTCAAAGTCAAAAAGATCCTTGATAACCTTGTAAGTACTTGCAAGCTCAATATTTACAACACACTGATCCTTATTTTGATCAAACCATGACCTCAGAGTATCTTTCCTTGCAGTCCATCTTTCCAAAATTTTGTCCACAGTTGCCACCTCTTTCTGAAAAGTCACTAAGACACCTGCCAATTGTTTTGCAGATTTGTATATCTCTTTAGGTCTCACCTTTGCAACAAAATGTGACACAACACCTTTTATCTTATCAGCTAACTTATTCTTTACCTTTTGATCAATATCTTCCTCATCTATGGAAGTAGGAGAAGGGGAAGGGGGAAGTTCAATAATGGGGCTTGATGAGGAAGGCCCTGCAGAGGAGGAAGCTATCTGAATTTGCTTTGATAATTGTATTGGGCCCTATTCTCCCAATTTCCTTCTTAAATCTACAATCAGAATATCTCTCTCAAGAATCCCCTATTTCATCTCACCATAAACCTTCAAAACTGTTTCCAATTTTGCAGTGAGCTCCTCCTTCTCTTTAGCTTCCTTTTCTACCACCTTTGCTATTAATTGTGCCGTGGCCATTACCATACCTAATGCTTCCACCAAAGATGTATCAGTAACTCTTCTCACAATTAAACTCCCTGAGAGGTCATCTTTGACAATTTGCTTTCCTTTATCACTTTCATTCTTCCTCAAAGACCACATTACCAATGCTTGATGATTATCACTGAAAGTGACCCCTTTAACAGCTTGTTCTGCTTCTTCTAGAGTCCTATGGAGAGGAGTGGTTTGTAATCTGACTGCATCAAACACTACTACATCAGCTATATCCCATTCTAGGAGGATCAGTACTCCTGACATGTTTACCATATCTCTTCCCTGTTCTGGAGTGATTTGTTTGAACTTTGCAGTCATCTCTATTTTCACTTCTTCCTCTATAACTTGTAAATCCTTCTCCGGATTCTCTTCATGTCTTTTCTCACAGATTTCTTGAAATTGTTTGATGTTTAATTTCCAAAGAAACTGCATAAAGGCCCTAGTTTTAACAAAAGTGTCATCAACCAAAAATTCTTCACAAGATTGCTTGATTACAGGGTCCAATTCAGTACCTACTAACTCCCCCGCTGTTAGATCCAACTTAGGTTCTTCTGGTAGCTCTGGCACTCCCTCATTTACTTCTTCATAAGTCATGAAGATCTGACCTAGAGCATCTACTTGTTGTACTTGTTCTACAATCTCTTGGTTATCAAAAATTCTTATAGGAGACTGTGATGGAGAGTACTCCTTTTCCACATGAACAGGTCTCTCTTCCAACCTTTGCCTTTTTGATGGGGGTGGAGAATCAATTATATCTTTAGAAATCTGAGGAGGAGAATTAGGGATCTCCACAATCTCCTTTTGTTTTCCAACCTGTTGTGAGGTTGATGGGATATCCCTTTTATCCATCTTCTTTTGCTAGCTCTGTTCTAGTATCACCACATTGTAACCAGTCTTCTTTTGTACCATATATCTCCCCGGGGGTAACCCTTTTGCAAACACAGGCTTGCTCAACAATTGTCTAGCCTTTTCTAGATCATCCTTCATAACCTTTTCCTTCTTCTCATTTAAAGTCTGAAAAACATCCTGAAAACAATTTATGAGAGTGTCTATTTTCTTCCCCATTAGAGCTATGCTTTTCAGGGGATCCCATCCTGAATCAAATTGCCGGATAAAATCTAGTGTCTTCTTGTATACCAACCATTTTTATTTCATAACCTCTTGTTCCTATATCTTTACTACATTCCTGATGATATCTTCAGGGAAATTAAAAATATGGTTGATCATGGCACACTTGGCTCTCTTTTTAAACATTTCATTATAGAAACCTTTTGGATCTGCTGTTCTAGCAATTGCAGTAGCCATATGGTATGGAGCCAGAATTTTATCCATGTAGACCCATCCACCCTTGGTTATCATGAATTGATGGGCAATGGTAACATTTGGGAATAAAGTTCCCTTGCCTTTCCCAGTGAGGGCACACTCCTCAATATCTCCTAATTGCCTCAAAAACTCTGCAATTCCAATCCTAAGGGGTACTTGATAGGGCAGTATAAAAGGGGTCCCCCTGAAACCATACAACCTGATAACAGTTGATACATTGTAGAAAATAACATCTCCCCAATTGTGTACGATGTTCAGGTTCTTAGCAAACTGGTTTGGCCTAACAAGTTGTGCTAACATTGTTGGGATTCTTGGGTTATCTAAAACAAATAGCTTCCTGAGTCTAGCTGCAAAACGTTTATCAAAATTGATGAAACTGTGATCCTTCTTATCCCAGGTCATTGTGAGGCTCCATAGTTGGACTGGCATGTCTTCACCATCCTTCTTTCTCACCAATTCCATTTCTTGTTCAAAATAGCTTGCTCCTTTGAATAGAAACATGTACATTATGAAAGAGTACCAGCAAAAGGGTCTATCACTTTCATTCTTTTGAATCTTTACTAATCCATTATGGATTAATTCAGCAATGAAAGGAGCAAAATCAAAAGTGATAGACACGTGTGCATGTAAAATTTGGATCATCATGCACATCAAGTGTATTGGCATCCTTTCACTAACATCTTCTCCAAAAACCTGACACAATGACCAATATGCACCCCTAGCTTTGAGATCAAAATATTCTATTTTAAAAGGCTCCGGAGTGTTCTGCCCCACAACAACCATTTTTCCAATTTTGGTGCAGAAATCCTTCAACAACTTGCCTCTATCATAGTTCCTTTGTGCATTGTATACTTGCCTTAGTTCTTCAAAGTTAATGCTTTCCAAACTTTCTGAAGGTTCACTCAACCCGAACACTTTCCTGATTTCTTTAGCTGAAACTTTAAACAATAACACCCCCTTTGCATCCCTAATTTCTTTAGTGATTGGATCATAATTTTTTGCAACCTGGGTCATCAAATCTACATCTAAAAAGACACTAGGCACGAAAAGTTTTCTTAAGTCAGATTGCCATATATTGCTTGCAGGATGAGGGGCATTTCTCTGACTAAAACCTACTTTGAACAATTCCAGTCCTGTGGTATTAGAGTCACCTCTTGTGTTGATAGTACCAATCTTGGCCTCTCTAATAAAACTTGTCGTGTCATATAAACCTTCTGCTATTTTTACCCTAGGGTCTTTGGGAATCAAACTCTTATTCTTCACCGGGGTAGTGGAAGAGCCAGGAAGTAACTGCAATAAATCTTCGTGCAAACCTCTTTCACTATACTCTATTTTACCTGACAATTCTTTCCTTGGGGCCATTTTAAGGTCTATCTTTAAAAGAAATCCTTGCAAGATAGACTAAACACAGAGCTATGATTCTTTTAATAAGGAAGCAAATCACACAAGAATTTTACCAACCTTTTTTCTCAGAAACCACCCGAGAATAGCAGCCAAACCTCATAAATCTTCATGCCTAAATCTCTGCAAATTTTGATCTCTTTGTGCTTCTGAAAGTGTGCAAAATTCTGATATATGAGCCACTTAAAGTAGTCCTATCAACAATTAATTCAGCATGATTGAAACAATTACTCCTCTAGAAGAGCGAACTGTCACTTCTTCAATGGGAAGCCTCACTTCGCACCATTTTATCTTCAGTTTGAATGAGAACCATCGATCCTCATTAGCAGATGATCCAACGGCTTATCACATGATCGCATGGCATAAAAAACACTCACGTGAACATGTGACTAACCGTCACATTACCTTTCTGTCTTTGGCGGTCTCTTGTAACTTTCCTCTGCTAACATAAAAAGCTTTTTGCATGATCGCATAGCTTAAAAGAAGCTTATGCAAACATGCGAAAACCCATTACCACTAACCATCACTGTCTTCTTTTAAGCCGCCGGTCCCACCTCACCTTCGTCAATAAAGAAATTCCACATTTGCAACACCTGGCAGAATGTCAAGTACTTTCTTTCTTTTCGAGCATCGGTGTCTGCTGAAGCTAACCAATGAGACAACATCATTTATGCACATTTGTCAAAAGGTTTCACCGGAGAATCACACTTGATTCAACGCAAGATCAATGGCCTATCGCATAATTGCATAGCTTGAAAGATCCCATGCGATTATAAGACAGTCGTCTGATCTTCCCTTCACTATTTTAAACCCTCAGAGATTCTTCTGTTACCGGCCCTACTGTTCTTGACAAATAGAAGACCGCCACTTGTGAGATACTTGTCAGTGGTCCCACCTTGTTTCTGTATCAGACTTTTATTATAAGATCAACGGCCATTTCGCATGTTCGCATGGCTTGGAAATATTCCATGCGAACACGTGACTGCCGTTAGATCTTCTTTGAAGATTCACGGTTGGATGAACTTGAAACATAAGAAATGTTATTTATTGTACCGGGTTTCTAGACTTAGGAAGAAACATAACCCCCACGTAGAAATAAATGCATGTGCTCTTTAATGGACCTAAGTGACCTAAAAAGTAACACTCGAAAAGAAATAAAGTAATTGAATTAGGATTTATTTTGAAAGTGGCAAACACTTTGGGGTTTTTGACATGAATTCGACATTCTTTAAGGACAAGACCTAGGGTAAGGATTTTTGAAATAGGGTTATGACAATTTTTTGAAGACATTCCGGCATTTGGACCTAGGAAACTTTACAGACCAGAGGATTAATCGAACGTTTGGACAAAAACCTCAAAAATTTAAAAATACTCCCAACAAGGCCCAAGTCATAAGATGCTCTTACACCTATCATAGCACATTCCTTAAATAGTTCTTATGTGTCATAGGAATCCATGATGACCATTTCAGTCATGATCTCCTTACACACAAGATGCCGACACATTAAGTGGAGTGACACATCAACATGCCAACTAGACATGTACACTCACACTTAATTTCATTATTTGCAAAAAATACATTTACAAAACAAATAATAAGAATAGGAATTATCCAAGGTTGAGACACCTTGTTCCTAACATTCTCCCACTTGTTGAATAGCTTGTAAGAGCAATAGGAACTTTAACTGCTATAGGCCAAAAGGCCCATAGAATCTGAACACCATCTGAACTTCTCAATGCCCACTAGTTTTGTTAATGCATCTGCAACATTCTTCACAGTATCTACCTTCTCCAAATTTACCTTTCCATCTTCCACCATATCTCTCACAAAGTGAAACTGCACATCAATGTGCTTCATTTTGGCATGGAAAGTTGGATTTTTTGCAAGGCAAATAGCACTCTGACTATCACACCAAATAGTAATCTATTCTGCATCAACACCAACATCAAAACACAATCTCCTAAGACAAATGGCTTCCTTACAAGCATGAGTAGCAGCCATGTACTCAGCTTCTGTAGTGGACAAAGCAACCATAGGTTGTCGCTTACTCATCCAACTAATGGCACCACCAAACATAGTGAACACATAAGCACTGGTGGATCTCCTACTATCAATATCACCTACCCAATCTGAATCAACAAACCCATGAATACAAACTGAATGCGGAGATCCAGAAGAGTTACCATGATAACATATGGAGTAATCTGATGTACCCCTCAAGTATCTGAATACTCACTTAACTGCATCCCAATGTACCCGTCTAGGGTTAGCCATAAACTGACTCAGGACTCCCAGTGCTTGGGCAATGTCTAGTCTAGTACAAACCATAGCATACATAAGACTACCAACTACACTAGCATAAAGTACTCTACTCATGTCCTCCACCTCACTAGGAGATTTTGGACAATCATCTATAGATAACTTTGTTCCCATAGAAACAGGAATGCAAAGTGGTCTACAATCTGCCATGCTAAACCTATCCAACATAGACTTCACATACTTACTCTGACTCAACCAAAGTTTTTTGTTAGACCTATCTCTACTGATTTCCATACCCAAGATATACCTAGCTGCCCCAAGATCATTCATCTCAAATTGTGCTGACAACTGAGATTTAAAATCAGAAATCATACCCTTACCCTTCCCAAATAGCAACATATCATCAACATATAATGCAACAATAAGAAGATGATCATTTTCAACTCTAAAATAAACACAATGATATGATTTCGATCTTACAAATCTAATTGACAACACAAAGGCATCAAAATTAAGGTACCACATCCTAGGAGATTTCTTCAAACCATATAGAGATTTCTTTAATCTGCAAACTAAGGATTCTTTACCTTTAACAATGTAGTGCTCAGGCTATGACATATAAATCTCTTCCTCCAAATGACCATGAAGGAAAGCTATCTTCACATCCATTTGTTCTATCTCTAAATCATATGATGCAGCAAGAGATAACAAAAATCTAATGGATGTCAACTTTGCAATAGGAGAGAATATTTCACTATAATCTATTCCCTCTACCTGTGAATACCCCTTTGCAACCAATCTAGCTTTGTACCTTTCAACACAACCATCTGCCATAGAATTTCTTCTTGAACACCCATTTATAGCCAATAGATTTTGTCCCTTTAGGCAAAGGTACAAGGTCCCAAGTTTTGTTTTTCTCCAATGAAGCCATCTCATCATCCATAGCCTTAGTCCAGGAACCTGCATCTTCCATGCCCAAAGCCTCTTTCACAAATCTAGGCTCATTAGTGTTAGTAATCAAAGAAAAGGCACAACTGGAATCTAACATAGAATAACCAAACCTTTCTGGTTGCTTTCTTTCTCTTGTGGATCTCCTCAAGGGCTGAGGTTGAGGTTGTTCTTCCTCTTCTTCTGCACTATCAGAGCTGCTAGAGCTCTCCTCATCATTAGACCCAACATGGTCCCTCTGTTCAGTCTTCTTAGTGGTAGGAGGCAACTGAACAACATCTTTTTCCTTTTTTTTTTCATGTGGTTGTAGCACAATAGGAGAAGATGTTAGCTCTTTGAAAATAAAATTTCTACTATACAACACCTTACTAGCGACAGGATCCCAAAGCTTTTATCCTTTCACACCAACACTATATCTGATGAAAATACAATTGACAGCTTTGTTTTCCAACTTAGATCTTTTCTCCTTTGGAATATGTGCATAAGCTTCACAACCAAAAACATGAAGATGTCTAATTGAAGGCTTCTTACCAGACCACACCTCCATGGGTGTCTTACCAACAAGAGCTGATGTAGGAGATCTGTTAACCAGATAGCAAGTAGTGGCCACAGCTTCAGCCCAAAACCTTTGTTCTAAACTAGCTCCACTAAGCATACTCCTAGCCTTCTCCATTAGTGTCCTATTCATTCTCTCTACAACTCCATTTTACTATGGGGTATAAGGAGTTGTCTTATGCCTCTTGATACCTCATTCTTTACAGAACTGTTCAAACTCTACTGAGAAAAACTCACCACCATTATCAGTTCTCACACACTTAATCTTCTTACTAGTTTGATTCTCTACAAGGGCTTTAAATTCCTTGAACCGACTAAAGACTTTTGTCTTACTTCTAAAGAAATAAATCAAAGTCCTACTATAATCATCTATGAAAGATACAAAAAATATAGACTTGGAGATTGAAGAAACTTTTATAGGACCAAATACATCAAAATGAATAAGATCGAAATCATCAGAAGATTTGTGAGAACTAGAGTAAAACTGAACATGATTTTATTTACCATAGACACAGTGTTCACAGAAGTCAAACTTGAGATTGCAATCATTTAACCCCTCAATGAGGTTTTTATTCTTCAGGGTCCTAAGACCCTTCTCACCAATGTGGCCAAATCTCATATGCCACAACATCATCTTTTATGCAGGAAGCTTGCCTTCCAAAGTGTTTGCACCCTCAGGTACACTTAATGCACTACCATCAAAACCCATTGCCACAGTCTTCTTTACTACTTTTTTAGATGGTGGGGATGAAGTGATAGCTGCTCTCTTCTTTGAAACAGAAGAACTATTGCACTAAGCAATGCATGCTTCAAGATGAAACAAAGTACCTCTACGAGTACCTCTAGCGACCACCATAGAACCTCTCATCATCTTACATCTATCTTTCAAAAAGATAACTTGCACACCTACATCATTCAACATACTTACAAATAATAGGTTTCATGCTGAACCCAAAATGTGCATAACTCTGTTGATTCCCTTTACTTGTCCATCAAGAAATCTGATAGTGACCCTTCCGCATCCAACTATCTTTAGGTGAGAATCATCACCCAAGTACACCTTTCCACCATTGAACTCTTCATAGTTTGAGAACCAGTTTCGATGAGAGGTCATGTGAAAAGAAGCACCTGAGTCTACCAACCACACATCATCAGATGCATGGGCTGTCAAAGTTGCAATAAAAGCATCTCCATCTTCTTGAGATTTTTTGAAAGCTGAATCTAAGCCTTTCTTCTTCTTCTTTGGTTCTTTGCAGTCCCACTAGAAGTACCCAGTTTTATCATAGTTCCAACATTTCACCTTGGACTTTCCAGGAGTCTTAGAACTAGCATGGGATTTGGATCTACCCTTCTTTGACTTTTTGTCATTCTACTTTCCTCTGTCATTGGATCTCCCGTGAGTAGCAAGGGCTTCCTTAGATGAATCTGAAGTCTTTCTTTGCATCTCCTTAGATATAAATGAAGACACCACATCATCCATATTGAATGTGACTATAGTACTTCTGAGAGCCATCACAAGATGGTCCCCTGAATCTAGCAAGGAATAAAGTAGGGTCATACAACAATCCTCCTCCTTGATCTTGGCAATGGATGATGCCAACTATTCAATCAATAAATTGAATGCGTTGAGATGATCAGTTATAGATCCACCTTCCTCCATTCTTAAAGAATACAACTTCTAACTCAAGAACAACTTCTTCACCAGAGATTTGGCTTGATACACAAACCCAAGTCATTGCCACAAAGAATTTGCAGTAGTCTCATCAAGAACATTTAGAAGAATGACATCTGCTAGACAGAGTCTAATGAGACCCTTAGCCTTTTGATCCTTGATCTCCCAATCTACTTGTGATATCATTACAGGTTTCACATCAAGTGAACTAGCCTCCCATAAATCATGGTCTTCAAGCATGTCTTCCATCTTGAGTTTCCACAACTCAAAATTAGTGCTATTAAATTTCTCCACCTCCATTCTACTGTATGAGGAACTTGCCATCTCAATCTACAAATAAGATTTAGAATGCTCTGCACAAAACTCCCACTCAACTTGAGATTAGCTCAAAAAACCCTACCCAACAACTAGGATCAAAAGTTGATCAGGATCTGATACCACTTGTAAAGAAACTCAGGTGCGAAAACAGCTTCCCACACTAATCTCTAAAGGAAAGTATTATGCAAATTCTTTTTAAATCCTTACAATTTTAGATTCATTAACTACTTTAACAAAGATATTGCAGCCATATACCATGCATATAGAAAATAGATAGAGAAGATTGAAACACATAAACACAAAGATATGCCGGTGGGGAAAAACCTTTTGGTAAAACAACCCCACCCCTCCAAAACCTGTACAATGTATTATCTTCAACACAAAAACTACAACACACTCGCAATGCAAGTTCTTTTAGGATATGAGAGACCAGTAAAACTTATATCTCTCCCATAGAAGTAGCATCATATATATAGACTCCTCAAGACCCAAAAAATACCAAAAAAAGAGTTTGGTGTCCAACCACCAATACCCATGCACAAAGCCACATGTATATAGCTGTGACATGCAATCCCAAGAATAGGCATCCATCCCTAGAATAGACTATGACAGCTTGTCATAGAATTTGTCAAAAATAACGGTCACAAGAGAAATGTAAGAGAATTTGTCATACCAACCTATTTTTGACATATTCTCTTACACACACCGACCACTTCTTCTTGGGCGCCCAAATAGGTGTTGGAAACAATTGTCTGAAGGAAACTGCTACTCAAATTATGTATTGTCTTTGATGTCACACAATGTCATAGTCTGCAGCATTCAATACCTACCGAGCTCAGTCAGTCTGCCAGATAGGAAAATTAGTGCTTACCGAGTTCACTCGGCTATCAAAGAAAATTTAGTGTTTACCGAGTTCAGTCGGTTGTCAAAGAAAAGTTAGCATTTATCGAGTTCAGTCGATTGTCAAAGAAAAGTAAGCATCTACTGAGTTCAGTCGGTTGTCGAAGGAAAGATAGCATTTACCGAGCTCAGTTGGTTATCGAAGAGAAAGGATTATTAGTGTTTACCGAGTTCCCTCGGTCTCCGAAAGATTGTAGAATTATGGTCACCGAGCACTGTCGGCCCTTGAAGGATTTCTGCAAATAAAGTTTGCTTATTTCAGCCGACTGTTATGCTAATTAATGTCGATTTGACAAATCTAAAATCATATAAATAAAAGGTCAAATGTGAAAAATAAACAAGAAACACAGCAGAAGATATATAGAAGAAAGATAGGAAAGGTGTGTGCGAAATTGTGAAGGATAACTAGATATCCTTGAGGAGCAGTAGAGATATATTCGATCAGGAAGGATCACACTTATGCAGAACAAAAATCTGTAATCAGCAAGACAGTTGCATTATTATACAGGTCATTTTCATTGTTACCTTCTTATCATTGTAATAGTGAATTCTAAATCTCTTAACCGAGTTGATTTAACAACCATATTGTAAATCCTCTAACAAGGTGACAATTCCATTGAATTGTTTTCAAGACCTCTTACCAGGCCACTCCTAGCAGGGTGATTAAATCCTCTAAAAAGGTCACACCTAACAGTGTATTTTGTAACCTTTTACCGGGTTGGCTTCTAACCGGGCATCACTTCAAAAAAGTGAAAATCAGTATCTAGATACATTGGAGGTTTTTCCCATATTGGGTTTCCACGTTAAATTCTGTGTCTCTTGTGTTCTTAATGGTTATCTTAATCATGTACAAGTGGTGATGAATATCTAAAGATAATTTTACTAATACTTTCTGCATCTACAAAGTTACTGCAATCTATTTACTGAGTGTTAAACAGACAATATTCATTAAGATATCCTAAGGGATCTGGAAGGAAATAATTGGGAAGTGTTTTATGGTTGAATGATTCACCCCCCCCCCCTCTCAGTCACTTCATCCATATTCCATCAATTGGTATCAGAGCTTTTGGTGCTTGCAGGAAGGGTTTCAAGGACCTAAGCTAAAGATCAGGATGTCTTACAAGAGGGAAATTCCAAAGCTCAACAGAGATAACTTTTCAGCATGGCAAGGTCTCATGCGACTTCATCTGGCTTCCATTGGTGATTCAGGATGCAAATACATTGATGAAGAATACACAGTTCCTACTAGCGCATTAACTGTTGAAGACATTGCAGAGAAAAAAAATCATAACACCATGATGATAGACATTGCATCAACTCTCAGCTATGAAGAATTTGATGATATTAAAGAATGCACTACTACATATGAAATGTGGATGACACTGAAGAAAATATATGGTGGTGATGCAAATGTGAAAAGAGCCAAAGCAGAAAGCCTAAGAGGATAGTTTGACAAGATGAATATGAAAGAAGATGAAAACATTGCAAAATATGTTGAAAGGATCAAAGCAAGTGTTAGTGCAATTAGAGCTTCTGGAGGAACAATCTCTGATGAAACTGTTATAAGCAAGGTACTCAGAACATTACTCCCTATCTATGCAATAAGAGTATCAGCTATTCAAGAAAGAAGATGTGAAACAAACCACAATATAACTTTGGATGCTTTAGTTGGAAGATTGACAGCCTTTGAATTAGACAACTATGACAACTATGTTCCAAGTTCCAAAAATATTGAATCAGCATTTGAAGCCAAGGTTTCACTAAAGAAGAATAAGAAAATTAAAGAAGTTCAATCAGAAAGTGAAGAAGTATCAGAAGAAAGTTCTGATAGTGATCTTGAAATTGTAGAAGCATTACTTGCAAAGAAGTACTCTAAAGGGAAAGGTAAATATAAAGGTAAAACTCCTTTAATCTATTTTTCACGTGAAGAAATTGGACATATTGTAGCTAGGTGCCCAAACAAGCAAGTCAAGGAAGAGAAGAGAGGTCACAAGTACTATGGCAAAAAGAATTTCAAATCATTCAAGGATAAAGGCAAGAAAACATGTTTTATGGCTAAAGATTCTGATGATAGTGAAGAAGAAATTGTCTTTATTGCTATAAAAGATGAATCTGATGATGATGAAGATAAGATGGCACTTATTTCTCATATAAGCAAAAATGATATATGGATAATAGATAGTGGATGTTCACGCCACATGACTGGTGACAAGACAAAATTTGAATATCTAGAAGACTGTGATAGTGGCAATGTAAGATTTGGAAACAATGAACCTTGTTGTATAAAAGGAAAAGGAAGAATCTCATTAACCAAAGAACTCATATGTGATAATGCTTATTGGGTTGAAGGACTAAAACATAATCTTCTAAGTGTAGCATAGCTAATCAACACTGGTTTCAAGGTTGAATTCATGAATGGTCAAGCAAGACTGCTGGATGAAAAAGGAAAACTCATTGGATCAGGCAAACAAACAAAAGGTAACTTATTTTATCTTGATCTCAGTGAATATTCATGTTTTATTGCTCAAATTGAAGAAATTTGGCTATGGCACAAAAGGTAATGTCATGTGAATTTTGATAACATGATAAAAATAAGCAAATTCAAGAAGGTTAGAGGCATTCCTACTTTAAAGAAACTTGATACTGGTCTATGTAAGAATTGTCAGATTGGCAAAATGAGTAAAACTAGTTTTAAGAGTAAGAACTATCAGTCTAAAGAGATTTTGGAAATTGTACATGCTGATTTATGTGGACCTATTGGAATACAAAGCTATACTGGAGATAAATTCTTTATTCTTTTTGTTGATGATTATTCTAGAATGATGACTGTTATGTATTTAAGAGAAAAGTCAGAAGCATTTGAAAAGTTCAAATGGTACTTGGCAAGAGTGGAAAAGGAAACAGGGAAAAGATTGAAATGCTTAAGATCAGACAGAGGTGGTGAATTCATCTCCCATGAATTTAACAACTTTTGCATTGAAAGAGGAATCAAAAGATAGGTATCAACTCCTAGAACTCCTGAGTAGAATGGAATAGTAGAAAGAAGAAACAGATCTATTATGGATTGTGCAAGGACTCTAATGATAGAAAAGAACATCACCATAAAGTATTGGAAGGAAGCTATCAGCACTGCAGTTCATACCCTGAACCGAGTACAATTGAAGAAAGACACATTCAAAACTCCTTATGAATTACGGTATGGCTATAAACCCAATGTAAGTTACATGAAAGTATTTGGTAGCAAGTGTTATATCTTAAAAGAATCCAGAAGAAATAAATTTGATGTGAAAAGTGATGAAGGAATATTCCTAGGATATTCTAGCAAAAGCAAGGCATACAAATGTCTGAACTTGTCTACTCACAAAGTCATAGAAAGTATACATGTAAAATTTGATGAGTTTGCAGAAAAGACTGAAGAAGAAAGCAAAAAGGAACCTGAGAACTACAGGAGATTCATTTACATTGAACCTGAAACATTGCCAGACACAACTATCAATGAGGAAACTATATCTACAGAGCCTAGCACAGTAACCGAGTCACAGGAAGAAGTTCAAACTGAGTCACAGGAAGATTTTCAAACTGAGTCACAGGAAGAAATTCAGACCGAGTCTCAGCCTGAAGTTACCGAGCAAATATCTACCTAGCCCAAGCAACCTGAAGAAGAGATCCCAGAAGACAACAACATGACTCATTCAAAAAGCAAAGAACCTATACTAGCCAAATATGTCAGAAGACATCATACACCAGATCAAATTATTGGAAACAAATCAGATGGTACTATGACAAGAAGCAAGCTAAAAGGTATATGTCTGCTTACTGATTTTGAACCTAGAAATATCAAAGATGCATTGAGAAATGAAAGTTGGATTGAAGCAATGAATGAAGAATTAGAACAAATACAAAAGAACAAAACATGGACTCTTGTACCTAGACCTAAAGATAAGAATGTAATTGGAACAAAATGGGTATTCAGGAATAAGCTAAATGAAGACGGTCAAGTATCTAGAAACAAAGCTAGATTGGTATGTAAAGGTTACTCTCAAGAAGAAGGTATAGATTATGGTGAAACTTTTGCTCCTGTTGCAAGATTAGAAGGTGTAAGAACTCTACTTGCTTATGCAGCACATAAAGGATTTAAGGTATATCAAATGGATATAAAATCTGCATTTCTCAATAGAATTCTTGATGAAGAAGTCTACATTGAACAACCTAAAGGTTTTGTTGATCCAGATAAAAAGGACATGGTTTGCAGGTTACACAAAGCATTGTATGGTTTGAAACAAGCTCCTAGAGCATGGTATGAAAGACTCCATAACTATCTGATTCAGATCAATTTCAAAAGAGAAAATGATAACAGCAACCTGTATATTAAAGAAGGACCGGACGACAAAATTGTATTGGCAGAAATATTTGTAGATGATACTATATTTACAGGGAATGATGATCAGTGCAAAGAATTTTCAGAGCAAATGAACAAAGAATTTGAAATGTCTATGCTTGGTTTAATAAAATTCTTTGTTGGTCTTCAAATTCAGCAAAGCAAGAATGGTATATACATTACTCAATCTAAATACATTAAGGAAATACTTAAGAAGTTTGGTATGGAAGATTCAAAACCAATTGGTACACCCATGTGTACTGGACTGAAACTTACCAAAAATGATGATACAAAAGAAGTAGATCAGACCTTATACTGATCTATGATTGGAAAATTTTAGTATGTAGTACATACAAGACCTGATATTGCCTTAGCGGTCGGTATAGTAGCAAGATTCTCAGCAAAACCTAAGGAAAATCATATGATGGCAATCAAAAGAATCTTAAGATACTTAAGAGGAACTGAAGAATATGGTTTGTGGTATAAATTTGGAGGCAATCTAGACTTAAAAGTGTTTACTGATGCTGATTGGGCAGGGAACATTGATGACAGAAAAAGCACAAGTGGTGGAGCATTTTTTCTTGGAAAAAGACTAGTATCCTAGACCAGTAAAAAGCAAAATTGCACATCTCAATCCACAGCTGAAGCAGAATATGTTGCTGCTGCAGTAAATTGTTCAAATATTGTTTGGTTTAAACAGTTATTAGAAGGTATGAAGGTTGAAATCAAAGAACCAGTTGTTATATTTTGTGACAATACAAGTGCAATAAACATTTCGAAGAATCCAGTAATGCATTCCAAAACCAAGCATATTGCTATTAAATATCACTTTGTTAGAGAATTGGTGCAGGACAAGGAAATCAGATTAGAATATATTCATACAAAAGAGCAGATTGCAGACATTTTCACCAAACCATTACCCAAGGATGCATTTGTGTATCTAAGAGGTAAGTTAGGGGTCATTCCCCTATCCGAGGCTCACTAAATATAGTTTTAGTGATGCATCAACCAGAACATGATTGAAAATCAACCAGTTGATGCAGCATATTCAAGGAATCATTGCATATGAATCAGTACTTGAGGTACATTAGTTTACACCGGTAATATGAGAATTGTCTTTGGCATGTGTTGTCAAAGAGGGAGTGTTTGCTATGTCTTTGCTATTTCTTCAAGAAATTTTCAATAGTCAGAAGGAAGAGTTTTTTAAGAAAAAGGAAGTTTGCTGACAGAGGGAGATTTGAATCTGAACCGAGCTAATTCTTTCAAAATTTCTTATGCTATGACATATTGTGTTGCCATCAATCCAAAGAGGGAGATTGTTGGAAACAATTGTCTGAAGGAAATTGCTACTCAAATTATGTATTGTCTTTGATGTCACATAATGTCATAGTCCACAGCATTCAGTACCTACCGAGCTCAGTCGGTCTGCCAGACTGGAAAATTAGTGCTTACCGAGTTCACTCGGCTATCAAAGAAAATTCAGTGTTTACCGAGTTCAGTCGGTTGTCGAAGAAAAGTTAGCATTTACCGAGTTCAGTCGGTTGTCGAAGAAAAGTAAGCATCTACCAAGTTCAGTCAGTTGTTGAAGGAAAGATAGCATTTACCGAGTTCAGTCAGTTATCGAAGAGAAAGGATTATCAGTGTTTACCGAGTTCCCGCGATCTCCGAAAGATTGTAGAATTATGGTCACCGAGCACTGCCGGCCCTTGAAGGATTTTTGCAAATAAAGTTTGCTTATTTCAGCCGACTGTTATGCTAAGTAATGTCGATTTGACAAATCTAAAATCATATAAATAAAAGGTCAAATGTGAAAAATAAACAAGAAACACAGTAGAAGATATATAGAAGAAAGACAGGAAAGGTGTGTGCAAAATTGTGAAGGATAACCAGATATCCTTGAGGAGCAGCAGAGATATATTCGATCAGGAAAGATCACACTTATGCAGAACAGAGATCTGTAATCAGCAAGACAGTTGCATTATTATACAGGTCATTTTCATTGTTACCTTCTTAGCATTGTAACAGTGAATTCTAAATCTCTTAACCAAGTTGGTTTAACAACCATATTGTAAATCCTCTAACAAGGTGACAATTTCATTGAATTGTTTTCAAGACCTCTTACTAGGCCACTCCTAGCAGGGTGATTAAATCCTCTAACAAGGTCACACCTAACAGTGTATTTTGTAACCTTTTACCGGGTTGGCTTCTAACTGAGCATCACTTCAGAAAAGTGAAAATCAGTATCTAGATACATTGGTGGTTTTTCCCATATTGGGTTTCCACGTTAAATTCTGTGTCTCTTGTGTTCTTAATGGTTATCTTAATCATATACAAGTGGTGATGAATATCTAAAGATAATTTTACTAATACTTTCTACATCTACAAAGTTACTGCAATCTATTTACTGAGTGTTAAACAGACAATATTCATTAAGATATCCTAAGGGATCTGGAAGGAAATAATTGGGAAGTGTTTTATGGTTGACTGATTCACCCCCCCCCTCTCAGTCACTTCATCCATATTCCATCAATAGGCCCAAGTCATAAGATGCTCTTACACCTGTCATAGCACATTCCTTAAATAGTTCTTACGTGCCATAGGAATCCGTCATGACCATTTCAGTCATGATCTCCTTACGCACAAGATGTTGACACATCAAGTGGATTGACACATCAACATGCCAACTAGACATGTACACTCACACTTAATTTCATTATTTGCAAAAAATACATTTAAAAAACAAATAATAAGAATAGGAATTATCCAAGGTTGAGACACCTTATTCCTAACACTAATACTACTGGTATAGCATAGGGACTTAGACTCTCTCGAATCAACCCCTTCTGCAATAACTCATGTACTTGTCTATTCAACTCTTCACTTTTTGCTGGTGTCATTCTATGTGCTGCCTTGTTTGACAACCTAACTCCTGGAATCAAATCCATCTTATGACTGATCTTCCTTACCAGTGGTAATCCATCAGGTATATTATCAGATACAAAATCCTAAAACTCATTCAACAAATCTGCAACCTCTACAGGCACATCCTCTACTTCCTCTTTACCAACTTTTGGAATTAAAGCACAACACACATGCTCATGCCTCATACCATCTAGGAATTTTCTTCCATCAACAAATGTTATTCTGGCATTACCACATACCTTTTTTGTGGTCTCCTTCAATGGCTTTAGCTTATGTCGCACTCCACCCTTTGTCAGGGAATAGGTATTCACATGACTATCATGTACAACACATCTGTTAAACTGCCACGGTCTACCTAACAACATATGACATGTTAGAAAGTAAAGTCCACCAAGATAATTGAGAGGCGGGGGGGTGTGAATTAGTTATCAGATAATTATAACTTTTAACATCTTCAATAGCATTTAACCATGTAAGTAATGCAATTACTAACCATACAAAGATATTCATACACAATGACACAATAACACAAGATATGTTGACTAGAGAACCTCTTGATCAAAGAGTAAACCTCGGTGGGAATGATGCCCAAAAAAGATGCACTAATATGAATATTCCTTGTGAGAGGATGGACTTTGTTAGGATTCTTATGAAATACATTCAGTACATATAAATCCCTATTAGGAGATTTTGAATCCCTGTTAAAAGATTCTAACCCTGTTAAGAGTTATGGAAGACAGAAGGACCCACTTCCCAAATAGCTTCAGGGTAAGATCATTGAACACACTGTCCAAATAACCTTGATATTATTCAGTAGAATAATATGAAATATGTTACCTCCTTACTATGCCAAACTGCACTCACTGCTACATCAGATCTCAATTCTAGATCTCTGAACTTCACATGTCTTCCTTCACAATTTCACTTTCACAATCTCTTAGACTCTTTTCTTCACTTCATGCTTACATTCGCATGCAACCAAACCATGCTCACACTTCTTTCATGTATCTCAATTTTTTTTACAATAAGGAAAAACATTCCTTCCTTTACACCACACTCAAATAATTACAAATGAGTTGGCACATAAATACAAAATAAAAGTTTCCATACGTTACATCAGAATTACACAAAACTGTTGGCTTCCAAATGTAATAACTCTTCACTCGTGTGACCTCAAAGTTTGCATTGTGAACCACATCACCATCAATGTGTCTCAAACTTCCCTTTAACTCAACATCACATAGCTCCAACTGCAATATCTCATGTGCGCTAATCAAAACATTGTCTGCTTCTCTACTAGTCTCTAGAAGATCACTGTGTTGACATCAATGACAATCATAGTCATGAATGCAACAACAACTACTATAGAATGACTGCCAAAATACTTTGCATTCATTCCTAACAATCTCCCCCATTGGCATTGATGGCAACATAGATGAAAAACATCCATTGTTCCAAAAATCCAATACTGCTGCACTAATACTTTGAAAGTTCTTCAAATCTTCTTCATCAATCAAATCTTGCTTCATTATCCTATTAAGTTCTCTCTAACAGATGGTACACAGGGTTTTTCATGTACACTTCTCCCCCATTGACATCAATGACAAAAAATTCATCACTATGTCAACAACAACTCAATGTCAAAAGACACTATTTCAGAAAATACATACACAAGAGTCCTCATGACTCAGCTCAGATACACATACTCCCCCATAAAGGAAGTACCATCATCCAATCCAGAAAAAGATAGGGCTCATATACCACTAGATGGATGCAATCAACTACATCATTGTTAGAAATAGGAAATACTGAGAGGGGGGGTGAATCAATATTTCACAAACTTTTTCTTTTGCCCACTTATGGATATAACAAATTACTTTAGTGCATACAAAGATTATCAAGCTGATTAACAAACATAGCAGTAAATAGAAAGAACTCATAACACATCACATGTTCTCGAGGAAACCCTGGCCAAGGGAAAACCCCAGTGGGGATGGTACCCACAAAGATCACTAATCAAAAGTATCTTGTTAGGAATATTGGACCCTGTTAGGAGTTAATTTACAATGTATAGTAGATTTGTCCTGGTTAAAGGACTTTAGGCCTTGTTAGAAGCCTTAACCCTGTTAGGAGTTAGATTACAAAACCTGATCACCAGCTGATCTCACTACCCAAATAGGTAATACAAAAATGTTTCTGACTATAATATGGTACTACTTACAACTTCACATCAACAGCCTTTGCTGCTATCACAATAAACAAATATTGCAAGTTATCTTTTCTTTCTTTTTACATCTTACTTTATTTTTCATTACATTTCAAGTATGCCTAATATATGAGTTATTAAAGCTAATAACTTTACATGGTTAGCATCCAAAATAATTATCCAAGAGTAAACATCTAGGATGTCATCCCTTAATAATTTTAAGTCATTATTTTGACAAGCAAAAATAATCCCTTAACTCTTTTGCTAAAACTGTCTCCAAAAACTACTCTGTCTGCAAAACTATCTTCGATAAACTTTGAATAACTTTGTTTGTACTACTCCAAACTTTATGCGCACTGAGATGGGGTATCCTCATACTTTATAGAAGCTTTAGTTAACTACGCAAATAAAAATATTGCTCCAGTGGACGTCACCAACTAAATCTTCATCGGGTGCTCTGTGAGGATCACTGTATCCAAACTTAGACAATTTCTTCCTTCAACTTTGCATACTTGCATTCCAGATTATGCACTCTTAATAGAGATCATATGTTGCCATAGTGACAACATCTATGCATCCATATTAGCCAAATTGACAACAATCTCCCCCTTTGTCATTGGTGGCAACATATGGGAAAATTGGCTAAGTGTGCAAACAAAACTCCAAAAAACACTTATACAAAATTTTGTGGCCAAAAGTTTATACAATATGAATACAATATCATACTCCATAGAATAGCTCCCCCTATGAGTATCCTTCCTCAACATATATACAATTTCTGCTACTATCTCTCCCCCTTTGACAACAATGACAAAGATAGGGTGAACAAAAATTTCAAAAAAAAAACTTTATACCTTATTATCAGTTATTGCAAAGCCGGTAGGCTTGCAACACAATCACCAAACTCTAACTTCCAAGATTCAAAATCTTTCTCCCATATCATCCTGATGGATTCAACAACATTGAGTAGAGTACTCAATCTGTATGCTGTTGTCTGACAAGCTTGCAAGGAATTGAAGCTAAACTTCTAAAATGATGTCTTTGCTGAAAGACACTGCTCAATTTGATCTTCAACAATTGATATCTTGATTGAGACATGCTCTCTCAAGATGTTAACCCTGATCATCTTTCTGTTCTTCTCCTCTACTATCATTTTGATTTCATCTTTCAATTTCCTTATGTTCTTCTCAATAGAACTTATCTTGACATTAGGGCTTGTCAAGGTGTTTGTCTCAGTTGTAATAGCATCTAACTTCTCTTTGATCTTCTTATCCTCTTCAACTGTTATGATTTTTGATTTAGTACATTTTATATACAAATTCTTTCCTGTCTCAAAGTGTCTCCTCAAATTCTTTATACATACATCTAAACTACCAATATCATTTTGAATATTTACACTTAAAGTTTACTGCATTTCTGCTTCAAAGTCTTCCTGAACTTTTATCTTCGCAATATCCTTCAAGTTAGAAAATTTAGAGTCAAAAGAATTTATTACTGATTGAGCTTTCTCAAGTGGATCTGATTCAAATACCTTAGTGCTAATCACACTCTCAAGTTTCTCTGTCAAAACTCTAACTTTGCCTTCAAGGTCTTTCACCTTCTTATTCTTTCCAATAATTTTGTTCAGAGATGTAATGAACTCAAGTTGATCATCATCTTCAAATTCTTTTCCAAGGTCTTCAAACATTGAGCCAATATGCCTCTTCTTACTGTCAGGTGCACTAATGTCTTCAACTGGTTTAGAAGGTGCACTAGAGGTAGTGGCCTCTGTCAAAATTTGTTTGCCTTTGACTGTCTGCTCTGCTGGAACTGATTCTGATACTGTTGGTGCTTCCTCTGCCTCTGTATTCTTCTCTGATTCTATGAGCATTTCTTGCTCTCCCAAAGCCAAATTGTTAACAATATTTCCTAGATCATGAAATACTGCATCATCTGATTCTAAAGTCACTTTGGTGCCTTCAATATCCATTGATTCTTTGCCAATATTGATATGTGAAGAAGATGGAACTTCTTCAATGCCAACTTTCTCTGCATGCGGTTCCTTTGATTGTTTCTGCTGAGGGTCTGATTCAACATGCTTTTCTGCAACTATATCTGCAAGAACTTGCATTATTGCTTGCTCCGTCTCTTTCTGTACTTCCTCCTTTTTGCCTCCCATTATAAGGATTGTTCTTCTCTTTGTTCTCAATAAAGCTCCAAGAGACTTTAAGAATCTCTTCAAATGATCTTCATCCTTAACTTCACAGAACTATCTAATTACATGTTCTCTCATCTTCATGTCCTCTTCTTGTGCTCTCTATTTTCTATTCACAAGTCTGTTATACAAATCTTCTGGGATCTTACCATGAATGGTGCTAAGTTTCTTATCTACCACAATCATATGTGTAACCATTGCATTTTCAAAGTTCAATCTGTCAAATGATCCATATAGATCATATAATTTATTCAACTTGGTGAAGTCTCCATGTTTCAATATATCTTCATTAACTCTTTCAATTCTTGGTTTCCAAGTTTTCTTCTTGACTGAAACTACATCATCATCTTTAATTACTGCTACATTTCTAGGAATAGGTGGTACAACCACTTTCTGTCTCTTATCGGGTCCTGTTGCACTCACTTGTACTCTTTTGCTAGGAATAGGAGAAAAAGATTTATCTCCTTCATCTTTTTCAGGTACTTCAACTTTTACCTTTACTGCAATCAGATCAACAGGATCTGCACTTGATGTCTCAAGTGGAATTACAAGATTTTCACTTTGCCTCAGGGCTTCTGCAGTCTTCTTAGCTATGTCAAACTCATGACTTGACATACCAGATTCTTTCAATATTTTCTTCATAGTAGATTCAACTCTCTTACTAGATTGCTTCTTTTCTCTCAAACTTATTGTAGAGTTGAAATTCTCTTCATAGGTTCCAAACCTATTTGCATGACCATCCAACTCACACTTTAACAATCTGTTCACATATCCTACTATTTCTGCTTCAGATATTTCATAGCCAAGAGGGTCTATGAATTCCATTCTAGGCTCAACTACTTCAATGTAGGTGAAATCAGTGTCAACCATAAAACAAATGTCATCTTTATGCTTTTCAACTAAGGATTGGAATCCTTGACTTGTTCTTAACAATATTATGAAAAGTCTTCAATACAAGCTTCACACTATCATTAACTTTATCAAAAAGGTGCTTCATGTAAACTGAGTTTATTCTTTCCATTGTGTTCACATTGTCACTCCAATCTACTATGTAAGGAAATCTTCTCAAAATATGGAAAAACATATAGGTTATCAGAGATGAAAACCTAAACTGAGTGTACTTAGCCTTCTTAATCTTTTCTAAGTTCTCAAATAACTAAATTTTCAAGATTTCACATAGGTCTACTAGTTTCTTCTCAACACACATAAGATAAGCTACATGAATCATTCCTACAACCATGTCATCTTCCCTTGAACTACGATAGAATTTAGTTGTTAGGATCTTGCAAAGGTACCTAACATCATCTTGCTTAATCTTGCTTATCACAATTCCTCTACCATTATAACTAGATCCAGTGTTATCTAAAAAAATCTTTCTCATGTTCTTTTCATTCAATGGAATCTCTCCAACTTTAGATAATCCAGTAACTTCATGAATTAGGTCAGCAGTTATATCAATAACTCTATCCTCCATCCAAAATTTCCCATTGTGGATTCTACTTAAAATGATTTTGGTACATTCCTCATCATTGAATTCATACTTCATGGAATATTTGATGATTTCATTAGTCTCTAAGTGCTCATAAGCTGGTTTAACTGACATGTCTTGATTGTACAAATTCTTGTAATCATCACTAAAATCTACATCTCCCAAAGTTTCAAACTTACAACCTAAATATCCCTTAACATTCTCAATGTGAAATACTCCGTCTGGTACGGATGATAATGCTAAACTGTCATCAATTTCAGTTGGTTCTACTGGTTCTTTCTTAATCTTTGGTCTATTCTTATCCTTAACATTATGAGCCATAGAAATATCCATCTTATCAACTGATTAAAGATCAAGAAATACCTCAACTTGGCAAATCTAGGGTTTCGGTATGATCATCACTGCAAACTGCTTCCAAACTTCTTCAGATCATCCTTAACTCACCTTTCTTCTTTCAAATCTCTTTTCAATCACTTTTTAATCATAATAAATTTGATTTCAACCTTATAACACTTCACATTAACTCAATCTGACATCGCATTCATTCATTTTGCTGCTAAAACCTTAAAAAGCTGATTCTGCAAACCTGCAATCATAAAACTTTCTGTGACCTCGCAAAACACAATATTTTCTTTTGCGCACTTAACCATAGCATTAGTACAACATAATAAACCTACATCTAACTATGCAAAACTTAACTCATTCAAATTCCTAATCTACACTAATCCTAAGTCCTAAACTACAAAAACTTACATAATTTAAGTACTTAAAGAAGGGTCAGGTAAAGATTCATCCTTACCATCAGTTACATTACCTTCCTGACTACTTTCAATACTGACTATACCTCCTTGATCTGTGCCTTTGTCAAATTCTACTTCATCTTTATTGCTACAACAACCTTTCTCTTTGTTTCCTGCATTTTCATTCCTTCTTGCATTGTTCCTAGGGTTAGGGTTATAATGATAACCTCCATTGTTCATTCTGCAAAATCTTGCTAAGTGTCCAAACTTGTTGCATATCTGATAGATGATTCCATTGTTTCCAAATCTCTTTCCTTGCTAGTTAATCTGTGACCTGCAATTTCTAGCAATGTGTCCTACTTTGTTGCATCTAAAACATACTACCACTTTTCTTTGATTCATTTCTTCAATAGATTTCTTATCTGCATTGTTAGTATTCCCAATCATTCTATCATAATTATTCAAAATTACTTTAGGTCTTCTACATTCATTAGCTCTATGTCCAAAACTATGACAATTATAACAATGTCCATTAAAAGATTTAAATTGCTTACCTGTGCAATCTCTCTTCATGTGCCCAATAGCATTACAAGCAAAACATCTACCTTTGAATTCTCTTTGCATACCTTTAGATGGTTCTTCCTATTTTGATTCTTCTTGCTTTGATTCATCTTTCTCTCTAGGTGGTTCTTCTTTAGATGGTTCTTCCAATGTGTTCTCATCTAGCTTTATTTCCTCCACACTTTCAGATGTCTTCAGATCTGGCTTCTTACTTTCATGGTTTGTTCTAAACATACTATATCCAAATCCAGTCCTATCAAAGAATGGGTCTTCAAAAGAAATTTGTTTTTTAGTCTTATCACCTTTTGAATATAGCCTTTCAAGTTGTTGTTTAGATTGAGTTAATTCACCTTTCACAATTTTATTATACTTCTCAAGTTCCACAAATTGCATTTTTACTTTTTCAGATTCAGATGTTTCCTTTTCAAGTCTTGACCTCAGATCTTCATTCTCAATTTTCAATTTTTCATTATCAGATCTCAAATTTCCATCTTTCATACTGAGTTTCAGATTTACTATCTTCAACTCATGCTTAAGGATCTCATTTTCTTTTTCTAATTCATCACAATCTTCAACAAGCATATCATATTTCTTTTCAGATTTCAGATCTTCAATCTTACCTTTCAATTTGTCAATAGCATTCTTTGCATCTTCATATTTTCTTCTTAAGGAGTTTCTTTCATCAGTAAGCATATCAATCTGTTCAAGAGCTTCTTCAAGATTATTCTAAAGTTGATCCATATCCATAGAGATCTTACTCAAGCTGCTAAGCTTTCCTTGAATGTTCCTTCTCCGAGTAATTGTGCTTTGATACCAATTGTTAGAAATAGGAAATACTGAGAGGGGGGGGTGAATCATTATTTCACAAACTTTTTCTTTTGCCCACTTATGGATATAATAGATTACTTTAGTGCATACAAAGATTATCTAGCAATAAATAGAAAGAACTCATAACACATCATATGTTCTCGAGGAAACCCTGGCCAAGGGAAAACCCCGGTGGGGATGCTACTCACAAAGATCACTAATCAAAAGTATCTTGTTAGGGATATTGGACCCTGTTAGGAGTCAATTTACAATGTATAGTAGATCTATCCTGGTTAAAAGACTTTAGGCCTTGTTAGAAGCCTTAACCTTGTTAGGAGTTAGATTACAAAACCTGATCACCAGCTGAGCTCACTGCTCAAACAGGTAATACAAAAAATTTTCTGACTGTAATATGGTACTGCTTACAACTTCGCATCAATAGCCTTTGCTGCTATCACAATAAACAACTATCACAAGTTATCTTTTCTTTCTTTTTACATCTTACTTTCTTTTTCATTACATTTCAAGTATGCCTAATATATGAGTTATTAAAGCTAATAACTTTACATGGCCGGCATCCAAAATCATTATCCAAGAGTAAACATCTAGGATGTCATCCCTTAATAATTTTAAGTCATTATTTTGACAAGAAAAAATAATTCCTTAACTCTTTCACTAAAACTGTCTCCAGAAACTACTCTGTCTGCAAAACTATCTTCGGTAAACTTTGAATAACTTTGTCTGTACTGCTCCAAACTTTATGTGCATTAAGATGGGGTATCCTCATACTCTATAGAAGCTTCAATTAACTGTACAAATAAAAATATTGCTCCAGTGGACATCGCCAACTAAATCTTCATCGGGTGCTCTGTTAGGATCACTATATCCAAACTTAGACAATTTCTTCCTTCATCTTTGCATACTTGCATTCCAGATTTTGTGCTCTTAATAGAGATCATATGTTTCCATAATGAAAACATCTATGCATCCATATTAGCCAAATTGCCAACAATATTACTCAAAAGTAGGCTGGGGCATAACCCCAAGCATACCTCTCAAATACTCAAATGTATCCTTAGGCAAAGGCTTTGTAAATATGTCTACTATCTGTTCCTTTGTGCTTATGTACTCTAGTCTGACTTCTTTCTTAGTAACTTTTTCTCTTACAACATGATACTTGATCTCTATATGCATAGTTTTAGAATGTAAAACAATATTCTTAGATATATTGATTGTACTAGTGTTGTCACAATGTATGAAAACAAGCTCAACAAACTTAATTCCAATATCCTTTAGCATCTGCTTCATCCAAATTATTTGGTTACAATTGTTTGTTGCTACTACATATTCTACTTCTGCTGTACTCTATGAAATACAATTTTGCTTCTTGCTCAACCACGAAACCAATCTTCCTCCAGAAAAAAGGCTCCACCACTGGTGCTTTTCTTATCATCAACACTACCTCCCCAATTAGCATTTGTATATGCACATAGGGTGAAATTATCAGATTTTTCATACCACAATCCATAGTCCATTGTGCCTCTTAAATATCTCAATATCCTCTTTACTGCTGCATAATGTGATTCTCTAGGTTTAGCTTGAAATCTTGCTACCATTCCAACTGAATGTTGTATATCTGGTCTAGTGTGTGTTAAGTACTATAATCCTCCAATCATGGATCTATATTTCTTCTACTCAATTGTTGGTGTTTCATCTTTGCTTGATAGTTTGTGTCTTGTAACCATAGGTGTTCCAACTAGTTTACAATTTTCCATTCCAAATCTTTTCAGAAAATCATTCAAGTACTTTGTCTAGCTAACAAAGATACCATCATTGTTCTATGTTAGCTATAATCCCAAAAAGATTCATCTCACCAATCAAGCTCATTTCAAATTCTGTCTTCATTTCATCAGCAAATTTGTCACTAGCTTCATCTTCTCCTCCAAAGATAATGTCATCAACAAAAATAACTATAACTAATAATCCATTTTCAATTTCTTTTGTGTACAGATTACTATCTCCTATTCCTTTAGTAAATCTCAATTTCAACAAATATTTATCCAATCTAGCATACCAAGTTCTAGGTGCTTGCTTTAGTCTATATAATGCTTTCTTTATTTTACATACCATATCTCCTTCTTGAGTCAAAGGAAAACCTTTAGGCTGCTCAATGTAGACTTCTTCTTCCAATTCACCATTCAAAAATGCGGACTTCACATCCATCTAATACACTTTGAATTTCTTAAAAGCTGCATAAGCCAAAAACATTCTTACTACTTCAAGTCTTGCTACTGGTGCAAAGGTTACTTCATAGTCAATTCCTTCTTGCTATGAGTATCCTTTACATACTAATCTTGCTTTGTTTCTTACTACTTCTCCTTGTTTGTTCATCTTGTTTATACCAATTTCCATGTCTTGTTCTTTTCAATTTGATCTAGTTCTTCTTTCATAGCATTAATCCAATGTTCATCTTCACAAGCTTCATTAGTAGATTTAGGTTCAATTTGAGAAATCAAACATAAATGTACCTTATTTCTAGTCATAACTCCTCTGTCCAAACTTCCAATAACCTGTTCAACAAGATGATGTTTAGATAGATACCTATTCGGTGTCATAGTCACAGATCTTGCTTCAACTGTAGATTCTTCTCTGGTTTCTTCTATTATTTTTTCTGCAATATGATTCTCATTCAACAATTCACTATTAGTCTCAAAGAATAATTCAGTAGTTTCAATGATAGGCTGAGGATTAGCTTCTTCATCAAATTAATAATCAAGCATTCTTTCCTGAATTTTAAACTTCTTATCAACTTTAACATTTGCGCTCTCAACAATAGTTTTAGTTCTCTTATTGTAACATCTATATGCTTTTCTCTTCAAAGAATATCCAAGAAAAATACCTTCATCACTTCTAGGATCAAACTTTCCAATATCATCATCTCTCTTTATATAACATTTGCTTCCAAAAATTCTAAAATACTTAATTGAGGGTGCATGTCCAAACCATAATTCATAAGGTGTCTTATCTGTGTCTACTCTGATTTGTACTTTGTTCATTGTATATACTGTTGTATTCACTAATTCTCTCCAAAATGTCTTCCACAAGTTATTCTCAAATAACATAGCTCTTGCTGCTTCAGTTACTGACCTATTTCTTCTTTCTACAATACCATTTTGTTCAGGTGTTCTAGGGGCTGAAAACTATCTCTTAATACCATTCACTTCACAAAAAGTGTTAAACTCTCTAGAACTAAATTCTCCACCTTTATTAGATCTCAAACATTTAATCTTCATTCCAGATTCATTCTCAACTTTATTCTTAATGATCTTAAACTTATCAAATGCTTCATATTTTTTTTTTAGAAATGCAATCGACATCATTCTTGTAAAATCATCAACAAGAATCATAAAATACCTTTCTCCATAAAATCCTCTAGTGCTGGTAGGACCGCTCAAGTCTGTAGGAACAATCTCCAACTTCTCTGTCGATGTGAACTTCTTACTAGGAAATGAACTTCTCTTCTACTTAGCCATCACACATTCTTTGCAAATAATGTTAGTAGGCTTCATAATTTTAGGCAAATCCCTTACTGCAAGTTTAGTACTTACTTTCACAATATTATCAAATTTTATATGACAAAACCTTCTATGCCACAACCAACTGTCATCAATTTTAGTAATCAAGCAAGTCATCTCAGTAGGATTCAACTGAAATACATTACCTTTGGTTCTAGATCCAGTTCCAATTAGATTTCCATATTTATCCTTTATCACACAAGTTTTCTCAGTAAACCAAACTTGATATCCCTTATCCACTAACTTTCCAACACTCAAAAGATTATGTTTCAATCCATCAATAAAGTAAACATCATCAGTATTAGTCTTTCCATCAAGAGTAATAGATCCTATACCTTTAATCAAACATGGTGCATTGTTACCAACTCTAACAACTCCTCCATCATAATTGTTAAACTTTATGAACTTCTTCACATCTCCAGTCATATGATGTGAACAACCACTATCTATAATCCAATCATCTTTCTTTTCAACTTGGGAAACTAATGCTTTTTCTTCTTTAACATCAGATTCAAAATTTTCTTCTTTAATTGCTACAAATCCTATTTCATCATTATTCTTAGTATCACTTTCACTCAAAGTTCTTTCTATACTAGCTTCAAGATCTTCATTATTAGCATAATAACATTCCTTAGATCTTCTAGGCTTGAAATTATTTCTATACTTCTTAACTCTCTTATGACATTTAGATGCAAAATAACCATATTCTTGACAAGTCCAACATTTAAAAATTTTCTTACCGTCTGGTTCTCTTTTCACAAGCAAGGCAATACCTTCTTCAATCTTTTTATCTTCTTCATTTCTAGATCTTCTGTTGCTGGCATAATCTCCACTCACATTGGTACTTCTTGACAAAGTAGGATGAATACTAAGAGCACTAAATGTTGTCTCCATTCTAGGTAAGTCTCCTGATAACCTTAGGTTCATCTCTGTTGCTTCCAATCTTCCAAGAAGTGTCTCTCTTGTAAAGTTTGTAGTACAAGGTATAACTTGTTCAATCATTTGTGTTGTCTGCTTAAATACAGGAGTTAATGTCCTCAAAATTTTCCATATCACTTCATTCTCTATCTTTGATCCTCCACAAGATTTTATTCATGCAACAATTTCTGACATTCTACCAATATAGCTTCTAACAGATTCATCTTCCATCATTATAATATCATCAAATGCACATATCCAATTATGTAATCTAGCTCTTTTTGCATGTTCATCACCTTCAAAAGTAGAGTGTAAAGCTTTCCAAATTTCATTAGATTTCTAAAAACATTTTACCTGACTGTATTAATTTTCTGGAAGTGCTGTCAAGAGTGCTTCTCTTGCAAGTATGTTACACATGAATAGATCTACCTCATTTTTAGTACTTGTTTCAAGACTTTCTTCTTCAATTATAGTCCTATCATTCTTTATAATCAACCAATAACCTATTCCTAAACACAAGAGATGTGTCTTCATATTTTCCTTCCAGCTATCAAAATTTACTCCATCAAACTTAGGGCTTTCTTTCCAGAAATTCACCATGGATCTCCTTAAGCTGTTAAACTTTCCTTTCAAGGACTTGTCACTCTAATACCAATTGTTAGAAAGTAAAGTCTACCAAGATAAATGAGAAGGGGGGGGGAGTGAATTAGTTATCAGATAATTATAAATTTTAACATCTTCAATATCATTTAATCATGTAAGTAATGCAATTACTAACCATACAAACATATTCATACACAATGACACAATAACACAAGATATGTTTACTAGGGAACCTCTTGATCAAAGAGTAAACCCCGGTGGGAATAATGCCCACAAAAGATACACTAATATGAATATTCTTTGTAAGAGGATGGACTCTGTTAGGAGTTTTATGAAATACATTCAATACATATAAATTCCTATTAGGAGATTTTGAATCCCTGTTAAAAGATTCTAACCCTGTTAAGAGTTATGGAAGACAGAAGGACCCACTGCCCAAACAGCTTCAAGGTAAATCACTGAACACACTGTCCAAATAACCTTGACATTATTTAGTAGAATAATATGAAATATGTTACCTCCTTACTGTGCCAAACCACACTCACTGCTACATCAGATCTCAATTCTAGATCTTTGAACTTCACATGTCTTCCTTCACAATTTCACTTTCACAATCTCTTAGACTCTTTTCTTCACTTCATGCTTACATTCGCATGCAACCAAACCATGCTCACACTTCTTTCATATATCTCAAATTTTTTTACAATAAGGAAAAACATTCTTTCCTTTATACCACACTCAAATAATTACAAATGAGTCGGCACATAAATACAAAATAAAATTTTCCATACGTTACATCAGAATTACACAAAACTGTCGGCTTCCAAATGCAATAACTCTTCACTCATGCAACCTCAAAGTTTGTGCTATGAACCACATCACCATCAATGTGTCTCAAACTTCCCTTTAACTCAACATCACATAGCTCCAACTGCAATATCCCATGTGCGCTAATCAAAACACTATTTGCTTCTTTGCTAGTCTCCAGAAGATCACTGTGTTGACATCAATGACAATCATAATCATGAATGCAACAAAAACTGCTACAGAATGACTACCAACATCCAGTATTCATTCTTAACACATGAATCCATAGATATGATATCACATAATACCTCATCTTGGTACCCACCAATCTTGAACTTTACTAGGCACTGTTCACTGACCATGACCTTGTGGTCATCTTGCACCTAGGCAATCTGATATGGATGTGGGTGTTTCTGTCTCTTGAGCTTCAACTTTGTCACCATCTCTTCTGACACCAAATTTTTAGTGCTTCCACTATCAATAATCATATCATAGCATTTACCCTCACACTTATATCTAGTGCAAAATAGGCTCCTCTTTTGTTCAGGTTCATTCTCACCACTCAGCAGGACTCTTCTATTAATCAACATTTCTCCTCTTTCAACATCTTCATAATTTGAGGATCTGGCATCTTCATCTACATGTGCCACTCTAGCATGGCCTTCATTCCTCCTATCTATCCTTCCTTTGCATTGAGTACATTCAAATACCCTATGACCTTCTTCTCCACAGTGAAAACATGTTCCACGAAAGCCTCCTCTTCCTGAACCTTGTCCTCTTCCTCTTCCTCTCTGATCTCTATTGTTCTAATCTTGAAAAGGATTGGAATTGTTTCCTCTCTGATTTTGACTACTACTAGCCTCATCCTTCTTTTTCAGATCTTCATTTTGGCCTCCATATGACCATCCACCAGATCATCCACCGTGACCTCTTCCATTTTGTCTACTTTCAAACTTCTTGTTCAGCTTTTCCTCTACTTTTAGGGAAAATTGGTATGCCTCTTCAATACTATTCATTGGAACCAAATTCAACTCCTCTTGAATGCTCGGCCTCAACCCATTAAGGTAATGGGAAACTTTCTCCTTATCAGCTTTTGCATGGCCTATTCTAATGAGGATTCAATAGAACTCCTTTGTATACTCCTGAACAGATCTTCTTGTTGGCTTCAAACTTTGCATCTTCTTCAGAAGGTCAAGCTCATAATCAATAGGAATGAACTGTTGCTTCAATTTATCCACCATCTGATCCCATCTTGTGATTTTATCTTTCCCTCTTCTATTTAAGTCCAATTGAATCTCTTGCCACTATCTTCGCATGACCTTTTAGTTTGGCCTTTGCAAACTTGACCCAATCAGGATCCTGAATATCTTCATACTCAAAATATTCTTCACATTCATTGATCTAGTTGATTAATTCCTCTGGGTTAAGATTCCCTAAAAATGTAGGAACCTCGATCTTAGGTCTTTTCCCAATCTTGGAAATGTCCTGGAAAAGCCTTTCTTCCTCTTGATTCAAAACTTTGACTTCTCCTTCTTGATCTTCTTCTTCGGCTTCATCCTCGCTTTCATCTTTGACATTAAGATTCATTCCTCTATGAATCTCCTCTTACAATGCTCACACTTGTCTCTACAATTCCCTAACCTCAGGTGTTACAACACTAGCTCTTCCATGACGTTCCCTTTGTGGAGGCATTTTTACGCTTCTCACTGAAACCCTAACCATGGTCCTAGTGCAAACTGCCTCACAATTAGCGTTATGTTAACACAGAAACCCTAACCCACGGTCCTGGTGCAAACTACCTCACAATCGTCGATTTGTTTACACACTCAGGAACTCCTACTCTGATACCACTTGATAAAGGGTTCTCCCCTTAATACCACAAACACATAACAGAAATAGAGAAACAACAATAGTATGTAATAATAGAAAATTGGCTTCCTATTATCTCCACAAATGTGGAATTAAAAACTTTTAAAATTACAATATGCAAAGCCACATGGGCATTCCCTTACAATATTCTATAGGACAAAGCCTCAAATTATTACCTAGATCTACCACCTAGAACTATCCCGAACTACCTAAGACAACACTACAGACCTTTCTTATATAGGCAATTTCCACCACCTGAGAATGTTCCAAAAATTTAGCCCTTTAGGCCGACTAGACATATAATTATTTATTTTTCACAATTATTACAATAGGGTCCGCTCAAAAGAAATACAAAATATGATTTTAGGTAACCCAACTTCCCGAGGCCATAACTTTTTAACCGTAACTCTATTTTTCTATTGTAACCACTTCTCGTAAATGCCATGATGAGATCCACGGTGCCTAACATGCGCTAGTGCTAGTCAGCCAGGGGTCGATTGCAATCTGAGCCTCTAAGGCCTTCAAAATTGACCTAAAAGATTTCATACCCAAAAATATCAATAACTTCACCAATACTGATGATGTGGCAATGAAACTCAACTAGTAGGCTGAAATGACTAGGATGAACCTCCAATTGTGAAATCAAAACATCCTGAGATCATATGCCCAACTTACTAAAAATAGTAAGTTTCCATAAATAGCAGCTCTGCACAAGATAGCCCTTATTGAAAAGCAAATAGAAATATTTTTGGGTGATGTAAGATTGCTCTTATACCTAGGATGCTCCTGCATCAAGATACTAAATGGGATGAATATTTTACTCAGGAAGGTATGTTGTTTAAAGGTATTCAGTTGTGTATACCGAGAGGAGTAATGAGATCTAATTTGATAAAGGAGACACATAGTAGTGGTTTGGTTGGACATTTTGGCATTGATAAAACATGGAATTTTCTTAAGGAGAAATACTATTGGCCATAGTTGTATAAAGATGTTCAGAAATTTGTGAAAAGTTGTGGTATTTGTCAAGTTGCAAAAGGAGTAAATCAGAATATTGGATTGTATACACCGATTGTTGTTCCTCATAAACCTTGGATTGATATCAATATGGAATTTGATCTTGGCCTACCAAAGACAGTAAGAGGTAATGATTCTATATTTGTTGTTGTGGATAGATTTTCTAAGATGGCACATTTTATACCATGTATAAAGACATTAGATGCAATACATGTAGTAGATCTTTTCTTTAAGGAAATTGTCAGATTGTATGGATTATCGAGGAGTATTATCTCTAACCGAGATAGTAAATTCGTTGGATATTTTTGGAAAAAACTTTGGAAGAAATTTTGCACTAAGTTGAAATATAGTTCTAGGTTTCACCCACAAACCAATGGACAAATTGAAGTTGTGAACATAAGTCTGGGAAATCTTTTGAGATGTTTAGTTGGAGACACACCGAGTAATTGGGATTCTATGTTGGTACAAGCAGAGTTCGCATACAATAATTCAATGAATAGGAGTATTGGAAAAACACCATTTGAGATTGTGAATGGCACACAACCGAGAGGAATATCTGAATTGAGAGACATTACCCATGAGAATAAGAAAAGTGCTAAAGGAGTAAAGTTTGTTGAGTACATGAAAACATTGCATGAAGATGTGAAACTAAAGCTAGAAGACAGTAATAAAAAATACAAAGACAAAGCTAATAGATCAAGGAGACATAAGACTTTTGATGTTGGTGATGAAGTGATGGTTGATTTGAAGAAAGGTCAATTTCCTATTGGAACATATGGAAAGTTGAAGATGAAGAAGTTTGGACCTTGCAAGATTCTGAAGAAATTTAATAGTGGAAATGCATTTGAGATTGAGTTACCTGATGACACGGACATATCACTGCTTTTCAAAATTGTTGATTTATGAGTATCATGAACCTGATAAAGAAGTGATAGTACCGACATAATATCCTAAGAAGCAGAATGATGAAGTTGAACAAATTTTGAAGGAAAGAGTTGGAAAAAGTACAAGAGGAAAATAGTATATGGAATATCTGGTTAAGTGGAAGAATAGACCGATGGAAGACAGTTCATGGATTTAATAGTCTAAGTTGGATATAGCTTAGACTAGGCATACCAAATGATTCAGAGAATCATTTCAAAATAACCCTAGGTGTCTAATGCAGGAGCATCTCGGGTCCTTGGCAATCCTGTGTCACCAAAAATAATTTGGAGTTTGTCTGTGTTGCTTGGTTCCTACTTTGACTGATTTGGTCGATAGTTGGTCGGTTTCCTTTGGTTACCTAGTGTGGTCGGTTCTTTCCTAGGTGGTCGGTTATTTTGTTGGCGTTTGACATTGTCTGTTTGTTGCTCAGTTATTGTACTTACCAACAGGTTTAGTTTTATTTCCCATTGTGGCCGACTTTGGAATTTATATTGGATCATAGAATTAATGTTGGTATCTATCATTGGGAAGCATGTGGTCCCAGATTTGACTGTTACTTCTGTTAATTATGGATTTGAAGGCCAACTCAGCTCAGTAGCTTTTTGTATAAATGTAGATGTTTGGTTGTAGTTTAGAGAGAGTTTTGGGGGATAGTAGATAGTAAACATTAGATTTGAAGATTGGTAATAGATCCTCGCATGTTTGAGGACTTTTGAGATTCATTGTAATATCAAGCCATAACTGGGAAGGCCTTATAGCCTGGCATGTATGATTCAAATTGATGATTATATATGATAGTTCTACATTCTCTCTCTCACTCTTGTGTTTTTTTTCTTCCACATGTGTTGTGTAGGCTTGGATCATTAGGGTGCGCCATTGTTTGGCCCCTCTTGCATCCTGCCTTGCATCAGTAGCTGTTTAGGGGCAGATGATGAGGAGGAGATAAAAGTTCATGACTTGAAAGCTTAGTGAATCAAATCTATGGTTTTGAAAGCTAGAGTTGGTGAAGTTGTGGAAAATATCTTGCATGATCTTGTAGATTAGATTGTTATCTAATAGTTTTTAGTTGCAAAACCAGTGGTTTGCACACTTAGAGACAATGAGATTTCTTGGAGGCTTGCAAGCTCAAGTTTAGTTTTACTTAAGGTTTTCATCAACTTCTGATTCTCTTCAGAGCTGAACTAGTTGAGATTGTATTCGATCTATTTGGATCTTGTAGAATTGTTTCTAATTGTAATTAGCCCTAACATGGAAGGCCTTACAACCGGGCATGTTAATGAAAATTAGAGCTAAACAATTACTTTGTTGCTGTGTTGTTTAGTATTTTTCTATGTTGATCTATTAGTTGCAAGGTTTGGAATGTCCTTAATTAGATCCACCATCCTTGACTGCATCACCTTCATATAAGCATATGTTGACATCAGTGACAAAACAAAAATGACAATAGTATGAGTGTGCATTTAGTAATGTAGTGATTAAACTGTTAGAATTTAATCTTTCCTTGGTAAATTATGTATTTAAAGGATAAACCAAAGTATCCTATTGTATTCATCCTCTAGTCCAAGTGGGAGGACATGTCATATTTGTAATTTCCTTTATTAAGGAAAATAGATATTCCTCCTTATGAGGAATCCTACACTTGTCTCACACACTAGTGAAATGTGGCATACACAGAAATGGGAGTTACAATGTAACTCCTTTCTCACATCTCTCTTAAGAGATGGCTCTCCTTCTCTCCTCATATGAGATTCTTCTTCTTTTTGAACATTGTATGAGCTAAGCTCTCACTCTCTCTCTCTCTCTCTCTCTCTCTCTCATTCATAGGAATTTTTGTCACTTTCATTATATCACGGGGTTTTTTTTTATGCTTTTCTCCTTCAAAATATTGTCTCCTTGTTGCTTATTTCTTTGGTGAATGCTCCTAGAGTTGTGATTATTTATGGTAAATCTCCTTATTCCTAGCTCATTGATTAAACAATTTCCTATCTCTCTCTACATTTTGTTATTATTTTAACCTGGTATTAGAGTAGGTTGGTTTAATCATGTATTGAGTGTACAGGTGAAGGAGCTACCATATCTTGGAGCACTCCAATATCGGAGACTCTTGAGAGAGTTTATTGCTAGTATATTTTTTTTTACTAATCTAATTAAGAGAAAAAAATTTGAAATTTTTTTTGGGTTTGGCTGGTTTACTACCAAACCCGATTTATCTATTGGATACATTATTGATTTGGTTTGTGCAAGTTTGGATACATTTTTATAAAGAAAATAATACAAATTTAAATTTATCAAAATCTTAATTTTTCATATTAAATTTGATTATAATATGAAATTTTATTTTTAATATTATAATTTAAAGATTTAAAGTTTTCTTTTTTAGTTATAATATCGGTTCTCACATGTATAGAATATTTTTTCAAATTGCAATTATTTGTTTCTAATTTCTAATCTTTGCATGTGTTTGAGCTTGCCTTCTTTACTATGAATCATTACATACAAGTTTAGGTATTTTAGGTTACATGCTACTTTTTATCTCTATCCTCTTTTATCTTTCTCACTCCTTAAAATTTGTCTTCTGGATTATACACCACGCACTTCCAATTTATTTGTGCTATCCTTATCCTTGCTTGCATGTTGGTATACATTTTTTATCAGGGTTTCTGCATCTGTGCAATGGTAATAGGGGCCACTACCATATCTCTTATCCATGCATGCATTGCATGTCCATATTTACTATTTTTTTTCATTTCTTTGACTCTATTTTCTTTCTCTGCTATTCTTTTGTTTGTTTTTATCGAGTTGTTGTATTTGCTTGAAAAGATTTGTGGCTTTGCGAGTTGTTGCATCAGGTGTTGTATAGTTCTTCTCTGATCGTGTTTTAAATTTCATTAATATATCTTATCGTTTATGGCATAATTCTCCTTTGCATATTTGGAATGCATAGTGGGTAGATCTGGCAACAAATTCGGATCCCTAATCAGTGAAGGAGTAGACTGAGCCCGAAATTGATCTATTTGGTAAATATTGGAGTGTTTTTTAAGTTGTCGGTTATCATTCTTGGATTTTTTTTGGTAACTGAGGGTGTAGAATAGGTATATGTTGAGGTTGAATTCTTCATTGCATCATGCTTCTTCAAACCTGAAAGGACTTGCACTGAGATTTTCGATATCCAGATGTATTTAGGAACAAAGTAGTCTCCTTTTTGACTTGTGATCTTCCTTCAAGTTTTCTTGCTGGTTTCATTTTTTTCATTTTATCTATTTGGTTGCATGCTGGTGGTTTATCTCATGCTTTTTTTCAAATAAATCTGGTATTTCATGGTTGAAACCCTTGTGACTATGACTTAAGCTTTTTGTCAACTTTTGAAAACAACTACATCAGTTTGCTCTAACAACGAATGAGTTGAGAGCATGCTATTGTAGGATTCCACCACCAATCTGAACACCTAAGGAGATGGGTATACTGTGAAACCCAACTTGGATTTCTTTCCATAGTCCACTAAAAGCCTCTCCAGAAGAAGAGATCCCATCCTTGATTTGGTCCCGCCTCCTACTACATGGAAAACAAGAAACCCCTGTAGATTGGTGTAGTCATCTACAAGCTTTCAGATTCGATCCAAACACAAATCTACAATCTCCTTACCAATGGTGTAGTGTCCATGAGCGAAATTTTTTGCGGCATAAGTTAAATTGTTGGTCTCAAATTTTTGTCATCGTAAGTTAAATTTGTAGAGCTACGATTGCAACAATCTGATTTGAAGCTAAACTTGTGATCATAAGGCTTTACAATATTTGGGTAGTTAGAATAAGTTGAATCAGAGACATATGAAATGGGTTGAGTATTTGTAGAGTTATAGACTTGTGATAAAGCATAAGAGTGGAGTCACTAATCAAGTTGCTGATGCATTGAGTAGAAGAAGATCCTTGATGACTGAGATGAAAATTGAAGATCTTGGTTTTAATGAGATGAGAGGTTTGTATGAAAATGACCTTGATTTTTCTAAGCCATGGAGAAAGTATAGAGCACCTATTCAAGAAAACAAGATACTAAATGGGATGAATATTTTATTCAAGAAGGTATGTTGTTTAAAGGTATTCAGTTGTGTATACCGAGAGGAGTAATGAGATCTAATTTGATAAAGGGGAAACATAGTAGTGGTTTGGCTGGACATTTTGGCATTGATAAAATATGGAATTTTCTTGAGGAGAAATACTATTGGCCGTAGTTGTATAAAGATGTTCAGAAAATTTGTGAAAAGTTGTGGTATTTGTAAAGTTGTAAAAGGAGTAAGTCAGAATACTGGATTGTAGACACTAATAGCTATTCTTGAGAAACCTTGGATTGATATCAGTTTGGACTTTGTTCTTGGCTTACCAAAGATAGTAAGAGGTAATGATTCTATATTTGTTGTTGTGGATAGATTTTCTAAGATGGTACATTTTATAGCATGTAGAAAGACATCAGATGCAATACATGTAGCAGATCTTTTCTTTAAGGAAATTTTTAGATTGCATGGATTATCAAGGAGTATTATCTTTGACCGAGATAGTAAATTTGTTGGATATTTTTGGAAAACACTTTGGAAGAAATTTGGCACTGAGTTGAAATATAGTTCTACATTTCACCCACAAATCGATGGGTAGACTGAAGTTGTGAACATAAGTCTAGGAAATATTTTGAGATGTTTAGTTGGAGACACACCGAGTAATTGGGATTATATGTTGACACACGTAGAGTTTGAATACAATAATTCAATGAATAGGAGTACTAGAAAAACACCATTTCAGATTATGAATGGCATACAACCAAGAGGAATATCTGATTTGAGAGACATTGCTGATGAGAATAAGAAAAGTGCTAGAGTAAAGTTTGTTGAGTACATGAAAACATTTCATGAAGATGTGAAACTGAAGCTAGAAGATAGTAATCGGGAATACAAAGACAGAGTTGATAGATCAAGGAGACATAAGACTTTTGATTTTGGTGATGAAGTGATGGTTCATTTGAAGAAAGGTTGATTTCCTGTTGGAACATATGGAAAGATGAAGATGAAGAAGTTTGGACCTTGCAAGATTCTGAAGAAATTTAACAGTGAAAATGCATATGAGATTGAGTTACCTGATGACATGGACATATCACCGATTTTCAAGATTGCTAATTTATATGACTATCATGAACTTGATGAAGAAGTGATAGTACCAACATAATATCCTAAGAAGCAAAGTGATGAAGTTGAACAGATTTTGAAGGAAAGAGTTGGAAAAAGTACAAGAGGAAAATAGTATATGGAATATCTAGTTAAGTGGAAGAATAAACTAGTGGAAAATAGTTCATGGATTTCATAGTCTGAGTTGGATACAACTCAGACTAGGCATACCAAATGATTCAGAGAATCATTTCAAAATAACCCCAGGTGTCTAATGCAGGAGCATCTCAGGTCCTTGGCAATCCTATGTCACCAAAAATAATTTGGAGTTTGTCTGTGTTGCTCAGTTCCTACTTTGATTGAGTTGGTCGGTAGTTGGTTAGTTTTCTTTGGTTACCGAGTGTGGTCAGTTCTCTCTTAGGTGGTTGGTTATTTTGCTAGTGTTTGGCATTGTTTGTTTGTTGCTCAATTATCATGCTTACTGATGGGTTTAGTTTTATTTCCCATTGTGGCCGACTTGGGAATTTATATTGGATCATGGAATTAATGTTGGTATCCATCATTGGGAAGCATGTGGTCCCAAATTTGACCATTACTTCTATTAATTATGGATCTGAAGGCCGACTTAGCTCAGTAGCTTCTTGTATAAATGTAGATGTTTGGTTCTAGTTTAGAGAGAATTTTTGGGGATAGAAGATAGTAGACATTAGATTTGAAGATTGGTAACAGATCCTCACATGTTTAAGGACTTTTGAGATTCATTGTAATATTAGGCCATAACTGGGAAGGCCTTATAGCCTGGCATGTATGATTCAAATTGATGATTATATATGATAGTTCTACATTCTCTCTCTCACTCTTGTATTTGTTTGCTTTTGCATGTGTTATGTAGGCTTGGATCTTTAGGGTGCACCATTTTTTGGCCCCTCTTGCATCCTACCTTATGTCAGTAGATGTTTAGGGGCAGATGATGAGGAGGAGATAAAAGTTCATGACTTGAAGGCTTAGTGAATCAGATTTGAGGTTCTGAAAGCTAGAGTTGGTGAAGTTGTGGAAAATATCTTGCATGATCTTGCAGATCATATTGTTATCTGATAGTTTTTAGTTGCAAAGCTAGTGGTTTGCACACTTGGAGACAATGATATTTCTTGGAGGCTTGCGAGCTCAAGTTTAGATCTTCCTTAGGGTTTTCATCAGCTTCTGATTGTCTTCAGAGCTGAACTAGTTGAGATTGTATTCGATCTATTTGGATCTTCCAAAATTATTTCTAATTGTAATTGGCCCTAACCTGAAAGGCCTTACAACTGGGCATGTTAATGAAAATAAGAGTTAAACAATTACTTTGTTGTTGTGTTGTTGAGTATTCCACTGTGTTATTCTATTAGTTGCAAGATTTGGACTGTCCTTAATTGGAACCACCATCCTTGACTGTATCACCTTCATAGAAGCATATGATGACATCAGTGAAAAAACAAAAATGACAACAGTATGAGTGCCCATTCAGTAACGTAGTGATTAAACATATTAAATGTCTCAACCACCACCCATGCATTAGAAATATCAAACACTCTTTTCATGTAGGGGAAAGTGGCTACAACTATTGCATAATGGTTGCAAGGAGACTAAGATAAAATTAGGTATTTAATTTATTATTTTACTCTTATTCAACTTAAAACTCTTTTATTTTTATCAATCCACTCATAAAGAAGAAGATTAAGTGCCTAAAATAATATACTAATATTTGTAGACCAATCTAGAGCTAATCAGGAGCTATTTGGAGTTGTTTGAAGCAAAGACATTCTTAAAAATCCTAAATTAGGAGCTATGAAGAGAAGCATAAAAAAAGGTGAATTTACTGAATCTAGAGGCTCATCATGAGTTTCAGATGTTGGAGTATAGTGATTATTGAGAGGGCGGGGTGGGTGGAGTGAATTAATAATCATAGACAAAATAAATTTTTTAACTTCCTTTAAAAACTTTAATAAACTTGAGAAATGTTAAATCAAATTATGCATATAACAATAAGAAAATATCATACACAAAAGATTGACACAAGTATTTGTTAGAAAGTAAAGTCCACCAACACAACTGAGGGGGGGGGCGGGGGGGTGAATTATTTGTGAGCTTAATTAAATTAAATTCAACTCTTTCAAATCTTAAACTTCTAATCAATAACATAAATAACCACAAGATAATAAACATACACAATGATACCAGATTTTTTGACTAGGGAAACCCTTGATCAGAGGGAAACCCCCAGTGAAAATAATGCCCACAAGATGATGTACTCATATAAAAGCTCCTTGTGAAAGGATAGACCCTATTAGAAGTATTTTGCAATGCAATCAGTACATATGTGTACCTATGAGGAGACTTAGGATCCCTGCTAAAAGATCCCAACCCAGTGAGGAGTTGATGAGAAACACAATGAAGAGAACTAAACCCTATTAGCCCATTTTCTTGTCAATGCCAAAAATCCAATGAAAATGGTCTATTCCTGCAAAACCCTAAGGAAACTGCCATGTCCTGTTGCATCTTGTTTTGATCTATGAAGAAGAAGTATAAGGTTTCATAGCCTGTGAGCTTAGCCATGGATAGTCCAAGATGTATATAAGTTCCATTCTAGAGCGCATGGCCTAAAGTGAAAAAACCAAGGAGATATTGTAGTTTGAAGGTCTGAGAAACAGTTCTTTTCCATGAATAAGGGTCTCAAAATTTATCCAAGTCCAAAAAAACCCTAGCAAAATCTATGTTCTCATTACCTTTTTCAGGCCACTTAACTCCCCATTCCGCACATGCATTATTTTTTAGCCTAGGCAGTTAAGTCAAGTATTCAATGATTCAGCGACTGAGTGATTCACATGATCTCCTGATCTTGGCAATTATGTATCTAGCATTCAACGATCCAGCAGGTGGTCAAGTTTTGTAGTTGTTGCTGAATCTCCAAAATGGACCGGTCAAGTCTTTAGGGCTCTGAGATTGAACAAGGACTATTGATGTTAATATTGATCAATAATTTTCACCTGTTCTCTTAATGTGACCAAGGTTAAGAAAATTATCTGGTGATCTAGAGAATACCTTTAGTCACATTTTCACTGAACCAAGAAATGGTTAAGTTAAACATCCAGCGAATGCAAGTTTTCCTTAGTCACTTATTCTCTAGATAAGGGTTGAGTTAAGACAAGGTTTTGAGTGGAAAATGAGAACCACAAATGAAAGAAAAGATCAACGAATGGTGCTAGATCTCCAGATTAAACCTCAAGTCAAGGAAAGACTCAGCAACCATGCAAATGCTTCATTCACGTGATCTCTAGATAAGATCTTAGTTAAGTAAAGTGTTCCAAGATCTAGTGAATGCCTCAATCACGTGATCTCATAATGAAGTATTGGTTAAGGTTAAAGACTTTGAGACTCAACATGACCATTGATAATCACAAGATCAAATGGTGGTCACTGATTCTCTAGATGAGACTATAGTTAAGGCAAAGGTTTGGCGATTCAGTGAATGCTTCAGTCACTGAATATTATGATCAAACTAAGGTTGAGTAAAGTATTAAGAGATTATGAGAATGCTTTAGTCACTAGATCACTGGATAGAGGCTAGATTAAAGATATGAACATTTAGAGAATGAATTTGGGTCATTGATAATAAATAGATCAGACGTTGGTCGCTTGTTCTCCAAATGAAACTCAAGGTTAAGGAAGGACACAGCGATCACATGAATTCTTTTTTCGTGTGATCTCCAATCCAGACCATGGTTAAGATAAACTTCCAACAAACTTGTGAAGCTTTCAGTCACGTGATCTCTGAATGACTATAGGTTAAGGTGCGTGTCGAGGTCAAAAGTGGGTATGGTTGCTAGGTATTGCTGATGTGCCTATTTCCAATTCTTTACTAGGAAAAGATGATGGGGTGAGTTTTTAAAATCCAAATTGACTATTTGTTGATTTTTATGAGCCACCCAATGTGCTGAGAAGGGATATGATCGATGGTCATGTTTTAGACTTGGATTAGTTAGCCTTTGCGGGCATGATTTGAAATGATTAAGGGTTTTTCTTGCTAGGGTTAGGATAATGAGCTAGAAATGATAAATCCAAATCAGTTTTTTTTGTTCTAAGGTAGGTTATAGGACAAGGAAGTGACACATGGTGAAGTCTTCTGCATTTTGAGTTAAAAGTGCAGGAAATAAAGTGAAAGGTAGATTTAAATAAGTTCAATAGTCTTCTCTATAGTCTAAATGAAATGCTTATTATGCATTTTCTAAGAAGCATTCATGGGGGTTTTCATAGAATAGAATCAAATCATTGCCTGAGAGTGAAGGAATCAAATCAATTGAAGAGGAATGATTGCAAGTTGAGGAAGTTGGAGTAGATCAGTGGAAGATCAAAGTTGGAGGAAGAAGTTAGAGATATTTTGTGTAAAGAATTAACAACTGTCAGTTGCCTAGAGCTGGTTTTATTTTTCCTATATCTCTGATTTTCTTCATTGTTGTAAGGATGGTGGAATTATCACAATAGGGGTAGTATTCTGGCTTGTGGAGCCCTTATTTTTGAGGTTTTTATGGATTCTTGATTGTAATGAACCAGAAATTTTTGAATGAAAAATAGTGGAATCCCAATCTTTTATTGGTGATATCTTCATATGTATTGCATTAAATTCTTGTGTATTAGTTTGTAAGGAACTCTAATATGCTAGTTACAAGGTGACTGTGAATATGTGTTCTTAGTTTCTCTCAAGGAGTGAATAAATCTTTGGCATAATTCTAAGAATTTAACAATGTATGTGAATCTGATGTCTGGGTAGAGGAGTGAGAGAATGATCTGTAGGGCAGTTCATTTGGGTTTTATTTATTTTGAATCATAGGATTTATTGGGATTTACTTTTATTTGACTTTTTTGCCCAATGGATAATGCACTGGTTGCTATTTGTCTTTGCACCTTTCACCATCAAATCTAAAAATCAATGAACATTTACTTTCTGTTGAAGGGCATGTAATGTTTAAAATTTGTATTTGCAGAATACAATGTAGTTAGTGATTCTTTGAAGAATGAATCATAGTTTATCCTACCTGAGTCTAGAACTCAAAGAGAATAAGGATTTATCCTTATCACCTGTACCATTTTCCTAGTCCATAGAAAACTTAGGCAACAAGAATCTTGCATAAGATTGGTTGAGTGTTGACTCCCATATCTTATGGTTCTGAGAACTATCCACTATCTTTGTATGCATAGTAAAGGTTATGTCAAAGAGAATTTATCATAAAATGTAGATTCTTGTTTGAATTAGGTACACCCACCTGAGTGTGTTGAGCTTGAAGTGTAGAAGGATTTTATCCTTGCTAGTATTTTTCTTGCTTGAATCAGGAGTTTAGGAATCATAGAGTTCTAATTAAGCATGCAGGGCCTGTGTGTTGGGTTCTAGCAAGAAAAATCACTAAAAAAATGGTGACTCTATTGGGGAAGAAATAAAGGACAACAATTTTAAGATGCTATTTCCTCTCTTGCCTGAATCATCCCAAAATCTAGTTAAGTGATCATAGAGTCAATTATTTTTAAAAATTGTTATATCTTCTCACCAAGTGTGGGTGGCGACTCTGAGTCTCTATTTGATCAGTGTTTTGTGAGTTTGAAATTGTAATGTATTTGTAATCCTAACAAATAGTTGCATCCTGTGAAGTTGTCTTGTGTTTACTAGTAAAGAATGTTCAGGGTTGAGAAAGGTTCTCAGCTGATTCATATTTGTCCTCTGCAAAGAGGTAGTGACTCTACCAAGGTTTGAAAGGTGATTTGAAGGAGATTTCAGATCAATGTATTGCAGTAGCCACAACATCTCTAGGTAATCCTATTTTATCAAGCAAGAATAGTCCCTAAATAGGTGAACAAGTCACTAGTGAAAAGGGAAAATTAATCTTGAAAGTTTGAGTCATATTTTTGGATAGAGATTCGGTTGCTAAAGAGAATAAAAAATATGTAGGGGTTTAATGAAGTTAATGGTTTCATGAATTTGAATAACAATATTGTCATGAGAACAAGCAGTATTGTCTTATCATTATTTTGAAATGGAGTCTCGAGCTATGATAGATCAAGAAGATGTTTCTAGATCTGAAAATTATCAATCAAATTTAGAAAATTATAATGATGAACTTCATTTGATAAATAAGAGAATCCAACATAATTGCATTCATATTTTAAGATGTGCAATAGGAGAAAGAAGAGAAGAGCCTACACTTTCATACTACAAGAAGTTTCTTGTAGCTTGTAGTGAACTTCCTATGGGTCTTGATTTTCAAGAATCCCAAAATGTTGAAATGTTTCTAGAACTTGGTATGCCTGAATCAGTAAGTTAGACTACATCCTTTAGAGAGGAAGCACTTGAAAATGTTAGAAAATGGATGGATTCATTGGTAGATGCTAAATCTAGTTGTGATAAGGATGTTGAATCTTATGATGCTGGTAGTGTTGAGTATTATGTTGATGATGAAATTTATGGTTATCAAGGAGTAGAAGATGAATTTACAGTTGATAGTGATTCCCTTGAGTTTGTAGTTTTTCCCTTTTTTTAGCATGATACTAATGGTTCCTTATTTCAGCTTGATATTATTTTGTGTGAACATGATTACAATGCAGATGATAGTTCCTACAGTGATTACTTTGCACAAGGTATTATGAGACAAGTGATTTTAGTCCCTATTTTTGATGGGGAAAATATTTGCAGCACTAGCAATGAGACTGAAGAGGTGAAATTTGAAGTCCAGTGCTTACTAAGTAGTGAGAAAATTTTAGAACTCTTGGAGATTGAGTTTCAGAGGTATACTCCCAAGTTTGTTTCTAAAATTCCATGCCCAGTAAATATAAGTTTTGACAAAGATGATTCAAGTGATGGCATGATGTGTGAAACATTTGTGGATGCCCTTTCTCCCATTTTTGATACGCAAGTGGATAGTACATATCATTGTAATGAATTTGATAATGTTATATTTGATAAGTATGATGATGTGTGTACTAGTGTGGATTCATAATTTCAAGAGGATAATGTCAGTGGATCTTATTTACATTTTGATGCTGGAGAATGTGGTAAATCTGAAAGGGTTTTCTTAGATTTGCAAATGATTAATGTTTTAGTCACTGATAGTGCTTGTCCCTTTCTAGAAGATGCTGATGTAATTTGTGATCAACAAGTTGTTTCCAATTTGATGCAATCAGATATTTATCTTGAGAGGTTCTATGTTAGTTTGCAAAGTGATGAGATAGAAATGGTTTATTCTTTTTTGTAAACTAATGATCAGTATGTTGATTTTTCCACCCATGAAGTTGAGTTGGATTGTTTCATTTTTTAGCATGGCAGTGAATATGAAGAGTGTGATGTTTTGAAGTCACAAAGTGATCAGTATTCATGGTAGTTTGGTGGCTTTTTCTTGCCAAATGGTGATGAGTATGTTGATTACTTTTTATATAATATGCTCAAAATGGATCCTATTGTTTTTGATAGGCTAGATGAAAGATGTAATTTTAGTTTGGCTCTACTATATGGAGATGAAAATAATTTGTTTGATAGGGGTAAAAAATTATTAGAGTTTTGGGGCTTTAAGCCTTTTTTTAAATATTGTAAGTCCATGTACAGTTGATTTCCTTTCAGTTGTGTGTCTTTTCTTTCAATAAGAGGGTTCCCTGTTCTAAGAGTTGTGAAATCCTAGTTTGATCTTCTTTGGTTGGTCTTATGTACCAAGAGATTCTAAATTCTTGCTATGCCTTCAAGAGGCATACATCCCTAGTCAGATCCACTATTAGCCCATGATGTATGATAAACTCCAAGGCTAGCTTTCACTCCCTCCAAGAGACTTCACTTGCCTCCTAGTATCCTATCCCTCTATAGGATCTTCCAATAGGCTTAGATCATTAACTAAGACCTATTAAAACTTTGTTGTAAGAGTCAATCTATGAAAAATTCACCTTGAAGGATCAACACCTTAGTTTTGGTTCACTTCTCCACACTCACTTAGAAGGCTCTAAGTGCTAGTTCTCCACAAATGTCATACTTCCTTGTAGGGACTATCTGCACTTTGAATTTTTTCATATCCCATCCCATTTTAATCACTAAGAAAGGATCTTGCATCAAATTTTCATTAGCTTCACTAGTTCGCCATAAGAGACCTTAAAGATAGGCCTATCCCTAGTAGCCTTTTTTTATGGCTTTTTCCCTCTCTTGCTCAAATTCTCCAAACAACCTACAAAACCAATTTGTGATATGGATACCCTTTTGGCTTAAATTAAATAATCTAGAGCTCTTAGGTCTTGACACCCTTTGTACACCTCCTTCCTATTATCAAGGAGAAACAGGGCTAAAAGGCCTAGTTTCTAGGACAGACTGGCTATTTGCAAAGATCTTGCTCAAAACCTATCCAAATTGATTGGTATGGCCTCAATCTACTTAGGCTAGATAGTAATCATGAACACCTATTGGAAAAATCCCTAGAGCTATATTGTACCATTCATTCCCCACATGAAGTCTTCTAATCTTCTCTATCAAAACACTAATCGGGTCTTCCTAGCTCGCCTAGGGCTTGACTCTAAAAATAGAAAACATGCTCAACTAGTTCTCTCCCTTTATGTACACTATATACAGTGGCCCCACTTGAAGATTCAACCATTTCTTTGGAGTTTCCATGGTTGAATCTCATGTGAGAGCCATGACTTCACAAACTGTCTCACAGAGACCAGCAAACAATCTAAAACTAAACCAATTTATTAGATGCACTAAATCTACTTAAAACCCTTAACCTATCAAATGAAAAAGTCTTCAAAATCCCTGTAGAACATGATTCAATATTTTATCAACATATTCAAGTCATTTGATATGACTGTCAACACATTAACTTGGAATATCTTCTAGAACACTATTACAGAGCTAATATTATCCAACTCAAACTTTTCAAAACTTATAGCTACCTCGAGATTCAAGCCATCACTAACATTAGATGTCTTCTCCATCATTTTAGGGCATATTTTCCAAGCATCATCTCCTAGAATTTAGGGAATTTGAGGATATCAAAGTTGCATGCAACATTGTTACAACATTTGGCAAGTTTTTGTTAAGCCATGATCCTATTTTTGGGGATCTCTATCCTCATGAGATTCTGAGGAACCAACTAACTAAAAGACCCTAAGGCATCATAATGGCATCCATTAACAACTCTATGTTTTTAAGACACATTAATGACTCAAGCTCATTATCCCTACACTAGGAAAGTGAAATAGCAACTAATAAAAGGTAATTAGTGACCTTAGTCCTAGTGACTAATTCACTTAGCCAACAATGCAAGAGACCTTCTAAGGTCCTCAAACAAACTATTCTAACCTCTTGACTTGGATAGAGTCAAGTACAAGCCAAAAAAACACTAACCATGGAGGCTAGCCTAGGTGCTCCTGCACCAGCCCATTTTCCTGTCAATGCCAAAAATCCAATGAAAATGGTCTATTCTTACAAAACCCTAAGGAAACTGCCATGTCCTATTGCATCTAGTTTTGATCTATGAAGAAGAAGTATAAGGTTTCATATCCTACAAGATTATCCATAGATAGTCCAAGATGTATGCAAGTTCCATTCCAGAGCACATGGCCTAAAGTGAAAAAACTAGGGAGATATTACAATTTGAAGGTCTGAGAAACAGGTCTTTTCCATGAATCTCATGATCAAAATAAGGTAAGAGATTATGAGAATGCTTCAGATCAATAGATAGAGGATAGGTTAAAGATATGAACATTCAAAGACTGAATCTGGATCATTGATGATAAATAGATCGGACACTGGTCACTTGTTCTCTAGATGAAACTTAAGGTTAAGGAAGGACTCAACAATCACATGAATGCTTTGTCCATGTGATCTCCAAACTAGACTATGGTTAGGATAAACTTCCAGCGACTGTGCGAAGCCTTTAGTCACGTGATCTTTGAATAACTAAGGATTAAGGTGCTTGTTGAGGTCAAAAATGGGTCTAGTTGCCAGGTGTTGCTGATGTGCCTATTTCTGATTGGTTGTCAGGAAAAGATGATGAGGCTAGTTTTTAAAAGCCAAATTGAGTGTTTGTCAATTTTTATGAGCCGCCTGATGTGTCGAGAAGGGATATGATTGATGACCACATTTTAAACTTGGACCAATTAGCCGTTGTGGCCATGATTTGAAATGATTAAGGTTTTTTCTTTCTAGGGTTAGGACAGTGAGCTAGAAATGACAAATCTAGATTAGTTTTGTCTATTCTAAGGTAGGTTACAGGCCAAGGAAGTGACACATGGTGAAGTCTAGTGCATTTTGAGTTAAAAGTGAAGGAAATAAGTGAAAGACAAATTTAAATAAGTTCAATAGTCTTCTCTATAGTCTAAATGAAATGTTTATTATGCATTTTATGAGAAGAATTCATAGGGGCTTTCACAGAATAGAATCAAATCACTGCCTGAGAGTGAAGGAATCAAATCAGTTGAAGAGGAATAATTGCAAGTTGAGGAAGTTGGAGGAGATCAGTGGAAGATCAAAGTTAGAGGAAGAAGTTAGAGATATTTTGTGTAGAGAATTGATAGTTGTCAATTACCTGGAGCTAGTTTCATTTTTCCTATTGTAATACCCCAAAAATGGGCTATAGGTTCATTAACCTCCTACATCATCAAATCGAATGAAATTGACATCGAAGTCCTAACCTAAGGCACATCTGAACATCATAGAATCCTAATTGATTATCATAAATTCTGCATAGGGGAATATTCTTAGCAATATACCTAATTATCATAATTATCTTTGATTTAATGATTACTTGGCGATAAATCAATTTATCCTAAAGTTTGATTAATTGAATATTCTCAATATTTAATTAATTAGATTTAATTTTGCCACTTAATTGTTTAATTGAAGTTAATTCTATTTATTCCTAAATTGTATTATTTAATTTTGACAATATATCCAAAATCCTATGAATAATTGATTAAATTCTTATTTAATTAATTAAAGCAAGTTGTCAATTTTTAATAATATTGTTTTTGAATAAAAGTTTAAAAAATAATTGATTAACCCATAAACCAATTGTTTTATTTTTCAAAATCAGTTAAGTTGGAAATAAATCACTTTATTATTAAATTAATTCATAAATAAAACATGCACAATCAGAAAAGTAGATAACTATCAATTATCAATTAAAGCTAAACTCTATTTTGAGTTGAACTATGCTTTTGCATGTTTTTGTGAGTTAATTATCCTTTATTTAAAAATAACTCAAAAATCAACCTGAGTTATTTGAGTGATTTATGGCTTTCTTTCATGCACCTTCAAAGCCCTAGATTTCTATAAACTAAGGCTTTAGCTCATCTCAAATCATCTCATATTTTTGCATCCTCACGCTGTCGAATTGGAGACTGAAGAATCATCTTTGCGAATCCAAGCTATTGTGAGATCATTCTTGTTTTTTTTTTACTATTGCATATCATTTAGAATTCATCTTAGATCAGTTCATTGCATATCAATTTCATCTTAGATTCTAGATTCATATCAATTTTCATCATATCATTGCACAAAAAATCCAAAAAAAAATAGATTAATTACATTCATATTTCATATCAGTTTTTCATTAAAATCCTTCATTTAGGTGTCATCAAGGTCACTGATCTTGATACAATCTAAGAACATCATACTCGCACCTATTAGAAGGTAGTAAATCACTTGGTTAGTTTAGCTTTTAATTATTACATGATTTCAATTTTAGCTAACCTCCAGTGTTTTACTGAAGTGTTGTGTCTACAGATCAGGTACCAAATTCACACACACATTTTTGACACCCACCGTGGGGCCTTGAGCCTCATTCTCTTCATTTTTATCAAATTTTATATATTTTTGGCATCACTTTTTTGTCAATTTTGTGCAAATAGGAAAAATGCCGCTTACGAGCAATTTGACGCCGCTTACAAGAAATTTAATCACGACTATGAGAAATTTGATCATGCCTACGACAAATTTGATTACACCTGTGCACATTTTAGTCACACCTGTGCACATTTTAGTCACGCCTATGCACATTTGAGTCACACCTATGCACAGTTTAGTCACGCTTGTGCACATTTCAGTCACGCCTGTGCACATTTCAATCATGCCTATGGACATTTTAGTCATGCCTATGCCTATTTTGATCATGCTTGCTTTTTGTTTTCTAATTTTCTTTTTTTGAAAATTTTGCCATCCATTTTTGAGAAATTTTCACATATGGTATTGGAAATTTAAGTGTGATATATTGCTGAAAAGCTCTTTCCAAGCCAAATCCAAACATGTTGGTTTCATTTTCAAATTTTTCCATTTGATCAGCTATTTTACTTGTAGATTATCTAATTTTTCTATTGAATTCCATGACAGCAGAGACAAAGAATTTGTAGATTTATAATTTCAGATTATTGATTTCTAATGCTTACGGTTTGCTATTGATTTGTCTTGATTTTGTACTTTCAGATGTGTGCTAAATTCTGGATTATAGAGCATTGGACATAAGGTATTCTTCTTAGCTGATAAGACTTTTATTTTGGATCTAAAATGAACATCTCATGTGTCTAGCTTGAGTGACTTTTATTGCTTTCCTATCACAGACTTCATTTGGGCTATAAAAATGAACATAGTTTTCTTTCAGCATCTTTGTTACACATAGTAATTAGGCCCCATGAACACTATTTGTGTATCTTGAGAGGGTGGGTTTCCAGTGAAACTCTTCTCAATGAAGGATCCCTTGTAGGTGGGGAGGATGCTGAGGGAGTCTCTCATTCCACTAGATCCGTGTGTCTTCAACTTTTGATCAAGGCATTCTCTCTCCAGAGAGGTTGATAGATCATAAGGGGTCAACGTCATAGATCTTTGTGAGATAATCTTAGTCTTAGTGTGTTAGATTTATCTATCTACTTCATTTGGGTTAAAAGTGAAAAGGCTAGGGGATTATGCTCTACTTCCTTTTTGGATAGTACCAAAAACCCAAATCCTTGAATTTGGAACTAGTCTCCATGTGGTATATTTTGTGAGTCACCTTTAGAGAGGGTTAACCGTAGTGGACATTCCCTTAATTGGGTCAACCACATTGACAAAACCTCAAGCGGTAATAGCCATTTTTGTCATGGTAGTGACAACCGCTATATAAATGTCCAGTTGGAAGAAATCTCCACAGGTGTGGTCTCTTGTTGGGCTGTCAGATCTCCCTAGCAGATCCTGAAGATTAAGTTCTCAGACTATGTCAAAACCCTAGTGCACCTGGATTGGATTTTTCCCTCTTGGATCATAAAAGTTTTAGAGTCAAACCATTACTAAAAACCCTAGTGAGGCCAACTTTTCATTTTCTAGGAATATGTGCGTTAATGCAAAACTTTTTGGAACATACACAATTATCACTTCTAAGGATTAGCACAAATAAGTCACTTGATTGTTCATGTGCAAGGTTTCTTTTGCCCTTGTTCATTGTTTTCAAACATGCTTGAAATCACTTGCTTGCTATTTTGTGTGCTTGCTTATCTATCTAGTTACTAAAAATGAACAAATTTGTTACAATCCTCAAATCTGGACATTGAAATTTGCAAACAATCCAAAATTGAAAACCCTAAATTTGTAAAATTTGAATTGAAATTCCTTTCTAGAGTCAAAATTCATCTTAGGAGGTCAAAAAGTCATACGAGTTTCTATCAAATGTCATTTCATTACTGCCCAACTATCATATGGTAAAGAACCTAGTGTTGTACGAGTCTTACTGCCAGTCAAATTCAAAAAAATCAAATCTTGCTAGCAACTATTGTGCAAGTTTTTCAACTATCGTACGAGCTTTTCAACTATCATTTCATAGCACACCCACTATCGTATGAGTCTGTAGTGTTGTTTGGGAAAATTTTGAAAAGTTGTCAGAAAATTGTAAGAATTGCCAGATACTTAGCTTTTTCAGCCTATTTCCAGAATCTGTCGAATAAATCACTATGTCAAGAATAGAATAGTAGCTATTGAGAATCCTATCATTATCCCAAAGTGGTCTTTTGAATCTGATCCAGCCTTCTATTTAATCAATTTGAGTCTTTATCATCTTGTGTCAAAACCTTGTCATAACTATCAATCTTCAATCAATCATCAAAATGACTAAGTGTTGTGATATCTTGTCCACTATCTTTTGGGAACCTACCCATATTACATCTAGGGCATAGTATCCCTCATCTAAGTCATATCTATACTTCAATCAATCAAACCTTGACAAGGTTGCGTCATCTGATCATCTTGATTCAATTCATTCTTCAATTGTCTTCATCTTATTCTTTTGCTTCACCCAAGGTTAATGGTGGAAACTAGAGCTTCCTCTCACAAGAAATCTGGAGAAATATCTCATACTTTACCTTTGACTCACATAGGTCCAACTTTTGAGCAACTCTGTGATTTTGGTCTTTATGAAGATGATGGTGCTAGCAACCTTTGATTAAAAAATAGTTACATTCCTCCTTCATCAACTCACGGAGGTACCCAACAAACCCCACATCAATCTATTCTAGGGAGTCCACAAACTCCTACGATGTCTCAAGTAGGGACAAAATTTGGCTCTCAAAGAGCTCAATCTCAACATGGTGCAAGTCAAGAACCCACACTTAAAGAAATTGCTCAATATCAAAATGATGATAACTTCAAACGAATGATGAAGCACTTCTTGAAAGAAGATAGAGAGGCATACTTTTTATAATTGGCTTATCAAGGAGCTAAGATTCCTCCTAATTTTAATGTCAAAGCTATCATCACACATGAGGAAGAAACTCTGATAATGGCCATGATGAAATAGATACATGCTTTACAAGTCAAACTAAATCAACTCCAAAAAGAGAAGGAACCCAAAGAGTTCTCCATGGAGGCTCTATGTCCTTTTCCATTTGACAAAGACTTGTACATGCCACCATTTCCAAAAAGAGTGGAGATGCTGAAGTATGATAATTATGATGGACACTCAGACCCTCAAGATCATGTCAGAGAATTCTATACACAATCTATGGAGTTCATGCATGAACCAACCTATCTGATGTGTCTCTTCCCTCAATCTCTAGGGGGAGCAGCCATCCATTGGTTCTCTAGATTGCCTTCTACTATCAAAAATTTTGAGGAGTTGATCAAATTTTTTTATCAATAATACTCCTACAATATTCAACACCCAGTCACCATGATCGATATCTGTAATCTCAAGCAATATCCAGGGGAACCATTCCTAACATTTCTCAAGAGATGGAGGAATAAGTTTTCTCTATATGCTAGACCTATTCTAGAAATAGAAAAACTAGAAATCTTCATCAATAACCTTGTTCTAGAAATCAATTATCCTCTACAAATGCAAGATCATACATCTTTTGATAAGATGGTGGACAATGCTATCAAAATCAAAAAAGTGCTTGTGAAAAAAGGAGAAATCACACTGCAAAAAGACAAGTACGAATTAGGATCCAGCTCTAAAGATAAGAACAAAAACTGGAACAAGAATAAAGGCATCATCATAGATGGCATTATTGACACTATCCATGCCCCATCAAAGGCACTAGCCTACAACCTAACTCTTGGTTCCCAAGCCATTAAAGCTTCAGAACAAAAGTCATCTGAACCATTCCAAAAGAAGCCAGAATACAAATCTTGGGATAAAAAGTGAAAGTTCACTCCTCTTGGAGAATCTTTAGAATCATCTATAAGAGCCCTACTGGCTGATAACATCATCTCTTTTCCACCAATTTGACAATCTGATCCAGACCCTAAGCCACATTGGTGGAAAGAAAATGAATTCTATGATTTCCATTGAGGCAAAGGTCACAAAACTAATAACTACTTACGGTTGAAACACACCATTCAAGATCTGATCGATAGTGGAGACATCATAGTTGACAATCCTAAGAGCAATAATGATCATATGACATTTACAAAACCATTTCCACAACATGGTCAAGGAGTTTCAACTTCTCAACCTAATATGGGGGCAAAAGTCAACTATGCATACCCTGGAAATAATGTTGTCATCAATATGGTTGAACCATGTCTCTCTAAAAGTTGTAATGTAATCAAAATTGTACGAAGAGAAAGGGGTCATTCCTTAGCTAATGTAGTTACTTGATCACAAGCTCAGGCACATCTAAAAGGACAAATCCCATATTCATCTAATGTCCCTAAGATACCCTTCAATCTTTCATCTGCTTCCAAATAGAAGTCTGCTTCCAAATCATCCAATCCAAAGGATACAAGGCCTACATCTTATAACATTGTCCAATAACTCTAGCACACTAATGCCAAAATATCTATGTTTGAGTTGCTTCGAATATCCCCAGCTCACAGAGCCATACTAGACAAAGCTTTGCTCAGTTCCAATGTTCCTCATGACCTTGATTTAGACAGGTTCCAGACTATGGTTGGACATCTTACATCTCTGCAATATATCTCCTTTTCAAAGGAAGATGACAACTCCTTGAGTCACCCACATAATCAGCCTTTGCATATAGAAGTCTTGATCCAGAACCATAGAGTCAAATGTGTGTTGATAGATAGGGGCACTGGCCTAAACATTTGTTCTTACAACTTGATCACACAATTGGGATTTTCAGAATTGGCTATTGATCCTAGAAAGAAAAAAACTATCAAAGCCTATGATGAACAAGAAAGATCTTCTAAAGGCACCATTGTCTTACCTATCAGAGCAGGTCCAGTTATCAGAGATACTATATGTCAAGTTCTTGATCTACCTTTGGCTTACAACATCCTCCTAGGGAGACCATGGATACATGAAATGCAAGCTATTCCTTCTACATATCATCAATGTTTGAAGTTTCCTTATGAAGGAGTAGAGGTTACTATCCCCGCAGATCTGAATACAACTTGCAATACATTGAAGGAAAGTGTAGATAAGCTTATACCTAATAACAAAGAATCTTCCATTGAATCAACTAAAGAAGCATACACATCTAAAATGGAAGATCTTGCAAAAGAGGTTAATATCAAAGAAAATAGTATGGGAGAATATACTATGGAGCCAGTCTTGTCTTTGAAATCTCTCCCTATCTCACCTAAGTCTAATGGACAATCTTTGAAACAATCCAAACTAGAATCTAAAGAACCTCTTGAGGCATATAAAAAGAATTTTGTAGCAGAACAAGTATCCAAGCAAGAGTTTGAAGAGGATGAAGCTGTGCTATCATGGCTATACAAAGACAAACCCAAATCCCCAGTTGTCCAAACTCATGATTCTATAGTATCCAAAGATTCTTCTAAGTCATATGGCCCAGGAGATAAATTAATAGTTAAGATGGAATATTCAGGTAAAGGACCTCTAGGAGTCAGAGGAAAAGGTCTTGAGGTACCTCTCCCACATACTGGTAGAGCAAATAAAGACAAATTTGGCTTAGGATTTAAATAGGAACCCTTCCACCTCAAAGGTAATTGTTCTCATGTTATAGAGCAGATCCCACCAGGTGAACCTCTTCTTAAAAAGGAGGAAACATAACCATCATATAGTGATTCAAACAGCTCAAAACTCATTCCCTATGACAAATTGCCTAATAAGATCAAAGACCTTCTTGATGATAAAGAAGATCCAATCAAAAGAATTAATGTAGTAGAAACACAAGAACCTACTATCAATCAAGAGATATTTGCAACACAAGAACTAGATAATCTCAAAAATAATCAAGAGGAAGAAGGTGGTAGTTATTCTGAAACTGATTCCCATGAGTATGAATTCAAATCAGAAACTGAGGGTAACCCTTCTTGGGGTATTCACCCTAACTTTACTCATGTTCTAAGATTTCCTAGAGATCCTGAATCAGAAGCTGAATCAAATGACTATGAATGGGGAGCCATTCTAGAACTAGATGAAGATGAGCTTATTATAGAGAAACATGTTGATGTTGTTCACCAATATGCACCACAACCCAACGTAAGTCTAGAGTGAAATGATGAACCTATCGAGTTTGATCCACCTATGGCTGAATTGGACTCCCATGATGACATTGAGCCTATTCATGAATTGAATGTCTTAAGTTGTAATATCACCTTTGAACTTGAGTGTCAGGTTAGGACCAATGATGATAGATCCATATCCATAAACACTATCTCCCAATCTTTCCCCACTTTGACTATTCAATATCCAGAACTTATTAATCAAACCTCCACGAATCCAAGCCATGGTATTTATACCTTCCCAAATGACTATGCCCTTTCTTGCTACCTAAATGTTGTTGAGCCTATGAGTACTTCCATCAGTGAACCAAGCATTAGCATGATAGATTCAGACATCAAATATCTCAGTCAGAAGAATAAGAATAAAAAGAAAAAGAAAAGGAGTTCTAAGGGTGAAAACCACTTTGTGGCAGTCTCAAAACCTACAAAAGTAAAAATAAAAGATGTATCCGAAGGTGAAAACCTCTCTGAGGTGCCTAAGGATGAGATATTTGATGTCCTTCTGAGTCATTTATAGGATAGATCTCTAGTTCTAATTAAGCCCACTCAATCTATCAATTTGGTCACAACAGAGGAACCACAATTGGTATATGTAGCATAATCATTATTAGAAGAAGAGAAGCAAAAATTTACTACATTCCTAATAGAGAAAAAGATCAAATTTGCATGGAAATACTCAGATATGCCAGGATTGGATCCTAATCTTATAATGCATCATTTATCTATAGCTCCAAATGTCAAACCTGTTAAACAAAAGTTGAGAAAGATGCATCCTCATGTTGCACTCTTGGTAAAAGCTAAATTAAAGAAGCTCCTGAAAGCCAAATTCATCTATGTTACTGACTATGCAGAGTGGATCTCTCATATTGTACCTATTTCTAAACTAGATGGTTCAATTAGAGTGTGCAAAGACTTTAGAGATGTGAATAGAGTGTGCCCTAAGGATGATTTTCCACTACCTAACATTGATATGATAGTGCACATGACTGCAGGTTTCTAAATGTATTCCTTAATGGATGGTTTCTTTGGATATAACCAAAAAAAAATTGCTCTAGAGGATCAAGAGAAAAATGCTTTCACATGTGCATGGGGTACCTTCTATTGGAATGTCATGCCATTTGGGCTTAAAAATATTGGTGCTACATATCAAAGAGCAATGACATCTATTTTCCATGACATGATGCATCAAACTATGGAAGATTATGTTGATCATACTTTAGCAAAATCTATGATTAGAATTGAACATCTAAAGGACTTGAGCATGATCCTAGACAGAATGGAAAAGTTTAGTCTCCAACTAAATCCTAAGAAGTGTGCTTTTGGTGTCACTTCTAGAAATCTCTTAGGATACATAGTTTCAAAGAAGGGCATTGAAGTTGATCCAGCTAAATTCAAGGCTATAATAGAGATGCAACCTCCCAAGAATATCAGCCAAATGAGAACCTTACAAGGGAGAGTACAATCTATTAGAAGGTTTATATCACAACTTGCTGATATATCACAACCTTTTACAAAAAAATTACATAAAGGTGTGACCTTTGCATGGAATGAAGAATGAAAGAGCAACTTTAACCATATCAAGAAGTACCTATCAAATCTGCCTATCTTGATGCCTCCTATTCATGGGAAACCATTGATCTTATATGTCTCCGCTACAGATATATCACTGGGGGCATTGCTAGCACAACATGATGAGAACAAAAAGGAATGAGCTATATACTATATTAGTAGAACATTGGTTGCATATGAGAAGAACTATTCAATGATTGAGAAAGCTTGTCTAGCTATGATCTTTGCATCATAGAAACTTAGACACTACATGTTACCTCATACCACACAATTGGTAGCTAAAATTGATCCCCTCAAGTACCTACTAAGCAAAGCTGCCCTCATAAGTAGATTGGCTAAATGGGTCATGCTCTTAAGTGAATTTGACATTGAATATGTGGAACGAAAAGCTATCAAAGGATAGGTTATTGCTGATCAATTAGTAGATGCAACTATGATTGATGATACACCAATGGAAATGGAATTTCTAGATTCCTCTATCATGACTCTTTCTTCTAGAGAATGGCAGTTATTCTTTGATGGCTCCTATACATAGAATGGATCTAGAGTAGGCATATTGTTCATAACTCCTCAAGGATACTCAATCCTAAAAGCATTTAGATTAAAGTTTCCTTGCATAAACAATATTGCAGAATATGAAGCCCTTTTGAATGGTATGAAAATAGAAATTGAATGGAGAGTAACAAAGCTACACATTCATGGAGACTCTCAACTTGTTATTCATCAAGTCAATGATGTGTACCAAACTAAAGATGAAAAGCTCATTCCTTACAAGAGAATGGTAGATGATTTAAAGAAGTATTTCATATCTATCACATTTGAGAAAATTCCTAGAATGGAGATTAAGGTTTCTGATGCAATGGCAACACTATCTACTTTATTATAGCAGCCTGAACATGAGCTATGCTACGAGTTCTTGGTGGAAGAACTATCTTATCCTATATATGATTCCCCTGAAACCTGCATGATCTACATTGTTGTTGGTCATGATTCATCTAGATACAAAAATCTATTTTCCTATCTCCAAGACCAAATCATTCCTGACACCTTCAACCGCCATGAGAAGAGATACCTTATCCATAATGCCTCCTGATATGTCATCATTGGTCACGATCTATACAAACGAGGTCTAGATGGTACGCTACTTAGATGTTTAGAATGGGAAGAGTATCAACGTGCATTAGAGGAAGTCCATGGTGGTATTTGTGGGTCACACTCAAACAGTTTAACACTAGCTTGAAAACTTATTAGGGCTGGGTACTATTGGCCTGAAATGGAGAAAGAGTCTATCAAGTTTGCTAAGAATTGTCAAAAGTGTCAAGTGCATGGCAACTTAATTCATGCTCCAGGGAGAGATCTAATTCTCTTTACTACATAATGGCCTTTTCACCAATGGGCCTTTGATCTTATAGGAGCTATACATCCTCATTCTTCTAATGGACATACCCATATAATCACAGCTACAAATTATTTTACAAAATGGGTAGAAGCAGTCCCTTTGACGCAAGCCACTGGAAAGAAAATATCTATGTTCATATTGAACTATATCATATGTAGATATGGGATACCTCATTCCATAATCAAAGATAATGGTGGAAAATTCAAGAACAAAGACCTAGATGATCTATGTGCCAAATTCAAGATCACACAACATTGATCTTCTATCTACTATCCCCAAGGGAATAGACAAGAAGAGGCTTCTAATAAGAATCTACTGAAAATCTTGCATCATACAGTTAATAAAACAAGAAGAGACTGGCATCTCATGATCAATCCAGCTCTCTAGGCCTACAGAAAAAGTATCAGAATGCCCACTAGGGCTACACCTTTCACTTTAGTTTATGGGTCTGAAGCGGTACTACCTATTGAGGTTGAAATCCCATCACTAAGAATCAGAATGCATGGTCTAGTAACTGATGATGACTACAGAGTGTCTAGGTTGCAAGAACTTGAATTACTAGATGAGTGCAAACAAGCAGCGTATGATCATCTCAGAGTATATCAGAAGAGAATGTCTAGAGGTTACAACAAGAAAGTCAGACATAGAGAATTTCAGGTTGGTGATCTAGTCTTGAGAGAAAATCCTAAAAATCAATCACATCGAGAACGTAAGGGGAAGTTTGAACCCAACTAGCTGGGTCCCTTTTTAATCACTACTACTTTTTAGCTCTAGTGCCTATCAACTCTCAATGACTAAAGGAGAACACTTCCAAGAACCAATCAACATTCTCCATCTGAAGAAATTCTATGCCTAAGGCATTCAGTCTATGGTAAAATGTCTTGAAAAATCATAAAAATCAAAAAAATTCCTGAAAAAATGAACATCTTGGTGAGAACCTAGCAATAGGTGCCTTGATGATTCACAAAAAAAAAAGTAAAAAATACCAAAAATTGAAAAAAAAAAATTTTGAAAAAATGAAAAATAAAAAAAAAATGAGAAAAAGAAAAAGTGCCTTGGTGAAAACCTGGAAACAAGTGCCTTGGTAGCAAAAGTAGAATCTCTGCCAAGATGGTGAAAACGTGACAAACGGTTGCCACTTGTTTCAAAATGCTCCATCTATCAGTGCAATCTTGGTCTTTCCCAGCTTTCAGTCTTGCTTTAGTTTGTACATATCTCCCGGTTTGTTTTTGCATTCCTCTTATTCAATAAGTCAGTTTGTACACCAATTAGCTCAAGTGTCTATATCCTATCAATGCTTAAAACTTAGGGGCAATCAATGTCATATCCTATGGTCTCCCATGTATCTGAGATGTGTCATATCTAGTCAGAATCCATTGAAGCTTCACTTGAGTCAATCAGTTAGTCTCATCTCCAAAAAGGATTTTGCATCTACAACAATGCAATCAAACATCAAACTGAAAACAATCTATGCTTTTTTCATGCGTTTATCTCCTTGTATGCTTACTGATTCACATTGAGATTTTTGCATATTGTGTCCCTTTGAGCTCTTCGATGATGTCCTTTATAGGATTTAGAGAGTGATGACTGGGGGCATAATCTTTTCTTTGTTTTCTTCCTTTATGTGAAAAATCTAACAACTTTGGAAATTCTGGATTGAAATGGTGTCAGACTGTAAGAGCCTCTATCTCGAATTGGATGGCCATGCGTACCTCGACCATTGATACCTAGAAAATTCAAGGAAGTTTGATCTAACTATTATCTTTTGAGTGAGTTCTTTCTCCTATTGTGAAATGCAATCCTACCTAAGGATGTGAACGATAAAGGCTCACTACGGGTAATTCACATTGGATTTAGAATGATCTCTTAAACTATTTGATATGTTTGTACCGCAAGGCATATTCAGGTCATCATGACATCTATGTTTTGATGCTTATAAAAATTGCTATATCAAAATGGACATGATATTCAGGTCATCTTGGTGTTTGTGCCTTGGTGCTTATCTCTATTTCAACATTCCAAAAAATAAAATCAATATTCATATATCCATGGTTTCCTACTCAATGGGTGTTGTATTGATTCATGCGCATACAAATCGATATTCATATGTCTATGGTTTCATAGCTATTGGGCATTGTATTGATTTATCCAGTTACCTAGAAGTTCAATGATGATAAAAAATTGACATATGATTAGTGAGTAGGTCCTAGGTCCTAGGTTGCATTTCATTTTGCATGTTTCTTTGCATTTTGCATGTTTGCATGATCTCACAAATGTTTGAAAACACTTCAAAGTTTAAACAATTCTTCATATCAATTCTTCACATCTAATGAGAGATGAATCTCACACAAAGGTTCCTCCAATGAAACAACAAGTAGAATCCCTTTTCGGGATCAAAATTGAAATTTGAGATCGTTTATTATGTCAAAATCATGATTTAAAATTTTGGGCCGAAGACGGTTTACTACTTGCATATTCGACCTTCGATCATCACAAGAATCTGGTATTCAACTTAACTGATTATCTTACATCAAACTATCAAAATTTCAACTTGGTCAACCATGGTCAACTCATGGTTTAACCTAGTCAAACTTGGTCTTCAGGACCTCTAAACGATGCAAAATGTATTCTCAAATGTGTTTAACCACTTCTCAAATCAATTAACATGCTTCTAAATTATATAACACTGACTTTTCTTGTCAAATTTCAATTTTAATCCCAAAGGGGGCATGGTATTGCACATCATTCAAAGTCTGTAATCTAATTTTGAAATCATATCTTTCCTTAGTAATCAAGACAACAACCACGTCTAGTTGTTGATTCATCAAAAAGACCTCATCGCTTGGGGAAAATCAATTATCGCTCAGGGCATATCAGATTCATCAAGATCCATATCAATCTGGTATTCTCTTAATCTTGTAAATTGTATCATTTTTTGTAACAATTAGTTCAATTGTGTTATTTCGTTGGTTCTTCGGTAACTGAAGGGTTCAAATGTGATACCAATGTGATTCTTCTAAGGACAATTGATTCTGGAATTGGTCACTCACTTCTTCGCAATCATAAGGTTTGGAATCAGGTGTTTTGACACTTTTTTGTCAATTATCACTCGGGGCATATCAGATTCATTGAGATCCATATCAATATGGTATTCTCTTAATCTTGTAAATTGTATTAGTTTTTGTAACAATCGGTTCAATTGTGTTATTTCCTTGGTTCTTTAGTAACTAAAGGATTCAAATGTGATACCAATGTGATTCTTCTAAGGACAATCAAGTCTGGAATTGGTCACTCACTTCTTCACAATCATAAGGTTCAAAATCAGGTGTTTTGACACTTTTTCGCAATCATCGGTTCGTTGCTATTATAGTTAACATTATCTTTGGTCATTCAGGACCTATCATCTTGATATCAAATCTTTCGATTAGCTTCTGTCTCATATCAATATCAATTTCAAACATCAGTTTCAACATCATACACAGACTATCTTTGAACCACTGCGCTTCGCACATCAATTCAAAGAGGGGCAAAATGTAATACCCCAAAAATGGGCTATAGGTTCATTAACCTCCTACATCATCAAATCGAATGAAATTGACATCGAAGTCCTAACCTAAGGCACATCTGAACATCATCAAATCCTAATTGATTATCATAAATTCTACATCGGGGAATATTCCTAGCAATATTCCTAATTATCATAATTATCTTTGATTTAATGATTACTTGGCGATAAATCAATTTATCCTAAAGTTTGATTAATTGAATATTCTCAATATTTAATTAATTAGATTTAATTTTGCCACTTAATTGTTTAATTGAAGTTAATTCTATTTATTCCTAAATTGTATTATTTAATTTTGACAATATATCCAAAATCCTATGAATAATTGATTAAATTCTTATTTAATTAATTAAAGCAAGTTGTCAATTTTTAATAATATTGTTTTTGAATAAAAGTTTAAAAAATAATTAATTAACCCATAAATCAATTTTTTTATTTTTCAAAATCAGTTAAGTTGGAAATAAATCACTTTATTATTAAATTAATTCATAAATAAAACATGCACAATCAGAAAAGCAAATAACTATCAATTATCAATTAAAGCTAAACTCTATTTTGGGTTGAACTCTGCTTTTGCATGTTTTTGTGAGTTAATTATCCTTTATTTAAAAATAACTCAAAAATCAACCTGAGTTATTTGAGTGATTTATGGCTTTCTTTCATGCACCTTCAAAGCCCTAGATTTCTATAAATTAAGGCTTCAACTCATCTCAAATCATCTCATATTTTTTCATCCTCACTCTGTTGAATTGGAGACTGAAGAATCATCTTTGTGAATCCAAACTATTGTGAGATCATTCTTGTTTGTTTTTTTACTATTGCATATCATTTAGAATTCATCTTAGATTAGTTCATTACATATCAATTTCATCTTAGATTCTAGATTCATATCAGTTTTCATCATATCATTGCACAAAAAATCCAAAAAAAATAGATTAATTACATTCATATTTCATATCAGTTTTGCATTCAAATCCTTCATTTAGGTTTCGTCAAGGTCATTGATCTCGATACAATCTGAGAACATCATACTTGCACCTATTAGAAGGTAGAAAATCATCTGGTTAGTTTAGCTTTCAATTATTGCATGATTTCAATTTTAGCTAACCTCTAATGTTTTACTGAAGTGTTGTGTCTATAGATTAGGTACCAAATTCACACACACACCTATATCTCTTATTTTCTTCATTTTTGTAAGGATGGTGGAATTATCATGGCAGAGGTAGTATTCTAGCTTGTGGAGCCCTTGTTTTTGAGGTTTTCATGGTTTCTTGTAATGAACCAAAGATTTTTGAACAAAAAATATTGGAATCCCAATCTTTTATTGGTGATGTCTTTATATGTATTGCATTAAATTCTTGTGTATTAGTTTGTAAGGTAGTCTAATATGCTTGTTACAAGGTGACTATGAATTTGTGTTCTTAGTTTCTCTCCAGGAGTAAATAAATCTTTGGCAAAATTCTAAGAGTTTAACAGTGTATGTGAATCTAATGTCTGGGTAGAGGAGTGAGAGAATGATCTGTAAGGTAGTTCATTTGGGTTTTATTTATTTGGAATCATAGGATTTTTGAGGATTTACTTTTATCTGACTCTGTTGCCCAATGGCTAAGGCACTGGTCACTGTTTGTCTTTGCATCTTTCACCATCAAATCTAAAAATCAATGAACATTTACTTTTTGTTGAAGGGCATGTTATGTTTACAATTTTTATTTGTAGAATACAATGCAGTTAGTGATTCTTTGAAGAATGAATCACAGATTACCCTTCCTGAGTCTATAACTCAAAGAGAAGATGGATTTATCCTTATCACTTGTGTCATTTTCCTAGTCCTTAGAACACTTATCCAATAGGGATCTTGCATAAGACTAGTTGATTATTGACTCCCATATCTTATGGTTCTAAGAACTATCCACTATCTTTGTATGCATAGTAAAGGTTATGTCAAAGAGAAGCTATCATAAAATGTAGATTCATGTTTGAATTAGGTACACCCGCCTCAGTTTGTGGAGCTCAAAGTGTAGAAGGATTTTATCCTTGTTATTTAGTATTGTTCTTGCTTGAATCAAGAGTTTAGGAATCATAGAGTTCCAATTGAGCATGTAGGGCTTGTGTGTGGGGTTCCAGCAAGAAAAATCACTAACAAACCCACTGTCTAAATTGCTTCAAGACTATCTTGACTAAACAATATTTAGGATAACACATACAAGGGTGAATTGACTAAAAAAACAACTCTCTTTTCCTGTATAGTTCCTTTGAAGTCCTCAACATATTGACAACATCATCTTATGCTCTGATCATAAAGATTTCACATTCAAATCTCACACAATATCTCATGACCACATGATACCCTTTTTCATCCAAATAAACTTCCTTTCCTTTATACCAAGTCCTAATGATTATTGAGTCAACCAAAATGATTTCTCTATTTATAATTAATAATATAGGACATCAATAATAATTTACAATACATGTCTCATTACATCTAAACACTTCCATAAGAATATTAATATGTAGTCAACTCCCAAAGAAGTAACATGCTTCACATCATGCACAAGTCTTCATGAAATGCAAAGTAGATTTTGTCATGTTTATTCAAGTATCTTGAACATGTCTTCAACAACATAGAAACCTCAGTTAAGTAGCTTCAACCTTGCCAAAACAATAAATCTCAAATAATTGTCACCAGTTCCTAGAGACTCTCATTGTGAACAATCTTCAATAAACTTCACATAACTCGAACATATCTTCATAAACATTTTTGTGCTTGTAACTACATCATAAAAAAATGTTCCTAAATTCTAATAAATCTTCATAAAACTCAATTCATTAGTATAAAACCTTGCCAAATGAATTTGTGCCTATAACTTTGTTAACTCTATCCAAAAAGCATACAAACCCATTCATGAATGTAACATATAAGAAGTCAATCATCTCTAATCAACATCTAATCTTCCCTACTAACAACATTCATTAACATTCATGCTAACAATCTCCCTCTTTGGCATTGATGGTAACATAGATGAAAAACCATCTAGTCCCATCTTGTCATTATGGTTCAATAATCTCCCCATTGATATTTATCAATATATTTCTTCCTCATCTTCCTTTACTCACTCTCATACTCATGTCTCCCCCATTCAATCTTCTCTAAATTTTTTGTGCTCAATATTTTTCATGTATATATCTTTGCTATTGACATCAATGAAAAAGGTGTCAATATTGTAATTCTTGAAGTTCAATCATCTCCAATATAATATGAAAAATTGCCTAAGTATCAAAAGGTACTATAGAAAAATCATGTCCAAGAGTCCTTAATGACTCAGCTCAAGTAAAGATACCCCCCCATAGGAGAAGCATCAAGAATTCAGTCTAGATAAGTACAGTGCTTTGATTATTCTGGATTCATGCATTCCTACAACTATTAGTCTAAAGAGGGTTGGGGAATCACCCCAAGCATACCTCTCAGATACTCAAAAGTATACTTAGTGAAAGGTTTTGTGAATATATCTTCTATCTTCTCCTTTGTGCTAATATACTCCAATATGATTTCTTTTTCTACAACCTTCTCTCTCACAACATGATACTTTATTGCAATATGTTTGGTCTTTGAATGTAATACTATATTCTTTGACATGTTGAATGTACTTGTATTATCAGAATATATGATTATAGGCTTAGTAAATTCAATGTCAATATCCATCAACATCTTCTTCACCCAAGTGACTTGATTACAATTATTTTTTGTTGCAACATACTTTGCTTTTGTTGTACTTTGTAATATATAATTTTGTTTCTTGCTCAACTAGGAGACCAATCTTCCTCCCTAGAAGAAATCTCCACCACTTGTACTCTTTTTGTCATCAACATTTCCTCCCCAATCTACATTAGTGTATGCACATAATGTGAAATCATGTGATCTTTCATACTGTAGCCCATAATCTGATGTACCCTTTAAATATCTAAAAATCCTCTTTATGCTACAACATATGTCTCTTTAAGTTCTGCTTGAAATATATCTACAATCCCAACTGCATTAGCTATATTAGGTCTTGTATGTCTCAAGTATTGTAATCCTCCAAAGATAATATCATTAAAAAATACTTCAACAATCAGTAATCCATTGTCATTTTTCCTTAAGTACATATTATTTTTTGTATTCACTTTCTTCAATCCTAAACTAGTCAAGTGTTTTTGTAACCTTTTATACCAAGATCTAGGTGCTTTCTTCAATCCATACAATGCCTTCTTTAATTTGCAAACCATATCCTTGTCTTTTGTTAAGGAAAATCCATTAAGTTGTTCAATGTAGACTTCCTCCTCAAGTTCTCCATTAAGAAAAGCTATTTTTACATCCATTTGATATACCTTGAAGTTCTTGATGAAGTTGGATTGAGGGACAATAAAGACAAAGGATTGATTTAGATCCAAGGAAATGATGTTGTGATCCAAAGAAGGGAAGTGATAATGATTGATTAAGAGGATGAAGGAAGGATGAAAAGATGAAGCTTTTATTATAGGTCTCAAAGTTTTCAAAGGCTTGATTTAAACTAGGTTTGTGCAAGTAGTTAGAGAGTTTGTTATTAAAGACAATATTGTCAAATTTATCTTGGTATTGGATCTATTATTGAATAAAATTGATAGTGTTTTGATATTTTATAGCTCTTTGATTAGTTAGAAATTATGATAATAGTCTATTGACTATTGAAACTACCTTCAAATCATCTTTGAGTATTGGAACTTCAAGAAGAGAAAGAGAGAATCATAGTAGTTCATGTGGAAATGAATATGAAAATATCCTAATTGAAGAGAAAGAACACAAAGAGTTGGAAGCACTATTGGCTAAGAGACTAATGTATGGTAGCTCCAAGGTTTTCTTTCACACTCACCAAGAGACTTCACTTGCCTCCACTATAATCCTATTCCTCTTTAGGATCTTCCAATAGGCTTAGGTGATTAAATAAGGCCTATACAAACTCTATTATAAGAGTCAAACTATTGAAGCTTCACCATGAAGGACTAACACCATGTATTATCTTCTCTTTCTCCTCTACACTTAGATGGCTCTAAGTGTCAAATCTTCATAAACTTGATCCATCATTGCAGGGGTCTTCTCCATCATGAAAAAATTATTATTATTACCCATTCAGATACCCTTTTGGAAGTTTTAAAACATTCATAAGGGTTATGGGTCTGACAGTGACCGTACAGGGGGTTCCTACAAACTAGGACAATAGGCCTAATTTCTAGGACTAAACAGTGAAACTTGGTTGAAACTTGCTCAAAAAAAATCCTTGGTGATTGGTATGACCTCCATCTACATAGAATGACTAGATATGGTAGTCACCTACTTGAAAAAGTTTTGGATCAGTATGGTGTCATACAAACCTACATAAAGTCTTCAAATCTTCATCTCTAGACCTCTAACCGGGCTCCTAATGCTCGCTTAGGGCCTAGAAAATAAAATAGCTCCTCATTCTTTAAAGAATCCTAATTCCTAAAAATATAAACACTAATGAATCCTCTACCATTTCCATCTAACATGAAATATTTTCCATGGCTAGATTTCATGGGGGAGCCATGACTTCTTAGACTGCTCAAAACACTAACAAATTAGACACCCTAAACTAGATTGCTGAAAATCAGAAGTTAGATGACCTCAAAATGATTAACTCTCCAAATGAAAAAGTCCAAAAACTACCTATATAACACTAAATGATCAATATATTTAGTCTTTCAATCCATTTAGTGTGACTGTCAACACAAAAACATCAGAAATCACTGTCAAAATGCTTGCAGAGTTCTATTAACTTTCTTCTAAACTATTACAATGCATGAATGATGCTTGAGTTTGAGTCTTGGATAAAATTTGATGCAATTTCCTTCATTTCAAGGATTTTTGGTTGAGCACAATCTCCTAAAATTTATGGAATCCAAAGATACCCAATTTGCATGCCATTTATGCAATTAGTGCAAATCTTGATGACAACTTCTTCTCAACACTTGGGAACTTTCTCGTGTGCCTCAATCCTATATTATAGGACTCCTAACCTCCTATGTTTCAAGGATAAAAGGCCATTTATGACCTTATGGCATCTTTGCAACAACAATTATGTGTTTAGAACACATTTATGACTCCAACCTTAGCTAAGCTCCTAACACTAAGAAATTGAAATAACAACAAACAATGGTTAATTAGTGACCTTAGTCCTAGTGAATAATTCACTTAACCAACAATGCAAATGACCTTCTAAGGTCTTCAAGAAAACTAATCTATCCTCTTGAATTGGATAGAGTCAAGTACAAGCCAAAAATATTTGAACAATGGAGGTTAGCCTAGGTGCTCCTGCACCATCCTCCCCAAAATAAGAAATTCAATCCACCCTTGGATTGATGATGGTAGGATCAATTGACATCTTTTTGAACTTTGATTATTTTATCCAAATAGCATCAACATCATTCTATCCATACTTCTTGATGAGATGTTCCTTGTACTCTTTGGTCCTTGTCTTTTTATAGACTCTTGTGTCCAGTATGTTGTCTGGTCCTGTAGTTGCAACAGTAGGTAATTTGAGGTCCTCTACATCTCTGATCACCTCATGAAGACTCTGATTCATGTCTTGTTGTGGTCCTCTATAATGGACTAAGTCTACAACATTGAAGATTGGTGATAGTCCACTATCCTTCGATAGTTCAACCTTGAATGCATTATCTCCATGCCTTGCCAAGATAGGATAGGGTCCTATCCTCCTCATTTGCAGCTTGTGAGGGACTCCCTTCTTCAGTCTTGACTTGTTTAGATGCACCATGACTAAGTCACCAATATTAAACTCAACTGTCCTTCTAGTTTCATCCACCTTAGCTTTGTGTTTCATGATGTTCTCTATCAAAGTCTTCCTCACTATTTCATGTAGTTCTTTCATAGCATATGAAAAGTCATCAAAATACCCACTTGATTTCACTCCATCTTTCAAATCTCTCGACTCATAAACACCTCTAGGATGTAGTCCATACACTTTTTCAAATGGACTCTTCCCTATGGATCTATTTATGGTGTCACTGTAGGAATATTTAGCTTGCCCAATCAACTGATCCCATTGTTGACTGTACTCCTTAGTCAAACATCTTAGAAGAATCTCAAGGCTTCTATTGACAACCTCAGTCTGACCATCAATTTTAGGATGGTAGGCTGATCCAAAAGACAATTTGGTGCCCAATCTTTGCCAAAGAGTCTTCCAAAAATGACTCATAAACTTAGTGTCCCTATTTGACACAATGCTGATAGGTAACCCATGCATTCTCACAATTTCTTTGAAGAATAGGGAGGCTATTTGAGTGGCATCATTGGTGGTATTTCATGTCACAAAGTGAGCCATTTTTCTAAACCTATCCACAACCACATACACACTATCCATGCCTTGTCTAGTCTTGGGTAACCCAACTACAAAATCCATGCTTAAAAATTCCCATGGCCTAGTAGGAATAGTTAGTGGTTGATAAAGATGAGCATTTCTAGAAGTTACCTTGGCCTTTTGACATACAACACAACTTTCCACATACCTCCTAACATCAAGATTCATTCTAGGCCAATAGTAAAACCTTCAAACAAGGTCTTGAGTCTTAGTGATCCCAAAGTGACCACTCAAAGCACCATTATGCTTTTCTTGAATCAAATTCTCTCTAATAGAGCCTCTAGGAACACACAATTAATTTCCTTTAAACAAGAGATCACTTTGCAAAGTGTATTCAGCATATTTACTATGAAAATGATTCTTATATTCAGCACATACCTTGTAAATGTCAGCAAAATCTTCATCATTTGCATATAGATCCTTGAAATGATCTATCCCCATGCTTTTCAACTAAATTTCTTGGAGTGTGAGGGCTCTTCTTGACAATGCATCTTCCACCTTGTTTAGAACACCCTTCTTGTGCTTGATATTGAAGGTGTAAGCTTGTAGGCACTCAACCCACTTCATGTGCTTGTGACTCAACTTCTCTTGTGAATTCAAGAAACTAAGTGCTTGATTGTCTAAATACACAATGAATTCCTTGAGAAGAAAGTAATGCCTCCACTTTCTTAGAGCTTGGACCAATGCATACATTTCTAGGTCATATGAGGAGTATTTCCTCTTAGCCTCACTCAACTTTTCAGAATGGAAAGCCACCAGTCTGCCTTCTTGGCTTAGAACAACCCCAATTGCTACATTGCTAGCATCACACTCAATAGTGAATAGCTTCTCAAAGCTTGGTAGCACTAAAATAGGTTGGGTAGCTATCTTCTCCTTCAACAACTCAAAGCTCTTGTTAGCATCTTCATTCCTCCTTTGATAGTATCTAACATTGGAGCACAAATTGCACTAAACTGCCTTATGAACTTTTTATAATATTGTGCAAGGCCACGAAAACTTCTTACCTTTGTTTTTGTCCTTGGAGTAGGCCAATTCATGGTAGCCTCTACTTTTCTTTTGTCCATTTTCAGATTTCCATGTGATAAGACAAACCCAATGTACACTAGCTCTATTTTGATGAACTCACACTTCTCCAATTTGATCATCAACTTCTCCTCATGTAGCTTCTTGAAAAAAATATCAAGGTGTTCTAGATGCTCACTTCTCATCTTGCTAAAAATCAGTATATCATCTAGATATACAACTAAAAACTTGCCTATGTAGTCTTTGAGGACTTCATTCATGAGCCTCATGAATGTGGACGAGTAATTTGACAATCCAAATGGCATGAAAAGCCATTCATACAACCCTTCATCGGTCTTGAAGGATTTCTTCTATGCATCACCTTCATGGATTCTTATTCGGTGATAACCACTTTTCAAGTCTATCTTGCTATAGTACTTGGCTTCACCTAGATAATCCATTAAGTCTTCAATCCTAGGGATAGTGAACCTATACATTCTTGTTATCCTATTGATAGCCCTTGAGTCAGTACATACCCTCCAAGTTCCTCCTTTCTTAGGTGCAAGTACGGTGGGTACAACAAATGGACTAATACTCTTCCTAATTAGGCCTTGGTCTAAGAGCTCTTGTATTTGTCTTTCTATTTCCTCATTTTGTTGAGGGGTCATTTTTTAAGTAGCTTTGTTTGGTAGGGTGGCTCCTAGGATAAGGTCTATCCTATGACTTATGGCTCTTTGAGGTGGTAAGGTTGATGGTTTTCCATCACTTACAATGCCTTGGTAAGTCTACAACATTCCTTGAATCTCCTTTGGTAATTCAGTCTTCTCGGCTACCTTGCCTTCATCTCCCTCTCTTGGTTTCAACACTAGTGCATAGCCTATGCCTTCACTCTCTTCCATGGTTTGCAATAACTCTTTTTCACTCACCATAAGTACATTTCGACCCGCTATCTTAACCTCAACATCCTCCAACAATGACTTTATTTTGAAGGTTACATTGTCCTTCTTGGAAGAATAATAATTATTTCCTCCATCATGTATGGCTTGGCGGTCAAATTTCCATGGTCTACCTAGGAGGAAATGGCATGCATCCATAGGCAACACATCACATAAAACTTTTCCTTTGTACCTTCCAATGGAGAACTCCACCCATGCTTTCTGATTCACTAACACATGTTGACCTTTATTGAGCCAAGTGACCTTGTAAGGATTGGTGTGGGGTATCCTTGTCAACTTCAACTTACTGACTACCTCCTCTAAAACAATATTGTCAGTAGAGCCTAAATATATAATGAACCTATATACTTTCCCCATTATCTTGCATTTGATCCTAAACAAAGATCTCCTTTGGCTTGGCTCCTCCTTCACTGGATCCTTTATTAGAGGTCTCCTCATCATGAGGTTCTCTCCTTCCTCTAAATTTAGTGGTACCTCAGCATGCTTGCCTACTTCATTAGACTCATCTTGAACTAAGTTAGTTCTCTTATCACCTCCTTGTGATGATCCACCTTTATCCATGAATCTATAGGTAGGGTGCCCTATTTGATTGCAATGGTAGCACTTCATATTGGCAAAGTAGTTGCCTCTTCCTCCTTGTGATGAACTAATCCTTCCTCTAGAGCTAGAATCTCTTCATCTACCACCTCTCCTTGAGCTTCCTTCTTTCTACTCATTGAACTTTATCTCACCTTGAGCTCTTGAATCAAAACTTCTTCCACCATAGCCACCTCTTTGACCTCTACTATCCTTTCTCTTAGCTTTACCTTTAGAGGTTTCTTTCTTCCTCTTTCTTTTCTCCTCTATCTTCAAGGCCATTTGATAGCATTGCCTAATGGATTTTGAAGTTCACTAGGCTCATCTCTTCTTGAATTGACCATTTGAGGCCATTCAAGTATCTTGCAAGCTTGATGCTCTCTTCTTCAACCACCTTAGATCTCAAACATAGATTTTGAAACTCCTTGGTGTAGGCTTGGACATCTAGTTCCTTTTGCCTAAGATTGTGTCTTCTCCTATGAGGTTGAGCTTCATAATCATTAGGAAGGTAGGTTTACTTCACTTTGGATACCATGCCCTTCCATGTCACAATAGGACCTTTTCCATCCTTTTCTCTCTCTGTTTGCACAAACTTCCAAGTAAGAGCTGAACCTCTTAGTCTAGACTTGTCCACCAAAAATTTTGGTGCCTTAGAGATACCATCACATTCAAAATGGTTCTCAATGTTTTCTATCCAATCCATAACTGAATCTGGATCCATTTGTCCACTAAATAGGGGCACACCTTCCAAAGCTTTTCCACTCAATGATTTCAATGCTTTTAAGAATGGCTCTTCAGGAAGAATAGGGTCAGGTGTTGGTGCTTCCTCCTCCAACTCTAATTCCTTCTCCTTTTCTTATTTTTCTTCCTTTAGGTCAATCTTCTCTTTGACCTTATCTGCTTTGTCTTGGACTTCACCCAAGAGCTGCTCCATTTGAGCTAGTCTTTTCCTTAGCAATTTGTTATCCTCCTCTTGTTCCTCAACCTTCTTAGCTACTTCAACATTAGTCACCATGGTTATACCTAGTGTATTCTCCCCTATTGACTCAAGAGATTGCAACATCAACCACAAGCCTAATCAATTCAAGCTCTGATACCAATATGATGTATGGTAGCTCCAAGGTTTGCTTTCACACTCACCAAGAGACTTCACTTGTCACCACTAGAATCCTATTCCTCTTTAGGATCTTCCAATAGGCTTGGGTGATTAACTAAGGCCTATACAAACTCTATTATAAGAGTCAAACTATTGAAGCTTCACCTTGAAGGACTAACACCATGTATTATCTTCTCTTTCTCCTCTATACTTAAATGGCTATAAGTGTCAAACCTTCATAAACTTGATCCATCATTACAGGGGTCTTATCCATCATGAAAAAATTCTTATTCTTTCCCATTTAGATACCCTTTTGGAATTTTTAAAACATTCATAAGGGTTTTGGGTCTGACAATGACCGTACAGGGGGTTCCTACAAACTAGGACAATAGGCATGATAGGCCTAATTTCTAGTACTAAATAGTGAAACTTGGTTGAAACTTGCTCAAAAAAAATCCTTGGTGATTGGTATAGCCTCCATCTACACATAATGATTAGATATGGTGGTCACCTACTTGAAAAATTCCTAGAGCATTACGGTGTTGTACAACCCTACATAAAGTCTTCAAATCTTCATCTCTAGACTTCTAACTGGACTCCTAATGCTTGCATAGGGCCTAGAAAATAAAATAGCTCCTCATTCTTTCAAGACTCCTAATTCCTAAAACTATATACACTAATGATTCCTCTACCATTTCCATCTAACATGAACTATTTTCCATGGCTAGATTTCATGGGGGAGCCATGACTTCTTAGACTGCTCAAAACACTAACAAATTAGACACCCTAAACTAGATTGCTGAAAATCAGAAGTTAGATGACCTCAAAACTATTAACTCTCCAAATTAAAAAGTCCAAAAAATACCTATAGAACACTAAATGACCAATATATTTAGTCTTTCAATCCATTTAGTGTGATTTTCAACACAAAAACATCATAAATCACTGTCAAAATGCTTGCAGAGCTCTATTAACTTTCTTCTAAACTATTACAATGCATGAATGATGCTTGAGTTCAAGTCTTGGGTAAAATTTGATGTCATTTCATTCATTTTAGGGCTTTTTTTCTGAGAACCATCTCCTAAACTTTAGGGAATCCAAAGATACCTGATTTGCATGCCATTTATGCAATTAGTGCAAATATTGATGACAACTTCTTCTCAACACTTGGCAACTTTATCATGTTCCTCAATCCTATATTCTAGGACTCATAACCTCCTATGTTTCAAGGATCCAAGGCCATTTATGACCTTATGGCATCTTTACAACAACAATTATGTGTTTAGAAAACATTTAAGACTCCAACCTTAGCTAAGCTCCTAACACTAAGAAATTGAAATAACAACAAACAATGGTTAATTAGTGACCTTAGTCCTAGTGAATAATTCACTTAACCAACAATGCAAATGACCTTCTAATGTCTTCAAGAAAACTAATCTATCCTCTTGACTTGGCTAGAGTCAAGTACAAGCCAAAAACATTTGAACAATGGAGGCTAGCCTAGATGCTCCTGCACCAGAGACTATTAAGAGGTAAAGGAAGGTATAAGGGGAAATTACCCTTGAAATATTTTAATTGCAACAAGATTGGCCACATTGCATCTAGATGTCTTGACAATGATAAAATGATAAAAGTGAAAACAAGGAGAGTCGATACCAAAGATTTAGAGACTACAAGGACAAAGGTGAGAAGCCTTGCTACCTAGTTAAGGAAGGTGTAACCGATGATGAATCTAATGATACAAAAGAAGGATATGAAGTTGTCTATGTTGTTGTGAAGGAAGAATCAGATGAAGAAAAGTATAAAAATGAAAAAGTACTTATTTTTCATGTAAGTAAAGCTAACCCATTGATTATTGATAGTGGATGTTCACATCATATGACTGGTGATATTGATAAGTTTGAGAACCTATAAGAGTATGATGGATGATTTGTCAGATTTGGAAATGATGCTCCATGTCATGTTATAGGAAAATGATCCATTGTATTGAATGAAAAGATGAGATGTGATGATGCATATTGGGTTAAAGGTATAAACTATAATTTTTTGAGTGTTTTACAATTGAACAATACAGGCCACTGACTAGAATTTCATAATAGAAAGGTGAAGATTTATGGTACTAATGGAGATCTGATTGGAACTGGTGAACAATCAAAAGGTAATTTATTTTATCTTGATACTACTATAAAGAGTTTCTTGTTTGTTAAATTTGAAGATGTTTGGTTATGGCATAAAAGACTTCGTCATGCAAATATTGATAACATGATTAAGGTGAGAAAAAATAATAGAGTCAGAGGTCTACCGAAATTAAGAAAACCTAATAAATTGATGTGTAAGGAATGTCATATTGGTAAGATGAAAAATTCAAGTTTATCCAAAAATTATTACTCATCTAATGGCATTTTGAAAATAGTTCATATTGAACTTTTTGGTCATATGAAGATACAGAGCTATTATGGAGATCAGTATTTCATTTTGTTTGTTGATGACTATTCAAGAATGATGTCAGTTATGTTTTGAAAATATAAGTTTGATGCATTCTAAATGTTCAAGTGGTATAAAGCTATATTTGAAAAGGAAACAGAAAAACAACTGGAATTTTTAAGATTAGATAGAGGACGTGAATTTACCTTTGATTAATTTACTATCTTTTGCAATGAAAATGGAATTAAAAGACAAGTATCTTCACTGAGGAATCCAAAAAAAAATGGTATAGCTAAAAGAAGAAATAGATCTATAGTTGTTTGTCATAGAATATTGTTGATTGTCATAGAATATTATTGATTGACAAAAAGGTTGCACAAACATTCTAGAGAGAAGTCATAAGTATTGTTGTCTACACACTCAACTAAGTACAGTAGAAGAAATACACAAACAAGACACCTTATGAACTATGGTATGGGAATACACTAGATGTAAGTTACTTTAAATTTTTTGGAAGTAGGTGTTACATACTGAAAGATGCTAGAAATGGAAAGTTTGACTCTAAAGGAGATGAAGATATATTCCTACGATATTCATCAAAGATAAAATCATATAAATGTTTGATCAAGGCTACTAAAAAAATTGTTGAAATTGAAAATGTGAGTATTATCAAAGATTTATTTATGTACAGGAAGGTAATTCAGTTGATGCAACCGAGATGCAACAAGAAGAAACCGCAGAGAAAGTTGAGCCTCTACCAAGAGATGAAAACATTGATGATCAGTCTACCAAGCCTGTATTAGAAAAATATGTGAGAAGACACCACTAACCGAGAAAAATTATTGTAGACAAGAATGAAGGATTCATGACAAGAAGTAAGTTGAAAGATAATACATGTTTGGTTTTTGAATTTGAGCCAAGATTAGTCAAGGATGCACTAGGAAATGAAGATTGGATTAATGCAATGAAATAAGAAATGGATCAGATTGAAAAGAACAACACTTGGTCACTTGTACTGAGACTTAAGGATAATAATGTGATTGGAACAAAGTGGATTTTTAGGAATAAACTCAATGAGAATGGAGATGTGATCATAAAGAAAGAAAGATTAGTTTGCAAACGGTATGCAAAAGAAGAAGGTATTGAATATGGTGAGACATTTTCCCCTATTACTAGATTAGAGGGTGTAAGGATTTTACTTGCATATGCTTCCTATAAAGGATTCAAATTTTATCAGATGGATGTTAAGTCTACATTTTTAAATGGAATTCTTGAAGAAGAAGTGTACATTGAAGAACCTAAAGGATTTGTTGAAAATTCTAACAAGGATATGGTATGTGAACTACACAAGGAACTCTATGGATTGAAGCAAGAACCCCGAGCATGGTATGAAAGAATACACTCATATTTAATAAATATTGGATTTCAAAGGATAAGTGACAACAAGAATTTATATTTGAAATGTGATAGTACTGATAAGATTTTGATTGCTGAGATATTTGTTGATGATATTATATTTGGAGGAAATGAAACAATGTCTAAATCATTTGCTGAAGAGATGAGAAAGGAATTTGAGATGTCTATGATAGGAGAGATTAAATTATTTATTGCACTACAAATTCAACAAGTAAAGGATGGGATATACATAACACAATCAAAGTATATCAAGGAGATCCTAAAGACATTCAATATAGAAGAATCAAATCCAGTTGGAACATCGATGGCTACTAGTTATAAACTGTCAAAGGAAGATGGAACAAAGGAAGTAAATGAGACACTTTATTGATCCATGATTGGTAAACTACATTATGTTGTTCACAACTGACCTAATATTGCACATTCAGTTGGTATAGTTTCAAGGTTTTCTACCAATCCAAAGGAGACACACATGTTTGTAGTGAAAAGAATATTTAGATATCTGAAAGGGACTGAAGGTTTCAGTCTTCTATACACAAAAGGAAGATATTTTTATCTCAAGGTATATACTGATGTTGATTGGGCTAGAAACATTGATGACAAAAAAAGCACAAGTGGTAGAGCTTTATTTTTAGGAGAAAGATTAACGACATGGTTAAGAAAGAAATAAAGTTGTATTTAACAGTCTACTACCGAAGCTAAGTATGTTGTCATAGATATGAATTGTTCTAACATTGTGTGGATCAAACAACTACTTGAAGGTATGCACGAAGATATTATTGATCCATTTACAATTTATTGTGATAATACAAGCTCTATTAATATATCAAAGAATCTGATGATGCTTTCAAAGAAAAATCACATTTCTATCAGGTATCATTGTCTATGTATGCTAAACACCTTCATGAAATTAGGATATTTAACTATCAAATCAAAGTAAATGCAATACAAATTTAACTAAGAATTGAAACTAAAATCCATAACATCTCATGGTTATCTAATCAGATGTGGTAAGTGAAGCTTTCAGCTCAATCTTCACTAGTGACACTTCTAAAATGAGAAAATATGATGCTACAATGCTTAATCTAGCTCACTAACTCTCAAATTGATACAAAGATAATTCAGATGCTCTCAAATGCTCTTGATTGCTATGAAATTGGCTATAGTAAGGATGCTTTGCAAATGAATTTCTAAGATGATTATGCTCTCAAAATGCCTCATACTTATAGTAAATTCCCAAGGGTAGGGGGTAGAGTGAATTAACCATTATTTACCTTTGGTTGAGTCAAAAACTTTGCAATGTTCATAAATGGGGGGATAATTTAAATGTTTGTCTCAAAGCTTTGGACAAAAGGACAAAATTGAGTGGTTGAGATTGAAACTTTAAAATGAGTGATTGAGATTCATCCTTTTTGAGTGACTTGTGTCTTTTTGTCCTCAATTTTCATTGGTTGCTCAACTTTGTTGAAAGATATTAGGATTAATTAAATTTAATTAATTAATTAAATTTAGCCATGTAAGGAATAGATTCATTTTGATTTTTTATTTAACAAATATACAATTAATTGATTAAAATCAATTATGTAGTGTTTTTCACCCCTTTAAGATTTTGATTTAATTATTTAACATCATTATTTGATTTTTCCTTTGATTTAATTGATTTTTTCCAACTTTGATTTAATAATGTCCATTTAAAATTGATTTGATCCTTTTTTATGAGAATTTGAGCATTTTGATTAGGATTTTGCAATTTTGATAATTCTAAGCACTTGTCCATTTTTGAGTGTCTACAAATGCCCCTCTTTGAATTGATGTGCGAAGCTCATTGATTCAAAGAAAATTTTAAATCCTGATCACTTTTAGGTCCTAATTTACTGATACATTGATTTATCGCTAATGTTGTTAGGAATGAATGCTAGATGTTGGTAGTCATTCTGTAGTAGTTGTTGTTGCATTCATGACTATGATTGTCATTGATGTCAACACAGTGATCTTCTGGAGACTAGTAGGGAAGCATACAATGTTTTGATTAGCACACATGGGATATTGCAGTTGGAGCTATGCAATGTTAATGTTATACTCTTTGATATGTTATATGTCTATGGTTAAGAGCACAGATAGTAGTTCATTGATTCATGAAAGTTATGAGCATTTTGGTAAAAGCACTATTCAAGCAGTGTTCCTGAGTAGTGGTTTGTGGAAATAGGATGATATCTCCTAATAGGGATGGAATTTGGTTTTTTTTAGTTAAAGGGAAGTTTGAGACACATTGATGGTGACGTGGTTCACAGTGAAAACTTTGAGGTCACACGAGTGAAGAGTTATTGCATTTGGAAGCTGATAGTTTTGTGTAATTCTGATCTAGCGTATGGAAACTTTTATTTTGTATGTGTGCTGACTCATTTGTAATTATTTGAGTGTGGTATAAAGGGAGGAATGTTTTTCCTTATTGTATGTGGTTGAAATAATAAAGAAGTGTGAGCATGGTTTGGTTGCATGCAAATGTAAGCATGAAGTGAAGAAAAGAGCCTAAGAGATTGTGAAAGTGAAGTTGTGAAGGAAGACATGCAAAGTTCAGAGATCTGGAATTGAGATATGATGTAGCAGTGAGTGCAGTTTGGTACAGTAAGGAGGTAACATATTTCATATTATTCTACTGAATAATATTTAAGGTTATTTGGATAGTGTGTTCAAAGATCTTACCTTGAAGTTGTTTGGGCAGTGGGTCCTTCTATCTTCCATAACTCTTAATAGGGTTAGAATCTTTTAAAAGGGATTCAAAATCTCATAATAGGGATTTATATGTACTGAATGTATTTCATAAGACTCCTAACAGATTCCATCCTCTCATAAGGAATATTCATACTAGTGCATCTTTTGTGGGCATCATTCCCGCTAGGGTTTACTCTTTGATCAAGAGGCTCCCTAGTCAACATATCTTGTGTTATTGTGTCATTGTGTATGAATATCTTTGTATTGTTAGTAATTGCATTTCTTACATGGTTAAATGTTGTTGAAGATGTTAAAATTTATAATTATCTGATAATTGATTCAAACCCCCCTCTCAGTTATCTTGGTGGACTTTACTTTCTAACAATTGGCATCAGAGTGACAGGTCCTTGAAAGGAAAGTTTAACAACTTAAGGAGATCCATGGTGAATTTTAGGAGAGAAATCCCTAAGTTTGATGGAGTAAATTTTGACAGCTGGAAGGAAAAGATGAAGACACATCTATTGTGCTTAGGACCAGGCTATTGGTTGATTACAAAGAATGATAGGACTATAATTGAAGAAGACAGTCTTGAAACAAGTACTAAAGATGAGGTAGATCTATTCATGTGTAACATACTTGCAAGAGAAGCACTCTTGACAGCACTTCCAGAAAATGAATACAGTCAAGTAAAATTTTTTAAGAAATCTAATGAAATTTGGAAAGCTTTACACTCTACTTTTGAAGGTGATGAACATGCAAAAAGAGCTAGATTACATAATTGGATATGTGCATTTGAAGATATTAGAATGATGGAAGATGAATCTGTTAGAAGCTATATTGGTAGAATGTTAGAAATTGTTGCAGGAATAAAATCTTGTGGAGGATCAAAGACAAAGAATGAAGTGAAATGGAAAATTATGAGGACATTAACTCTTGTTATTAAGCAAACAACACAAATTATTGAACAAGTTATACCTTGTACTACAAACTTTACAAGAGAGACTCTTCTTGGAAGATTGGAAGCAGCAGAGATGAACCTGAGGTTATCAGGAGACCTACCTAGAATGGACACAACATTCAGTGCTCTTAGTATTCATCCTACTTTGTCAAGAAGTACCAGTGTGAGTGGAGATTATGCCAGTAGCAGCAGATCTAGAAATGAAGAAGATAAAAAGATTGATGAATGTATTGCCTTGCTTTTGAAAAGAGAACCAGATGGTAAGAAATTTTTTTAATGTTGGACTTGTCAAGAATATGGTCATTTTGCATCTAAATGTCCTAAAAGAGTTAAGAAGTACAAAAATAATTTCAAGCCTAGAAGATCTAAGGAATGTTATTATGCTAATGATGAAGATCTTGAAGCTAGTATAGAAATAACTTTGAGTGAAAGTGATACTGAGAATAATGATGAAATAGGATTTGTAGCAATTAAAGAAGAAAATTATGAATCTGATGTTAAAGAAGAAAAAGCATTAGTTTCCCAAGTTGAAAATAAAGATGATTGGATTATAGATAGTGGTTGTTCACATCATATGACTGGAGATGTGAAGAAGTTCATAAAGTTTAACAATTATGATGGAGGAGTTGTTAGAGTTGGTAACAATGCACCTTGTTTGATTAAAGGTATAGGATCTATTACTCTTGATGGAAAGACTAATATTGATGATGTTTACTTTTTTGATGGATTGAAACATAATCTTTTGAGTGTTAGACACTTAGTGGATAAGGGATATCAAGTTTGGTTTACTGAGAAAACATGTGTGATAAAGGATAAAGATGGAAATCTAATTGGAATTGGATCTAGAACCAGAGGTAATGTATTTTAGTTAAATCCTATTGAGATGACTTACTTGATTACTAAAATTGATGACAGTTGGTTGTGGCATAGAAGGTTTTGTCATATAAACTTTGATAATATTGTCAAAGTAAGTACTACACTTGCGGTAAGGGATTTGCCTAAAATTATGAAGCCTACTAACATGATTTGCAAAGAACGTGTGATGGCTAAGCAGAAGAGAAGTTCATTTCCTAGTAAGAAGTTCACATCGACAGAGAAGTTAGAGATTGTTCATACAGACTTGAGTGGTCCTACTAGGACTAGAGGATTTTATGGAGAAAGGTATTTTATGATTCTTGTTGATGATTTTCCAAGAATGATGTGGATTGCATTTTTGAAAGAAAAATCTGAAGCATTTGATAAGTTTAAGATCATTAAGAATAAAGTTGAGAATGAATCTAGAATGAAGATTAAATGTTTGAGATCTGATAGAGGTGGAGAATTTAGTTCTAGAGAGTTTAACACTTTTTGTGAAGTGAATGGTATTAAGAGATAGTTTTCAGCACCTAGAACACCTGAACAAAATGGTATTGCAGAAAGAAGAAACATGTTAGTAACTAAAGTAGCAAGAGCTATGTTATTTGAGAATAACTTGGCAAAGACATTTTGGAGAGAAGCAGTGAATACAATAGTATATACAATGAATAGAGTACAAATCAGAGTAGACATAGATAAGACACCTTATGAATTATGGTTTGGACATGCACCCTCAGTTAAGTATTTTAGAATTTTTGGAAGAAAATTTTATATAAAGAGAGATGATGATATTGGAAAGTTTGATCCTAGAAGTGATGAAGGCATTTTTCTTGGATATTATTTGAAGAGAAAAGCATATAGATGTTACAATAAGAGAACTAAAACTATTGTTGAGAGTGCAAATGTTAAAGTTGATGAGAAGTTTAAAATTCAAGAAAGAATGCTTGATTATGAATTTGATGAAGAAACTAATCCTCAGCCTAACATTGAAACTACTAAATTATTCTATGAGACTGATAGTGAATTTTTGAATGAGAATCATACTATAGAAGAAACCAGAGAAGAAACTAGAGAAGAATCTAGAGAAGAATCTATAGTTGAAGCAAGATCTGTGACTATGACATCGAACAGGTATCTAGCTAGACATCATCCTCTTGAACAAGTTATTGGAAGTTTGGACAAAGGAGTTATGACTAGAAATAAGGTAAATTTATGTTTGATTTCTAAAATTGAACCTAAATCTACTAATGAAGCTTGTGAAGATCAACATTGGATTAATGCTATGAAAGAAGAACTAGATCAAATTGAAAAGAACAAGACATGGGAATTGGTTCCTAGACCTAAAGACAAGAATGTGATTGGAACTAAATGGGTATTCAGCAACAAGATGAATGAACAAGGAGAAGTAGTAAGAAACAAAGCAAGATTAGTATGTAAGGGATACTCGTAGCAAGAAGGAATTGACTATGAAGAAACCTTTGCACCAGTATCAAGACTTGAAGTAGTAAGAATGTTTTTGGCTTATGCAGCTTTTAAGAAATTCAAAGTGTATCAAATGGATGTGAAATCCACATTTTTGAATGGTGAATTGGAAGAAGAAGTCTACATTGAGCAGGCTGAAGGTTTTCCTTTGACTCAAGAAGGAGATATGGTATGTAAATTGAAGAAAGCTTTATATGGACTAAAGCAAGTAGCTAGAACTTGGTATGCTAGATTGGATAAATATTTGTCAAAATTGGGATTTACTAAAGGAATAGCAAATATTAATCTATACACAAAAGAAATTGAAAATGGATTGTTAGTTATAGTTATTTTTGTTGATGACATTATCTTTGGAGGAGAAGATGTAGCTAGTGACAAATTTGCTGATGAAATGAAGATAGAATTTGAAATGAGCATGATTGATGAGATGAAATGATTTTTGGGATTAAAGATAACATAGAACAATGATGGTATCTTTTTTAGCCAGAAAAAGTACTTGAATGATTTGCTGAAAAGATTTGGAATGGAGAATTGTAAACTAGTTGGAACACCTATGGTTACAAGACACAAACTATCGAGCAAAGATGAAACACCAGCAGTTGAGAAAAAGAAATATAGATCCATGATTGGAGGATTGCAACACTTAACACACACTAGATCGGATATACAACATTCACTTGGCATAGTAGCAAGATTTCAAGCTGAACCTAGAGAATCACATTATGTAGCAGTAAAGAGGATATTGAGATATTTAAGAGGCACAATGGACTATGGATTGTGATATGAAAAATCTGATGATTTCACCCTATGTGCATATACATATGTTGATTGGGGAGGTAGTGTTGATGATAAGAAAAGCACCAGTGGTGGAGCCTTTTTTCTTGGAGGAAGATTGGTTTCATGGTTGAGCAAGAAGTAGAATTGTATTTCATAGAGTACAACAGAAGCACAATATGTAGCAGCAGCAAACAATTGTAACTAGATAAGTTGGATGAAGTGGATGTTGAAGGATATTGGAATTAAATTTGTTGAGCCTATTGTCATACATTTTGACAACACTAGTACAGTTAGTATGTCTAAGAATCCTATTTTACATTCTAAAACTAAGCATATAGAGATCAAGTATCATGTTGTAAGAGAGAAAGTTGCTAAGAAAGAAGTTAGACTAGAATACATAAGCACAAAGGAATAGATAGCAGACATATTTACAAAGCCTTTGCCTAAGGATACATTTGAGTATCTAAGAGGTATGCTTGGGGTTATGCCCCAGCCTACTTTTGAGTAATGATGTATTTGATTGCATCCGTCCAATGGTATATGCGACCTATCTTTTTCTAGATTGGATGTTGGTACTTCCTCTATGGGGGAGTATGTGTATCTGAGCTGAGTCATGAGGACTCTTGTGAATGTATTTTCTAAAATAGTGTCTTTTGACATTGAGTTATTGTTGACATAGTGATGAAATTTTTGTCATTGATGTCAATGGGGGAGAAGTGTACATGAAAAACCCTATGTACAATTTGTTGGAGAGAACTTAATAGGATAACGAAGCAAGATTTGATTGATGAAGAAGATTTGAAGAACTTTCAGAGTATTAGTGCAGCATTATTGGATTTTTGGAATATTGGATGTTTTTCATCTATGTTTCCATTAATGCCAATGGGGGAGATTGTTAGGAATGAATGCTAGATGTTGGTAGTCATTCTGTAGTAGTTGTTGTTGCATTCATGACTATGATTGTCATTGATGTCAACACAATGATCTTCTGGAGACTAGCAGAGAAGTAGTCAGTGTTTTGATTAGCGCATGTGGGATATTGTAGTTGGAGCTATGTGATGTTAATGTTATCCTCTTTGATATGTTATATGTCTATGGTTAAGAGCACAGATAGTAATTAATTGATTCATGAAAGTTATGAGCATTTTGGTAAAAGCAATATTCAGGCAGTGTTCCTGAGTAGTGGTTTGTGGAAATCGGATGATATCTCCTAATAGGGATGGAATCTGGTTTTGTGTAGTTAAAGGGAAGTTTGAGACACATTGATGGTGATGTGTTTCATAGTACAAACTTTGAGGTTGCATGAGTGAAGAGTTATTGCATTTGGAAGCTGACAATTTTGTGTAATTCTGATGTAGCATATGGAAACTTTTATTTTGTATTTGTGTGCCGACTCATTTGTAATTATTTGAGTGTGGTATAAAGGAAGGAATGTTTTTCCTTATTTTATGTGGTTGAAATAATAAATAAGTCTGAGCATGGTTTGGTTGCATGTGAATGTAAGCATGAAGTGAAGAAAAGAGCCTAAGAGATTGTGAAATCAAAGTTGTGAAGGAAGACATGCGAAGTTCAAAGATCTAGAATTGAGATCTGATGTAGCAGTGAGTGTGGTTTGGCATAGTAAGGAGGTAACATATTTCATATTATTCTACTAAATAATATCAAGGTTATTTGGATAGTGTGTTCAGAGATCTTACCCTGAAGTTGTTTGGGCAGTGGGTCCTTCTATCTTCCATAACTCTTAACAGGGTTAGAATCTTTTAACAGGGATTCAAAATATCCTAACATGGATTTATATGTACTAAATTTATTTCATAAGACTCCTAATAGAGTCCATCCTCTCATAAGGAATATTCATATTAGTGCATCTTTTGTGGGCATCATTCCCACCGGGGTTTACTCTTTGATCAAGAGTTTCCCTAGTGAGCATATCTTGTGTTATTGTGTCATTGTGTAAGAATATATTTGTATGGTTAGTAATTGCATTGCTTACATGGTTAAATGTTGTTGAAGATGTTAAAAGTTATAATTATCTGATAATTGATTCACCACCCCCCTCTCAGTTATCTTGGTGGATTTTACTTTCTAACAGATATGATTGCTAGGTCTTGATATGAAACTGATTGTTGCTTGATATGATATACTTTTAATCTGATTTGATAGAATGATATATGCCCCTAATAATAGTTCAAAATTTTTGATGCCCCTGAGTCACTGATGTTTGATGCCATTTTGATACTCTGATGCTCCCTTAGAAATGAAACATATTGATTGCTTGATTTGAAAAATTTTGAGTATTGATTTGATTTTGATTGATTCAATATGTTTTCATTTCTGAAAAACATTTGATGATATGCCATGATTTATAGTTTACCCCGATTGATTGATTAATATAGGTCAAAGTCAAAATTTCACGTCTAAATCAGGTCAAAATTAGCTTAAATAGGTTGAAAAACCTTGATTTAGTATTCATTTTCACTTTTGGCTATTGAGATTTTGCTCTAGTTCTACTTTGATTTTTGCAATGGTTCTGCCTATCAAAGAGCATCGGTTGAAGATGAATCATCAGTATTAGAGACCACCTGACTGTGGACCTCCAATGAGTCATTGCTAACTTCCTTTTTGCATTTATTTTTCATTAATTGCATTTATTGCACTTTTTCCATGTTCTTGCATTTTTTATTTTGCAAAATCACGCGTAGGAATAGTTAAATGTTGTGTAGTCCTTTTAAGTCAGACATCCATGCTTTTTACTCACACCTTCATGTAGTAAAGTGTCACCTAAGAATAGTAAACTCTCACTTGATAACAATCTTTTTTTTCATAACCATGGAATTTTCTTGCCAATTTCCATATAGTTTTCCATGTAGGAAACCCTTGTTTTAGAATGATGCCTAGGCTCCTTAAAATTGTGCCTAGCATTGTGAAGTGATGCATAAGTCATGAAATGATGCTTGGTAAGAATAAAGTACCACGTGATAGATTTTCTACACCACGTAAAGTAAAATATAGCATGGTAATGGGAAATTGACCCTTGCAGGTTTTTGATTTCAAATTTCCAAGTTGATTTTCTGATTTAAAATTTGATGCCATTGACTGATCATTTGAATTCCAAGATATTTTAGGTCTATTGTAGTTAAGAAAAACAATTGATTAGGATATCAGGATAGTGGTACCAATGAATGTTTGATTGCATCAATCTGATAGGATAGATCTGATAGTGGGATACTGATAGGTAGGACTTGTTTGATCAGTGTGAAAACTGATATTGATAGGTAGGATTGATTCTTCATTCTCAAGATATAGAGACACAAAGAAATGGTACTAGGTTTGATTAGTTTGATTTTGATTCTAATTGACTTAAGATAACTCATTGATATTGTATACTGATATGATTCCTTTTGATTTTCAAAACAGGCACATTTCCGTAGATTATATATACAGACCACCACTTCCTAGGTGATTTATTTAGGCCAGGCTCTAACTCCTACAAAGTATCAATTTATTGAGTTATGTGGTCTTAGCTTCCTCTTGGACCTCCCGTGGTTTGAGTTGAACCATGGTTTACTTACCATAGTGGTAGAGCGATGCACTCTGACCCCAACACATTCCACCTTCCCTTTGGAGAGATGACCATTACTCTAGAGGATGTATACAGATTGTTATGGATTCCTTGCCATGGTGAGATGGTCTATTATGATTCTATCTATGATAGCACAATCTACAGACAAGTGTTTGGAGACAACACTATTGATCATGATACTATTATTTGGGCTCAGTTTTCTTCTTTCCCTACATTGTTGGTGGTACTTGGTGCTTTGATCGCCAGTTTACTACTTCCTAACCATCAAGGTCATGGTTTCTCAATTGGATGGAGTAGGATACTTGAGGATCTTCTTACATAGCCTTGATGCTTTGATTGGGGCTCATTTGTGTTGGCACAAATTTACCCTAATTTACATGAGGTTGTCTACAGAGAGAGATCTTCATTGTCCTTGATTTACCATGATTTACTAGGCCAGTTTCAGATATGATTCGGTGGCGTGGTTTCCCTTATGCCTTTCTATATGGTGGTATGGTTGTCCAACATCATCTAGGCAAGACTGAGTATTGGCACCGACAGATTGATGATCTTGATAAGGTTCAGTGGTGGCCATACATAGGATGTGAGCACTAGAGGGAGGATGATGATCAACTCCCCTATATGTTTGCACCTTGATGGATGATTGGCAGGTCTACTACTGTTATTGAGCATTTCTACTTTGGTCAAGTTTCTCATCAGTACGATATAGTATAGGATATGCCTTAGGGTATAACACTATATGCTAGAGTCTAGGTGGAGAGATCCATGTGGGGTGCTCTAATTGATTATCAATTTGCCTATGATCAAATTGCACAGTTGGTGTATTGCAGATGGGAGATTCTTGGGGGTATTGATGATGCTGGTGTGTCTCATGAGTTTTGAGACTGGTGGGCTCAGAACAAATTTCCTAGATTTACAGATCCAGTAGAGCCTATCCCAGGTCATGATGAGAGATCTAAGGGTGATGATGATGATGGAGATGATGATGGGGATGGTGGGGGTGGTGGTAGGAGGAGATGTCAGAGGTGACGAGCATAGAGAGGACAAAGAGATCCTTAGGTCATAGGGTGAGGATGAGATGGGCCATGGGTGAGGGGTGGACATGCTAGGGACAGAGCTAGGGATGATCATGCAACTAAGATTGTACATCCTAGAAAAACAAGTGATAGGCAACAGAGATGCTAGAGACATCAGAGACAACAGAGATAGGTTGATGTAGAGGTTTCTAGATAGATTCTTGGTGGTTTGGATCCCTTGGTTCAGTTACAGTGGGTTGCCTTAGAGTAGCAGGATCAGGATTAGGTATAGTAGGATCAGGTTCTGGCACAACAAGTGCTTCAACAAGTTCAACAATCATAGGATATGGCCTAGAGTTCATAGGCTGCCCCTAGTATTGATAGTGTAGCATAGGATGTTTAGTCATTGAGGATAGATATATCTACTGTTGTGGGTAGACTGGATCAGGTAGCTCTTTTGATGCATTAGTTTATGACTTATGTGACTCAGAGACCTAGCATAGCGAGCACTTCTTAGGCTCCTCCTTCACATGATAGACAAGATGGAAGAGATCCAAATGGATTAGGTGTTGGGGATGGATCAGGTGCTGCTATGGGTTCTTGATGATTTAATGACAAATCTGTTGATTTGTTGATGTCTCTTGTATCATGTTTCATGATATTTTTTATTAGAACATTGATGTACCACTTTCATGATATTGTATCTTGATATACTGATGTACTAGATCATTTGATGTTGATGAACACTTATATGATGATATATTTCCTTGATTCTCTTGATGAGTTTGTTATGATATTATCTTTATATGAAGCTATATGATGTTTATGATGTACTTTACATTTGATTATGCTATGGATGCAACGTATCTTATTTATGACATAGATAGATGAATGCATTGATGAATGACTTTTTGATATGTTTTTTTTGTTTTCCAATTTATGGATGCAAAGTGTTTTATGGAAATATGGATGTGAATGACCCTATGTTTTTTATTTTTTAATGTATGCATTCCTATTCTTAATTATATGAATGCAAATGATGGATGAGTAATGATCTTTTTCTTTCTTTTCTGATATATGGATAATGAATAATGAGTAATGCTATGCATGAATGCAAAAGATAACCTCACTTTTTATTGATTGATATCAAGGAAAAAGACATTGGATTTGAACCCCCCATTTCTTTAATGTTTTGACTAACCAAAATTATTAATATACCCCCTTGTCCTTGGAAAATAACCACAAATACATGCAATTAATCTAACATGATAATGCAATGCAACTAAGTGTCACTAGCTTTTAGCAAAGAAATGCCATAGAGATAAATTTTCATCATTGAGAAATTTGGGACCGAAATCAAGTACAATCATCATTGACCACATCATGATGATATGAAGAATGTTTTTTTCTCTTTTGGTAACCTCTTTGGAAACTAGTACAACCCTCACTAGTTGGATGACCAAACTATGGGAGTGTGAATACTGGTTTCACTGGATTCAATGTTGTGAGTGGATTTTGGTATTAAGATATAGAAGATCTAAATAGCCAAGGTATCCATTTGCATAAACAAACAAAGGTTAATCCTTCATCTTATGGGATATTCCTCTATGGTTCTTTGATGACCATGTCGTTACATGAATTCTCATAGGTTGATGAATCTTCCTTAAAATAGTCACTCAAAGGAAAGAAAATATCATGTCTCTATCATGGCCAATCTAGTCAAAACATCATCAATTAGCTAAAAAGATGTGATAAAAGTCAATTCCCTAAAGATTATAAAAAAGAAAGCTTCAAGTGTTTTGCAATGTTTCATGATTTTCAAAAGGAATTTCAAGTATTTTGATCTTTAAAGTGTTTTTCAATTTTTAATCCCAAATAATAAAGTTAATGAAGGCTCAAGGATTAAGTTGTAGGATCATATACTTAGGTGTGAACAATAATATCTATCAAAGGTTCACAAAAAACTCTCTCTTATGAATCTCTGATAAGTCTCTCTCTGATGTGACCGAATATAGCACTATTGAATCCATTTGGTACCAAATTTCCAATCCTCTTCTTCCCCCAAGTGATAAATGTGATCATGTGACAAACGTAGGGCCAATAGGTAAAGCAATAATATAACTGAAAGGCTTTATTGTGACTATGCACAAATGACGAATGCAATGAAGGTTTACACATGAGATGTTGGGAATGCAATATGTACACATGCGACTTGAAGGAAAGACTTAAGGGAACAAAAGGCGCTTGATTGACAAGTTTTCACCATTTGGGTTTTTTTCTCTCTTTTTTTTTTTTTCTACCAAGGCACCTATTGCTAGGTTTTCACCAAGGCACTTTTTTTTTCTTTTTCAATTTTTTTGTATTTTCTTTTTTTCAATTGTTTTTGTATTTTCAAGATCTCTTTGACTATGTACAATAAATATGATGCTCCTCATCTAATACTCTTTATACTCTTTCATCTACCTCATGTATAGAACCTCTTTAGATGTATGCTATTGATAGGTTCTTGTAGCTCCTCTCCTTCACAATCTTCTAATTTATAAGTTCCCATCCCAAATGAAGACACAATGATGAATGGACCAAGCCAATTTTCATCCCATTTTCCTTTCTTTTCTCTTTCAACTTGATTCTTTGGGTTTTCTCTTAACACTAAGTCTCCTACTTGAAAGACTCTTGGTTTGATATGCTTATTGTAGTTTCTTGAGATTTTGTTCTGATAGACTTTCAGGTGTTCATATGCTTGCATTTGGTGTTCTTCTAGCAACTCTAATTGTTGAAGTCTAGCAACTCTATAGTCTTCATCTATTATCAACCCTTCCAATGACACTCATAAAGATGGGATTTCAACCTCCAATGGTACAACAGCTTCGGCTCCATAAAATAGTGAAAATGGTGTGGCTCCTATAGGTGTCTGAATGCTAGTTCTATAAGCCCATAATGTTGGCTTAATTTGCACATGCCAATCTCTTCCTGACTTATTTATCGATCTCTTCAAGATTTTCAAAATGTTCTTATTTTTGGCTTTGGCTTGTCCATTTCCTTGAGGATAATAGATGGATGAAGAGTGATGTGTGATATGGAATGTGCCACAAAGTTCATCCACATCTTTTTTTTTGAATTGCTTTCCATTGTCTATGATGATGGCATTAGGGATACCATATCTGAAAATGATGTGGTTCAAGATGAACATGGAAATCTATTTACTCGTAGCCGTTATCATAGGACTGCTTCTACCCACTTAGTGAAATACTCCATTGCGGTGATGATGTACTTGTGCCCATTGGAAGATGGTGGATATATGATGCCAATCAAGTCAAATCCCCATTGATAGAATGGCCATGGTGTAACAAATGGGTGTAACTCTTGTGCCAGTGCATGTATCATGTTGCCATGGTATTGACATTTGTTTCATATCTTGATGAAGTGACAGGCATCTTTCTCTAAGGTTTTCCAGAAATACCCTAAGTGAAGGATCTTCTTGGCTAGGTTTAAACCACTTGAATGTGACCCGCAAATGCCCTTGTGAACCTCATGCAAATCTAACTTAGACTCCTCTTCCTCTATACATCTAAGTAAAGTCCGGTCAAGACCCTTACGATATAATGTTTTAGAAAGGATTATGTAATGAGCTGACTGGCGTATGAAATTTCATTTTTGGGCTCATGATTGGTCTATAGGTAACACTTGGTCTTTGAGATAGGTATATATAGAGTCATATCAAGGTGAGTCATGTCCATGAAGTAGGGAAACAATTTGGGTGTCGGGAAGGTCAAATGTTAGTTGTGCTAACTCTTCCACCGAGAATTCATACTTCTCATTTTGATCTGGTTTTTGAAGTAAGGAAGCCAAGGTTGCCATTGCATCAACTGATCTGTTTTTCTCTCTTGGAATTTTCTCAAAGGTTATCAAAGAAAATTACTTTTTCCAAGCATCAATCATAGCCTTGTATGGCATTACTTTTTCATCTTTGGTATTGTTACCCAAAATTTCCAGTTTCCATACAATTTTTGGCCATAGGCTGGATTCTATCTAGGGTCTACATTTTAACCCATGTTAAACACCTTGAGAATTTTTCATGGTCCTATGCCCTTTCCTCTGGTCTCTACAATCACTTGGTTCTTTGGTCTGAGGATCACTTAATTTGAAAATCTAGCAGTTGGTGAGAAAACCCTAAAAGCCCTATGGTCTTTTCTATTTCATTGTTAGTTTTTTGGCCACTTAAGTCTTCTTTTCCCCGTGTGCTTTTTGGTCTAAGGCTGGTCACGCAATCTCTAAAGCCTGGTGGAATATTCTTTTATATCTCCCAATCCCAAGACTACCTTTTATCTCTTAATCTTTTGATCGAATGGAATATTCCCTTTCTATCTAGTGACTTAGCAATTTCACTTCAGTCGGGCAATCTCTTGATGAAACCCAAGGTCAACAATTGTTCCAGAGATCTGGTGACTAAGTGATTTTCCTTACTATAGTTATAACTCATATCATGCTAGGTTAAGTGTATCTCTTCAATCGGGAGATCTCGAGAGTTAACTGTGGTCATCCAAATCTTCACGAGACTTCAAGTTTTCTTCAGTCGAGAGGTCACTAGATATAATCATGGTCAAGGGATGGTTGGCTCAAGGTAAAGATGACAACAAATGATGTGGTGACACTTGGTAGGGCAGGCCCATTTCTTTAAAGATGCAGTCACTAGGTCTCCTATTTTTGGGGCAGTTAAGTTTTTATTCAGCAACTGAGTGACTATGTGTTCGTGAGGTCTCCTATTACTAGTGGTTAAGTTCTTAACATTCAGTGATCTGGTGAACGGTTACCATTATGTTTCACGGTCTCAGGTCTGAAGTAGTTAAAGATTGAGCATGATCTATGGCTATTGTTATACCACTGAGGAAATATGCTCGGGGGTTAGTATCGCGGTATAAAGATGGTCATCAATCTTCATTCCAACACAGCACTTCAGTTGTCAGTGGGTCCACTGCCACATAGTCTGAGGTGTTTGCTCCTGATTGGTCATAGGATTGTGATGTGGAAACATGTCAAAGTGGGCCTAGTGAGTTGTCTTTTCCTAAGATCTAACGGCTATCTTATGATCACATGGAATCTCCTGAGCCCATGTGATCATATGACAACCGTTGATCTTGCTTTATTAGCAGGTTCCTATCAAGTGGGTCCTTGTTGTGACATGCTCACATTTCATTGGTCGGCCGAATGGTGACAAGGATTTGTCAGGGGGTCCGACTATCTTAAGTGAGGTGGAAGTTAACAAAGATCTATGGTTGTCTCATGATCACATGGAATCTTCTGAACTCATGCGATCATGCAACCACCATCCGATGCAAGTTAAGATTCTTCTTCCTTCTAAGGTGCCAGTCGTGTTGAAGTGTTTGCTTCTCATTAGCTCTAACTAGTGATGTGGCATTTGAATTTTTAGAAGGGGTTTGTCATTGTTACAAAGGTGATCTGGGCCATTCAATTTTTTGGTAAAGAATGATATCGATGGTCATGTTTTAAGCTTAGAACTGCTAGCCATTGTTTTCAATTTAAAATATTCCTGCAAGGGTTTCTTGCTAGTTTTTTGTTGTTGGTCGAATGTGAAGTTGCGGGTAGCTTAGAATTGATGTTTTCAGGACAATTGCAGTTAGAAAGGATGATGAAGAAGATCTAGGTAGCTGTTGCATGTGATTTATCAGGTACCATGTCGGTGTTCATATTCCAAAGAAGCATTAAAGGGTTTGCACCACCTGTGGCCATGTATAATTTTAAATTCAAATATCTATGAGGATCAGATTTTAGACATTCATGATGAGCTTGACTTGTAGAGATAGGGGTCATGGTTGTGGTGTGAGGTTTTCAACTTGCAGATAGATGAGATGGACTTGCAAGGACTGATATCTGACTAGCCAAGATATCTCTACAATGCATTTATGATCAGATATGACAGAGTTAGGGTTTGATTATTTTATGAAAATTTATGTAACCCTAGTTAGATTTTTGCTCCTGCCTATGTGCAATTGAGGAGATGTATATATTAGTTTTTTTGGAGCTTTTAGAGAAAAAGAGTTTACAATTGTAAAAGAGATATTTTCTTTTTGAGGAGTTATCCGTGGCATTCTTTTTGCCCTCTGGCTTTCTATAGTTTGTAACCTTTCATTGAGATTTAGATATTGCAAATGTATTTTGTGACATTCTTTCTGTCCCTACGCCTTCTTGTCTAAATTTTCTCTTAATGAATTGAGTATATGTATGTTTTTAGTAACATCTTAGGGTTCTTGATCCCTCTTTCTTTCTATAATTCATGTGTATTCCTATGGATGATTTGATTTGAATGATCTTGTGGGTATACTTTAACCCCCTGATAATCTGTCTCATTCCTATACCTAGTTGCAGAAGTGGATGTTTGTTTTCAAGTTATAGATTGTGTCCAATTTCTAGGAATGCTATTATTTGTGAAATTTCTCTCTTTCCCTAAATAGCCTCTTTCTATTGCAGACCCTTCTATGAAATATTAATGCAAGCCTATTTAGTAAGTTTTGATCTCTTAGACCTAAGTTTATGCACTGATTTCAACCTCTATACTATAATTCATACCATCATTTCGGTGTATCACCTAGTAGGATAGTTTTCTTTCAGTTATTTCCCTTTCATGCATTCTTTGTATCCCTTTTCCCCTCAAGAATTTACTTTCCTATCAAAGAGAAAATTAAGGTGATTATCCAAGAGGAACCAGCCTAGAACCTAGAGGTCTCATCTCAGTTAGCATAGGTCCCACACCTAGAGATGAATCCCATGTTATACTAGGTTATCAAGACCAAGAGAGCTTGAAATAAGTGTACAAACTTAGTGTATAATAGGTATTGTATTCATCATTGACTTGATTTATTATTAGTTGAGAATCTCCATATACTTGTAGCTTAGTGATGTTCCATTCTAAATCCATCTTGATGCTGATGACTAAAGTCTCATATTCTGCTATATTGTTTGTGCATGGGAAAAAAATGTTGTCGAACTTGGGAATGGTGTACCCTTGAGGGGTAATCAATAATATGCTGGCCTTGAAACCTCCTTGTGTATATGAACCATCAAAGTACAACTTCCATGTCTTTTCTTCTATGTTTACAATTACGAAATCTAGAAATTCCACTTGAATGGTTTGTGTGGAAGTTAATGGGTTTTTAGCTAAGTGATCTACTATCACTTATCCTTTTATTTCCTTCCTATCCACATACTCAATGCCTAATTCACTTAATATCATGACCCATTTTGCTATCCTACCCATTAAGGTAGTTTTGCTTAGCAAATACTTTAGAGGATCAATTTTGGCAATTAGTTTCAACTTGTGCATCAACATATAATGCCTCAATTTTTGGGATACAAAGATAACCGCTAAATAAGCTCTTTCCATGAATGTGTAGTTAAGTTTTTATTTGATCAATTTTCTACTCAAATAGTAGATTTATCTTTCTTTTCCTTGTTCATCTTCTTGTGCCAAAAGAACTCCTAGAGACCTTTCGGTAGCGGATATGTACAACAATAATGGTTTTCCCTTGATTGGTGGCATTAGAATTGGTAGATTTATTAGATAAGTCATTAATAAAGTGAAGGTTTGGTCACACTCTTCATCCCACATGAAAATAGTATCTTTGTGTAGCAACCTTATGAATGAATGACACTTTTTAGCCAATTGAGAAATGAACCTTCTTATGGATTGTATCTTTCCTTGGAGAGACCTCATTTGTCTTATGTTCTTTTGAATCTCCATATCCATTATTGCTTGTACTTTTTCTAGATCTACTTCAATCCCTTTTGCTGAAACTATATAGCCTAACAATTTGCCGGATTGGACACCAAAGGCACATTTTTTTGGATTAAGCCTCACTTTAAATTGTTCCAACCGGGTGAATATCTTTTTTAGAATTTTTAGGTGATCTTCTCTTTTGTGTGGCTTTGCCAATATGTCATCCACATAATCTTCTAGAAATGTGTGCATCATATTGTGGAAGATAGTTGTCATTGCCCTTTGATATGTGGCTCCAAAATTTTTAAGGCCGAAGGGCATGACATTACAACAAAAGGTGCCCCAAGGGCATGTAAAGGCTATCTTCTCTTAGTCTTCGGGTGCAATCTTTATCTTATTATATCTGCTAAAACCATCCATCAATGAGTACATGGTGTGACCCACTGTCAAGTGGACTATTGCATCTATGCTCGAAAGTGGGAAGCCATCCTTAGGACATGGAAGATTCAAGTCTCTAAAATCCATGCATACCCAAATGGATTTGTCATGCTTGGTGACTGATACAATATTAGATATCCATTCATCATATGCTATTGCTCTTATAAATTCCACCTTCAACAATTTCTCTAATTCCACCTTGACTAGGAGAGCTACATGTGGGTGCATCTTTCTCAACTTTTTCTTGATGGGCTTAACCCTTGGTTTAACATTCAAATGGTGCATAATGAAGTTAGGATCCAATCTAGGCATGTTGACATAGGACCATGCAAATTTCACTTGTTGTTCTTGAAAGAACTTGATAAAATCATTCCTTTCTAAAGGTGTAAGTGATGCGGCCAAGTGTATAAATTTTCGATCCAATTTTGTCCCAATGTTGACCTTTTCTTTTGGCTCTATGAGAATAGGTGACCTTACTTCCTCATGTTCGGGTAGGGTATCCAACCTCTCTTTTGTTGGTGCCATAGTTGGGTTTTCACCATAGGAAACATCCTTTATCTTTACATTTATTGGTTCTAGTGTTGCTACATAGTGGTTTTCATCACTAGAAATTTTCATTTTTTTTTTCATTTTTTGCTTTGGATTAAGAGACTGGACCCCCATTGCTTCTATCATGTTCAGTTTGAATTCATTGGTGAAAGAGGGCTCAACCACATTAAGGTATTGGTTCATTGCTTGGTCATTTGGGAAATAAAGTAAGTCACTTGGCTCATTTAGGTCCCAATCAATAAGGTCAGGATTTATCAAGGATAAGGTTTCATTTATCAGAGCATTATCAATTGGGTTTATGGACATGACTTCATTGGAGGGTTTTTATATTGTATTATTTAGATCTATAACATGAGCTTCCTCAAGATGGTCCATGGAAGAAGGATCAAAGTCCTCTGCACTTGAGTCCTCAATGACTTCTATAGGAAATAGCATGGTAAATACAACCCATAGATTAATCCTAATGTTTGAATCATCTTCCTCTAAGGGATCCCAAAATTCCTCTATCCATGGTCGATTAACGGGTGCTTGTCCTATGTTAAGTTCTTATATGATGGGCTCTTCACGTCTTGGAGATTGTTGCTTTGGTACCTTAGCATAAGTATGTATGGTGACTACCTCTTTATCATGACATGATTCATCAAATAAAGTATCCCATTCATAATCCTGGAATTAATCACTATCCACATCAGATTCCAATGTGTTCACTTGAGGATAGAAATCATGCATGGGGCTGGAGCTTTCTCCTTTGTATTGGTAGCCTACCCCTGATCTTTCTTCTTTTTCCCTCCAAGTAGGTTCAATGGGCTCTAGTAAACCTCTATTTCTTCAACCTAAAGGTCCTCTTCCCTTGTACCCCATTTTTTGCATTATCTCAAATCCTTTCCCATATTGATCAGTTTGAATGTTAATATGCTGGATTCTTTCTACGAGAGTACTTGAGATGTTGGGTATATTCTTAATTTTCTAAGGTTTTTGTCCAATTTTTGTTTTAGTCTCCTTGTAAATTCTTTGCCTGGTCTAGGGTTTGTAAAATTCATTAAAAATTGTCATGACCAACCTCAAAAAACCCTTTACCCTAGGTTTTGTCTTTAAAGAATTTTGAATTCATGTCAAAATCCTCAAGTCAGCCCTAAATTCTTTTAATTCATTGTTACCTTTTTGGCCACTTAAGTGGTTAGCCATGCATGTGCTTATTTGTCTCAAGTGTTCGCTGAATTAGAAAGTGTCATTGCATGTCTCATATAGTTTTCAATGAATCAACAAATAGGTTGGAACCTTGTTAAGTGTTATCCTTAGTTGCAGAGTCTCCAAGTTTTTGGTGGTTATCAGAAAACTTTGCACGACTTGGTGAATGCGTTATCTCTTATTCACTTATTCCTTGGTGGTTTTGTGTTAATACTCAGTGACCTAGCGACAATGGTTATCACTCATTCTCTGAATCAAGTGGTTAAAGAGTATATCAACTGGTGACCTGGTGAATACCATGGATCAGTGTCAAGATCAATGGTTATGTTTTAATTTCAAGTATCTTCTGGGTCCTACATGTTTGACTTGGTGAATGAGTGACTAAGTACTTGTATTATTATCCTCTAAGTCTAGCAGTTCTAACAATTTGATGTAATGAGTTTGGCATAGGTAAGGCTTTTTGTGTTTTCTTATTCTCAGAATAAGTTAGTGAAATGCTAAATGATCTAGCAATTCAACAAATCATGTGGTCACAAGTTCTCTTAAAAGAAAGGTAAAGGCTAGAAGTATTTGGCAAATGGACCAATCAAAGGATTAGCAAAGTATTAAGTCTTCAGTCACTTAATTGCATAATGAAACACTCAACATTTGAAGTATTGGGAGATTCAGCGAACCCTTTGTTCACTGAGTCTTGTAATCAAATGACTAAAGATCATCTGTTTCAGTGAATTGGTGATAACCGTGGATCATTGTCAAGATCAATAGTTAATTCAGAATCTTAGAATGAAGATGACGGTTAAGGAAAGATTCAGCAATTCAAAGAGTAAAGGCTTCACCAGTTCTCTAAATAATCGAGCACTTAAGTGTTTCATTAAGCGAATGTGTGAACCCTTTGTTCACTAAATCTCCAAGAAAGTTGACAGTTAGCTGGGACATTAAGAGAATGGGAGATGGCCTTATTCGCTAGTTCTCCAAATGATAACTGTAGTCAAGTGCTCGAAGGTGATCACTTTGTTCGCTGATTCACTAAGTGGATGAAGAGTTAATAATTGCATTGCAAGAACCCATGAAGGCTTTGGTCACTAGTTCTTTGAATATGAGCTAGGGTTAACATTGTATTAAGTGATCATGAGCAGCTTTTACTTGTAGATTTGTTGAATGGGCTCAGTTGGAAAAGGTAATAAAAGAAAAGAAAAACACCATTGCCTGCATGGATAAAGTACATTGTCAAGTTGGAGAGTAAACCAATAAGCCATCCAATCAGTTTTAAAGATGGATTTCATCATGAAAACAAGATGTTGAAGTATAGAGTAGTAATCATTGCCTTTTCTACCTTGTTTCTAAGTTTTTAAATCTATTTGTCAACATCCGTGTATCAGCTAACTCTGATTTGAAAACTGGTGATATGTGAAATTGAATGTGGGAGCAATCAAGAATTGATTTGCAATGATTGTGGAAGTTGTACACACTTGATCTCCATTGATAAATAAGCTAAGCTCATTGTTTCCCGTGTCCAAAATCAGTCGAAGAGAATTGTGTCTTTCTGAAGCAATTTTTGAGCGCCAAGTAAATCTAGTTTGCAAATATTGAAGGTAATTCTATAGCAAAGATGAGAGAGGAGTGCAACATCTTCCAGTAGTGAAGCCAAGTCTAAAAGTGGTGAAGATAAGAGAAAACTAAATTATTCAGATGAATTCATGAAATTGCTGCAGGGATCCAGTCAGAACAAAAGAGCTCCCGATGATGTCTTCGAAGATGTTCTAGGGCTTTGCAAAGATCCTATCATACCAAATAGCACAGGTTATACTATTTTCAACTTCTCTTATGGAAATAGAGATAGGCATGTTCCTGTGTGTAATGGTTGGGTTTTGGGTCTGGGGAAATTAGTTGTTCCTGATGTTTTCTTAGATGTGGATTTAATTGTTGCACTAGCTAGGCATTATGACCCTATTTCCAAAACAATTAGAAAAGAGGACCAGTCACCTTTGGTTACTCTTGATAGGGGTTCTTTCATGAAAGCCTTTAATTTCTATACATCTTCCTCCACCGAAATTGACTTGAGCAAAGAAAGAGAGAGGTACAAGAATAACATAGGGACAATAAAGGACCAAATGATGAAGCACATCCCAAAATAGGATAAATATATAGCTCCCCTCCCTGCAAACATGAATGCCCCTTACCAATTTAAATCCCTCCATCATTATACGAGGCAAACTTGTTATGGGTTGTGTAGGGTTCTAGGAATTGATGGGGATGCAGAGTTCTTGCCAGCTGATTTGTTGATGATAATCTTAGACATCTAGAATTCCTTGGTAAATACTGACTATGATTACATTCAATATATAATTAATAGAATGCATGAGGGTTTGATTTCTATCAAAGAAAGGAAGAGTCCAATTAAGTTCATGCATTATTCATTGTTAATGCACTTAATTTTGTTCTTCAACATCAATAGCTTTGATTGGAATATGCTAAAACCAACGTTTAACTTTGAAGGCCAATATAATCCAATACAATTATGGGTGAGGTTATGGAATTCTACTTCCAATGAAGGGGATTTTTGTGTTTTTCAGAATTTCATTGTCTTTCCAATTATAAGGATGTTATGCATCAATGTTACAAGGATATCCCCAAGGGTCCTTAGGCTCCTAAGACCATTGCAGTTTGTGGACAAGTGGGAGGGAGACCATAATTGGGGTGATTTTTACTTGGGGGAAAATTCTACAATTCTGAGAGTCTACGGTTGCCCCCAACCCCCACATCTGTTACCAAAATTTGTGCCTCCAAGAGTTGCCTATTTGGAATTTGTTTGGTAGTTGATGTGCACAGATAGAGAACTTATAGCCCCTCACAAAAAGGGTACATTCACACCTAGGCAATTCACACCATATGGACTGTGCAAAATACAACTGACCTTGAAGTTTCCAAGGCAGTAACTCATTGGGCTAACCTAAATGAAGCAAAGATAGTTCAATTGTCTGAGAGGTATTCAAAATTGTTTGAAAGCGCAAACCTGGTGGCCAAGGATAGAGACTTGAAAATGATGAAGATCAAACAATTAGAGGATTAGTTGGAAGAAGTGAAAGTTAAGCTTGAAGAGGCTTCAAAGGTAGTTATTTCCCCCCCTTTACAGATTGAGGTCCCTATTTAGATTAATGAGGAAGTACCTGAGAAACCTGCTGAGGACCTAGAAAAGATAAGGATAGAGGCATCTTTGGACACTATGTCAAAGATTGTGCAATACAGGTAGGATAAAAGAATATAAAGGATGGAAACAGTTTATCAATCAGTTAGTCAATTGCACCATGCCAATAGAATGGTGAATGAATCATTGGCTACTCTGGAGCCACTTCATAGTATTTGGTCTAGGAGAATTTTGTTATTTGATAAACTTGATAGCTTACAAGAGCATAAGCCTAAGATCCCTAGGGTGGTGACTAAAGTTTTTGAGAAGATTGGCTTAGGTAGTGTTGTTTCAAAGTTTTTTAAAGGTAAGTCTAACCAGGTGAAGGCTAATTTGTCTATGTTTGATAAGAATTACAGTAGGTATTTACCTCCAATATGTGATGACAATGGAAATGTGATTAAGTTGGAAGAATGGAAACTATCAATGGATTAGTTGGTGATTTCACAAGATGTTTTCCTTAGTAGAAACTATACTTTGGATTTTGAGAGATGTAACAACATAATTGACAGTCTTTTTAAAATTGAGAATGATTGCATACACTTTGTGGCAGAGGCCAAAAAAATAACTGAATCCATGTGGGATAAGCAAATTAGATTACTACAAGAATTGCAGACTTACAACTAGCCATCTAATGATCATGTAGCAGCTTGGGTGAAGTTATCAATAAAGAAGAAGAAGAAGAAGCCAATTGTCCAGCTTATAGAGGAAGAAGAAGAATAGAGCTGCAGATGGCACCTAATCTAGAAATCAAGGGAGAGCAGGTTCAAGCATAGGGTGATGTAAGTTAGCCGGATGGTGGTCATCATTCATGTAACAAATTTAGCAACTGCTCTGAAATATCCTTAGACAAAGGTGCCACTTGCAAAATTGTTGAGAAATAGGTATTTGTAATTTGTTGTTACAATCAAATTTTGTCAGTTTGTAATCTTGTCTCTAGTGTAAGATCTTTTCTAGCCATCCCAAGCTTGTTGCATCCTTTCGAGGATTCCAAGATGGTTGAGATTATATATAGAAAGTTTTTTGCTCATTTGAGGGGGTTGAATACATTCTGTAAAGAAGTTCTGAAATATAGAACCTTGTTTTCTTTGAAGTCGAGAGAATATTGTGTTAACACATTATGATATTAATAAAAAGCATATTGAAACTCTATTACTAGTACTTATTGTCTTTGTGTATGGATACTTTAGTTTTCTTATGCATTCAAATTGTAAGGCTTTTTCAATGCATTGTTCACAAGGTGAATATAGGGGTTAAACTTAAGTTTCTTTCAAGGGAAGAGTAAAATCTTAAGGGAGGTCTCTAGGAATTAATTGTCCATATATGAATTTGATGGCAGTGATAGGAATTAAAAGAATGGGATGTTAGACATGTCATTTGGGTTCTAGTATATTTGTCTTGGTAGCTTTTTGTGGAGATAGGATTTGACTTTGATGCCCAAGTAGAATAAGGCACTAGTCTGAGATACATTTTCACATGTTACCACTTGAAGATATAAACATTTGATTCATTTTACTTTATTTGTATAATCTTAATCTAAATTATTCTATGACAAGTTCATAGATGTATATTGTAATGCTTTGTAGAAGCACTGAATGAGGTTAACCTTCCTTGAGTTTAACTCATGAAAAGAAGAAGGATGAATATCCATAAGCCACTATTCAATATTGTTGCTTTCATAATTTCTATCATAGTGTTGTGTATCAGGATTGTTTGGACCATACTAAGAGTTGCAATGTCTTATTGAGTCAATTTTGATAAGGACAATATAATAGTGAAGGAACTAATTCTCAATTAAAGGCTCATTTCAAATAGTGAATTGATATAGGTATACTCACCTGAGTATCCATACTCAAAGTGAAGAAGGTTTTCAAACCTCAATACCTTAGTGCTTGCATTATGCTAGATTCTATCTATTGGGATTATATGAGTTTATGAGTATTTGATAATCTATAGATTTGAGCACTAACAAAATTGTCGACTCTACTAGGGATTTCTAAATAGCTTGCAATAGGTCAGTGCAAATCCTATCTATTGTGGAGTAGCATAAAATAATTTTATTCCCACTTAATAGTGGGTGACGACTGTAATAATCTATGTTTACCAGTTGCTGGTATCTCTACGTTTTAATATATTTTGTATCACATACCATGAGTCAACCAAGGTACAGTAGGTCTTACTACAAGGATCACCCAGAAAATAATATGGGTGATGAGCTCCATACACCAAGTAGAAAGCAATGGTCTAGGAGAGGTCACAATAATGCTAGTTCCCAAGGCCCTTCTCGAGAAAGATCTCGTGTCCCACTTCCTCATGAAACTTCCTCCTCTTCTGATGATCCTAAACATGTCAAGAAGGTCACGCCAAAAATTCATATTCAGAAAGAAGTAGTCATAGAATTCATAGAAGTAGGTTATTTCCCTATGAGAGAAACCCTAGAACAACCAGAAGAAACCTCTACTGCTGAAACTGCTTCCTATGATTCTGAGAAGTTGAGAGAAGAGGTGATTGCTTTGAGAAAGAAAGAGCGTGAACAACTTGCTGAGATTGCTAATAGGGTGAAAGTGAGGGAACATCAAATCTATGAATTGCTCATGGAAAGGCAGGAACTTCTCAAGAGAACCAAGAGAAATGAAACCCAGGTTAGTGATCTAGACCAAGATGTTCAAGGTTTAGATAAGGACTTTTTTGGTGATATGGAAGATTTGAGAAAGTAGGCTTAGGATACTAAACCTAAACAAGGTGAATTTGATGAAACAGGCCATGTTCTAAGGCAATTGAATCCCTCTAAAATCTAGAGAAGTAAGGAGATTAAAATTGCTCCCAAAGAAGTCCCTGATAAGGGAAAACAAAAGGTGGTGAGTGTAAATATTAATGAGCCGAAGAAAATTGTGGCTACTCCTAATGTACCTTCTCAAACAAATATAGACTTGGAAAAGGTTAGAAAGCAAAAGAGGATTTGGCTATTCAATTGGAGAAACTCAAGTTGGAGGCTGCTACAGATGAAATGAAGAGGAAGATTGCCTTCCTACATGCTAACATGAACACATCCACTAGTATTTTTGTCCCTATTACCATAGGAACAATTCCACCTAGTCAGCCCAATACTTCACTTCCAAATTCTCAACCCCTTCACCCTAGACAAATTCTACTTGGCCAAGTTCCTAATCAAGCTCCCCTTATAGCTAGTGGTATAGTGGGAACTATACCCTATCAAAATTTTTTAGCTACCCCTCTAAATCAACCAAATATCCAAAGAAGACTAGTTCATTTGGATAGATATAGGCCTCTATTCTTTGATGGTATTCCTAGTCAGCCTAATGCTGTCCCCAATGAAATCAGAAAGAAAATCCCCTTATTTACTAGGAATAATGTAATTACCTGTGAAGAGCATTTGAAATTTTTCACAGATAAGGTAAATGATTATGAGATTGAACATGAAGATGTCATAATGATGCTTTTTTGTTAAGTCATTGATTGAAGATGCTAGGGATTGGTACAGGGGTCTGCTTGAGAATAGTATTGCATCTTGGGATGAATTTGTCAGGTGTTTTAAAGAGAAATATCCAGAACATGTGAACTCTAGCTACATGTCAATGAGTTCAATAATATCAAGAAGCACTATAATGAGAGCATGTCAGAGTTCAATAGCCAATTCCAAAAGGCTATGTATAAACTATTCCAAGTATTGAGGTGAGATGATGCAGTCTGTATGACAACTTATTTCAACTCTATGGATAGTAAGATGTCTTACCTTTTGAGAGATAAGAATCCCCATACTCTTAGGGATGCATTTAAGTTGGCCATAAATATTGAGAGTAATCAAAAGGCATTTGGCCAAATGTACAAGAGGGATGAGGGTAGACTATGGAAAGAGACCAGGCCACAACCTACAAGGCCATCCAAAGAAGAGGATAGAATGGACAAAGGACCTAGTACTAACAAAGATTTCCCAGCAAGGTTTTGATAAAGGTGGAAGAAATTTTCAAGATACAAGGCCACCTTATCAAAGGCAGGACAAAGCCCCTAATTTAAGGGACATGCCTTACAAGACAAACTGGAAAGATGGGAGGCCTGTTCCTGATAATAATGAACCCCAAAAGGGAAGAGATACACCAGATCCTTTGAAGAAAAATATAGCACATAATGTGGAAAGTACCCCATGGTGTGTGGCTTGTAATATGCCCCACTCACCATTCTAATTTTTTATTGCTCAGACCTTCAGAGAAGAGGCCAATGATTCATATGCAGGAGATTATGAAGGATCTAAAAAGCCTGCTATTAATATGTTCACTACTGAACTAATGGGGGATCTAGTGTCCTTAGATGATGAATTTATGTGTCCTGATGTTGATCATAAGAGGAAGATCTTCTCTGATTATGAACAACAAATATTTACTCAATCTGATTAGGAAGAGTTTGATAATGATGATTGTAAGACTCATGGTAGAATCTGAATCAGATGAAAAACAATGGAGAAAGCCCAGTGAAGAAGAGATTAGAAGTCTAACTGTGGCTGCTATTACTCAAGCAAAATCCTCATACAATTTGAGGAACATGTTGGCAATTTGGCTGAGGTATGTACATGAATTTTGTCATTATGGCAACATATGTTTTCTATGAAGAGTGCATAAGCTGGAAAGTAAGTATGGAAGATCGCAGACTAAAATTGTCTAAGTATGAAACAGTGTTTTTCACAGAGCACCCGATATAGTTTGTTTTGGTGACATTCACTGGAGCATGATCAGAGTTTGTGCAGTTGAACTTAGACTATATGGTGTCTAAGGATACCCCATCTCAGTGTGCAAAAGAGTATGGATAGTACAGACAAAGTTATGACTATTTTACTGATGACAGAGTACAGCTGATAGTGTAGTTTTGAAGATAGAACTAGTAAATAAATTAAGGGATTATTTTGCTTATCAAAATAATGACTTAATATTATAAAGAGACAAAATCCTAGATGTTTACTCTTGGATAAAGATATGCGAGCCAACAAGAGGAAGATATTATGTTTGTATCTTGTATAAATGAAGATGTACTAAACATACTTGAAATGTAACATGTAATATATGTAACTTGTTATAGCAGCGAAAGTTGTTGATGCGAAGTTGTAAGCAGTACCATATTGTAAGCAGTAAACATTTGTATTACTTTTTTGGGCAATGAACTCATTTGGTAATTAGGTTTTGTATCTACAACTCCTAATAGGGTTGAGGCTTCTAACAAGGCCTATGGTCCCTTAACCAGGACTATACACTATATGATTATAACAAGCTCCTAACAAGGTCAACATCCTTAATCATATATCTTTTGATTAGTGGATCTTTGTGGGTACCATCCCCACCGGGGTTTTCCCTTGGCCAAGGTTTCCTCGAGAACATATCATGTATTATGAGTTCTTTACATTTACTATTATGTATGCTATTTAGTTTCTTATGCTTTGTATGCACTAAAGTAATCTGTTATATCCATAAGTGTGCTAAAGTAATAATTTGTGAAATACTGATTCACCCACCCCTCTCAGTATTTCCTATTTCTAACAATTGGTATCAAAGCATAGTTACTCAAAGAAGAAACATTCAAGAAAAGCCTAGCAACTTGAGTAAGATCTCTATGGATATGGATCAATTGCAGAAGAATCTTGTAGAACCTCTTGAGCAAATTGATATGCTTACTGATGAAAGAAACACCTTGAAAAGGAAGTATGATGATGCAAAGAATCTTATTGACAAATTGAAAGGTAAGATAGAAGATCTGAAATCTGAGAAGGAATCTAAAATTCTTGTTGAAGATTGTGAAGATTTAGAAAAATAAAATGTGATCCTTAAACATGAATTGAAGATAGCAAATCTAAAGCTTAGCTTGAAAGATGGAAATGACAATTTGAGATCTAAGAATGAAAACTGGAAAAATGAGAATGAAGATCTAAAATCTAAACTTGGCAAGGTAACATCCAAATTTGATAAAGTCAAACTGCAGTATGATGAGCTTGAGAAATACAACAAAATTGTGAAAGGTGAATTGACTCAATCTAAACAACAACTTGAAAGGCTATATTCAAATAGTGAAAATATTGATAAGCAAGTATCTTATGGAAAACCATTCTATGACAAAACTGGTCTTCCATTTAACATATTGAAGATAGTTAGTGAAAGAAAGAAACCAGATCTGAATGAATGTGAAAGCAGTGAAGAAAAGAAGTTAGATGAGAACAAATTTGAAGATGCACCAAAGCAAGAAGAATCATCGAAGAAAGAAGAATCACCAAAGCAAGAAGATGCACCAAAGAAAGAAGAACCACCAAAGCAAGAAGAATCATCCAAAGGTATGCAAAGAAAATTCAAAGGTAGATGTTTTGTTTGTAATACTATTGGTCATATGAAGAGAGATTGTACAGGTAAACAATTCAAACCTCTTAATGGTTATTGCTATAATTGTCATGGTTTTGGACATAGAGCTATGGAATGTAGAAGAGCTAAAGTTATTGAGAATAATTACAATAGAATAATACATAGAAATACTAACAATACAGATTAGAGATCAACTGAAGACATGAAAAGAGGAAATGGGATAGTATGTTTCAGATGTAACAAAATTGGACATATTGCTAGAAATTGCAGGACACAAATCAATCAACAAACACCTAGATATGGAACCAAAGGAATCACTTGTCAGATATGTAACAAGATTGGACACACAACAAGATTTTTTAGAATGAACAATGGAGGTTATCATCATAACCCTAACCCTAGAAACTATGCAAGAAGGAATGAAAATGCAGGAAACAAAGAGAAAGGTTGCTGTAGCAATGAAGATGAAGTAAAATTTGTTAAAGGCACTGATCAAGGAGGTATAATCAGCATTGAAGGTAATCAGGAAGGTAATGTATCTGATGCTAAGAATGATTCTTTAACTAACCCTTCTTTAAGCACTTAAATTATGTAAATTTCTGTAGTTTAGGAACTTAGAATTATTATAGAGTTAGATTTTGAATGAGTTAAGTTATTCATAGTTAGATGAAGGTTTTTTATGTTATAATAATGCTATGGTTAAGTGCACAAAAATAAATATTGTGTTTTGTGAGGTCGCAAAAAGATTTATGGTTGTAGCTTTACAGAATCAGCTTTTTGGCATTTTGGCGGAAAAATTATTGAATGCGATGTCAGATTGAGTAAATGCTAAGTGTTAAAAGATTGAAATTGAATTTATTATGACTATAAAGTGATTAGAAGTGATTTGGAAGTTGAGAAAGAAGTTTGGAAGTGATTTGCAGAAGTTTGAAGTGTCGATCTAGCGAAAGCCCTAATTTTGTGAATTTAAGGTATTTATCCGACCACGATCTTGAATTAGCTTAAGTAATTAGATATAATCATGGATGTGTCATTGATTCACAACATTAAGGATAAGAACAAACCTATAAATAAGAAAGATCTAGTTGAACCCTCAGAAAGAGATGCTAGTTTAGCCTTATCATCTGTACCAGACAGAGTTCTTCATTTAGAGAATGTTAAAGGTTATCTTGGATGCAAGTATGAAACCCTAAGGGAGTATGATTTTAATGGTGAATATAAGAAATTGTACAACTTAGATATGTCAGTGAAACAAGGTTATGAACATCTAGAAAACAATGAAATCATTTAGTACTCTATGAAATATGAATTTGATGATGAGGAGTGTACTAAGATCATTTTGAGTAGGATTCATAATGGAAAATTTTGGTTAGAAGATAGAGTTATAGACATAACTGCAGACCTAATTCATGATGTGATTGGATTATCAAAAGTTGGTGCGATTCCACTGAATGAGAAAAAAATGAGAAAGATTGTGATTGAAAACACCGGTTCAATATACAATGGCAGAGGTATAGTCATTAGTAAGATTAAGCAAGATGATGTAAAATACTTGTGTAAGATTTTGACAACAAAGTTCTATGGAAGCTCTAGAGAAGATGATATGCCAGCAGGTATGGTACACATTGCTTATTTGATGTGTGTGGAGAAGAAGCTTGTGGATTTGTGTGAAATTCTAAGAATACAGTTATTTGAGAACTTGGAAAAGATAAAGAAAGCTAAATACACTCACTTTAGATTTTCCTCATTGATTAATTACATGTTCTTCCACTTGCTAAGAAGATTTCCTTACACTATTGAATAGAATGGTGGTGAGAATACTATGGCAAGAATCAATAAGGTTTACATGAAACATCTTATTGAGAAGGTTAATGACAGTGTAAAGTTAGTGTTGAAAACTTTTCAGAACATTATGGTAAATAGATCAAGAATTCCTCCATCCCTAGTTGAGAAATACAAAGATAATATATGTTTTATGGTTGATACTGATTTCACTCACATTGAGGCAGTAGAACCTAGACATGAATTCATAGACCCTCTTGGCTATGAAATCTCTAAAGTTGAAACAGAAGGTTATGTTAGTAGATTGTTGAAAAGTAAAATTGATGCTCATGGAAATAGATTTGGAACATATGAAGAAAACTTTGGTTTAGCAAAGACACTTAAGGAAGAGAAACTATCAAAGAAAAGAGTGGAGTCTACAATAAAGAAAATTCTAAAAGAATCAGGTATGAGTAAGCAGGAATTTGATATTGCAAAGAAGACTATAGAAACAATAAGGCAAAGTGAGATACTATCAGTCCCACCTTTGGCATCTAGTGCAAAATCTATTCAAGTAAAACTAAAGGTTGAAGAACCTGAGAAGGAGCAAGAAATCAGTCAGACAGAGAAACCCTTTTCTTTAGTACCAAGCAAAAGAATGAAGGCAAGTGCTTCAAGACTAGGTAAAAGATAGAAAACTATTGTTCCACCAGTACCTAGAAGAGTTGTAGAGATTAAAGATGATGAAGTTACAACAAAGAAGAAATCATGGAAACCAAGGATAGAAAGAGTTAATGAAGTTATCATGCAGCATGGAGACTTTACCAAAATGAATAAATACTATGATTTATATGGATCCTCTAACAAATTGAATCTTGAGAATGCAATGGTTACACATATGATTTTGACAAACAAGAAATTTGATACTATTCATGGAAAGATACCAGAATATTTATACAATAGACTTGTGAGAAGAAAGATAAGAGCACAAGAAGAAGATACCAAAATGAGAGAGAATGTGGTTAGACAGTTCTATGAGATAAGAGATGATGACAACCTTAAATAGATCCTCAAGCCACTTGAGACCCTACTAAGAACCAAAAGAAGAATTATACAAATAATGGGAGGTCAGTATGAGAAAGTAAAGACTGAAACTGAATAGGCAGTTGTGCAAGTACTAGCTAACTTGGTTACAGGAAAAGATAGTAAAGATCAATCAGTTGCAGAACCAATAGAGAAATAGAGTTTAGAACAAGAAGAGGTAGTAGTAGAGGTAGTTGAAGTTGAAGATATTCCCTCTTCTTCCATAAACATTGGCACATAATCTATGGACATTGAAGGAACTAGAGTTACTTTAGATTTAGTTGATGTGGTACTCAACAACATGGATAACATTGTTGACAATTTGGATTTGGGAGAGTAAGAAAAGAATATTGAAGCAGAGTCCACCCAAACTAATCTGAAAATGGAAATAGAGGCCCATACACCTATTGAACCTCAAGAAGACATGAGTCTTACTCCTAAGACTAGAAAGGAGAAAGGAATAGAAACATTAATTGAAGATTTGAGAAAGGAAGTTGATGATGATGATCAATTAGAGTTGATCACCTCTTTAAACAAAATTATTGGAAAGAATAAGAAAGTTAAGAATTTGGAAGGTAGTCTGAAAGACTTGATTGAGAAGTTACAAAGTGTCATATCTACAAAAGTCTTTGATTCAGATCCACGTGAAAGAGAAAAGATGGTAATTAAATCTTTTGATGTTGAGCTCACTAATTTGATAGATATTGCTAAGGTTAAGGCTCAGGCAGCTTATGAAGCTAAGATGTTGTAGAATATAAGTCTGAATATCAAAAATGACATTGACAGCCTTGATAGACACATTAAGGACTCAAGGAAACATCTTGAGACTAGAAAGTGTTTGTACATTCAGTGTACAAAGTCTGAAAATATTTCACTAATACATTTGGGGTGAAATTGCGATGGCAATTTGTGATAGCAGGCAAATGTTATGTGTTTTTGGCTTTTTTTTTTCAATTATAACCCGACAACATCACAATTGCGACATTAACAGGATATAAGAAAAAAAAAAGAAAGAAAACATTGGTCATTTCTATGTTCAATAGCATCGAGAGGGATTTTTGCAGCCGTTGGGTAATTTGTATGTTGGACAAGGAGAAGTGAAGTGTCATTTGGGTCTCATTTTCACAACTATCGTCGAGATCTTGATGCTTTGTGTGGATACCAAATAACTTGAGACTCGGCATGGACAACATATTTTCAGCTTGACTATCGGTTACCTCCGAGTTGTGATTTATCAAAGGTATGTTCCTCAAATACCCTTTAAATTTTTAACGCCCGTTTATTGACAAGCAGAAGTCACGGTTTCAATACTAGTTTGAGGTGACCATGCACATTATAGATGCCTTGTCACCTTTATTCAATCCATCTTATCCGCATTAACATCTTTCAAAACAAAAGAAACAAAAGAAACAAAGCAAAATGTTACATTTCCCTCACCGAGATGTGGAACCATCTATCGGTTCATAGGGAATACAAATTTTTGAGTGCCGATAGTCAGCTAGGGCACACCACAAGACCTCTGTTCCCTTATTCTTGTACTTCTTCAATGCTTAATCAAATTGACCCAAACTAGATGCAAATGAAATATGTTAAGTTATAACACATTTTCATCCATTTAAAACTTTAACTTTGACTCTTTTGAGTCTACACATCTAATATACAGAGATAAGATTAAAAAAAAACCCTTTACACCATTCACAGTCCTGATTTTAAATCAACACAAGTGGCCACCTCCACAAATTTGTCCTCTCCTTGTGGTCATTAGGAGAATAGATGTTACAAATACCATATTCAAGTCCATTGTTCTTAATTGTTATCCAAATTGCCCCGTTGCACAGAGAACACCCCCAGTCAAAAATGTATTTTTTCCATTTGGGCCCAGCCAAGATAGAAGCACCACCCTTGATCTTAACATGCTTTGTGAAAAATCACTTTGCATCTTGCTAGATGCATCTTAAATTAATGTCAAGAGTGAATCCAACTACCTATAATTCTTGAAGCAAAAGAATATCAATTCATTTTTACATCATCAGAAATCTCTTAATGACATGTTTTCTATTTGGGGATTCCAAACCCCTGACATTCCAAGATGAAATTGCAAACTCCATGTAAAACATTATAACTCTGTATCCATGGGAGCTATAAATCTCTTATAGCAACTTGGAAGTTGTTGTCTAGGGTGCTTAGATGGAAATTTTCCTATGGTTAGGCCAAGAGGCCTACCTCTCTTCTTAGTAGAGGGCTCCCTATTCTCAATAAACTATGGTTCACAGTTTACTTCTTGCTCAATTTTCTTAGTTTTCACTCTTCTTTTCTTCTTTTGTGCATTAAACACAAACAACTTAGGATCCTTGAGGGCCTCATTGATATTTGTGTCAGCCCCTTCCTCAATCTCTCCCTCTTCCAATTTCTCATCCTTGTCCTTCATAACAGATTCATCCCTTGGTCCACTCATCTAGGAGAGGCCAAAACTATGGGGAACAATGGCTAGATTATTGGGAAGATGGTGATGAATCTTAGGGGGGGAGGCCAAGTAAGGGGGCAGGAATGACCACAAGAGAGAAATTACTAAGTTTCTCTTCATCTCCATAGGCTTTCTTAAGAGCACCAAGCCCATCTAGGGATGTAGTTGCATCAACCTTATTAGAACACTTCTCAACCTAACTCCCTAGATTCTCCACCATCTTCACAACAGGATGGTCATTGGTTCCAATAGTCTCACCCTCCCCCAAGGGAGTGGATGAAGTGATGGATCCCTTATGAGGTCCCTATGAAATGGAAACAGGGTCACGGTTCTTGTTCAAGCACATCCTGGGTGCAGAAACATTATTAAATTTGGGGTTAAATAGCCTTCTAATCTGCTCAAGAGTAATTTGTTAAGCATTTTGAGTTCTTTGTTTGGGTCTAGGAGATTTAGGGTCTAGTCCAAAGTTAAGGGAATTTGCATTGGAAGGTCTTGTAATGCAGAGCTCACTTCAATAGCATAAGAGGCTATGGGGTCACCAGTGTTATTAAAGGCTTGTTTTAAGGCATCAAGTGTAGCTTCCAACTCCTCAGAGGTCGAGGGGGGTTGAATCAACTAAGAAAGTCAAGAAGAGTCATTCTCAGGTTAAGATGAGGGTAAAGGCTAAGAGGTATTAGGGATTGCAGCATTAGTGCCTTCAGAGAGAGGAGGAGACTTCTTTTTAAGGAGAGGGTAGGAGAATCTCATGTGGCCTTCCCTTCGACAAAGGAAGCAGGCGTTAATACCGCCAAGAATCATGATAGGGCACAATATCATCTGCCCTTCAAGGTCAAACATAATCTCTTTAGGAAGATCAAGACCTAGGTTAATTGAAACCAGAACCCTAGCATCATTGTGGGGAAGCAGAGTGTTCATTTTATCCACTCTAATAACACTTCCAATCGGTTCAAATTCTTGGGGAATCAAATTCCAAAGAAACGGTGGAAGATGGCCAACAGTGAGCCATCGAGGGCAAGAGAGGGCTATAATCTCCTCTTGAATAGAATTTGGGGACCAAGAAAATGCCCTAAAATTGCAAGAACTGACTTTCTAGAATTGCCTTCTAACCTATTTTTGACTTGTAGGGTTAGCCATAAAAAATTTTAAAATCCCTTTTTGAATCATTTGAAAATATGGAAAATGGAAACCTAGCTTTTTAGACCACACATTATGAAGCCATTCATTCAAGAAGGAATGTGATGGAAGTTTAGACACCTCTTGAGTAGCAAGAAACAAATCAATATCCTTTAATGTATTTTTTTCTAATTCAATAGCAAGCACCATTTGGGAATTTGGCTTAACAATGATAGCTTCGGTAGGAATGGACTTACCTTTATCACCTCCATGCCATGTGCACGGTTCTCCACTGGGTTTGTACTGGATGAAGTGCGTGCCATTTAGAACCTTAACCTCATTCTCCACCACTTGCTTAAATAATTGAGCCTTGGTAGAGGAAGACAGAGGTAAGTTTTCTTGGATGGAAGGCATCGAATGCCCACTGCAGGGCATATTAGGGCCCATAAAAGGCAAAAAAACCAAGGACCCTGTCATAGTAAATGTGAATTAATTGCACCAGTACGTGGGAGAGGAAGGCCTCCCACTTGGAAGGCCTCTTCAAAGAGCATCTTGGGTTCCAGTTGTAGAGCCCAAGCCGCTAGCCTTTGTTTATCAAAATTCCATACATATCTGATTCATTTATTTCGTATCAACAACACTTTTGGAATTATATGTTCTCTGCATACTTTTGGTCCTTACATCTTCAGGAACTTCATTGCATAGGCCCTTAAATGCCTCTTTCTTGCCATCTATCTTGAATTTGAATTCCATTGTTTAGAGATTAAGGGAGTACTTACCAATGGACATTGTCCATTGAATGCCAAGTGTAGCATCGGTACCACCTAACTCCACAACATAGAAATCATCATTGACTGTAGTCTCCAATGGTCTATTTAATTTGTGTACTTTTTTGAACAAGATGTTTGGGATCCATCCACCATCTTCACACAAAAAATTTCTAGTTCTACTGCTTGGAGCTCCATTGTGATGACTAAGGCTGAATTACTAAAGTTATGAGTAGCCCCACTATCAATTAGCACTATTATTTTGTGTCCTTGCAACATACCTTGAACCTTAAAAGGTTCATACTCGAGAGTTCCAGTCATTGTGGCAATTGTACCACTTTTCCTTTCTTGAGGTGAAAGCTCTTTTGTTTTGAAGGTTTCTTCATCTAACTCATCTTGTTCGTATAGAAATATTAAGTTTGAATGTTAAGAGTGACATTCTTTTAAGAGAGTTTTGAAAAGAAAGATCATTGTGAATTCACCATCATAATAGGATTTACGAGGAATCCTCAATGATAGTGATATCCTTAGAGAACTATACATTACATCCTTTCATTTATATCCATAGGAATTAGAACATTGACTAGCTGAGGTGGAGCTTGTGATCTCATATATATTACCTTCCATGTCAACAATAGGAATAGTGCTATCAAGTATCAAGACCAAAATAGGATACAAATTGTAATCCATACTTCTTGATTTTCACTTTTGGTTGGCTATCAACCATTTCAGTCAATATACTCTTAGCAATCTTTAGGGTCACAGTAGCCTGTAATACAATGAAGAGAAAATGAATTCCCAACAAGGGTTACTAAGTATTCTTCTTTTGTCCTTGAACACCTCACCATTCCTAGTCTTCTACAAAAACCAGTTAAGATTTTTATCAAAAGACTTTATAAAACCTAAAAGAACCTCACAACAAGAAATATTACTCCTAATATCCCAACCCAACTTATTCCCCACAAAAATATACTAACATATCCTAGCAAAATTGCAATGAAAAAACAAATGTTCAATAGTTTCAAGTTTCAACATTGTGGGACAAACATGAAGGCTGTACTAGTATCATTAAGGAAAATAGCATCAACAATATTTATTAAAGTCAACAAACACCTAAAAAATGATTTCTATAATTCAGGCAACTTGGACCATTAAGTGACCAAGAATGGATTGTGAATCCTTGACAGAGAGTGAAAGTTTCCACAAGTGGTAAAGCATATCAAAAATCTTATTGGTATTGACTAGCATGTTGTAAATGCTTCTATTTTTAGCCAGCATTGATGTCATTCATCCATTTGATGTTGCTTGAAAATTAAAACCTGTATTAAAATTCAATTGAAAAAGAAAGTTCCAACTGTATGGGGACTTTTTAAGAAAGGAGGTGGTTTTTTTTCTAAGTAGTGGGAATCTACAATTTAACCTGAAAATCATTCCATGTAATCAAATAGCCATTTCTAAAAAGACTACTAAGACTTCACAACCTTTAATAGATCAACTATTAGTAAGAGTAACCCCATGTCTCCATGCGGCTGCTTATGCACAATTTCTGCTTAAAGTTAAACAGTCGTGTTCCCATGTAAAATTTTTATTAGAGAGAAAGGATAAATTGGAATCTTTCCCTATTTTAGTGGAGCAACAGCTTCTTAAAAATTGAAAATAGGCTTTGAAAAAAAGGGGTGCTGCAACTTATTAAGAAAAATGACCTGTCTTCACCAATTTTATTCCTCTCCTTTTTATTTGCCTAAAAAAATTTTTCCAACTTTTATTTGTAAGAAATATTATTATAACTTTTTGTTTATATTATTATTTAAGAGGAATGCTTAAAAATGAGTATTAGATTTTCCTATCCATGGGGCCACCAGCTCTCTAAATTGCTGCTTAAAAATGTTAAACAATAGTTGCTTGCCAAAATAAGCCAAACAACTGCATAGGGACCTACAAGACTTATTGTTAAAATTGAGTATTCACTAAATAGCTAACAAAAGTTCCATTAGTCCTAGAAGAAAAAGCTTTACCCTTCCTTGTAGATTATGTTGCCCAAGATGTATATTATTCTTCATGGAGCGATTCCTTTTGCTGGCTGACCTTTTCAAGTACTGGCAACAAACCTTTATTTTCTCTCGTTTTAAAATATAAAAAGTTGTCTCTTTTCTTTTGGATGACTTCCTAGGGTAAAGTGCCAGTTTTCAAATGTTGCTTGGGTTATTTATTTTGGATCCAACTTTCATAACCGTTCTCTTTTTTATATGTCGATGTCAACCTTTAAGTTGGTCATGAATCTGGAAAGAGGATACAGCTAGCTTTTTCAAAAGTGAATGATTTTTTTCCTTTTTCCTATTTCATTCATAACATACACGTCCCACATCCTAATCACCATTTATCACCATTTATCAAGAGTTTACCACCTCAGACTATCTATGAGCATTTCTTAATTCGAAACATAGGACTTTGATATGCAATATGATCCAACTAAAAAGGATTATTTTTAACTTTACTAATGGTTTTTGATAATGAACAAGCCTTATGTAACAAAAATCATCAAATTTTGGATAGCACTGAATGACAAAAATATTTGCTATGATAAATTTCATATGTATATAAATTTTAGCATTTTAAGATTTTGATCAATACTGACAATGCTTTCGAAAAAATGAAATAAGTGGTCGAAAAACACTATTTATTCAAGAATGAAGTTTAAAGAAAAATAGGTTTAGAGAAAGTGCACGGGTAATAGGTATACCCATTGAATTTATGCAATACAAGCCAACATAAAAATATGTTATTATGCCAATAGAATACTTTTGTTATGGTTCCATGTTTTAGGGAACAATACTTATCACTCTCAAAAATTTTGAAATACATGTGGGTGTTTTACATTATTCCAACCACCTAACAAGCATATATAATAGGTAATAAATTGTTTTTTCAACTTAACAAATATTTTCTTTTTAATTACATGAATTTAATTGTTAATTATAGGATTAAATATTGAAACCTATTTACTAATATATGGTTCTATAATTTTTATTATTTTCTTCTTGGGATTTGGCAAGGCTATATATTTCTATGTGAGTTGGAACATAGCTCAATATATTTACAATTAGTTGTGGGTATGGCCACACTGGACCTCCTGGGCAGGATATAGGATCATTGAATTCTCAACCAAGGATAGGGACACACTCAACTATCATCCTTAAAAGGAAAATGGATATGCAACTCGCCACAGCAAGCAATTGTCAAAATAGCCTCGCCATGCTTCTGCACATTAACAAGGACATAGTTGTTCATCTTTCAAAGATATAAATAAGACACACAATGATCTGCAATGCTTTGTGTCTAGGGTTATAGATAACTAGCCATAGCTAATTAGTAGGAACAGGTCTTAGAAATCTTCATTATGATCTTGGCAAGTAACAAACTCAACTATCAAAAATTTTGGCATGGGCCACTACTTGATAGAAATCTTGGTTTTCAATTAATTTGGACCTTACCAAATACCCTCTTCTTTCTTCTATAGTAAGCATAGTTTTTCATCATTACCATCTTCATCTTTTGTAATCTTTTTTACTGTAGGTTCCCACTAATTAATACACCGGTCTCTAAGCTAGTACAAAATCGAGTGAAAAAGAACCTTCAATGCTCTACAAAATTGACTCACATAGCCACATCAATGCATGAGGTCATACCACAGAAAAAAAACAATAGTCGCTTATTGATCTAATGCAGTTTCAATTTATTGTCTTTTGAATAATTGCTGTTACAAAGAATTCCTCCCTTCCTCTTTTTTTTTGAATGGATCAACTGATCCCCTTTTTAATAGTTTTATCAAATAGTTTTGAACCAAACTTGAAAAATTCCATAACCTTTGCCAACATACTCCTTGTCTGTGCCAAAATAGGATCTTTGGAACAGGGTATGGATATCCATCAAAGCATAATGAAAGGGGGGTTTTCATGAGATATTATAGTTGGAAATTATGTTATAGACATATATGCAAAATGTAAAAGCATAGACAAGGCACATAAATTGTTTGAGAGAATGCCTTAGAGAAACGTGGTCTCGTGGACTGCAACAATTGCAAGATATGCACAAGATGGATTTGTTAAAAAGGTTGTAGAAACTTTCAATCAAATACACTTGGTAGGTGTAAATCCTAATTTCGCAACCTTTGTCAACATTCTCTCTGCCTGTGCTAAAATGGGAGCTTTGGAATAGGGTATGGACATCCATCAGAGCATAATGGAAGGGGCTTTTCAATTAGACATTATGGTTGGAAATGCACTGGTAGATTTACGCAAAATCTGGAAGGATAGATAAGGCACATGAATGGTTTAATAGATTGCCTCAAAAAGGTCTCATGGATTACAATGTTTGTAGGATATGCACAAAATGGATTTGTTGAAAAGTCTTTATAAAATTTCAAACAAATGCAACTAGGAAATGTAAATCTGAATGCAACTTTATAAAGGATTAAGAAATTTTGTCAAATGTTGTAGTTGCAACTACCCTATTAGACATGTATGCAAAATGTGGAAATATAGACGAGGCACATGAACTCTTTGAACAAATTCATCTAAGAAATGCGGTATCATGGAATGCCATGATTGCATGATATGTACAAAATGGATTTTTTGAAAAGGCTTTAGAAACTTTCAAGCAAATACTATTGCTACTGATTTATTGCTGCTCTATTTTGGTATTTGATGATTTTCCATGCTTAAACATTTAATGTCATTATGGTTATATGAATGGATTCTTTGTCTTAGAACACTGTCATCTTCAAAATCCTATATGAAATCTATATGACCATTTCATTTCTTCAATATGCCCTATGGATGTCCCTATCTAACTATATATCTTTTAATTGCATATAATAACTAATTTATGTGCTTTTTCATGACTATGTTTGACTCATATAATTGTGATCTCTCTAGCACTATGATGTCATTTAATATGTCTTGCTAAAGCTTGTAAATTTTGTTCCTTTTGCCATGTCATGTAATATGTCTTGCCTTGTAGCTTATATGTTTTGATTGCTGGAGAGCTTCTAGAGCTAAGCAAGAAGACCATTGCATGAGTTATAGCCACACGCTCAGGTATGAAAATTGTATATTTTTTAATCTAATGTATATTTTAACTAGACTTTTAGCTTATATGTTTTGAAATTGCTTTTAGTGGCTTAATGTTGTAAGGTCTCTTGAAATAAGATCTTTAGGCAGTTGGTCAAAGTTTTACAAATAATCTTATCCACAAATTTGCCTAGAGCAATTGACTGAATGTTATAAAAGGTGATTGGGTTAAATGTCTTAGGAATAAAGTCAAAGAAAGTATTTTTAAAATATTAAAGTATTTAACTAGGTCTAAGAAGATTTGTGTACTTTTGACAGTTTTGCTTAGTTTGTGAAAGTTGTAGACCAAAGTTTTCATAGCCTGATTTTTGCTTCCTGCAAAGAACGATCATGTCAGATAATATAAGTGAAGAAAAAAATAGGGAGACAATCACTAGATTGTGGTCTAACTTGAAAAGAAAAGGTGATGGAAAATGTTATTGTCCCTGCAAAATTTGTAAGGGCTTAAATCGTAGAAGACTGCTAATCAAAATAGTTAAGAGACATTGTAGGGAGAATGGTCACATTGAAGGGGGGCATGACTATCATCCACTGGTAAGTTGTTCATTATATCATTTTAACAATTTATATACATATGAAATCACTTGATGATGAGTTGATGATCATGGTTTATTTATGTTAATCAATTTTATATATGTTGATCTCCCTAGGGAAGTACATGATATGAACCACAACAATCTGAAGAATATGGTTTTTGAAGTGGAGGAACATGGAGGTATGAATATCCAAGGTGAAGATAATGATCCCATGGAAGATGATGATCATGTGCAAGAAAACACAATTGAAGATGATGGTATAAATACATTGATCCATGACACATTTAGTCCAAGCATATCTGATCATGATGATGATGATAGCCTCAATGTACCTCTACTTGAGAAGGCATACGAGCCCCTATACAAAGACTCCCAAACAACTCTTCTCTCTGTTGTATTGTTGTTGTTGAACTTGAAGGTTATGAATGGTTTATGCAACATAACAATGTCACGTATGTTAAGGTATGTCATTTATGTCTTTATAGTTAACAAATGGTGAATAATGTACCACTAATATTGTTTATATTAACAATTTATATTTTTTTTCTATAGATTAATAGGCAAGTTTTTGTTACCACCATCAAATATTCTACCTCACTCATATTGAGAATTATCTACTGTTATAAAAGATATTGGAATGGAGTATCAAGCAATACATGCTTGTCCCAATGATCATATTATATATTATAAAGAACATGAATTTGCAACACAATGACCTATATGTCATATGAGTAGATATCGAATAGATCAAATAACAAAAAAGGTACCTCACAAGGTTCTTCGTTACATCCCCATTATTCCACGGATGCGACAATTATTCAGGTGTAGTAGCTTGGCACAATTTATGGATTACCATGCATGCAATAGAAGTCAAGATGACATTATTCAAATCCCTGTGGATGGTTTGGCATTTATGCACATAGAGGAAAAGTGGCAACACTTCAAAGAAGAACCTCATAATCTCAGGCTTTCATTGGCAGCGGATGGTGTCAATCCATTTGGAGAGATGAGATCTATTTATTCGGTGTGGCCTATTTTTGTTATCAACAATAACATTCCTCCATGGATGTCAATAAAGAGGGAGCACATTATGTTGGCAATGATTGTTCCAAGTATTTTATCATTTGATAGTTATTAATTTACATGTACTTACAAATCTTGGAGTAAAATGGTCACAATAATTATGTAATGTTACTTTTCATTCAAGTAGGTAAATATCAAGTTAAAGATATGAATGTATATATTGAGCCTCTTATCGACGAGTTGGTGGAGTTATGGAATGGTGTCACTATGTATGATGTGTCTAGACCAATAGGACAAAGACAATTTCAATTCCATGCAATACTTGCATGGACAATACATGATGCCCCAGGGCTAACACATTTTTGTGGTATGTTATAGTGAATTCAAGTTGCGCATGATAATTCTAATTATAAAAATCAACATATTTAATAATCCAATTATATCATTATCTTGTAGGTCTTCAAACAAAGGTAAAATTTTCATGTCCAGTTTGTGGTCCAAAGATGAAATCTTGTCATTCAAAAAGTTTAGGAAAGTAGGTGTTTGATGAGTGTAGACACTTCCTCCACAGGAATCATAAGTAGCAAAGTATGAAAAAACATCTTTTCAATGGGAAAGAAGAGACTACATCAAAGCCATGAAGAATGACACCTCACCTATGGAAGTTGGAATATAATAGAATTAATCATCAAGGTAATGTCATTCCACCTAATGGTTTATGTTTGTAATTTATATATTTCTATTGTGATTTTTATTTACTAATTATGTAATTGATGATCATGAAGGTCGTCAAGGCACTACTGACAACCTTCCAAAGGGACTAAAAAGCTATCCCAGACAATTTATTAGGTTGCCCTACTATGAGCACCTACAAATTGTGCATTTGTTTGATACTATGCATATTGGAAAGAATATAATAGAGACATTGTGGAAAATATTGGATGGAAGGCGTGACAAAGAAAAAATTGTCAAAATTTGTAATGACATTCATGAATCCAATCATGCACTGAAGAATTTCATTCACTCAAATAGCAATAGAGATCAAATTAATATAAGTGCCCTTCCTTGGTTATTAACGGAGTAGCAAAGTGATGCCATAAAAGAAGTCATACGAAAAATTTGATTTCCCATAGGATTTGCTGCAAACATAAGAAATCTCATATCAAAGAAAAGTGAATTTGGGCTAGGGCTCAAAATGCATGATTGGCATACTTTCATCAAGGTAAGTTATGTTCTTTTGTATTTACAATATATTCATAAACTACGTGTACTGTTCATTATGTTATGTTAGAAAACAATGAAATGATTGGTTTATAATTACTACAATACGTGCTACCTCTATCTCTCCTAGAGCACTTCAACAATAACATCAAACAAGTGATATATGATCTTGGAAAATACATGAGGTAAGTATTAATATCTATTCAATTTGTTGTATATATTTATTATATTCACGTGATATATGATCTTGGAAAATACAAGAGGTAAGTATTAATATCTATTCAATTTGTTGTATATATTTATTATATTCACGATTTGTTTTTCTTGCTATGTAATCTATTGTATATTATTTTGTAAAGTCTCGTATTTATATATTTTTTGTGACTTGAATCTCTTAATGTAGGTGGTTGTCATCTAAAGAAATCCATAAAGAAGATATAAACTATTGGAAGAGAAGAATTCCTCATTTACGGTGTGAAATGCAAAAGTGTCTACCTCCAACTTTTTTCAATGCACAAGAACACTACCTCATACACCAAGTTGAGGAGATTGAATTGTGTGGACCTGTACACTATAGGTCAATGTGGATGGTTGAGAGGCACTTGAAATCTTTGAAGGCTTTAGTTTGACAAAGAGCACATTCTGAGGGTTCTATGGTAGAGGGATATATGGTACACCAGACTATGGTGTACATTACTGAATATCTTCCTAAGTTTGCATCAAATATCCATGTAGATCACATTTGGGATCTCGACCCTTTTAAAAAATTTGAAGGGGAGTACTTGATGGGGAAAGGTAGATTGAGGAAAGTGAGAGGTAATAAATTATAAGATGTTATTGTAATAAATTATTTCTTAATCTTCAAAATAAATCGGTTGTAAGTCATCTATTTTTTTTTGTACAGTTGCTCGAGAGTGGGATGCACTACATTTGTATATTGCAAACAATCTTGATTGGATGATGGTATGAATTGAAAGATGTCAACATTTTGGTCGCACATTAACATGGGAAGGTGTATCTTCATTGGTTAAAGAAGCTCATCGTAATGGAGATTCCAATGTTATGCAAAGGGAAATAGATTTAGCATATGGTTTAAGAGATTTCCAGGTATGTACAAATTTATTAATCACCCGTATGTTTATCAACTCATGATATAATAATTTTGACATGTTTCACATATTATTGCAAGTTAAACACCACAAGCGTATGTTCTGTAATGGTCAGAAATTTCACGTCAAAGTGTTGGATGACACAAAGAAAACTTGTGATTCTGGAATAACTGCAGTCTTTAAAGTGACTAATATTTCATATAGAAATGACTTACATCCTCAAGAGTCTGAAAATTGATACTATGGCATTTTGGATGATATACTTGAGTGTGACTTTAGTTCCTTCAAATTAGTACTCTTCATTGTCAAATGGTACAGGCTACGACTTAATCCAAATGATCCTGATAGAACTATTATTGAACATGATAATGGATTTATAATGGTTAATATAAGGTCATTTGAGCCAGTTGGGGATGAGCCCTATGTTCTTCCAAGCCAATGTCAGTAGGTATTTTACTCAGAGGTTCCACATAAACTAGGTTGGTCATTTGTTGTTAGACATGAACCGAGAGGAAGGCTGATAAAGTATAATGTGATGGAAGAAGAAGATACCGAAGAAGTAGAAGATGATGTAGATGATGATCATGATCGACAGTTATTGGATGATGTTCCTAACACAAATTTTCATGAAGAAGAAGAAGATGATGATGACGATGATGCTACTACTGATGATTATGATGATGATGATGATGTTGATGTTGATGATGATGATGTTGATGATGACGACGATGATGACGACAATGAGGATGATGATGATGATGATGATGATGAGGATGATGATGATGAAATTTAGAGGTATGCCATCAATCCTTAATCTATTTAATATTCAAACCATCAAACCCTCCTTCCTAGGTGCATAAGCCTAGGGCTTTACCAAAATGACCACTCCAAACACTTCCAGATCGTACCAATGGGTCAAACACCATTACATGGTCCTAACATGACATTATATGCCATCAAACTCTTTATTCCTCTCATAACTGGAAGTGTGCACTTGATCTGTGTATAGGAATTCTCCTTGAGTCTCTATTGGAGATTTGATGACTATGGCAACCATTATAGGGGTGTAACAGCAAGAGAAAATCCAAAAAATATAGTAGCAATTGGACTACTCTAAGGCTTTGTTAGGTATTGACCTTAACATGTGCTCATAAGTTAGGTATTGACCTTAACATGAAAGTTTTATGGTCATATTTATAAGATAATGAGATCCCTAAAGATAATGTGTATGAATAAAAATTTAGAAACTTACTTCTACTAAAAAGTATCATTAATAAACTTTGGCTTCACCATACAATCCTTTTTCATTCAATAACATATGTCCTTTTTTTGCAGCAATGAGGATACATTATTACCTAAATTGATTGGTTTTAGAAAGCCTCTATTGGAGTGTCTTTATTTCTCATTCAACATATTGTCTCTATGTATCATGATCATCAAGAAGGCTTGTGTTTCACTATCACACATTGGTGCAGATTGGCATTTCTTGCATTCTTCCTTATGTGCTATTTCTTACTATCCTCTTGTTGCTATTATAAGAATAGCTTTTCTCTTAATTGGATAGTGAATTCCTTTGGGTTGTATGCATAGGCTTTCCATGTCACTTTACCATAGCCTCTTGATTGGTTCTTCTTCTCCTCAACATCACTATTTGCTCCTAGACACCCATTGTTATGCATTTTTCCTTCCTCCATTGTCAAGTTGTTCACACCATGTGAAGATTCCCCATTTCATTGGCACATGCTCAAGTGAATAAGCTCTATTAAGGAAGGACTCTTTCTCAATTTCAATCCTAATGGAGTGCTTCCCTGCTCATCCATTTGGTTTTTAGCATTCACTTTGTCTCCTCCATTGTTCATCTCCTACTAGGAATAGACAACCAAACTTTGTCACTCACATATCACATTATTGAAGCAAAGTTGACACTTCAGAGCATTTGGCACTCAGAATAAGAAATACCCATCAAATGTTTGTCCTAAAAACTTATGAACATATCCTATTAACTTACTTGTTGAACCAGGTTCATATACTTGATACGTTTAGAACTTGAAATCTCTTGTGAATCTACATAAGAGTTCTTCATGTGGGCTTAGATTTTCTCGTTACTGACTAGACATGAAAAGAAACTATTTGGCAATATATCTATGGTTGCCTGTGATGCAGCAGGGAATGGCAATGGACCCTCTACTGAAGGCAATGATCAAAAATCCTTTGGTCAATCTCAACACCTACCCATAGGGATAGACCTTATGCTTTGGTCTATCAACTTACTCACTTGGAAAATGAGTAAACAACAAATTATTTTAGTTCATCCACAAGACACCCTAGGCAAGATACATTCAACCTTCAATGGTTACTAACATGAGTTTGTCTCCAACTCAACACAAGCTTCACAAATCTAACAGCCTCATTAGATATGGCACCCTTGAGATGAACAAGAGATGGGTACTTAGGCTAGGAACACCTTCAAGACACCAAATACTTTGTAATTACTTGATTTCCAAACACATACTCCAAGGTGAGTTGATGGATTAACAAGAAACACAAATTTAAGTGTTATAATGTGTACCTTTTAATGTTTTTAATTTTTATGTGATGCTTATGATGGATGTGATTATGATTATGATGTGATTATGCTCACAATAATTGAATTACATTTGCAGGAAACTGAACCCCTTTCAGGAGCATCCCGCACAGTCTCATGGATCGACAGGTATAAGTTAATACACCTTATAGACAATCTATTTAATACACTTATCAAAAGTAAGATTGATGTCTTCTAAGATCTCTCCCATTTGCAGATACCATTGAATAGGTATTTGTCAGAAGTGTCTTCCTTGAGTGAGGGAAATATAGGAATAGAAGAGGAAAGTGAGACATGTAATTTATTTAGAATAGGGAGATTAACTAGAGGTCAAAGGACTAGAAGGAAATTCAATAAACACATGAAATTTTTCCTTGCTCAAGGGGGGTCATGTTCTTATGATGATGAGACAAAAGGTGACATCGAGGTGCCCTTGAGGTACAAACATCTATAGAAACATTGGGTACCCAAGGAACTTCCTCCAATAAACACTGATTTTTGTGTTAACGAGAGGATATATCACATAGCACCATCATCATTACATGGTTTGGGCCTATTTTTTATGGATGGCATAAAGGTGTCTTACAACAAAGTTTCTGAATTGATGGAGTATGTTGGACCATGTTACGATTACAAAAGTTGGATGCATATTGTTCAATATAAAAAAAGTATGCGTAGGTATGCACTCTCGGCAAATTATATACAACAACAAGACAATAATCAAAGTAAAAGTGTGGCTATATACATTGATGGAAGGCCAAAAGCAACAGGGAATATTGTGGGTTTTATAAAGAGTGCACGACCTGGGTCAACTATAAAGCAACCCAATTGCATATTTGAGGTGCGCGAGGGAAATCGTGTATTCATCTATGTGATAAAGTCAATACATGCAGGGGAAGAGCTTCTTATTGATTACAATTTGAATTGCATAGATACAAACGAGGCTACTATCATGGGGGTGGTACATACTATTAAACCAACTTCTAATCAATGACTCCAACATACCATTTAGTTATTAAATTTTTGGCTAACATTTTTATACTTGATCTTTGACACAGGGGCACAATATGGAGCAACCGCCCGGAGGGGATGGTGACGATATTCCCAGCTTATCTACACATGAGCAGGTAAAACTCATTGTAATTATGCAAACTAGATAGAAGCAAAATGTTATTTTTTTAATGTTATTTTCTTCATTTTTTTGGAGTAATTTTAATAATACTAATACTATTGTTGTCACAGAGGGCCGGTGGTCAGAGAGAGGGAAAACAACCTGTAGTCCCTCAGGAGTCCCCCCTTGAGGACCCTTTTTTTATTGATTTAGCAGAGACCGATGACCCGATCAGTTCCATTAAAAAGATGCTAAAGAAAATTGGAAAAGAACTTTTATGTTTGGCATCCATACAGCCTCAGACTTAGGAAATAAAAGAGAGGGGAGCTGACTTGTTGCGCACTTCTAAAAACTTAAAAGTAAGTATGAATGAAATTTTTAATTATAACAAGAGTTCAATAATGGTTTTTATGTTATGCTCTTTTATGGCATTAATTAAAATATGGATGCGTTGTCTTTATAGAGTTATTTGCATAATTTTGAACCCCATTCCCATGATGAGGGTACTGCAGGTGGTTCAGGTAGATTGCATGTTCCATTCCCCACTTGTGTTTTCCACTGAATATATATAGGAATGATCATAATCATTGACAATACATGCTCGAACAATCCTTTTTTTTAATGCTCTAACAATCTTGTCCATGCTAGTCCACACGTTCTATATTTATGCATGCTCTAACAATTTTATTCTTCAGCTCCTTTCCATGATGCTATGACAACGCCGCCTGCATCCAGGACAACCACAAATGTCTTTCTGACTACTATGTCAACAACACGCAGCCTACAGGCATCAACTGTTGCACCATCTATTGGTACACAAATCCCTCTTTTTCTCTCTTTTGTTATGTGTTTAAGTGTTATGTGTTTATGATGTAGATCCCTTGATTGTGTTTGTGCCATGGGTGCTCTGCACCAATTTATTTCCCTTGAAGTATTATTTCTTGGAGGCATTTGATAATGGTTTTCATTTTTTGCAATAGGAGATGCAACAAGTCCCGATGCAACATCATTTCTTGGATGTTCCCGTGTTCCTAGTATGGGAACGGTGAAGGATTTCATATTGATCATTAGCAATGATGAAGGCATTCCCTTAAAAGTAGCCAAAGTTCTAGGTACTTTAAAGTTATTATTATTCTATAGTGATATAATAGTAATTTAGTTTTTTATCACTCTTCATCGACTAATGATCCCATGATTATTTTGTAGGGAATGATGTTTTCTGGTGAAAACTTGGTGATGAGTGTTTGCGGATATTTAGGCCCACCCTACATACATGGTGGAACATCATATCCTAACTAAAACCCTAAACCACTATTTTGATTTCATATCATTGCTAGAATAGTTTTCCTTTTCATCCATTTCTTGAACTATATTAAAGGTAGCTTCACTTCATTTATGAGTCTAACATGTTTTCTTTTACTTAAAAGGTGGAATAACCAAGAAAAAAAGTTGAAGGATGATCTTGTAGAGAGTATGAACCAGCTTTTTGGACCTCGTGCATTCGAGAGAAACAGGCTCCTTGAAAGAGCTGGTTTATGTTTGAAGTATATTAGGGACCAGTATAGGAAAAATTTATAGGTTAACCCCAAGCACAAGTGTCTTCCCTATGTTCCTAAGGCTGAGTGGTAGGCTCTGATTTTGGATGGAAAGTATAAAGCTGACATGAAAAAAGGAATTACACTAGTAGAGAGTAGAGCAAGGTATGTGATACTATTGAGAATGTAATTATGTACTAATTAACCTCTATATTTATATGATCTAACATATTTCAAACTTTTCATAGATTACCTGAAACATCAAAGGCAACAAAGGAAAGACTAGAAAATCACGAGACACACAAGCTCGACTCTGGTGGTTTTTCGAAACTTCAAGCACGAGTTGTAAGTATTAGTAAATGAAAAATTGTATCAAATTTTTTATATATTGCAAGGAATTTTTTTTTGATGAAACAATGCAAGTAAAATTCACCATACCAAGCAAAAATGTAGGGCTCGGAGTTCAATAGATGCCTCACAGAAGAGGACAAGAGAATTGGCTTCCAACAAGGCTATAGAGCCATGGCTGAAAGGCTACGAGCTGAAATCAGTGCGCAAGGTTCTAATAATGATGCATCTAAGCCACAAGTAAATAAGCTAAATGAAATTTATTTCAAATTGAATACTTTACCAATTAGTCTATTTGATGTTAAGTTCCAATATAAAGTGAGTATATCTGTTTTAAGCAAGCAATGATAACAATGCGTAGGATATTGGAATTCAGCCTGACAATCCTTCTATACAATCTGTGCATGATGAAGGTTCGCATGATGTGCATCCTAGTGGTGGAGGTATACATTTGCTATTAAATTTTTTATATGTAATTGCAATTGGTGTTTGGATTAACATAACATTTTGTATAGCAACTGTAGAGGATCGAGGGGTCGGTGTTCATGAGCATGTTGAGGTTGAGTCCAGACAAAATGATGTGGCCAGATTAGGTAAAGAGCACCACAGTTATGTTCTTTAAAATAATTAAATACTTGTAACAATTATAATAAAATATTTTTAATTTAACTCTTTTATTTGTTATTGCAGAGGACCCCCCTTTGCAGCAGCATAGGAATTTGAGATCATCAAGAACAGAGAACAAAACAACTGATCAGGGGGGAATTGATGATAACACTGATGCTCCTCTTAGAGCTTACATAGAAAAAAAAATTAGAAAGAAAAAAAAGAAATGATTGTCATCTACATACCTTAATTGATAATGACTGAATTTTATGTCTCAATGAATTTAATTATCTGCTAATGAATGTTCATGAATTATGTGTTAATGCAGAATATTGATGAATCTTGCATGTTAATTGAAGAGCAGGTAACCCCTACATAGTAGTTAGTGAACAGATTATCCTTTTTACAATTTACCAAGTTTTCTCTATGCCCAATCCTATGAAAGAACAAATCTATTCACAATAGTTGAGAAAGTATCACTTTATCTAACTTTCTCTCTGAATTTTCCTAAGGTACAGCTCCCTCATTTGATTTGCAATGAATTTAAAACTTATATTTGCACTTTTACCTAAAAGCACATAAGGATCTCTCACATACTCCTAGGTAGTGAGGTGAAGAAACACTTACTAAACTGGTTTATCAGAACTACTACTTCTAAGAAAGAATAAACTAACAATCACTTTAATAGAAATGAATTTACAGGGGAAAACAATAATCAAATTCTTTGGATCAATAAACCAGATTCACAAAGTATCCAAAGTCCAAATACCTCGAACACCAAATTTCCAAGTTGAATCCAAAACACAATATATATATATATATATATATATATATATATATATATATATATATATATATATATATATATATATATATATATATATATATATATATATATATATATATATATATATATATATATATATATATATATATATATATATATATATGTATTAATTTTTCTTCATGCACATAGTCATTAAGAAACCAAAACATGTATATCTATTCCTGACTACTATTTTTCCTCTGAGTCTCTCCTCCCTAAAAAAAACAAACCCTTTTTCTCTCTTTTCTATCCACTTATATAGAGATTACAATGTGCACCCTTTCATGGGAATGCAAAACCTTTCAGCTTCTAGAATTTGAGAAGATTAAAGAATGATACTTTCAAAATTACAAACAAAAAAAAAGGAATTCCAACAGACTCTGTCCTTTCATATGATCTGCCTTTGAGAATGTGAAGTGAACAAAATTTTCACCAGTCGACCCGAACTTGAAGATAATATGTTACATCTACATGCATTGACAAGATACTTCTTCTGTAAACCGATCATCTATATTGCATTAGACCTCCTTTCTGGTTTCATTCTTGTAAAAAGTCATCATAACAGAAAACAATGACACTAGCTTCCACTTCGAGTTTATGGAACTGTGACTAAACACCATGCAAATATATAATGAATCCATTATGCCTAACATGCCCTGCATTACTATACTTTTCTTTGCCCTGACATCACCTCTGATCATAACATCGACTTGAGATTCATCGACACTTGTTCTCCTTAATATGTTGCGACAAAAGAATTCTCTGTTCTAACTTAATAGTCACCTTCAGAGTAACCAAGACTCATTTGTTCCATGAATTTTCTATCCGTCAACACATAAGACAATAATCCTTTAATCTCTTTTTTTATTTATGCGTTGACACGCGTCAAGATCCCAAATTTTCGCTAAGAATCTCCCCTATCATTTCGACAAAGCGAGAGCCGTAGATCGGGTATCTCATAAAATTTTTGGACATCTTTCCCCAACCCCACCATGCTACTTGTCGGCCTCCCGCTTTCCCTCGATGAATCTTTGGTACCATAATGGCAAAGCGGGAGCTGTCGATCTCACATCTTTTAATTCTGCCACAAACAAGTTCTTCTGGTCCCACATAGACACGTGAAGGGATCCTACTTTTTTGCTAAGAATCTCCCCTATCATCTCGACAAAGCGAGGTCTGTTGATTTGAAATCGCACTGAATCTTCAAACATTTAAAAGATATATTATGTTTTTCTTTGACCCGAGCTCGGTAAGAACATTGGAAAAACTTGCGGGAAAGTGCTCAATAGGTGTCAAGATCTTTGCAATCCCATCATGAATCTTCAACAGCTTGAAGGGTAATAGAGACCATTGATCATAGCTCAGGTCCCGCTGAGAAATAGGGCCCACAAATAAAGTCATGTCCATTTGATCTCACACTATAGAAAATAAAAGATACCGATTCAATAGAAGTCTTTAATTATTTTCTCAATTTTCCTTTTGATAACTCAAAATTATCAAACTCATTACTAAATTATATATAGATGTTCCTCAAACTTTGGAGACTTTGTATTCAGATCTTCATGTAATCCAGGATGAATCAAAGTAACTTCAATTTTTAATTTCTTGAATTTGAGCATTTAAACCTCCCTGAATAATTTTAATGCATAGGCTAATGTTGAAACTTTCCTTCAAAGAATGATTTCCATTTTGAGATTCAACGGATTTCATGCTTTTTGCATGATTGCATGCAGCTTCCCAAGCACATGTAACCATGCGACAAGCCTCTAGCCGTCACAGGATAGTAAGGTAAAAAAAGTTTTGGCACAAATTTTGTATATCCCTTTCCACCCTTTATTTTGTCATTGTTGTCAAAGGGGAAGAGATACTTAGAAAATTGTCTATTTATGATAGGAAGGATACTCTTAGGGGGAGTTCTATGGAGTATTATGAAGTGTTATAGATTATGTATATATTTTGAGGAGATATAAGGATAGTATACTTATTCTATACTATGGCCACAATTTTGATCCAATTTTGAGATTTTGACTTGTACACTTAGCCAATTTTCTCATATGTTTCCACCAATGATAAAGGGGGAGATTGTTGGCAATTTGGATGAGGTATGTACATGAATTTTGTCATTATGGAAACATATGTTTTCTATGAAGAGCACATAAGCTAGAAAGTAAGTATGGAAGATCGCAAACTAAAATTGTCTAAGTATGAAACAATGTTTTTGACAGAGCACCTGATACAGTTTGTTTTGGCGACATTCACTGGAGCATGATCAAAGTTTGTGTAGTTGAACTTAGACTATATGGTGTCTAAGGATACCCCATCTCAGTGTGCAAAAAAGTACAAATAGTATGGACAAAGTTATGACTATTTTATTGATGACAGAGTACAACCGAAAGTGCAGTTTTGAAGATAGAACTAGTAAATGAATTAAGGGATCATTTTGCTTATCAAAATAATGACTTAATATTATAAAGAGATGACATCCTAGATGTTTACTCTTGGATAAGGATATGCAAGCTGACAAGAGGAAGAAATTATGTTTGTATCTTGTATAAATGAAGATGTACCAAACATACTTGAAATGTAACATGTAATATATGTAACTTGTGATAGCAGCAAAATTTGTTGATGTGAAGTTGTAAGCAGTACCATATTATAATTAGTAAACATTCGTATTACTTGTTTGGTCAATGAGCTCATCTGGTAATCAAGTTTTGTATCTACAACTCCTAACAGGGTTGAGGCTGCTAACAAGGCCTATAATCCCTTAACCAGGACTGATACACTATATGATTGTAATAGGCTCCTAACAAGGTCAACATCCTTAACTGGATATCTTTTGATTAGTGGATCTTTGTGGGTACCATCCCCATCAGGATTTTCCCTTGGCCAGGGTTTCCTTGAGAACATATCATGTGTTATGACTTCTTTACATTTATTGTTATGTATGCTATTTAGTTTCTTATGCTTTGTATGCACTAAAGTAATATGTTATATCCATAAGTGGGCTAAAGTAAAAATTTGTGAAATATTGATTCACCCCCCCCTTCAAGATAAGGATTCCCCAAAGCCCAATGTTTTAAATAGTAAAGATGAAGGGTTTGAAGCTGAGAAGAAAAGGAAACAAGAAGTTACTGCTGAAAAGGTGAAAAAGAAAATTGGTAGGTCAAAGGATCACCCTAATTTTTATACTGACTCCCCTACCTTTGATATGAGACATGCCTTGTCCCAAATGAAGGTCTCCATCCCTTTTCTTAAAATGCTGAAAATAGAGGAGCACAAAGCAATAGCCTTGGCTCTTATAAGTGAGTAGAGAACTAATCCTATTCTACAAGAGGAAGGGAAGTCCATGGATAAGCCAATTGCAATTAATGACATCTCCGATGTATGTGTTGGGACTATTGTGACACAAGAGCCCTCTTCTATCAATCCTTTCTATGTTACTTTGCTTGTAAATAATTTTTTGCTGAAAAATTGTATGATTGATTCTAGCACTGCTACAACTGTAATGCCTTATCAAGTGATGAAGGAGTTAGGGTTGCAAGTTGATACATCTAGTGGAAGGTGTTATGCCATGGATAACAGGATAGTACCTATTGTAGGGACCTTGATTGGAATTGAAGTAAAGATTGCTGCATTCCTAGAAGCCACATATAAAATGGATGTGGTTGTTGTTGATACAAAACCTCATTATGGCATGTTATTGTCAAGACAACGGGTTGTAGCAGTGGGTGGAAAGTTGCAACTAGATTTTTCATATGCTACCATCCCAATAAATGGAACTGAGGTAAAGTTGTATAGGGAGCCCCATTCTTCAGTCATGATTGAAGTGGTTGCTCCGGAGGATCTAAACTATTTTGTAGATATTGACATGAGCAATTTTGTGATTGAAGAGGTAGTAGCTCAAATGAAAAATGCAAATTCAATTGTGGATGAGCTGATTTTGTAGCAAGATGGGCTCTGGAAAATGTTCTTTGATGGTGGATGCTCCAAGAAAGGATCAGGAGCTGGTGTTGTATTCATTTCCCCATTAGGTATTACATTTAAATACCCATTCTTGCCAACTTTTCAATGTACCAATAATACTGCTGAGTATGAGGCTTTAATATTGGGATTAGATGTAGCCATAAAGCATGGTATTAAATATTTAAAGGTTCATGGTGATTCCCAACTCATTATAGCCCAAGTAAGATCTCAATATGCTTCCAAGGATGAAAAATTGAAATTGTATAAACATGTTGTTTGGGATAGACTAGAGTTTTTTGATGCTTTCAATCTACTTTGGTTAGAAAGATCCAATAATATCATGGTAGATTTTCTTGCAAATGTTTCCCTTAAGAGTGAAGACATAACCCTCACTGGTGTGTCTATGTTAGAGGTCAAAACTAGGCCCGCAGTGCTTCATAATGTATATAATTGGCAAGTTTTCGAGGATGACCTAGATATCCTTAGGTTTATTTAGGGCCTTGATCAATATGATGGCTAGGAAATAGATTTCAATGAAGCACAACAGTGTGTTGAGGGAAAAGAATGTATCATGGGAAATGAGATAGTGTAGTTACCCTCAAATCACATACCTAAAGGGTTAGTGGAACTGGAGGGGATGTTTAAAATAAATGATAGTTTTTTGTCCCAAAAGTCTAACACCAAAATGGAAGACTTAGAGGAAATAAACCTAGGATTTGAAAATTTCCCCTAGATGGTGTATATTGGTAAGAAACTAAGCAGAGAGATCAGAGGAAATCTGATTAGACTTTTGAAAAAATATAAACATATGTTTTCTTGGTCTTATGATGACCTCAAAGCTTATAGGGCTGATCTGTTTCAGCATGAAATCCCTCTAAAAGAGGAAACCAGGCCTTTTAGATAGAAGCAGAGACCCATTAACCCTTTACTAGCCACTAAGATGCAGGTTGAGTTGACAAAACTAAGAGATGCTGGTATCATTGAACTGATTAGGCACTCAACTTGGGTTTCAAACCTTGTTCAAGTAAGGAAAAAGAATGGTGACATTCGGCTCTATGTTGATTTTAGGAATCTAAATGTTGCCTCACTCAAGGATAATTATGGATTGCCCAATATGGAGGCCATGTTGCATAGGGTGACTGGATGTGAACTCCTATCAATGATGGATGGTTTCTCAGGTTATAATCAAGTGTTGGTCAAAGAATCAGAGCAATTTAAGATAGCATTTAGTACCCCATGGGGAACATATGTATATGTTCGCATGCCCTTTGATCTAAAAAATGTTGGAGAAACTTTTCAGAGAGCAATGGATGTTGTATTTGAGGACTTGATCAATGTTTTAATGGTTGTTTATCAGGATGGTCTCACTGCTTATTCCAAGAAAGCTGATGATCATTGTTCCCATTTGGAAAAGGTTATTCTTAAGGCCTTAGAATTTGGTGTGTCCTTGAATCCCAGAAAGTGTCAATTTTCTATGACAGAAGGGAAGTTACTTGGACACATAGTGTCAAAAGAAGGAGTCAGGATTGATCCTAAAAGAGTAGAAGCAATTAAAAAGGTCCCTCCACCAAGGAATATAAAGGGTGTGCAGGCATTCTTGGGATAGATTAATTTTGTAAGGAGATTTATTGCTAACTTTGCAGAATTGGTCAAACCCATAGTAAATTTCCTAAAGAAGGAAGTGAAATTTGATTGGAACCTTGAAGCTCAACAAGCTTTTGAAAGAATCAAACAAGTAATTCAAGAGGCCCCAGTTTTGGTGTCACCTGATTACTTAAAACCATTTTCTTTGTTTTCTTGTGCATCTTTTCATACTATTGCAGCTATCCTTTTATAAAAGGATCAAGAAGGATATGAACATCCTATAGCCTTTTTCAACAAGTCATTACAATCTTCTGAATTAAATTATGAACTAATGGAAAAGCAAGCCTATGCACTTGTAAAGGTAGTCAAAACTTTTAGACCATATCTGGTCTATGCAAAGGTTAGTGCTTATGTACCTCATGCTGCAATAAAGGATATTCTAGTACAGAGTGAAGTCATAGGAAAGAGATGTAAATGGATAAATAGGATTCAAGAGTTTGACCTTGAAATTCACATTACCAAATTGGTAAGAGGATTGGGACTTGCTAAGTTAATGACTGCAGAAAATATGGACCTTGTCCAAGTAAATAATGTTACTGCTAATAGTGATATGATCACTAGTATTGAAACACAACCCTGGTACAAGGATATTGTTTATTTTATCAAATATGCTAAGTGTCCACAAGAGCTAAATGATAATCAAAGGAGGAGTTTGAGGTTGTAGGCTTAAAAGTATGTGTTAATCTAGGGTGATTTGTACTAGAAATATAATGATGGCATTCTACTCTTGTGTCTAGATAAGCACCAATCAAAGAAGGTGTTGAAGGAAATGCACTCTAGAATGTGTGGAGGACATCATTCTACTTAGCCAATAGCTCATAAAATCTTAAGGGTAGGATATTATTGGCCTGTATTGTTCAAAGACACTCATTCTTATGTAAGAAGGTGTGAGCCTTGCCAAAGATTTTCCAAGAAATTGAAATTCTTAGGTGTGTTATTATTGAACCCTGTTGTTGCAGAAGCTCCTTTTGTAATGTGGGGTATGGATTTTATTGGAGAATTTTCTAAAAAGTCTAGTGGGGGACATAGTCACATTTTGGTGGCTACTGATTATTTCACGAAGTGGATTGAAGCCATTCCAACCAAAAGGGCAACCAGTGTTGTTGTAGTTGAATTCCTGATGAATAATATAATCACTAGATTTGGTGTCCCTCTTAAATTGGTTGTAGATAATGCCATGAGTTTTAGGTCATAGGAGATTACTGATTTCTACTCAAAAATGGGCATAGTGTTGTCCTACTCATCTCCTTATCATCCACAAGCCAATGGACAGGCCGAATCCAATAACAAGAGTATTTTGCAAATTTTGAAGAAGACCTTGGAAAAGAATAAGAGAAGTTGGCATGTGAAATTAAAGTTAGCACTATGGGATGATAGAATTTCTAAGAAGATGATGGTATATGGTGCAAAATCAAGATTGCCAGTTAATAATTTCCTTCCAATCTATAAGTTTATGCAAGAAGAGGATGTGGAAATCAGTGATCCACTGTAGGATAGAATGGTTTAGCTGATTGAATTAGATGAGATTAAGAGGGAAGGACAAAGATAAAATGTAAAGCTACAGGAAAAAATGAAGTATCTTTTTGATAAGAGAGCAACTATGAGAAAATTCTAGCCTGGTGATATGGTTCTTCAATGGAATGCCAGGGCTAAAGATAAAGGGAAACACAAAAAAATTGAGTCTTTTTGGATGGGACCTTATATTTTCCATCAAACCTATAGTAAGGACTCACATTTTCTACAAAATTTGGTTGGTGAAGAGTAGGAATTACCAGTGCATGGACAGTTCCTAAAATTCTTCTTCAGTTAATTCTTTTTCCATGCACAGTAGGCTTGTATATATGTATAGGTGTGTTTGTTTCTATTGTGTGTTTGTTTCCTATTTTAGGTTAGGGTTTAGTGGTCTGCCTCCCAGAGATTCATAAATTCTTGGTATGATCTTACAATCAAGCATCCTTAGATAGAGCCACTGTTGGGTATATTCTTAATTTTCTGAGGTTTTTGTCCAATTTTTGTTTTAGTCTCCTTGTAAATGCTTTGCCTAGTCTAGGGTTTGTAAAATTCATAAAAAATTGTCATGACCAAGCTCAAAAAACCCTTTACCCTAGGTTTTTTCCTTAAAGAATTTTGAATTCATGTCAAAATCCTCAAGTCAGCCCTGAATTCTTTTAATTCATTGTTACCTTTTTGGCCACTTAAGTGGTTAGCCGTGCATGTTCTTATTTTTCTTAAGTGTTCACTGAATCAGAAAGTGTCATTGCATGTCTCATATAGTTTTCGGTGAATCAATGAATAGGTTGGAACCTTGTTAAGTGTTATCCTTAGTCACGGAGTCTCCAAGTATCCGACAGTTATCAGAAAACTTTGCACAACTTGGAAAATGCATTATCTCTTATTCACTTATTCCTTGGTGGTTTTGTGTTAATACACAACAACCTAGTGACAATGATTATCACTCATTCTCTGAATCGAGCAGCTAAAGAGTATATCAACTGGCAACCTAGAAAATACCATGGATCAATGTCAAGATCACTAGTTATGTTTTAATTTCAAGTATCTTCTGGGTCCTACATGTTTGACTTGGCCAATGAGTGACTAAGTACTTGTATTATTATCCTCTATGTCTGGCGGTTCTGACAATTTGATGTAATGAGTTTGCTAGAGGTAAGGCTTTTTGTGTTTGCTTATTCTCAAAATAAGTTAGTGAAATGCTAAATGATCTGGTGATTCAGTGAATCATTTGGTCATGAGTTCTCTTAAAAGAAAGGTAAAGACTAGAAGTATTTGGAAAATGGGCCAATCAAAGGATTAGCAAAGTATTAAGTCTTCTGTCGCTTAATCATGTAATGAAATACTCAACATTTGAAGTATTGGAAGATTCAGTGAATCCTTTGTTCACAGAGCCTCATAATCAAATGACTAAAGATCATATGTTTTAGTGAATTGGTGATAACCCTGGATCATTGTCAAGATCAATGGTTAATTCAAAATCTTAGAATGAAGATGACAATTAAGGAAAGATTCAGTGATTCAAAGAGTAAAGGCTTCACCAGTTCTCTAAATAATCAAGCGCTTAAGTGTTTCATTAAGTGAATGCATGAACCCTTTGTTCACTAAATCTCCAAGAAAGTTGACAATTAGCCGAGACATTAAGAGAATGGGAGATGGCCTTATTCACTAGTTCTCCAAATGATAACTATAGTCAAGTGCTCGAAGGTGATCACTTTGTTCACTGATTCACTAAGAGGATGAAGAGTTAAGAATTGCATTGCAAGAACCTACAAAGGCTTTGGTCACTAGTTCTCCAAATATGAGCTAGGGTTAACATTGTATTAAGTGATCATGAGAAGCTTTTAGTTGTTGATTCTCTGAATGGGCTCAGTTGGAAAAGGTAATAAAAGAAAAGAAAAAGATCATTGCCTACGTGGATAAAGTACATTGTCAAGCTAGAGAGTAAACCAATAAGCCATCCAATCTATTTTAAAGATGGATTTCATGATGCAAATAGGATGTTAAAGTATAGAGTAGTAATCGGCTAACTTTGATTTGAAAACTGGTGATATGTGAAATTGAATGTGGCAGCAATCAAGGATTGATTTGTAATGATTTTGGTAGTTGTACATACTTGAACATTAATAAATAAGCTAAGCTCATTGTTTCCTGTGTCCAAAATCAGTCGAAGAGAATTGTGTCTTTCTAAAGCAATTTTTGAGTGCCAAGTAAATCTAGTTTGTAGAGATTGAAGGTAATTTTTTAGCAAAGATGAGTCAACCTGAGAGGAGTGCAACATCTTCTAGCAGTGAAGCCAAGTCTAAAAGTGGTGAAGATAAGAGCAAACTGGATTATTCAGATGAATTCATGAAATTGCTATCGGGATCCAGTCAGAACAAAAGAGCTCCTGATGATGTCTTCAAAGATGTTCTAGGGCTTTGCAGAGATCCTATCATACCAAATAGCACAGGTTATACTATTTTCAACTTCTTTTATGGAAATAGAGATAGGCATGTTCCTGTGTGTAATGGTTGGGTTTTGGGTCTGGGGAAATTAGTTATTCCTGATATTTTCTTAAATGTGGATTTAATTGTTGCACTAGCTAGGCATTATGACCCTATTTCCAAAACAATTAGAAAAGAGGACCAGTCACCTTTGGTTACTCTTGATAGGGGTTCTTTCATGAAAGCCTTTAATTTCTATACGTCTTCCTCCATCGAAATTGACCTGAGAAAAGAAAGAGAGGTACAAGAATAACATAGGGATAATAAAGGACCAAATGATGAAGCACATCCCAAAATAGGATAAGTATATAGCTCCCCTCCCTGCTCACATGAATGCCCCTTACCAATTTAAATCGCTCCAACATTATATGAGGCAGACTTGTTATGGGTTGTGTAGGGTTCTAGGAATTGATGGGGATGCAAAGTTCTTGCCAGCTGATTTGTTGATGATAATCTTAGACATCTAGAATTCCTTGGTAAATATTGACTATGATTACATTCAGTATATAATTGATAGAATGGATGAGGGTTTCATTTCTGTCAAAGAAAGTAAGAGTCCAATTAAGTTCATGCATTATTCATTGTTAATGCACTTAATTTTGTTCTTCAACATCAATAGCTTTGATTGGAACATGATGAAACCAAGGTTTAACTTTGAAGGCCAGTATAATCTAGTACAATTATGGGTGAGGTTATGGAATTCTACTTCCAATGAAGGGGATTTTTTATTTTTCAAAATTTCATTGTCTTTCCAATTATAAGGATATTAGGCATCAATGTCACAAGGATATCCCCAAGGGTCCTTAGGCTCCTAAGACCATTGCAATTTGTGGACAAGTGGGAGGGAGACCATAATTGGGGTGATTTTTACTTGGGGGAAAATTCTACAATTCTGAGAGTCTACGGTTGCCCCCAACCCCCACATCTATTACCAAAATTTGTGCCTCCAAGAGTTACCTATTTGGAATTTGTTTAGTAGTTGATGTGCATAGATAGAGAACTTCTAGCCCCTCACATGAAGGGTACATTCACACCTAGGCAATTCAAGATAGGTGACTTCCTAGTAGGAAAGAGGGCATTTCCTCAAATCACTGCATGGTTAAATCAATTCAAGATGGTTGTTGGTGCTTGTAGACATGTAGATCCTAAGGACTTTATAAAAATTGCCAAGATGGCCTATATTCCAAACATTGGTGTGATTAAGGAACATGAAGGTTTAGATGAGGAAGATGTAATCAGAAACATTATCAAGAATGATGAGGTTAAAAGGAGATGGAACAGGTTCTTTGATTTGATAGATGTATCAAAACAAGTGATGGCAGCCCAACTTCCTTTTGAGGGTTTCTTCCCTGACCTTCCTTATTTGAAAAGAATTGACAAGATGATAGAGATGCATGACACTCTATCAAATCAGTTGGAGAAATTGATTCATCAAAAGTAGCAAAAGAAAAGGAAGGATTATTCATCTTCTAATCAAGAGGATTCTTTTGATGAGTCCCCAAAATGGAATAGCCCACCACAAGTTGGGGATGTACAGATTGCTAAGCCTGTTGAAGACTAGCTAGAGGTGGAGAATGTCCAAGAGCCACCTTTAAAGAAGCAAAAGCTTGAGGAAGGGGAGCCTTCAAGGAAAGGAAAACAAAAGAGAATAATTGATAGAGCATATGGTTTAGTGCCTGGTGATAGGGCTTACCATCACCAATTGAGAAAAATAATAAGAGTAGGCAAGAAGGTGGCCACTAATGAAACAGATAAGGAACAGTCCCTATGGTTAGAAAAGGATATCAAAGAGGTTTATCAGGAGGAATTTTTGAGTGATGACCAATTTATTAAAACTGATGAATTCAAGAGTTTTCTTATTTGGAACAAGAAAAAAGAGGTGAAGAAAGCTCTGCCTAAAGGTGTGGAGCCAAGTGAAGAAACATTGAGAGCTTTAGCTTCTTATGATCCTAGCCTGGATCCTATAACTGCAAATGAAGCTAGACAAATGGTTAAGTCAAGTGGAATGCTATTAACTCTAGGATGGGATCTGACTTGTGCATTCATCATAGATCAAATAAGGAAGTAGCCATAGGGTAGCCTATCTAATGAGGTTCACATTGGCGACATGATAAGAGGAAGTGACTATGACCCTAAATCTCAAGCTGTTGCAATGTGGTCTATGGCCCCTAGGACCCAAAAGCCATCTCTATTAAGTATAGAGGATAAGATGGAAGGGAATAAGATCATATGGACTATGCAAAATGCAATTGACCTTAAATTTTCCAAGGCAGTAACTCATTGGGCTAACCTGAATGAAGCAAAGACAGTTCAATTGTCTGAGAGGTATTCAAAATTGTTTGAAAGTGCAAACCTAGTGGCCAAGGATAGAGACTTGAAAATGCTGAAGATCAAACAATTAGAGGATGAGTTGGTAGAAGTGAAAGTTAAGCTTGAAGAGGCTTCAAAGGTTATTATTTCCCGCCCTTTGCAGATTGAGGTCCCTATTCAAATTAATGAGGAAGTACCTGAGAAACCTACGGAGGACCTAGAAAAGATAAGGATAGAGGCATCTTTGGACACTATGTCAAAGAGTGTGCAATACAGGTGGGATACAATAATAGAAAGGATGAAAATAGTTTATCAATCAGTTAGTCAATTGCACTAGGCCAATAGAAAGGTGAATGAATCATTGGCTACTCTAGAGCCACTTCATAGTATTTGATCTGGGTGAAGTTTGTTATTTGATAAACTTGATAGCTTACAAGAGCATAAGCCTAAGATCCCTGGGGTGGTGACTAAAGTTTTTGAGAAGATTGGCTTAGTTAATGCTATTTCAAAGTTTTTTAAAGGTAAGTCTAACCAAGTGGAGGCTAAGTTGTCTATGTTTCATAAGAATTACAGCAGGTATTTAACTCCAATATGTGATGACAATGGAAACATGATTAAGTTGGAAGAATGGAAATTGTAAATGGATTAGTTGGTGATTTCACAAGATGTTTTCCTTAGTAGAAACTATACTTTGGATTTTGAGAGATGTAACAACATAATTGATAGTCTTTTTAAAATTGAGAATGATTGCATATGCTTTGTGGCAGAGGCCAAAAATATAACTGACTCCATGTGGGATAAGAAAATCAGATTACTACAAGAATTGCGGACTTACAACTGGCCATCTGATGATGATGTAGCAGCTTGGGAGAAGTTAACAATAAAGAAGAAGAAGAAGAAGAAGAAGCCAGTTGTCCAGCTTATAGAGGAAGAAGAAGATTAGAGCTGCAGATGGCACCTGATCCAGAAATTAAGGGAGAGAAGGTTCAAACATAGGGTGATGCAAGTTAGCCAGATGGTGATCATCATTCATGCAACAAATTTAGCAACTGCTCTGAAATATCCTTAGACAAAGGTGCCACTTGCAAAATTGTTGAGAAATAGATATTTGTAATTTGTTGTTACAATCAAATTTTGTCAGTTTGTAATCTTGTCTCTAGTGTAAGATCTTTTCTAGCCATCCCAAGCTTGTTGCATCCTTTCAAGGATTCCAAGATGGTTGAGATTATATATAGCAAGTTTTTTGCTCATTTGAGGGGGTTGAATACATTTTGTACAGAAGTTTTGAAATATAGAACTTTGTTTTCTTTCAAGTCAAGAGAATACTATATTAACACATTTTGATATTAATACAAAGCATATCAAAACTCTGTTACTACTACTTATTGTCTTTGTGTATGGATACTTTAGTTTTCTTATGCATTCAAATTGTAAGGCTTTTTCAATGCATTGTGCACAAGGTGAATATAGGGGTTAAACTTAAGTTTCTTTCAAGGGAAGAGTAAAATCTTAAGGGAGGTCTTTGGGAATTAATTGTCCATATATGAATTTGATGATAGTGATAGGAATTAAAAGAATGGGATGTCAGGCATGTCATTTGGGTTCTAGTATATTTGTCTTGGTAGATTTTTGTGGAGATAGGGTTTGGCTCTGATGCCCAAGTAGAATAAGGCATTGGTTTGAGATAAATTTGCACATGTTACCACCTGAAGATATAAATATTTGATTCATTTTACTTTATTTTCATAACTTAATCTGAATTATTCTATGACAAGTTCATAGATGTATATTGTAATGCTTTGTAGAAGCACTGAATGAGGTTAACCTTCCTTGAGTTTAACTCGTAAAAAGAAGAAGGATGAATTTCCTTAAGCCACTATTCGATATTGTTGCTTTCATAGTTTCTATCATAATGTTGTGTATCAGGATTGTTTGGGCCATACTAAGAGTTGCAATGTCTTATTGAGTCAATTCTAAGAAGGACAATATAATAGTGAAGGAGCTAATTCTCAATTCAAGGCTCATTTCAAATAGTGAATTGATATAGGTATACCTACCTGAGTATCCATACTTGAAGTGAAGAAGGTTTTCGAACCTTAATACCTTAGTGCTTGCATTTTTATAGATTATGTCTATTGGGATTATATGAGTTTATGAGTATTTGATAATCTACAGATTTGAGCACTAACATGAGGTATCACCTTCATCATGATAAATCCATTGAAGGACTTCATCCTCCTCTTTGTCAAATGTTTCTTTTTCACTTTCTCTCACAAAATAAGAGTTATACTTATGAGGGAGATGTTCTTTTGATGGTTTCCCATGCGTTCTTGGAGATGTGGGTAAGTCAAATAGGGAAACGGAATATTCCCCTACTCCTTTGGAACTGATTTTACATTGTTTTTCAAATGTATCCATCATCTCACTCATTTTTTTGTAGTTGTCCTTTTTAGCTTTATCCTTTTCTTCTTGGGTGGGTTTGTAAAGTACTATCTCTGATTTAGGTGTTTGATCTGAATCTTCATTTGGAGTTGGACCCTCGTAGCTCACTTTTTCCTTTCCTTTAGTTGATGTTGTTGAGCTAGCTTGAGGAGGGTTTGAAGTAGTACTTAAGGTTAACATAGGATCATCCATTTTGATATCTTCAATAGTGGCTCTTTGGATAATTCCTTCTCTATTATGGGGAATAAATAGCTCATGAAGGGGTTTAAGTGCATTATAATATTGGAATGGATTTGAGTCCCTTCCAACCATGATTTCCTCACCCATATATGGAAATTTGATGCACTGATGATACGTGGATGAAACCGCTTGCATCTCGTGGATCCATGGTCTCCCCAATAAAATATTATAAGTTAGTTTCATGTCCATTACTTGGAAATTTGTGTCCTTTTTTACAGGTCCCATTTGAATGGGCAATACAATCATGCCTTTGGAGGATCTTTCAACTTCATCATAGGCCTTTATGGTGATTCTTTTCATAGGATCAATGTAGGACTCTGATAATCGTAGGGATTTGACAATACTCAATGTGTAGATGTTAAGACCAGCTCCCCCATCTATGAGAGCTCTTTTGACCCTATGTCTTTCAATCAAGACTTCTATATGCAATGGTAGATTTCGGGGATGGGTAATGGACATGTCATCATGGTTTATAAATGAAAGGCAATGAGGTGCAATGAGATGCCCTACCATGTTTTGCAACTTCTCCTCTTCTAAGTTAGTAGGAACATTAGTCTCTACTAGAGCTTTCTCTAAATTTCCTTGTGGTTGGGAGATAACTTTAATAGCTCCAAGATAGAGATTTGTGTTGGAGTCCTTTATAGCTGATCTACCAAGCTATATAGTTTTACTGTTGTAGAAGATTGCTTGATCACAATGTTGGATTGTGGAGGGCCAATAGGTTTAGGATAAACCCCTTGTAGGATAATCCTTGAAGTTTTCCCCATAGTGATAACATTAGATGCCTCTTTTTGGAACTGTTCTTTGATCACTATAGCATTCACAACATTATCATAGGGTGGCACAAAATTGATGTTATTTCTAATTTGTTTCTTGCCATTGGATGATTCACCTTTGTCATGTTTATAGAAGGGTTTTTTGAAAGCCATGTGGTCTTCATTGCTTTGTGGTCCATCAATGGTGATCATACCATTATCAATCAAGTCTTGCACCATGTTCTTTAGCTGCAAGAAATCATTTTTCATGTGCCCTCAAATTCTATGGTATTCACAATGGCTATTTTCACTCCACCAACTAGGCTTGTTGTGTGTCTCATAATGTTGAATGCTAGGTAGATTAATGATGTTGTTATCTATGAGGGTCTTTAATTCTTTTTTGAGGGGTTCACCCAAAGGTGTGAAGTTCCTCTAAGGAGTTGGTACCAAGAATTTATCAGATTTGTTACTCCTTTGATTATTTCCTTGATTACCACTATTAGCATTGTTGTTGGAAGGTGCCTTGGAGGACTGATTTGTATTATTCACTTGATTAGGTGTTCTTGTGAGAGAAAATGGAGTCACCTTCAAATTAATAGAATCCACAACCCTGTCATTGACTACTCCCTTATTTTTGTTCTTCAATCCATACCTATTATAGCTATTGGACCAATTCTTATTCTGATTGTTGTTATTATTGGAGTTATTGTTGTTGGAGTTATTTTTGTTATCTTTATACAATTTTAACTCTCCACTCTTAGCAAACACTACTTTTGTTGTTACTCCATTCTCTATGAGGTATTGGAAGGTCTTGGGACATTGCATTCTCAATCAGTAGTTCATCTCATTGCTCAAGCTATTGATGAATATATCCATCTTCTCCTTTTTAGGCACACTCCTAGGATACCTAGCAAATACTACCCCCCATCTTTGTAAGAAAATGAGGAATGCTTCTCCATCCTTTTGTTTTTTATTACATAATGTTATCATTGTGACCTCATGCCTGATGTTGTATGAGTAATGGGCCACAAATTTTGAAGCTAGTTCTTCAAAGGTTTAATGTCGGATGGTAGTTTAGAAAACCACTCCATGGCCATACCTCCTAAGATTATTGGGAATAGTCTCATTAAATAGGTGGTATCATGCATGAACTCCAAGATCAATGCACAAAACTCCCATAGGTGATCTTGTGGATCTGACATTCCTTCGTATTTTTCATACATGGAAAACACTACATTGATCATGAATGGTACCATGACTAGACTTTTATCAAACAGGAATGGACACAATGCTTTGATAGAAAAGGGTTTAGGAGCCCCACTTTTCTTGATTGTATCTAGTTGCATTTTAAATATCTTAAACTGCTTGTTCATGATGTCAATGCTACTCTCTTCAACTTCTAGAGGTCTAAGTTGATTAACATCATAGTCATGGGGAAGCTTAAGACCTGCTCAAGCTAGGTCCATAAAGTACTTTTCTTTATCTCTTGCCATTGATTTTTCCATGAGTCTTATGAAATAAGGGCACTGAATGGCTTCATCAACCTTTTCATTGGTTTCATCATTGGTAGTTGGTTTGACATTAGTTCTATGGTTAGTGGTATCAATCCCTTGAGTGCTTTGATCCACCCCTCCACTATTGGTATTGCCTTGATTATTCATGTCAATATCTCCATTATTCACATCACCTTGATTGTTTGGGTCAATGCCACTATTTCTATTATTACCCAAGCCACCATAGTACATCATTTTGTCTTCTACTTCTTGATCAGGTGATTTTTGGGGTATTCTTGGGGTGGTAGAAGTGTCACCTAGGTAAGGGAGCTCTTGTCTCAAATAAGTCCCATCTCCTTGCAAGGTTTGCTTGACATAGTAGGATCTAGTAAAAGCAGGCATGAACAAACCACTTGGAAAATAAGATTTAATCTTGCCCATGGTCAAATCCTTATGAAACTTTCAAAAATTGTGTAGAACCAGGATTTTCAACTAGGTAGGATATTGGAATAGTAAGAACACGGAAAAGGGTATCTGAATATGTGATCAAAATTTTTATAACTCCTCGGTAAGTACTCACTATTTTCCCTTTTATGTTTATAGGCATCACTTGCCTAAGTGTAGGCGTGACTTAAAGTATCATACACGTGAACTAGAATTGAGTTAGGCAGCACACTACAGGTGTGCAAGTGACACTTTACTATTGATAAGCATCTTTCCAATGTTTTTAGGTGTCACTTAATATATCTAAGGCGTGACTTTACTATTGATACAAATTTTTTGAATAGTCATAGGCATGAATTTATTGCTAACAAGTGCTATTTCTTTGTGCACAAGCGGCACTTTGCTGACCAGGTTGTAAATTTTGAATTTTAAAAATTGCAAGATCAATTTTCTAGAATTCTCTCATTTGAAAATGGAAGACAATCACAACACACACATCAATTTTTAATCATGTCCCTAAAACACACTAAAGTGTATATTCTCAATCGTTTTCCACAAGTATTGCACAAGAAAGAATTCCAAGCAGTCTACCTATAATCAAATTTGGCTTTTAACATTTTGGCTCTATGAGGTAGCTTGCTACTTATCAAGTTTTTATTAAACAATTCTGTTCTAAACTATGCCAAGTTCTTATACCCACATGCACAAAAACATGATTTGGCACAATCTGTGAGGACTACTAGAGGAAGTGAAGACACTTGTACATAATCTAGCCACTTCCCTTTTAAGGAAAATTGTATTTTTATTATAGCGGGTTGGATATTACAGTAGCAAAGGTGGTTGTCTACCACTTGGGTTGTTCCCTCTCACCGTCATCGTAAGGAAAATCTTGGGAGGCAGGCCCTCTATTACTCTATTTTAACTAGCATGTTCATATAAAGAAAGGAAATGAAATTAAGAGCAAGTTTTTGGGAATTTGGTTCACCTAAAAGGTGATGAGCATATCCCTAACTTTCTCTTAGTTTCCCAAACACTCAAGAAACAATTTTCTTTTTCAATCTCCTAACAAAGAGATTCTTATAATTGAGGTGTTTGGTCAATTCCTTATTTTAATTAAGCTAGATTCAATGAATACCACAATTTAAGCAAGTGCAAGCTTGATTTGATGAATACCTTTTCCTTTGTAGCTAGCAATGGCTAGGTTCTTTTTTGTGATTTTTTCCTTCTATCTTGCTTTTACTCACCTAGTGGCCATCATTCTTGCTCCCTCCTCCAACAAGTTAGTCCAACACAACCATACAAAATGAGGGAAACAAAAATAGGAACAATTTGAAGTACAATTAAGTGTTTTCACAAGATTTTTCAATGAAAACTTCAACAAATTAATGTAAACAAATTTCAATTTAAGGTAGGAAATTTAAGCTTGTAAACCTCTAACACCTTGATGTAATGATTATACAATCTCTCTTTTAAGCCTAAACTCTCTAAGATTAAAGCATTATGCAATTCCTTTTCATGTTTAGCTTGTAGTCTTACCTCTTTGCTTGGTTGTGTAACTCTGCTCTCTGGCTTTTGCATATTTCTGTGTCTACTCATTTACAGTAAAAATATACAGATAGAGAGTAAGATAATTGAATTTATTAATCTGACAACAAATTAAAACAACAGATAGTAGGCATCATTATCCAGCTAATACACGTAATTAAACTGTTAGTAGGCATAACTTTAACAATAGTGAGTGTCACTTTCCAGTGGCTCGAGTGTTATTTAAAGTTACTCAAGCGTGACAATTTATTTACTAATTGTAGTAATTAATGTAAACTATGTAAGATAAGATATTAAAAGTGGCAATTCACAAAAATTAAGCGTTGATTAGAAGATACTAGGCATGAATTTTTATGCAAATGGCATCGTAAAGGCTATGGTAGGTGGTAGAAGTCAGCTAACATGTGACACTTCTCTAGTAGTAGGTGTTACTTTGCAGTCCCGAGCATGATAATTTATCTTCTAGGCGCAACAATTTATCTAAAAGGCATCAGATAACTGCTACTAGGTGGTAGAACAATAGGCACAGGCGTTAGTTAATTCTTTTTACGCATCATTTTACCTATTTTCTGCAAAAAATTTCACATAAAAGTGAAGATACAATACACAAAAAAATGATAGAAATGTTAGAAATGAGACTTAGAACCCCACGGTGGGTGCCATTTGTGTGTGTATGCTAAACACCTTCATGAAATTAGGATATTTAACTATCAAATCAAAGTAACTGCAATACAAATTTAACTAAGAATTGAAACTAAAATCCATAACATCTCATGGTTCTTTAATCAGATGTGGTAAGTGAAGCTCTCAGCTCAATCTCCACTAGTGACACTTCTAAAATGAGAAAATATGATGCTACAATGCTTAATCTAGCTCACTAACTCTCAAATTGATACAAAGATAATTCAAATTCTCTCAAATGCTATTGATTGCTATGAAATTGGCCATAGTAAGCATGACTTACAAATGAATTTCTAAGATGATTATTGCTCTCAAAATGCCTCATACTTATAGTAAATTCCCAAGGGTAGGGGGTAGAGTGAATTAACCATGATTTACCTTTGGTTGAGTCAAAAAATTTGCAATGTTCATAAATGGGGGGACAATTTAAATGTTTGTCTCAAAGCTTCGGACAAAAGGACAAAATTGAGTGGTTGAGATTGAAATATTAAAATGAGTGATTGAGATTCATCCTTTTTGAATGATTTGTGTCTTTTTGTCCTCAATTTTCATTGGTTGCTCAACTTTGTTGAAATATATTAGGATTAATTAACTTCAATTAATTAATTAAATTTAGCCATGTAAGGAATAGGTTCATTTTGATTTTTTATTTAACAACTATACAATTAATTCATTAAAATCAATTATGTAGTGCTTTTCACCCCTTTAAGCTTTTGATTTAATTGATTTTGTCCAACTTTGATTTAATAATGTCCATTTAAAATTGATTTGACCCTTTTTTATGAAAATTTGAGCATTTTGATTAGGATTTTGCAATTTTGATGGTTTTAAGCACTTGTCCATTTTTTATTGTCTACAATCATTACTTGAAAGAGAAAGTTCAAGACAAGCGTATGATATTGGAGTATGTGAATTCAAAGGAACATATAGCTTATATATTCACCGAACCACTACTGAAGGATGCTTTTGAGTACCTCTGAGGTAAGATAGGGGTTCTTCCCCTATCCAATATTCACTAAGGAAAGATGCATGATGCATCTTTCAAGTATTCCATAAAATATCTATTTTGTGAGTAGATGCTAGTGTTCACTCTTTAGGTGAAGCTTGAAGTTGTGAAAATGTTTATGACTAAAATGATAAATCAATACATTTGAGGTATGATTTATTGCTTGAGAAAATTTTTCAAGAGTATGTGTCTTTGGCATTGTTGTCAAAGAGGGAGAATACTATTATTGATGATCATAAAGAGGGAGGTAAATAAATTGATTACTAGAAGATAGAAGATAAAAAAAAGAAGATTATTATGGATAGAGGGAGAATATGAACAAAAGTTATAGCTTAGAGGGAATATAGGAATGACAATGAAGTGTTACCATCGTCAATTGAACAATGAAGATTCTTAGTATGTTGCCATAAATTCCAAAGAGGGAGATTGTTACTGTAACTAATGGTGATGATGATGAAGACCGACCAAGATAAGAGGTATACAAGATAGTAGAATGTTTAGATCAATTATTATCTTGTCATTGATGTCAAGCAATTGATTCTAGTTTATATTGTGTTGCCATATCGTTCAGAGTATGATATAAGTATGAATGACTTAAGGAGAAGAAGAAATGAGATGTTGTGAAGTTGAAGAACTTAAATGGGCAACTGATACAAATTGAACAATGCTATGATTATGTTGATATAATTTTTTTTCTACCTAGCATATGATTATATCAAGTTGGTAAAGTATGGTAAAGAAGATTTGACAAGTTGGTAAGAAAAATAGTGCTGACTATCGAGCATAATATGTCATTTGGTAAAGAGAAAAAGTAATTCAGTAAGAGAAAAGTATGTTTTGGTAAATGAAAATGAACTCAAGACACTGAATAAGAAGTTTTAGGCATTGAGTGAAGTTAACCAAAATTTAGAGTTATCCACTGAGAAAGGAACATAAATTAAATACAAGGATCAAAATGACATTTAATGATTAGCTATAATGAGATGGAAGATTATGATGATAAGGAAAGTTAGTCGAAGAGATATACAATCAATAAAATTTAGGATGATGATCTATGACTTAGATCTAAAAAGTTAAAAGAAAAGGAACAAGTTTCAAGAAATTTCATGTTCCAAGGTGAAGGTAAAATGTGTTACCGAGATCTAGATACATTGAATAAGTTTTTGAAATGAATTGAATGGCTAAGATTGATCAAAGGAAATTTTAATAAAGGAGATTAAGAGGCAAAAAAAAGTCTATATAAAAGAGAAATTTTTATGAACAAATGGCTAGCAAACTGAAGCGCTAATAAGACATTGACTAATGTAGTGAAGAAGGAAAAGATAGTTTCTGAGTCAGAAATCATAATTTGATGAAGTGTTGAAGCTAGTGGAACGTGAAGGATTGAAGTGAAGAAAGAGAGAGAGAGAGAACACAAAGGATCTGAATATGCAAAGGATAGTTGCAAATTTACAGGTCCATTTATTTATTATTTCTTATTAGCATTTGTAATAGAGAAATCTCTTAACTAAGTAGACTTAATAGTCTTATTGTAAAATCCTTTCAAAAGGTCAAATTCTAAAGAGAGTTCAAATCCATTTTACCAAGCCACTCCTAAATCGGTGAAGATCCTAACAAATCTAAGGTAAATCCCTTGACTGGGTCACACCTAATAGTGTGTATTGTAATATTTAACTATATTGGCTCTTAATTGAGTGTACTTCAAAAGAGTATTTTCTTTAGTGGGTGATAGTTCCCATAGTGGTTTTTCCCAAAGCCGGGTTTCCATGTTAAATATTGGTGTTACATGTGATGAATGATTATTTTGTTTGATTTTGTTAATTATTAAAGTTTATTTACTGTTGTTGGTAAATATTGAATTGTGTCTAACCAAGTTGACACCGAGTTAATCAGAGAAATTTTTTGAGGTACTGAGAATTAGGGATTACTGATTCACCCCCCCTCTCCATAATCCAACAGAAGTTACAAAGAAACCATCAGGCATAAAAGTAATTGTGAAACTTTTGACTAATAGGAAGCAATAGCATAATGTGTATGTTTAAGTGACCTTTTCAAGCCACACATATTTCCATGAGTATAACACAATTAAAAGATACTCAAGCAATAGCTACCTAAGGAATTTTTCTTCGAGATCAAAATATTTTCCCACAACTTGGATATCTTGTTGGCTCACACAGTCGTGTCACCCCCTAGAGGGCGCCCGTGTTTTTTCCTTTTTTGAGAGCTAAACAAAATATGATTCAAAGTAGACTATGCAATGAGACTGCCAATGCCATATTAACTACTTGCAAATGATCACGGGGATACTTTTAGGGTGTAATCTTCAGGAGAGATTCTTCCCCCTCCTTGCAAAAATATTATGACCACTTTCAAAGGTAAACCTGGTAGATTCTATCCTAAAGTTTCTAGTAAGGACGTCCATTGGCAACTATCCCTTGTAGTTCCATAAGAAGGATTGAGGTCTATAGCCATATAAGTACTTAGATAATGCAGTCCCACATGTAGGATTGAGGGTTCACAACCCTACAATTATCAAGAAAAAGAATACATGATTAGAATAGCTATGTCCTCTAAGACATTAATCTCAAGGAGGCTTTTGATTATAGCGGGTTGGAAGGGTTAGGTTTTCCTGTTCCCACTTGAGTTGTACCTATGATATTTTTCCCTCAATGGTAGGCTCTCTAATGGTAAAATGAAAAAAGAAAGTGGATAAAAATTGGAGGTCTAGATTTATGATTTTCCTTAAAGGAAAGGATCATACTCTCCTACTCTATTGCTTCTCCCAAACATGCCAAACACATGTTCATTTACCCAAGATTCACTTATAAGTGATCAATAAAGTAGGTCTAGATTTTTTATTATCTCTAAAGATATAAGAGAATACTATCCTACTACCCAACTAACCACAAGAAACAAACCTTCCTAATTAAACTAGGTGCCTAGAAAAAATCAATTTAAAGTAGACACAATATTTTTTTGAACCTCTAAGGCAACCTAAAAAACAAATAAACTAGTAGTTTGATATTTTTCAAAGCCTTCAAACAATGTCCTGAAAAAAATGAATTAGTAGTCTCAAAATGTTTTAATCTTGGTCAACCATCTTGTAAAACTTCTGTTAGAAGATATAAAATATCAAAGACCTACAAGAAATCCCAATCATCAATCCTAAGATGCACGATATAATGAAATAAAACTAAAAAATGTAGAGATGTATGTCTACAAGCAGAGACTCATGTGTAGACCAAAATGAAAAAAAGGGACTAAAACTTGCAATAATACAAGAGCTAAAAGAATGCAATCCCCTAAAACACTATCTACTATGAGAAAATAGAATGATAATGACTCCATAAACCTTAGAAGTGCAGATAAAATCCTAAAATATTATGTAATATGCAATAGCTAACCCTTCTGTTAGAGACATCTATGTACAAGCAGACATGCATGTTCATTTGAGACACCTCTATAGATGCAGAGACACCTATCTATAATAGAAATAAAATAATGACTAGGGTTTGCAAGATTTTGAACTCTAATAAACTTGAAAATGCACAAAGAGGATTCTACTAATAAAATATAGAAAGTAACAATCCTAAGATGAGTGAAAATGTAGACAAAATGACCTAAAATGTGAATGCAAAAGGATAAAACCCCTTGTTGGAAACAATTGTCTGAAGGAAATTGCTACTCAAATTATGTATTGTCTTTGATGTCACACAATGTCATAGTCCGTAGCAATTAGTTCCTACCGAGCTTAGTCGGTCTGCCAGGCAGAAAATTAGTGCTTACCGAGTTCACTCGGTTACCAAAGAAAAATTAGCATTTACCGAGTTCAGTCGGTCGTCAAAGGAAATTTAGTGTTTACCGAGTTCAGTCGGTTGTCGAAGAAAAGTTAGCATTTACCGAGTTCAGTCGGTTATCGAAGGTAAAAGATTGTCAGTGTTTACCGAGCTCCCTCGGTCTCCGAAAGATTGTAAAAGTTATGGTCACCGAGCACTGTCAACCCTTGAAGGATTTTTGCAAATAAAGTTTTCTTAATTCAGTCGACTGTTATGCTAAGTAATGTCGATTTGACAAATCTAAAATCATATAAATAAAAGGTCAAATGTGAAAAATAAACAAGAAATACAGTAGAAGAAATATAGTAGAAAGACAGGAAAGGTGTGTGTGAATTTGTGAAGGATGTTCAGATATCCTTAAGGTGTAGCAGAGATTTATTCGATCAGGAAGGATCACACTTATGCAGAACAAAGATCTGTAATCAGCAAGGTAGTTGCATTATTATACAGGTCATTTTCATTGTTACCTTTTTATCATTGTAACAGTGAATTCTAAATCTCTTAACCGAGTTGGTTTAACAACCATATTGTAAATCCTCTAACAAGGTGACAATTCCATTGAATTATTTTCAAGACCTCTTACCAGGCCACTCCTAGCTGTATGGTGAAAATGTGACCACACTTCTATGAATCATTACATGCAAGGGAACTCAAGAATGAGGCCTCACAAATTGATCCATAGTTCCCTAGGCATGGAGTGCAAGGGTTTTAAGAATGCTCTCAGCTAGAGCTATTTAGCCAATAACCTTGCTAGTAAACCATGCAATGGGAGATTCAATGAAGACAAGGGCAAGAATGCCAATATCCCCAAGAATCAAATGAAATGAAATGCAATGCAAGCTAGCTAAGAATGAAGATGCAAGCTAAGCTATGGAAATGAAAGTACAATGCAAGCTAAGCTATGAAAATGAAAGATGCAAGAAATGAAATCTAACTATGAAGCAAGAAAGCCATGATGATGCAAGAATGAAGACAAGAAGAGAGAGTGTTAATGAAGATCCAAGATGAATGCCAACAATGCTCCAAATCTTCAAACCCTAGATGCAAGAATACCTCCAAAAGCTCCAAGATGACCTAGAAAACCTGTAGCATAACAATAACATAAAAATTGTGTGTGCAAATGAGGAAGAGAGCTCTCCTTTTATAGGGAATGAAAAAGGAATGGGCCATGGAGATTAAGAGGCAAAAGATTTAATCAATGGTGGAGAAAAAAAGAAGCTTGATCCTTGTGCACAAATATCCTCCAATAAGAAAATTAGAAGCATTTACTTTATGTTGAGCATTTAATTTATGTCCATGTGAGACAAAAAGTTCTTTTTCTTTTATTTTATTTTTATTTTTCTTTATAAATAAGAATTAAATGCTTTATTTGTGCAACATAGGATAAGAAGAAAAGGTGGGCTTTTTATTTATTAAAAGGGGAGGAAATATTCCTTTTAAATAAATAAAAACTTAGGATAAAATGGTTAGCCCATAGAAAATAATCGAATAAATGATAGCACAAGGATTTGATCAAGAATAAGCAATTTATGATTTAGCAAAAGGGGCTAATAGTCTAGGTGACCATTTTTAGGTGTATACATTTTGCCCCTCTTTGAATAATGTGTGATTGATCTGGGAACACATGTAGTCAAAGAATAGATCAGCCAAGAAGGCAAGCAGACAACCAAGAAAGAAAGCAATAGCGATTTTGACAGATGTGAGATCGATTTGGGATCACATGTAGTCAAAGAATAAAATAGCCAAGAAGGCAAGCAAATAGCCAAGAAGGCAAGAAGATAGTGATCTAACTCCAAAGAATGAAGTACAGAGAGATAGAAAATCCTGCATGGTCAGCCTGGTAGCGATAGTACTGAACACTTAGGAAAGAGATAGCTAATAAGATATGATGTGTCTGCCCCCTCGGGATCAAAAGCGAAATCAAGTAGAGGGAATGCAGAAGCAAGAGCAACATGATCAAATCACTAGAAATCATAATTGAAGATGAAAGATAATAGAATAACCATCAACCAATGAAGGGATGCCCCACACATGGGACACGAGGCATGAACCTATCGGTCCCTCAACCCGTAAACGCCATAGAGGGGGGAATTGGAACTTGGGATTTGAATGAAAGAATAGAAGGTTGAAAGAGATGGGGATGAAGAGGTTATGATGCCCCAGCGAAGATCAAAGGATCAGGCCTCAAAAGGTCAGCCAATTGTGTGGAAAAAGGAGAAAGGGTCAAGGTGAATGTGGATTTTGGTTTGGATCCCGAAATGAAGAGAAAACTATGTGAGATGAAAGACAAGAAAGTGAAAGACATGATCAGGAAGAAGCGAAAGGTGAGCGCAGCTAATTAACAAGTCCATGAAAAATGAAAGGAGAGCTCTCTCCATATGCAAGATGCAAAACTAAACTAACATGAACCTAAGAAATGCAAGCTACATGAAAAGTGGTTTACTTGCAAGGTTACAAAGCCAATAGACATCTAATATTCATCATCGAGCATTATTGGTAGCGTCGCAAGATCATACAATACACACTAGCATAACTATGTGAATATGAATATGATCTTTATTAGATAGGAATGTGGAAATCTCACCTAGGCATCAAAGACATGTAGGTCAAGATGACTAGCACAGTGAGATTACCTAAGTTTAATATAGCAAGATTATACTCACATCAAGACACAAGGAAAGTCAAGATGGCTACAAGTATGCACTTGCACAAAAATAGTCAAGGATAATACCCTGTCAATCCACAGTGTCAAGTAAGACCAACATAAATGCTCATGATAGTTAGGATCAACAAAATATACCCACAAGCAGAAAAAGTAATAAAACATGTTCTCATACCCTCAGTCTTCTAGCTATGCATCATCGAAAACTTCTCAGGGAGAGACCACTCAGCAAAGAAATCATCATAGACAGCATGCAAAGAAATAAATTCAAACAAATCTCAGCAAGTCAAGTACGTGTGTGTAGGTCATAGAGTCAAACTTTGAGTATTGCATCTACAAATGAGAAATATCGCATCATACTAGACTGCAGGTAGGACATCTGATAAGTGTTGAGAAACACTCGATGCAAGGGTAGTGTTGAAAAACACCATTGGGGTGGTGTTGAAAAACACCATTGGAACCAAGTTGCCCAAGAAACCCAGACGCACAAAGAGACCCAAGATAAGCTTAAAGCAACATATGCCCCCTAGACTAAGACAAGAATCAATTCCAGGCTAGGAGAGGCAAAGCGAGAAGTGGAGCAAAAGAGCGCCACGCAAGACTGATAGACATAGGTGCAGAGGGTCTCAAGCAGTGCTTGTTTCCAGGTTTTCACCACTTGATAGATTTTTTCAAGACTTTTTTATAATTTTTTTGTATTTTTGCTACCAAGGCGCCTGTTTCCAGGTTTTCACCAAGGCACTTTTTCTATTTTTTTTGAATTTTTTGAATTTTTTGATTTTTTTGGTGAGACATCAAAGTGCCTATTGCTAGGTTTTCACTAGGATGCTCATTTTTTCAGTACTTTATATGCTTTTTAGGTTTTTTTTAGCATCATATATGATTTTTTTTGTAATTTTTTCAGGATCATAAAGTATATACAAGGAATGCCCCAGACAGGAACGGGCATTAAAGATCTACTTCCTTTGATGTAGAGAACTGATAGGCCCCAGGCCCAAATGCTATAGCCGTGATGATAGGAGGTCTCAACCAGTTCGACCAATAATAACCAGCCCTAAGCAATGTCTGAGTTAGTGGAGGATCATTAGACTGTGATCCACATATGCCATCGTGGATTTCAGCTAGTACTTTTTCTGACTCCTCTATTTCTAGACACCTAAGGAGAGTTCCATCTAGACCCTTCCTATACAAGCCACCAGAGACAAAGGCAAAGTGTAAGGGATGGTGGAAAGAATGGCATGGAGGAGTATGAGGTGGAAGACATGGAAAGATGGTAGGATTGTAAGATTTGTGAGCAGGATAGCGTAATTCATCCACTAGGAACTTGAAGCGAGATTTATGCTTTTTCATTTGTAAGATGGATATCAAAGTAACCAAGGCATTAGCAACTCTTTTCTCAGCTTTAGGAATGGGCTGAAGTATAACAGTTATGAGATCATGCTTGAAGTAATGCACCATTTGTTTGTAGAGAATCAGCTTCTCATTTTTTATTTTGGAGTCATTATTTTTGAGCAAATTTTTATCTTTACTTTTCTTAGGTTCGGATACCGCCACAATGTGGTTTTAGCCATCCGACCATTTCTCTTTTCTTTTGACTTGATGACTGTGATGCTTGATTTCTGATTCAATCTTTTTTGTTGCTAGTTCGCTGGTGGAAGAAGTAACAGGTGTTGATGCGAGATGAAATGGAGTGACTAGTTCAATAGCATTTATGTGAGGGATGTCATCTCTGGTAACAAGAGAGGTTGAGCCTATAGGGTAGGCTCCAAAAGTAGCTAGATCTAGATTCGTCATAGGAGGACCAACGTAGTCCACTAAGGCAATACGGGGAACAAACTCATCAGATCCAACACAAGACTCATCAACTACGTCGGGTGGGTTATGAGAAATATGAACTACATCAACATCCATATCTGTCATGGAAGAATCTTCTGGAAGAGGCTTAATATGCTGAGAAGTAGAAACACTCATGTCGTTATGTGATAGATCACCTCTTTGTAGCAGTCGCTCAATGTTGTGACGTTGTCTATCATAGTGCAATGATTCTTTAGGAACATAGCTTCTAGACATAGAAGACTCAGCAATATCATCAGTAGGCATACATGCTTCCCCCCAAAGAAGTGAAGTAGAAGGAAGATCATCTCCCATGTGAGCCATAGTGTGTAGTGGTGACTCATCTATATCTGTGTCTGAATTACTGAGCATGGGAGTATTTCTGGAATCTTCTCTATAGATCCATTCTTGAATAGCTTGTTCTTCTCTTTCTTCTTCTAAAGGAATGGATGAAGGAATGAAAGTATCAAAGATCACCATAGCAGAAGTGGAAGGCTTCATTGTATCAAAAGGTTTCCCATATGACCTAGGAGAAATAGGTATAGAAGCAAATGAATCTAGCATATATTCACCCATACCAAGGCTCATCATCTTAAGTGATTTCTTAGCAGCAACTAGAGATGTACTAGGATCAATAGAAGGTTCATTATGAGGAAAAAAAATTTCAGCAGCAGCCAGAGCATTAATAGCAATAGTATGGTCTCCAGGAATCACAACTTCAGTGCCATTGTATGGAAATTTGACGCACTGATGAAAAGTGGAAGGAACAGCCTGCATGTCATGGATCCAAGGATGACCCAAAAGAATGTTATATGCGAGTGGGATGTCCAATACTTGGAAGCTAATATCTTTTGTGATAGGACCCACTCAGATAGGCAGTGTGACAAGACCTTTGGAAGATCTTTCCTCTTCATCTTAAGCTTTTATAGTAATCTTCTTCTTGGAATCCATAGCAAATTCTGACAAACCCAACTGTTGTATGACATTGAAAGAAACAATATTTAACCCTGCACCATTGTCTATCAGGACTCAGCGGACTCGGGTGTTGTAGACTAGAACTTCAATGTGTAAAGCCAAATTATGAGGGTGAGTAATAGATATGTCATCTTCTGCAGAAAAGGAGAGAGATAGTGGAGATGAAATGTGGTTGACCATAGCCTGAAATTCATCTGGATCAATGTCTTTGGGGACATGTTCTGTATGCAAAGCTTTCTCAAGGATTTCTCTATGCGAAGGGGATAACTGAAGCAACTCAAAAATGGATATTTGGGCTAGCATCTTTTGCAAATGTTGGACAAGATCATAGCTAGGGGTGGCTGAAGGAGCCACTTGTTTGGAAGGCAAAGCCTGCTTGGGATCTTGCATAGTTTTAAGGACAATCTTGGCTTGCCCCCTAGTAACAGCATTCAGTGTCTCACTTTGGGAAGATGAACTACCACATGTTTGCAAGACCAATTTTGGCTTACCATGATTGGCTTTATTATCATCTTGAGATCTTACCATAAGAACACTCTCAACGGGCTCTACCATGTTGATCACAGGTGTATTAGAAGGATACGTGTAATTGATCTTAGCATCATGATTCTTCTTATGTGCTTGAGAGGTTTCCCCCTTATCATGCTTAGGTAGAGGATCTTTGAAAGCTGTGTGATCAAAATTTCTAGTTAAGCCATCAGTGGAGATTGTGCCATTCTCAATAAGATCCTGAATATCATCCTTAAGCCTAAAACAATTGTCTATTAGATGTCCCTTGTTTCTGTGATAATGACAATAAGAATCCTCTCGCCACCAATCAGGCTTATCTAGTGGATCCCAGTTACCAGGTTTATCAGGAAGTGTAAGATATCCATTATCAACCAAAGTCTTAAGGATCACATCATAAGGTTCTGCCAATTTGGTATAGACTCGCTTTCAAAATGACTTCTTAGGCTTATCTGCATACTGAGGTTTAGGAGCACAACGAGTGTTGGCAGCTTCTTGTTGTTTTGCTGCATAGATAGCATTGGAGAGATTGAAAGTAGGCTCTTTAACTTTAGGAGTGTCAACAACCCCATCATTAACAACATACTTGTTCTTATTCCAAGGTTTGTTCTTGTCTTTGCCATTGCCTTTAACATCTTTATTAATAAAAATATCCCCTTTTCTTATAGCTACATCCTCAATTCGATATGCACTTTCAACCATGTCATTGAAAGAAGGGAATAGTTGTTTCCTTAGATCATAATATAGCTCAAGCACCAGAGTGTTGACAAAAATTTCAATCTTTTCTCTCTCGAGTAGCTGACGAGGATATCGAGAATACAATGACCTCCAACGTTGTAAGTAAGTTGCAAATGGCTCACCTTGATGTTGTCTTAGATTACCAAGATCTATCACGGTGATAGGTTGTTGGATGTTGTATGAATAGTGTTGTGTGAAGCACATAGCTAACTCATCAAAAGTCTTCAAAGGAGGTGTCAACTTTGCAAACCATTCTAAAGCTTGTCCTCTTAAGCTTCGAGGGAATAATCATAGAAGATATGTGTCTTCATGAAGAAATTCCATACTAAGAGCATAAAAGTGACGTACATGATCATGGGGATCACCATTTCCATCATACTTGTCATATTTGGGAACCTCAATATCCCTAGGAAATGGGACCATGTATAGATTTTTATCAAAAGGAAGAGCACAAATTGATTCTACAAAAGAGACCTTTGGAGGCTCTCTTTCTATTGCCATTTGGGTAAGGCGTTGATTTGTCCGATGCAGTTCTTCCTGAAGGACTTCCAATTCAGTTGGTACTCTTTGTTGGACAATTTGTCTAACATCATAGCTAGGAGGAAGCTTGTATCCTCTAGAAGTCATATATTGAAAATATTGATCACCATTACGCTCTAAAAGCTTATGCATCATTCGTTGGGAGACCACATCTTGTTCAAATCTCATAAGATCCTCACTAGAAATCTCATCATCTTCCTCTGCCTCATGTTGAGAGGGAGGAGGTCTAGGAGGTGAAGAAGGCACACCAAAAGTAGGTCTTAGAGGAGATCTTGGTGGCGTGTTGTTGCCATTGTTTCCATTGGTAAAAAGAGGTCTATGCTCATGATTACTAGTCTCAGGTTGCTCATGAAATGTCCCTCTATAAGCCATGCACCTAGTAGCATCCATTCTTTGTTGATTGTGTTCTTTGTCTAAGCGTGCTTGGTTATCCTTGTGCTTAAAGTGTGCTTGCAACTGTTGAAATTTTTCTTGTTCAGTCAAAGTGAGTGAGACACTGTCTATGTTTTTGGGGGTCTTGAATGCAGAAAAGAGGAAACCTCCTTTGTACCACGGAGTAGCCTTAGAATCCTTAGATTGGTCAGAACTAGAACTGTCATTGCTAGCGGGTGCTCATGAGCGTCTAGTTGGAGAAGGTAACTGTGTATAATTAAACAGAGGGTGATTCTCCTGCTCAAATTGAGATTGAGTTGTAACTGGCATGAAAAGAGATGTTGGTTGACTAATAGAATGAGATAAAGTTTCTCAGATATGAGATAAGCAAAGCTAATAAAGATCACTTGTCAAAGTAGAACAATAGAGAGATGGCTCGTCAAAAGTGCTCAAGCACTTACAGCAATCAATTGACTAAAGCCGAGCAGCGAGCAAGAAGCTCAATAAGCAAGTAGCTAGAGAGGTAACCGTGATGTGATAAGTGATCAAGAGTAGCATTCGTTAAGCTCAAATCCAATAATTTTAGCTCATTTGTTTTAGTCTAGAACAAATCTAAGCATGTAGATAACAAACTAACTTCAGATAAGAATAGAAAATGACACTCTATGATAGGTTAAAATGCAAGTTTAGCAGCTCCAGATTGTAACAATGATAGGACAATAGAAATGACCCAGGCGATAGTTCTTAGGCAAACAGGGTGATACTTCACCTTAAGCCAGATGATAGTTTCCAGTAAGTGGGGTGACACTTTTGCAGAGTCGTATGACTCTATGACCAACGAACATAAAAATATCAGTTTGAAGTGTTTTAAAAGATCAAGTAAGTATATCAACAGATTTTTATCATGGATCAAGCACATAAGATAGCAATCAAGGAGTTCAAGCAAGCAATTGTCTTCAAACAATGAGCAAGGGGCAAAGCAACCTTGCACATGAACAAGAATAGTGACTTAGTATTTCTACTCCTTAAAGATTCTACTTGTGTATGTTCTTCAAATATTTTAGCAGGCACATAGAACACAACAACACCTTAGCAAGCTATCTACAAGGATACACATGGCTTTCTAAGAGGAGTCCTCGATATACACAAGGTACGTGAGGCCCAAATTTGTAGATGAGAAGAATCCAAAATCACACAGCCGGGGGGAGACGGTAACCCAAATCTCCTCCTTCACTTCTCAAAAGTATAAAGTTCTTTGAGGCTTAGCCAAGAGTGATATCAAACACAATTCCCAAGAGAGGTGTCTTTCGATTCACCTCCCGCTATTTATACTCCGCCAGAACACAGGAGTTAAGGTCGTCCCTTGAGGTGGTGTGTCCCCAAGCAGGCCTTCTAGAAATAACAACTAAGTAATTCACTATCAAAAGTATTTAGAGCACTAGAGGTGGTACATTTAACCCTTCAAGTAAGCATGAGATGAGTCCAAAAAAGTGGAACATTTAACTCCTCACACAAACTCAAAGTGAGTCCACACGTTAGAAAATAAGTGAGTTCCAAAAAGCACAAAAGGGTTGCCAAGTGGAGCACTTAACGCTTCTTTCCTGTTGACCCCTCCCCTTTAATATGGTGCTGAGATTGCAACCACAGGGCAGAAATGAGGGGCCGATAGATTAGTGAGTCCAATAACCCAAGATAGCAATCTAGATCAATCACAAGTACTCTAAAGTTGCTTATCAATACTACTCACAAATGAAAAAGGGGTGTACCAATGGAATATTTAACTTTCCAAGAAAACATAGAGTGAGTCCACAAGGTGGTGCATTTAACTCTCTATGTAAACAAGGAATGAATCCATGCCCCCAATCACTCAATGAGATATTTGATATTGGAACCAAGAATTACTTAAGGTTTAAACACAAGCATTCACTTACACAAACTTGTATGAAAGCAAATCTATGTTCATTCATTTCCCATTAAGAGCATCAATTGAAATGTGTTCTATGAAAGCATGTAAAAACTCAAGCCAAACACATGAGAGGTTCAATTTTAATCCCAAAATCCAAATGTTGTAGAGATATAACAAACTACCTCAAGTCCAATGCAATGCGCTTAGTAGATTTTAAGCATTTTCCATGAAAGCAAGAGCACCTTCAAATGAACAAGACAAGAGAACAAGCAAACAAGATATGCAATATATATCCAATTTATGCAAACCCTAAGGTTAGATCTGAAAATCAATTGTTAGGAGCAATGATAACCAGTAAATAATCCAAATGATAACTCATATCATGCAATGAACAATGAAAAATAAGTGCATACCCATCACAAAATTTTATTTTTTTTGCATTTGACCTAGTCAACAAGATCTGATTTTTACCACATGAATTCGGACCCTAAACTCAAAATATAGAAAAGAGACCTTTGACAAAAAATAGAGAGCTTTCCAAAAATATAAAAATTTCAAAAAAATCTCTTCATTTGTGCCCTAGAGAGCTATTTTACCAAAATAGACTAGATTTTATAAATCAACCAAATGAGCTATGATATGGTTTCTAAATTAAAAACATAGTGAATGGAACCTCTGTAGAATTTGAAGACATTTCCAGAAATATAAAAATTTCTAAAAAATATGCTGATTTGCGCCAAAAATTGATTTTTTATGAAAAATAAAGAAAAAATCATAAAAAATACAAATTACCTCCAAAAATTCTAAAATTGTTTTTGGAGCTTCTCTGATATGTTGCCAACCTAAAAAAAAAATTTCAGATGAGAATACCAAGCCATTTGGGAGATATGGTCAAATCTTTCAAATCTAGGGTTTTTTTTATCTCCAAACAAATCTGCACAAGGGTTAGCTCCAAAATAATCAAAACCAGCATGCAAGAGGTGGGTTGCCCCATGGTGGGCACCAAAAATGTATGGTGAAAATGTGACCACACTTCTATGAATCATTACATGCAAGGGAACTCAAGAATGAGGCCTCACAAATCAATCCATAGCTCCCTAGGCATGGAGTGCAAGGGTTTTAAGAATGCTCTCAGCTAGAGCTATTCAGCCAATAACCTTGCTAGTAAACCATGCAATGGGAGATTCAATGAAGACAAGGGCAAGAATGCCAATATCTCCAAGAATCAAATGAAATGAAATGCAATGCAAGCTAGCTAAGAATGAAGATGCAAGCTAAGCTATGGAAATGAAAGTACAATGCAAGCTAAGCTATGAAAATGAAAGATGCAAGAAATGAAATCTAACTATGAAGCAAGAAAGCCATGATGCTGCAAGAATGAAGACAAGAAGATAGAGTGTTGATGAAGATCCAAGATGAATGCCAACAATGCTCCAAATCTTCAAACCCTAGATGCAAGAATATCTCCAAAAGCTCCAAGATGACCTAGAAAACCTGTAGCATAACAATAACATAAAAATTGTGTGTGCAAATGAGGAAGAGAGCTCTCCTTTTATAGGGAATGAAAAAGGAATGGGCCATGGAGATTAAGAGGCAAAAGATTTAATCAACGGTGGAGAAAAAAAGAAGCTTGATCCTTGTGCACAAATATCCTCCAATAAGAAAATTAGAAGCATTTACTTTATGTTGAGCATTTAATTTATGTCCATGTGAGACAAAAAGTACTTTTTATTTTATTTTATTTTTATTTTTCTTTATAAATAAGAATTAAATGCTTTATTTGTGCAACATAGGATAAGAAGAAAAGGTGGGCTTTTTATTTATTAAAAGGGGAGGAAATATTCCTTTTAAATAAATAAAAACTTAGGATAAAATGGTTAGCCCATAGAAAATAATCGAATAAATGATAGCACAAGGATTTGATCAAGAATAAGCAATTTATGATTTAGCAAAAGGGGCTAATAGTCTAGGTGACCATTTTTAGGTGTATACACGAGCAGGGTGATTAAATCCTCTAACAAGGTCACACCTAATAGTGTGTTTTGTAACCTTTTACCGGGTTGGCTTCTAACCGGGCATCACTTCAGAAAAGTGAAAATCAGTATCTAGATACATTGGTGGTTTTTCCCATATTGGGTTTCCACGTTAAATTCTATGTCTCTTGTGTTCTTAATTGCTATCTTAATCATATACATGTGCTGATGAATATCTAAAGATAATTTTGCTAATACTTTCTGCATCTTCAAAGTTACTGCAATCTATTTACCGAGTGCTAAAACAGATAATATTATTTAAGATATCTTAAGGGATCTGGAAAGAAATAATTGTGAAGTGTTTTATGGTTGAATGATTCACCCCCCCCTCTCAGTCACTTCATCCATATTCCATCAATTGGTATTAGAGCTTTTTGGTGCTTGTAGGAAGGGTTTCAAGGACCTAAGCTAAAGATCAGGATGTCTTACAAGAGGAAAATTCCAAAGCTCAACAGAGATAACTTTTCAGCATGGCAAGGTCTCATGCGACTTCATCTGGCTTCCATTGGTGATTCAGGATGCAAATACATTGATGAAGAATACACAGTTCCTACTGGCGCATTAACTATTGAAGACATTGCAGAGAAAAAGACTCATAACACCATGATGATAGACATTGCATCTGCTCTCAGCTATGAAGAATTTGATGATATTAAAGAATGCACTACTACATATGAAATGTGGATGACACTAAAGAAAATATATGGTGGTGATGCAAATGTGAAAATAGCCAAAGCAGAAAGCCTAAGAGGACAGTTTGACAAGATGAATATGAAGGAAGATGAAAACATTGCAAAATATGTTAAAAGAATCAAAGCAAGTGTAAGTGCAATTAGAGCTTCTGGAGGAACAATCTCTAATGAAACTGTTATAAGTAAGGTACTCAGAACATTACTCCCTATCTATGCAATAAGAGTATCAGCTATTCAAGAAAGAAGATGTGAAACAAACCACAATATAACTTTGGATGCTTTAGTTGGAAGATTGACAGCCTTTGAATTAGACAACTATGACAACTATGTTCCAAGTTCCAAAAATATTGAATCAGCATTTGAGGCCAAGGTTTCACTAAAGAAGAACAAGAAAATTAAAGAAGTTCAGTCAGAAAGTGAAGAAGTATCAGAAGAAAGTTCTGATAGTGATCTTGAAATTGTAGAAGCATTACTTGCAAAGAAGTACTCTAAAGGGAAAGGTAAATATAAAGGTAAAACTCCTTTAATCTATTTTTCATGTGAAGAAATTGGACATATTGCAGCTAGGTGCCCAAACAAATAGATCAAGGAAGAGAAGAGAGGTCACAAGTACTATGGCAAAAAGAATTTCAAATCATTCAAGGATAAAGGTAAGAAAACATGTTTTATGGCTAAAGATTATGATGATAGTGAAGAAGAAATTGTCTTTATTGCTATAAAAGATGAATTTGATGCTGATGAAGATAAGATGGCACTTATTTCTCATATAACCAAAGATGATATTTGGATAATAGACAGTGGATGTTCACACCACATGACTGGTGACAAGACAAAATTTGAATATCTAGAAGACTGTGATAGTGGCAATGTAAGATTTGGAAACAATGAACCTTGTTGTATAAAAGGAAAAGGAAGAATCTTATTAACCAAAGAACTCATATGTGATAATGCTTATTGGGTTGAAGGACTAAAACATAATCTTCTAAGTGTAGCACAGCTAATCAACACTGGTTTCAAGGTTGAATTCATGAATGGTCAAGCAAGACTGCTGAATGAAAAAGGAAAACTCATTGGATCAAGCAATCAAACAAAAGGTAACTTATTTTATCTTGATCTCAGTGAATATTCATGTTTTATTGCTCAAACTGAAGAAAGTTGGCTATGGAACAAAAGGTTATGTCATGTGAATTTTGATAACATGATAAAAATAAGCAAATTCAAGAAGGTTAGAGGCATTCCTACTTTGAAGAAACCTGATACTGGTCTATGTAAGAATTGTCAGATTGGCAAAATGAGTAAAACTAGTTTCAAGAGTAAGAACTATCAGTCTAAAGAAATTTTGGAAATTGTGCATACTGATTTATGTGGACCTATTGGAATACAAAGCTATACTGGAGATAAATTCTTTATTCTTTTCGTTGATGATTATTCTAGAATGATGACTGTTATGTATTTAAGAGAAAAGTCAGAAGCATTTGAAAAGTTCAAATGGTACTTGGAAAGAGTGGAAAAGGAAACAGGGAAAAGATTGAAATGCTTAAGATCAGACAGAGGTGGTGAATTCATCTCCCATGATTTTAACAACTTTTGCATTGAAAGAGGAATCAAAAGACAAGTATCAGCTCCTAGAACTCCTGAGCAGAATGGAATAGCAGAAAGAAGAAACAGATCTATTATGGATTGTGCAAGGACTCTAATGATAGAAAAGAACATCACTATAAAGTACTGGAAGGAAGCTATCAGCACTACAGTTCATACCTTGAACCGAGTACAATTGAAGAAAGACACATTCAAAACTCCTTATGAATTATGGTATGGCTATAAACCCAATGTAAGTTACATGAAAATATTTGGTAGCAAGTGTTATATCCTAAAAGAATCCAGAAGAAATAAATTTGATGTGAAAAGTGATGAAGGAATATTCCTAGGATATTCTAGCAAAAGCAAGGCATACAAATGTCTGAATTTGTCTACTCACAAAGTCATAGAAAGTATACATGTAAAATTTGATGAGTTTGCAGAAAGACTGAAGAAGAAAGCAAAAGGGAACCTAAGAACTACAGAAGATTTGTTTATATTGAACCTGAAACATTGGCAGACACAACTATCAATGAGGAAACTATATCTACCGAGCTGAGCACAGTTACCGAGTCACAAACCGAGTCACAGGAAGAAGTTCAAACTGAGTCACAGGAAGAAATTCAGACCGAGTCTTAGATTGAAGTTATTGAGCAAATATCTACCGAGCCCGAGCAACCTGAAGAAGAGATCCTAGAAGACAACAGCATGACTCATTCAAAAAGCAAGGAACCTATACTAGCCAAATATGTTAGAAGACATCATACACCAGATCAAATTATTGGAAACAAATCAGATGGTACTATGACAAGAAGCAAGCTAAAAGGTACATGTCTGCTTACTGATTTTGAACCTAGAAATATCAAAGATGCATTGGAAAATGAAAGTTGGATTGAAGCAATGAATGAAGAATTAGAACAAATACAAAAGAACAAAACATGGACTCTTGTACCTAGACCTAAAGATAAGAATGTAATTGGAACAAAATGGGTATTCAGGAATAAGCTGAATGAAGATGGTCAAGTATCTAGAAACAAAGCTAGATTGGTATGTAAAGGTTATTCTCAAGAAGAAGGTATAGATTATGGAGAAACTTTTTCTCCTGTTGCAAGATTAGAAGGTGTAAGAACTCTACTTGCTTATGCAACACACAAAGGATTTAAGGTATATCAGATGGATATAAAATCTGCATTTCTCAATGGAATTCTTGATGAAGAAGTCTACATTGAACAACCTGAAGGTTTTGTTGATCCAGATAAAAAGGACATGGTCTGCAGGTTACACAAAGCATTGTATGGTTTGAAACAAGCTCCTAGAGCATGGTATGAAAGACTCCATAACTATTTGATTCAGATTAATTTCAAAAGAGCAAATGATAACAGTAATCTATATATTAAAGAAGGACCGGATGAAAAAATTGTACTGGTAGAAATATTTGTAGATGATACTATATTTACAGGGAATGAGGATCAGTGCAAAGAATTTTCAGAGCAAATGAACAAAGAATTTGAAATGTCTATGTTTGGTTTAATAAAATTCTTTTTTGGTCTTCAAATTCAGCAAAGCAAGAATGGTATATACATTACTCAATCTAAATACATTAAGGAAATACTTAAGAAGTTTGGTATGGAGGATTCAAAACCAGTTGGTACACCCATGTGTATTGGACTTAAACTTACCAAAGATGATGATTCAAAAGAAGTTGATCAGACCCTATACCGATCTATGATTGGAAAATTGTAGTATGTAGTACATACAAGACCTGATATTGCCTTAGCAGTCGGTATAGTAGCTAGATTCTCAGCAAAACCTAAGGAAAATCATATGATGGCAATCAAAAGAATCTTAAGATACTTAAGAGGAACTGAAGAATATGGTTTGTGGTATAAATTTGGAGGCAATCTAGACTTAAAAGTGTTTACTGATGCTGATTGGGCAGGGAACATTGATGACAGTAAAAGTACAAGTGGTGGAGCATTTTTTCTTGGAAAAAGATTGGTATCCTGGACTAGTAAAAAGAAAAATTGCACATCTCAATCCACAGCTGAAGTAGAATATGTTGCTGCTGCAGTAAACTGTTCAAATATTGTTTGGTTTAAACAGCTATTAGAAGGTATAAAGGTTGAAATCAAAGAACCAGTTGTTATATTTTGTGACAATACCAGTGTAATAAACATTTCGAAGAATCCAGTGATGCATTCCAAAACCAAGCATATTGCTATTAAATATCATTTTGTTAGAGAATTGGTGCAGGACAAGGAAATCAGATTAGAATATATTCATACAAAAGAGTAGATTGCAGATATTTTTACCAAATCACTACCTAAGTATGCATTTGTGTATCTAAGAGGTAAGTTAGGGGTCATTCCCCTATCCGAGGCTCACTAAATATAGTTTTAGTGATGCATCAACCAGAACATGATTGAAAATCAACCAGTTGATGCAGCATATTCAAGGAATCATTGCATATGAATCAGTACTTGAGGTACATTAATTTACACCGGTAATATGTGAATTATCTTTGGCATGTGTTGTCAAAGAGGGAGTGTTTGCTATGTCTTTGCTATTACTTCAAGAAATTTTCAATAGTGAAAAGGAAGAATTTTCAGGAAAAAGGAAGTTTGCTGACAGAAGGAGATTTGAATCTAAACCAAGCTAGTTCTTTCAAATTTCTTATGCTATGACATATTGTGTTGCCATCAATGCTAAAGAGGGAGATTGTTGGAAACAATTGTCTGAAGGAAATTGCTACTCAAATTATGTATTGTCTTTGATGTCACACAATGTCATAGTCTGCAGCAATCAGTTCCTACCGAGCTTAGTCGGTCTACCAGGCAGAAAATTAGTGCTTACCGAGTTCACTAGGTTACCAAAGAAAAATCAGCATTTACCGAGTTCAATCGATCGTCAAAGGAAATTCAGTGTTTATCGAGTTCAGTCGATTGTCGAAGAAAAGTTAGCATTTACCGAGTTCAGTCAGTTATCGAAGGTAAAAGATTGTCAGTGTTTACCGAGTTCCCTCGGTCTCCGAAAGATTGTAAAATTTATGGTCACCGAGCACTGTCGGCCCTTGAAGGATTTTTGCAAATAAAGTTTGCTTAATTCAGCCGACTGTTATGCTAAGTAATGTCGATTTGACAAATCTAAAATCATATAAATAAAAGGTCAAATGTGAAAAATAAACAAGAAATACAGCAGAAGAAATATAGAAGAAAGACAGGAAAGGTGTGCGAATTTGTGAAGGATGTTTAGATATCCTTAAGGTGCAGCAAAGATTTATTCGATCAGGAAGGATCACACTTATGCAGAACAGAGATCTATAATCAGCAAGGTAGTTTCATTATTATACAGGTCATTTTCATTGTTACCTTTTTATCATTGTAACAGTGAATTCTAAATCTCTTAACCGAGTTGGTTTAACAACAATATTGTAAATCCTCTAACAAGGTGACAATTCCATTGAATTGTTTTCAAGACCTCTTACCAGGCCACTCCTAGCAGGGTGATTAAATCCTCTAACAAGGTCACACCTAACAGTGTGTTTTGTAACCTTTTACTGGGTTGGCTTCTAACTGGGCATCACTTCAGAAAAGTGAAAATCAGTATCTAGATACATTGGTGGTTTTTCCCATATTGGGTTTCCACATTAAATTCTATGTCTCTTGTGTTCTTAATTGCTATCTTAATCATATACATGTGCTGACGAATATCTAAAGATAATTTTGCTAATACTTTCTGCATCTTCAAAGTTACTGCAATCTATTTACCGAGTGCTAAAACAGATAATATTCTTTAAGATATCCTAAGGGATCTGGAAAGAAATAATTGTGAAGTGTTTTATGGTTGACTGATTCACCCCCCCCTCTTAGTCACTTCATCCATATTCCATCACCCCTTTCTCTTAGAGACACCTTTGTAGGTACGGAGACACCTGCATGTCAGAGACACCTATATAGGTGTGGAGATGCCTATCCGTCAGAGACACCTCTGTAGGTGCATAGGAACATGTCTGTCAGAGACACCTCTATAGGTGTGGAGACACCTATCCATCAAAGACACCTCTATAGGTGTGCAGATGCCTATCTATTAGAGACACCTTTATAGGTGTGGAGACGCCTAGCTAAAAGTCCAGTAGAAAAACTTGCAAAATGCAAAAATGATGAAATAAAACTAGGACGTGGGTCCCATCCGGCATACCAAAATGTATGCAATTAAAATACTTGTAGTTTCACCATAAATAAAAGAATGCAAACATAAGAAATATGAAAAAATTAAGTTAGGATAAACATTTTAAATAATTTATCATGCAACTAAATTTCTACACAACCTTCGATGAGCTAAAACAAGGGCACCCAAAAACTTGTTTGATTTTCTATTAGAGATTTTTGTGGGTGTGCTCTTGAAATAAAATACAATAAATCCCTCTATGATTAATGAGTGAAGGATTGAGAACAAGTATGAGGACCTTGCCCCAAGCTTCACAAAATGAATGCAAAATGCAAGATCTATTGCTAAGTATGAAAATGCAAGAGATTAATAAGCTAGATTCAAATGAAAGCTAAACTAAGAATGGAGATGCAAGCTAAAATAATAAAGTAAATCTAAGCTTCAATGCAATAAATGGGGTCTAAATTATAAATGAAAATGCAACAACGATGAAATGCTAAGAATACTTAAGTGCTCAAGTGCTAAATATGCCTAACTCTCAAAAGATATTTAAGTGCCCAAATGAGGAGTGAGGCCTCCTTTTTATAGAAAGGATTAAAGAATGAGTGGCAAAGATTAAGATGAAAAAGAATGGATGGTCAAGATTAAGAGGAAAAAGGTGATTTGCTAAGATGAAGAGGCAAAATAAATTTGTGGCTAGGATTAAGAGGCAAAACATGCAAAAGCCAAACTTCACTTTTAGAGGGAAAGAAGAATTCAAAATGATTGGAGGAGAAAAAACATGGAGAGGTGGCAACCTTGGAAAAAGGTGATTGTACACATGATTAGAGGTAATCCACCTTTTAATCAAGATTAGAGGGATATTAGCAAAAAATAAGATTAGGAAAAAGTGAAAAACAAGATTAAATTAAAATAATTTTTTAATTTAATCAAGGTTTAGAAGAGTTTTAGGCTAGTGGAGGAACAAAATAAATATAATTTATTTTATAATAAGAAATCGAGGGATAATATATTAAATTTAATTTAGTACATTATATCATTTAGATAAAATTTAAATACAAAGGGAAAATGAATTTATTTAATTTAATTAAATAAATAAGGGAATATAACAATATATTTAATTAATAAAAATTAACTATAATGTTAAGGAAAAATATTAATAAAAATTAATATTCGTGCGAATGGACAATTTTAGGTGTCTACACTCAAATCTAAACAAAAATTTTCAAAACCATCATAAGGATAGGTAAAATGAATCATATTAAAAGAGACATATGTGAAAACACCTTTTGTTAAGCATCCACACCTAAATTTCTCTTAAGGAGGATTCCCAATGCAAAACATTGAAATCTAAAGGCTTTAAACATCACATAATAGTTTTTTATTCAAATTACTATGTAGGGAAAAATCTCCAAATGCCAACAAAATACGAAATGCTTAAATACGTATATGTGCTCTAGTGACATCCCAAATTGATAGGCATTTCCAAAATACATTGCAATCTTAACAAAACACCTTGTTACATACCTTGAATTATAGAAACACAATCTTGACCTCAGATATAATCCCTCCTATGTGAAAACTTCATGTTATCACAACTAGATTTTAATATCAATACTGATTTTAGATTCCTAAGGTCTTAGAACTGTTGGAAACTGCAATTGAAACAATTGTTGTATTGTCATTGATGTCAAACCTTAATTGGTAAGACAGTTTCTATCTAGGAGAATACCATATCTATTGATTGATGAAGAGGATTAGGGCAAGGAGATAACAAGAGAACCTAAGGAAAGGTTGAGTTATTTGATACTTCAATAGGTACTTGATTAGTTGGCACATTGATAAGATAATGTATTGTTTATCTAAGTAAAATAAGAAAAACTGAAGAAGTAGGCTTAACCGAGTAGAAGTGAAGAAATCTAGTTTAAGTCGAGTGATGTTAGTGTCGACTGAGCACGAGTATATGCGAAGTAAATTTAGTGTTGATCGAATATTAGTTTATGTCGAGCGATAGGAAATTGTCGAGAAAAGATAATGTTAGCCTAGGAAGACAATTTGAAGAGATGACCAAGATATATAGTGATGACCAAGGTGATGAACGCAGTATTGACCGAGTGTCAGTAATTTACATTTGGAGAAAGAATTAAGATTCACAGCTGACTTAGTTGAATTCTTGGGATATGTAAATCATGTTGACTTTATTAATTTATTGTATAGAGAATGTAATGCATGGTAAATCATTTTTTTATGGATTCAATGAGAAGTTTGAAGATGTATCTAGAAGAAAGGATGAAGAACTTAAATGATGGAAGGATTCGACAAATATGACCTAAACCTAAGATCTACAGAGGAGATTAAGAAGTAAAAGATGGATCTACCTAATTGAAGAGGTATAAAGGAAAACAATTACAAAAAGGAGCTGAAGTTATTGATGTTATTGACTGATAAGTCTAAGAAGAAGGTAGAAGGTGAAATTGTGAAGGAGTTGATTAGGATTGTGATTTCTTGAAGCAAATTTTGAGCAGATCAGTGATGGAGATGGAAATGGAGCTTAGTCATTAAATCAACATATATGTGTGAATTGGATCTGTATTTTCAAAGTGAGTTGTATGTGTTTCAAATTAGAAACTACAGTTACTTTCTAACCATTGTATTAGTCTAAATCCTCTAATCAAAGTTGACCTAACAGTCATTTTATACATCCTTTAATCAAGGTATCATTATAATAGAATGTACTTAAATCCTTTAACCAAGTCACTTTTGACAGAGTGTTTAAATCCTTTAATAGGGCCACACCTAGCAGTGTGTTTGTAAACCTTTAACAGGGTTGGATTTTCACAGAGCTCACATCAGAAGAGTGAAATATTAGTAGCATGTTACAAAGTGGTTTTTCCCAAGTTGGGTTTCCACTATAAATCCTAGTGTTATACTTGTGTGAATGTTTTGATGTTAATATTGTTATATTCTATAAGTTAATTACTTTTGGATAGTGGACTACATGTTATATGTTTCTGATATATACTTTAGAGAGTGAGTTATGTTGGTGATTAGATCTGAGATTATTGAAGTGATCTAAAGTTCAATTGGTAAATCTAGACTTGAGAACAACTAATTCACCCCCCCCCTCTCTATTGTTCTAAATAATTCTAACAATTGGTATCAGAGCTATTGGTGCTTACAAAGAAAATAATAAAGGTACTTGAAACTAATGATCAAGATGTATAAAAAGGAGGTACCAAAGTTGAACAAAGAGAACTTCCCTGCATGGAAAAGTATGATGAAATTGTATCTAGCTGGTATTGGTGATTCGACAAAGTATTATGTGGAACATGACTATGTTATACCTACTGAACCTTTGACTATCGAGGAGATGAAAGAAAAATAAGAACACAATCAAGCAATGTTGGAGATTGCATCTGCGTTAAGCTATCCTAAATTTGAAGATATCAAAGACTACAGTACTACAAAGAAAATGTGGGATACTCTTTCAACTATCTATGGTGGTGATACAAATGTACTGAGAGCAAAAGATGAAAGCTTGAGAGGTAAGTTTGATGAAATCAAAATGCAAGAAGGTGAAAATATTGCTCAGTATTGTGGTAGAATTAAGGAGATAGTGAATGCTATTAGAGGAGCTAATGGAATCATTGATGATGAAACTGTTATTAGTAAGGTATTGAGAACCTTACTTCCTATATATGCTATCAAAATTTTTGCAATTCAATAATCAAGATGTAACCTATTGGATATATTCTTAATTTTTTGAGGTTTTTGTCCAAACATTGGTTTAGTCCTTTGGTCTGTGAAGTTTTCCTAGGTCCAGGTGTCAGAATTTCTTCAAAAAATTGTCATAGCCTAGTTCAAAAATCCTTACCCTAGGTCTTGTCTTTGAAGAATTTTGAATTCATGTCAAAAACCCTAAAATGTTTGCCATTTTCAAATAAACCCTAAGTCATTCTCCTCATTTCTTTTCAAATGTTACTTTTTAAGTCACTTAAGTTCATTAAAGAGCACATGCTTTTATTTTTCACATGGGGGTTATATCTTTTCCTAAGTCTAGAACCCTGGTGATATAAATAATATATCCTATGTCTTAATTACCTTGTATTCTAATGTTTCGAGTTTCATTCAACTGTGAATCTTTAAAGAAGATCTAACAGCGGTCACGTGTTCACATGGAATATTTCCAAGCCATGCGAACATGTGAAATAACCATTGATTTTATAATGAATCTTGATTCGGAAACAAGGTGGGACCACTGACATGTTTTTCACAAGTGGCAGCCATTTATTTAGGACAGTGGGGCCAGTGACAGAGGAATCTCCAAAGTTTGAAAAGCAATAAGGGGAAGATCAGACGGCTGTCATATAATCACATGGGATCTTAGAAGCCTATGTGATCATGGGACAAGCTATTGATCTTGCATTAAACCAAGCACGATTCTCAGGTGGAACTTTTGACCGATGTACATGAACAGTGTTTTCTCATTGGCTAGTATCAGCAAACACTAGTGCTCGGAAAGAAAGAAAGTACCTGACAATTTGCCAGGTGTTGCAATCGTGGATTTTCTTTATTGACAAAGGCAAGGTGGGACCATTGATTTGAAGGAAGACAAAGAGAAAATGCTAATGGGTTTTCACATGTTTGCATAAGCTTCTTTTAAGCTACGCGATCATGCGAATAACATTTTATCTTAACGATGGAAGCTATAAGAGACCGCCAAAAATAGAGAGGTAATGTGACAGTTAGTCGCATGTTCACATGAGTGATTTTCATGCTATGTGATCATGCGATAGGCTGTTAGATCATCTGCTAATGAGGATTGATGGTTCTAATTCATACTGGGGATAAAGTGATGCAAATTTGAAGTTTCCTGTTGAGAAGTGACAGTTCATTCTTCCGGAGGAGTAATTGTTTCAATCATGCTAAATTAATTATTTATATGATTGCTTTAATGGCTCATATATCAGAATCTCACGCACTCTCAGAAGCACAAAGAGATAAAAAGTTTGCAGAGACTCAGGTGTGAAGAATTACGAGGACTGGCTACTATTCCCTGGTGGTTTTTGAGAAAAAAGGGTTGGTGAAATACTTGTGTGAATTGCTTCCTTACTAAAAGAATCACAGTTCTGTATTTTGTCTATCTTGCAAAGATTTCTTTCAAAGATAAACCTTAAAATGGCACCAAGGAAAGAATTGTCGTGAAAAATTGAGTATAGTGAAAGAGGTTTGCACGAGGATTTATTGCAATTACTTCCTGGCTCTTTCACTACCCCGGTGAAAACCAAGAATTTGATTCCCAAAGATCCTAGGGTAAAAATAGCGGAGGGTTTATATGACACAACTAGTTTTATTAGAGAGGCCAAAATTGGTACAATCAATGCAAGAGGTGACTCTGATATCACAGGATTGGAATTATTCAAAGTAGGTTTTAGTCAGAGAAATGCCCCTCACCCTGCAAGCAATCTATGGTAGTCTAATCTAGGAAAACTTGTCATGTTCGGTGTCTTTTTAGATGTAGATTTGATGACCCAGGTTGCAAAGAGTTATGATACAATCACTAAAGAAGTTAGGGATGCAAAGGGAGTATTATTGATTAAAGTTTCTACTAAAGAAATCAGGAAGGTGTTCAAGTTAAGTGAACCCTTAGACAGTTTGGAGAGCATTGATTTTGAAGAACTAAGGCAAGTGTATGATGCACAAAGGAACTATTTCAGAGGCAAGTTGTTGAAGGATTTCTGCACCAAAATTGGCAAAATGGTTATTATGGGACAGAACACTTAGGAGCCTTTTAAAATAGAATATTTTGATCTCAGAGCTAAGGGTACATATTGGTCATTATGTCAGATTTTTGGAAAGGATGTTAGTGAAAGGATGCCAATACACTTGATGTGCATGATGATCCAAATTCTACATGCACATGTATCTATTACTTTTGATTTTGCTCCTTTTATTACTGAATTAATCCATAATGGATTAGTGAAGATTCAAAAGAATGAAGGTGATAGGCCCTTTTGCTGGTACTCTTTCATAATGTACATGTTTCTGTTTAAAGGAGCAAGTTATTTTGAACAAGAAATGGAATTAGTGAGAAAGAAGGATGGTGAAGATATGCCAGTCCAACTATGGAGCCTCACAATGACCTAGGATAAGAAGGATCATAGTTTCATTAATTTTGATAAATGTTTTGCAGCTAGACTCAGGAAGCTGTTTGTCTTAGACAACCCAAGAATCCCAATAGTATTGGCACAGCTTATTAGGCCAAACCAATTTGCTAAGAATCTGAACATCGTACACAATTGGGGAGATGTTATTTTCTACAATGTATCAACTATCATCAGGTTGTATGGTTTCAAGGGGACCCCTTTTATATTTCCCTATCAGTACCCCTTAGGATTGGAATTGTAGAGTTCTTGAGGCAATTAGGAGATATTGAAGAGTGTGCCCTCACTGGGAAAGGCAAGGGAACTTTATTCCCAAATGTTACCATTGCCCATCAATTCATAATTACCAAGGGTGGATGGGTTTACATGGATAAAATTCTAGCTCCATACCATATGGCTACTGCAATTGCCAGAACAGTAGATCCAAAAGGTTTCTATAATGAAATGTTTAAAAAGAGAGCCAAGTGTGCCATGATTAACCATATTTTTAATTTCCCTGAAGATATTGTTAGGAATGTAGCAAAGATGCAGGAACAAGAGGTTATGAAAGAAAAATGGTTGGTATACAAGAAGACATTAGATTTTATCCGGCAATTTGATTCGGGATGGGATCCCCTAAAAAGCATAACTCCAATGGGGAAGAAAATAGATACTCTTATGAATTGTTTTCAGGATATTTTTCAGACCCTAAATGAGAAGAAGGAAAAGGTTATGAAGGATGATCCAGAAAAGGCTAGACAATTATTAAGCAAGCCTGTGTTTGCAAAAGGGTTACCCCCAGGGAGGTACATGGTGCAAAAGAAGACTGGTTACAATGTGGTGATACCAGAACAAAGCCAGCAAAAGCAAATAGATAAAAGGGATATCCCATCAACCTTACAACAGGTTGGAAAACAAAAGGAGATTGTGGAGATCCCCGATTCTCCTCATCCTCAAACTTCTGAGGATATAATTGATTCTCTACCCCCATCAAAAAGGCAAAGATTGGAAGAAAGACCTACTCATGTTGAAAAGGAGTACTCCCCATCACAGTCTCCTCTAAGAATTTCTGATGACCAAGAGATTGCAAAACAAGTACAGCAAGTAGATGCTTTAGGTCAAATATTTATGACCTATGAAGAAGTAAATGAGGGAGTGCCAGAGCTACCAGAAGAACCCAAGTTGGATTTAACAGTAGGGGAATTGGTAGGTATGGAACTGGACCCTCTAATCAAGCAATCTTGTGAAGAGTTTTCGGTTGATGATACTTTTGTTAAAACTAGGGCCTTTATGCAATTTCTTTGGAAATTAAACATCAAACAATTTCAAGAAATCTGTGAGAAGAGACATGAAGAGAATTCAGAGAAGGATTTACAAGTCATAGAGGAAGAAGTGAAAATAGAGATGACTGCAAAATTTAAACAAATCAGTCCAGAACAGGGAAGAAATATGGTAAAGGTGTTAGGAGTACTAATCCTCCCAGAATGGGATATAGCTGATGCATTAGTGTTTGATGCAGTCAGAAAATAGACCACTCCTCTCCATAGAACTCTAGAGGAAGCAAAATAGGCTATTAAAGGAGTCACTTTTAGTGATAATCATCAAGCGTTGGTAATGTGGTCTTTGAGAAAGAATGAAAGTAACAAGGGAAAACAAATTGTCAAAGATGACCTCTCAGGGAGTCTAATTGTAAGAAGAGTTATTGATACTTCTTTGGTGGAAGCATCAGGTATGGTAATGGCCATGACACAATTAATAGCAAAAGTGGCAGAAAAGGAAGCTAAAGAGAAGGAAGAGCTCACTGCAAAACTGGAAACAATTTTGAAGGTTTATGGTGAGATGAAACAGGGGATTCTTGAGAGAGATATTCTGATTGCACACTTAAGAAAGAAATTGGGAGAACATGGCCCAATACAATTACCAGAGCAAATTCAGATAGCTTCCTCCCCTGCTGGGCCTTCCTCATCAAGCCCTATTATTGAACTTCCCCCTTCCCCTTTTCCTCCTTACATAGATGAGGAGGATATTGATCAGAAAGTAAAGGATAGGTTAGGTGAGAAGATAAAAGATGTTGTTTCACTTTTTGTTGCAAAGGTGAGGCCTAAAGAAATATACAAATCTGCAAAACAATTGGCAGATGTCTTAGCAATTTTTTAGAAAGAGGTGGCTACTGTGGACAAAATTTTGGAAAGGTGGTCTACAAGAAAAGATAGTCTGAGGTCATGGTTTGATCAAAATAAGGATAAATGTGTTGTAAATATAGAGCTAGAAAATACTTACAGGTTTGTCAAGGATCTTTTTGACTTTGAGGTAAATAGGGAGAGTATAAGAAGAAGGTCAGAAATCCTAAGGGCAAGATATTTCCAGGATGATTTCCAAATTTTTCCTTGTCTTATTAAGGCAGATGGGGTAATCAAAGATAAAGATCAATGGATGGAGCAAATAGATAGACAAGTACTGTCTAAAGTAGATTCCATTTTATGTACAGATGATAATACCCCATTCATACAATTTATTGAACTCCTTCAGGATGCTAGGATATACTTTGCAAATATAAGAAGAGAGGTTCACCAATTGGTTGCTGAGTGGGACAAGTTGTCCCCAAAGAAAGATGAGGTCCTTGCCTTTCATTGGCCAAGTGAAGAAACCTACATGACTTGGGAATCGACATATCTTTCAGAAGATTCAGAAGAAAAGGCATCAGATGAAGAAGCGGCAGGTGTTAGTACTCCAAACCCTTGAAGATCAAAGTAAAAAAGGACAAAGATGTCAAGCAAGTTATCATAGGCACAAATATGACACCTGGCCAAAGTTGAATTACCCTTGGGAGCTGTTACAAGATTTTGACGCTCTTCCTAACAATCCATTTTGAAGATTTGTAGCAAGAAAATGAGGAAGAAGAATATAATACACATGGAACCTAATCTAGAATTTGAGGAAGAATGGTTTCAAATAGAGGATGATGTAAGTTAGCTGGATGGTGGTCATCATTCATGCAACAAATTTAGCAACTACTTTGAAATATCCTTAGACAAAGGTGCCACCTGCAATATTGTTGGAAATAGATATTTGTAATCTGTTGTTACAAATAACTTTGTCAATTTGTAATCTTGTTTTTAGTGCAAGATCTTTTAACAGCCATCTGAAGCTTGTTGCATCCTTTCAAGGATTCCAAGATGGCTGATCAGTATATGTAGCAAGTTTTTTCTCTTTTTGAGAGGTGGAAAAAATACTCTGTAAGAAAGGTTCTTAATACAAAACCTTATTTTCTTTAAATGAGAAGAGACTGTATCAACACATTTTGACCATTAATACAAAATATTGGAGCTCTGTTACTACTATTTTGTTGTCTTCATGTATGGAGTGTTTTAGTTTTCTTATGTATTTAGATTGCAAGACATTTTGAATACATTATTAACAAGGTGAATATAGGGGTTAAGCTTAAGTTTCTTTCAAGGAAAGAGTAAAATCTTAAGGGAGGTCTCTGGGAATTAATAATACATGTATGAATTTGATGACAGTTGTAGAAATTAAAAGGATGATATGTTAGGCATGTCATTTGAGTTTCATTGTATTTGTTTTGATAGATATATGTGGAGGTAGGGTTTGACTCTGATGCCTAAGTGGATAAGGCACTGGTTCTAGATCCATTTACATTTATTTTCCACCCAAAATATAAATAATTGTTTCATCTTACTTTACTGGTACAATCATAATCTGAATCATTATATGACAAGTTCATGGATGTATTTTGTAATGCTTTGTAGAAGCACTGAATGAGGTTAACCTTCCTTGAGTTTAACTCTAAAAAGAAGAAGGATGAATATCCTTAAACCATTGTTTCATGTTGCTGCTTTCATGATTTCTATCATTATATTGTGTATCAGAATAATATGGGCCATACTTAGAGTTCTCTCATCTTATTAAGTTGAGTTTGGAAGCAGGGACAGAGCAGTGAAGGAGCTAGTTCACAATTCAGAGCTCAGTTAAACAATGAATTGATATAGGTACACCCGCCTGAGTATTCATACTCGAAGTGAAGAAGGTTTTCTAACCTTAATACCTTAGTGTTTGCATTTTGCTAGATTATGTCCATTGGGATTATATGAGTATTTGATAATCTGCAGATTTAAGCACTAACATAACCCTGGTAATGTTCTAACTCTGGAAAGTCTTGTTGGTAAGCTTACTACTTTTGAGCTATCTAACTATGATAACTACACTATTCCTAATGTTGAATCTGCATTCAAGTCACAAATGGTTTTTCATAAGTCTAAGAGAGAAAAATAAAAATGTGTTAAAAGTGATAGTGATAGTGACAGTGATAGTGACACTTTTGATGAGGAACTAGATTATATTGAGGCACTCATGGCTAGAATATTAAAAGAGGAAAAGGGAAATATAAAGGTAAACTTCCTATAATATATTTTTCATGTAAAAAAGTTGGCCGTATTACAGCAAGATATCCTAACTAGACTGACAAGGATGAGAGAAGGGAAAGAAAGTACAAGGATAAGAACAATGACAGAGATCACCGAAGGTACATAGACTACAAGGAAAAAGGTAAGAAATCATGTTATATTGTTGAAGAGGAAATTGACAGTGACACTACTGAATCTGATGAATGTGATATTGAAGTATTTTATGTTGCTATGAAAGATGATTCTGATGAAGATGAGAAAACTACACTTATTTCTTAGGTGAGTAAGGGTGATAAATGGATTATTGATAGTGGTTTCTCACATCACATGACTGGTGACAAAAGTAAATTTAAAACCTTAGACCACTACAAAGGTAGAAGTGTTAAGTTTGGTAATGATGCACCATGTCCTGTTAGAGGTAAAGGATCAATTAAGATGACTGATAAGATCACATGTGAAAATACTTATTGGGTTGAAGGTCTTAACTATAATTTTCTGAGTGTTGCATAGTTGAACAGTACTAGTTACCGAGTGGAGTTTCGTCATAGAAAGGCTAAAATATTTGATGCCACTGGTGAAATAATTGGAAGTGGACAACAAACAAGAGATAACTTGTTCTATCTAGACCTATTTGAAGAAACATGTTTGTTTGCACAATTTGCTGACGTATGGTTATGGCATAAGAGGCCATGTCATATAAATTTTGACAATCTAGTAAATATTAGTAAAAAGAAGAAAGTTAGAGGTTTTCCAAGATTGAAGAAACCTAATAATGTGATGTGTAAACAATGTCAATTGGGAAAAATGAAAAAGTCTAGTTTTAAGAGAGACATCTGAAAATATTTTGGAATTGTAATACCCCAAAAATGGGCTATAAGTTCATTAATCTTCTATATCAACAATTCGAATGAAATCGACATCAAAGTCCTAACCTAAGGCACATCTAAACATCATCGAATCCTAATTGATTATCTTAAATTTTGCATCAGGGAATATTCCTAGCAATATTCCTAATTATCTTAATTATCTTTAATTTAATGATTATTTGGCAATAAATCATATTTATCCTAAGTTTGATTAATTGAATATTTTCATATTTAATTAATTAGATTTAATATCTTGCCACTTAATTGTGTAATTAAATTTAATTCTATCTATTATTAATTGTATTATTTAATTTTGATAATAAATCCAATATCCTATGAATAATTGATTAAATTTTTATTTAATTAATTAAAGCAAGTTGTCATTATTTAATAATATAGTTTTTAATAAAAGTTTGATTAAATAATTGATTAACCCATAAATCAATTATTTATTTTCAAAAATCAGTTAAGTTGAGCATAAATCACTTTATTTATTTAATTAATTCATAATTATTATGCACATTCAAAAGAAACAGTTAAACTCCAAATTAGAAAATCAATGCAAAGTGTTGACTTTTTACAACTCAACATCCTTTTGGAGTTCAAAAAGCTGATCTAAACTCTAATTTGAGTTAAAAAGCTATTTTTGCATGATTTGCATATTTTTGTGAATTAAATTATCTTTATTATCAGATAACTTAAAAATCAAGCTGAGTTAGTTTGAGTATGGCTTTTATCCATGCACCTCTAAAGCCCTGGATTTTTATAAATTAAGGCTTCAGCTCATCCCAAATCATCTCATATTTTTGCACAATCACGCTAGAGAATTGCAAGTGGAAGGATCAAAGCTTATTGCGAATCAACATTTTTGTGAGATCACTTTTGTTTTCATATTATTGTTAGATCAATTCATAGCATAATGGTTTTTACATATCATAGATTCATATCAGTTTTTCATTATTATTGCATAGAAAATACCAAAAAAATAGCTTAATTGCATTCAATTCATATCTAGATCAATCACATTCAAATCCTTCATTTAGGTGTCGTCTAGGTCACTGATCTCGATAACAATCTGAGAACATCAATCTCGCACCTACTAGAAGGCAGTAAATCACTTGGTTAGATTAGATTTTAATTTTGCACGATTTTGATTATAGCTAACCTCTAATGTTTTACTGAAGTGTTGTGTCTACAGACCAGATACAATTTTCACACACACATTTTCTGGTACCCATCGTGGGGCCCTGAAACGGGCTTCCCTTCATTTCTATCAATCTTCTATCATTTCTTTATCAGAACTCACCTGCTGTTGCCTGTTCTGGTGGTATTCTCAGTAGGACAATGCGATTTTTAATTTTGGTCCGTACAGTGTCGTACAAGTTTTTCAGATTGTTGTACAAGTTTTTTGAACTATCGTTTCATTAGACATCGAATGTCGTACGAGTTTTTTTAGACTATCATTTCATCAGACACCCAGTGTCATCTAGGAGCATACCCACTATCGTACGACAGTTGACCGAGTATCATTTCATCAGGCACCCACTGTCGTTTGGAAGCTGGACTGTCATTTCATTAGACACCCAGTGTTGTATGAGTTTTTCAGACTGTTGTTTCATTGGACACCCAGTGTCATCTGGGAACATACCCACTGTCGTACGACAGTTGAGCGAGTATCATTTCATTAGGCACCCACTATCGTTTGGAAGCTAGATTATCATTTCATCAGACACCCAGTGTTGTACGAGTTTCCAAACTATCATCTGGGAGTATACCCATTGTCGTACGAGTTTCAAACTATCATCTGGTAACAGACCCACTGTCGTACGAGTTTAGGCATTAGATTTCAATTGTCGTTTCATTTTTGCAGGCAGTTTGTCAGATTTGATTTTTGGATTTTGACTAACAGCTAATCTTAACAGTTGGAATTCTCTATTTTTGATTGACTCTTGCTAGTTTTGATTGAAAAAAGTGCAAAGTTTGCTAAAATCAGGTAAAAATCTACTAAGCGTGTTGCGAGGATCTCAAGTATTCCACTTGTGCTGATAATATTTTGATTTGGGCTTAAAATAAATCTCTCGAGTTTCTAGCTTGGGTGATTCTTTTCATGCTTTTGTTTTACACACTTGCATAATTGATACTAGGTTGTGACCCCTTAAGGATTCATTAAGTAGTCTCAGATACTTGTGATTGATCTTGATTGCTATCTTGGGTTATTGGACTCGCTAATCCACCGGCCCCTCATTCTGCCCCGTGGTTGCAATCTTAGTGCCATAAAGGGGAGGGTCTACAGGAGAGAAGCATTAATTGTTCCACTTGGCAACCCATTTGTGCTTTTAGGAATTCACTTGTTTTCTAAGTTGGGGACTCATTTTCAGCTTGTGTGAGGTGTTAAGTGTTCCACCTTGTGGACTCATCTCATATTCACTTTAAGCGTTAAGTGTTCCTCTTTCTACTTTTTGGGTACTTTTGGTAGATTTGCTTTTGGAAACATACATTTGTGCTCACATAGTAATTAGGCCCTATGACCACTATTTGTGATTCTTGAGAGATTGGATTCCCAGTGAAATCCTTCTTGATGATAGAATCCTTGTAGGTAGGGAGGATACTTAGTGCGTTTCACATTCAACTCAGTTAGTGCATCTTCTCTTATTGATCGATACATTCTCTCCTCGGAGAGGTTGATAGATCACGTGGGGTTGACATCATCAGCTTTGGTGAATCAAAATTGGTTAGTGCACCTTCTCGTATTGATTGATATATTCTCTCCCCAGAGAGGTTGATAGATCACGTGGAGTTGACATCATAGACCTTGGTGAAGCAAAACTTTGTCTTAGTGTGTCGGATTAATCTGCTTGCTTTGTTTGGGTTAAAAGTGAAAAGGTGTCAAAAACATTGGATCTGGAGCCAAGTCCCCTTGTGGTATACTATTGTGAGTCACCTTTAGAGAGGGTTAATCGTAGCGGACAATCCCTTCATAGGGCAAATTGTGTTGACGGAACCTCAAGCGGTAATAGCCATTTTCACCATGGTAGTGACAGCCACTATATAAATGTCCTTGTGGAAGAAATCTCCACAGGTATGGTTCATTGTTGGGTTGTAAGATCTCCCTAGTAGCTCCTAAAGATTAAGTTCTCAAACTATGTCAAAACCCTGGTGCACCGAGATTAGAGTTCACCCCTTTGGATCATAAAAGTTGCAGAGTCAAACCATTACTAAAAACCCTAGGGAGGCCAAAGTTTCATTTTCTAGGATATATGTGCATAATTGCAAAACATTTTGGAACATACACAATTAACACTTCTGAGGTTTAGAACGAATAAGTCACTTGATTGTTCATGTGCAAGGTTGCTTTTACCCTTGTTCATTATTTTCAGACATGCTTGAAATCACTTGCTTGCTATTTTGCGTGCTTGTTTATCTATCTGGTTACTGAAAATGAACAAATCTATTACAATCCTCAAATCTGGACATTGAAATTTGTAAACAATCCGAATCTGCAAACTCAAAATTTTGCAAAAATTGACGTAAAATCCTTTCTGGAGTCAAAAATCATTTTAGGAAGTCAAGTCATATGATTTTTTCCAAGTGTCATTTCATTACAACCCATCTATCGTATGATTGAGTACCCAGTGTCATATGAGTTTCCATGCCAGCAAATTCTCAAAGTCAAAATCTTGCAACTGTCATATGAGATTTTCAACTGTCATTTCATTGCTACCCAACTGTCGTACAAGCTTTGCAACTGTCATTTCATAGCATACCCACTATCGTACGAGTCTACAGAGTGTCGTTTGGGAAATTTTGAAAGTTGTCAAAAAATTATCAGAATTGCTAGATATTTAGCTTTTTCAGCCTATTTCTAGAATCTGACGAACAAATCATTGTGTCAATAACAGAGCAGTAGCCATTGAAAATCAATATACATGTCTTAAAGAATCAATACACATGAGGAAGAAATTTTAATCACCACTATGATGAAGTAGCTGCAAGCTATGCAAGTTGAACTTAACAATCTTAAGAAAGAAAAGGAACCTAAAGAGTTCTCCATGGAATCTCTATACTCTTTTCCATTTGATAAAGACATGTACATGTCACCATGCCCCTGGATAGAATTTGAGCAACATGATAACCCTTATGATACCTCTTCCATGGAGAGTGACACATCCAACTTTGGAGACTATGATGACTATAACAACAGACAATGTAATGATACCTATGACACCTCTATTCCTAAGAGTCCTCCTCGTCATGTGTTCCTGCTTAATGGAAATGGGATGTCACATTGGATAGATCATGATGGTGATCCATATGATTCTGATTTTGAAAGAGATTTTGATGGCTTTTGTAGACAATACCTTGATTATGATCCATCTACTACTGCTAAGGACTATAAAATGCATCGTGCTAGCTTGAAACGTTAATACTATAAGGATCTCTCCTCTAAGAACTCTCAGGTTAAAAATAAAGATTACACTCTCAAGCATGATCATGTTAATGTTGGACCTTTGTCTTGTGATGGTTCCCTTCCATCCCCTACTTCCTCCAATACCCATACGTTTCCTAAAGCTTTTGAGTCTTTCAAATCTTTCACAGAACCTTCATCCAACACAAGCCCTGATACTTTTCATGCAGTTCCCTATAGTTATCCTCCAAGGCTACCTCTTAAAGAAACTCAAGCTAACCTTCACTTGGCTGCAAATACTTTCAATAATGATAAACCTAAAGAGCCTAAGCCTTCATATGCTATAATCCCTACTTCAGCTAGTCCTCCACCATCTCTTCCAAAGTCATCCATACAATCCCAACATGCTTCATTGTCCTTAGAAGTGGCTCCATGTCAAGAGGACTCTAGAAAGGATAAAGAAAAGAACATAAAGAAATATCAAAATCAAGAACCCTCCATGTCATCCACTCCTTTTCACGATGTCTCTTATTCACCTCAGGGTTCTTTTGATCCTACACACCCTTTTTCATGCATTCCACCATGTCTTAAGTCTTCTCCTAAGCAAGATCAAGCTACTACTTACACTGTTGAGCTTATTGACAATCAAAATAACCTTACTACACTTGCACTTTCCAAAGATGATACTTCCATTAAGGTTGTTAAAAATGGTGTTGTTACTTCCAATGTTAAGCCTATTGAAAATCAAGAGAAAAATTGTACGCTTGTGCTATCCAAAGATCCTTGTCAAGATCAAAGTCTTCCATCTTCTTATTCTACCACTCCATGTTCACTTTCACTTTCTACTCTTCCTAAGTCTTTGCAAGCTTTGAACAATCCTATCAAAGAAGGTGCTCATATTCAAGATGTCCACGATTCTATTAAAAATTTTAATGCTCACTCTAAAGATGCTGATATCCTTGGTTGTCATATAGATGTTGATGAACTTATTGATTATCCTTTTGTATCTTCCATGTCCATCCTTGGACCTCCTCCACCACTACTAAGGGCTTCACGTCTACCTTCCATCTTGCATCCTTATGTCCCTTCACTTTCCCCTCCTAACTCTCCTACTTCGCCATCCATTTTGGGTCCTTACATCTCTCCATCTCCTATCTTTCCTCAAGATCAACATAGATGCACACCCTTGAATCCTTTTCATCCACCCACCCATTTAAACCAGCCATATCCTCCTTCTTCCACAAGTCCCAAGTCTTTTGGAAGTAACTTGAATGTTCAATACAAGAAAAAGAAGCAATACAAGAATCCATCAAAAAAAGATCACCATGTCTCCTCTAATAGACATGGAAACATAAAGTCAAAAAAGATATCTAAGAAAAAAACTACAAGACAAGTATGGGTTCCAAAATCCATCATTGAAGATATTCTCTCTAGATCATCAAAAGGAAATAAAAATCCTATGGCTATATGGATTCCTAAGTCTCTCTTGAAAGAGTCTGGTGTTGAGCAAAAAGTGAAATTGACATTCAAGCTTCCAAAGACTTCCACTTCATCTTCTTCCAAAAGCATTCCTCCATTCCATGTGCCTAAACCACAACCTCTACTATCCATTCACCATATTCCTTCACATTTTCCTTCATTCACATTTCCTCCATCCTCTCGCCACCCTTCAAGGTGTGTGTTGATGTTGATCTTGCCTTCCTTTCCACCTACCCTTTCACAGTCCTTCCATTCATTATCCTTCTACCTCCTATCTTTTTTCCTCACTTGTCTATTCCTCCTATCTTCCAACCTCACTCACTTTACATAAAACCTTATCCTCCATTTTCCTCTTCCATCTTCCTTTCCCTATCAACATCTTTGAGCATATCATTTTGAATCCTTGGCATATCATGGTTTATCCTTTCAAGGAGCATTATCTAAAAAGCTTGCCTTCTTCTAAAAAAAGAGAAATGAAATTTTTTTTTGAAAATGTGCCTTGGTGAAAATCTGAAAACAGGTGCCTTGGTAGCAAAAGTAAAGAGAAATAAATTTGTCCTATGGTGAAAACCACTCCCTTGTGGCACCTTGGATAAGTACCATGATGAAAACCTGGCAATCAGGCATCATGCGTAGTTCTTCTACATATTTCATCCATTCCATCTTCTCTCTTTGATCTTGACAATGTTGATCTATACACGAACATTTGGCTATCTTGTGAGCTATCTTATGATGATCTTGTTTTCATTCCCTTCCTGGTTAGCCTTCATGTCTATCTTCCCCCATTCATTATAGTCTTTCGCTATCCTTTTCCCCTTTGGTCTTGATCTAAAAAAGAAAGAGTAAAACATGATGCTATGAAGCCTCTTGACATGTCCACTCCTTTGGAATGCATCCTTTCCCGCTCTTGCATTATGATTTTGTGACTTATCCTATGTTGGCCTTTCATTGGTTGTCCAAATGTGCTTTACATGACAATTTTTCCCTAGCTTGAGTATTCTTGAGGAGTTTTCCCTTGAAGATTTCTTCCTTTCATTCTCCTTCATTCTCTTATCTTCCATCTCTTCCACTAGCTTGCTAATCCCTCTTGTTCTCCACCTTGCTAGACATTGGGACTGTACGATATGATCTTGCTTGGGAGTTTGCAATGGAAAAAGATGCTATCAAGTATCCCAAGTATCAGAACAAGTATCACAACCAATATCAGAACCAGTATCAGAACAAGTATCAGAACCAGTATCAGAACAAGTATCAGAACACCTACTGGGGCTACACCTTTTGCTTTAGTTTATGGGTCTGAAGCAGTACTACCTATTGAGGTTAAAATCCCATCACTAAGAATCAGAATGCATGGTCTAGTAACTGATGATGACTACAAAGTGTCTAGGTTGCAAGAACTTGAACTACTAGATGAGCGTAGACAAGCAGCGTATGATCATCTCAGAGTATACCAGAAGAGAATGTCTAGAGGCTACAACAAGAAAGTCAGCCACAAAGAATTTCAGGTTGGTGATCTAGTCTTGAGAGAAAATCCTAAAAATCAATCCCATCGAGAATTCAAGGGGAAGTTTGAACCCAACTGGCTAGGTCCCTTTGTTATCACTGCTACTTTTGGCTCTGGTGCCTATCAACTCTCAACGACTGAAGGAGAACAGCTCCGAGAACCAATCAATGTTCTCCATCCGAAGAAATTCTATGCCTAAGGCATTCAGTCTATGGTAAAATGTCTTGAAAAAATTATAAAAATTTGAAAAAATCCTGAAAAAATGAACATCTTGGTGAAAACCTAGCAATAGGCACCTTGATGATTCACAAAAAAAATCTTAAAAAATTGAAAAATATCAAAAATTCAAAAAAATTGAAAAATGAAAAAAAAAAAAAAAGTGCCTTGGTGAAAACCTGGAAACAGGCGCCTTGGTAGCAAAAATAGAATCTTTGCCAAGATGGTGAAAACTTGGCAAATGGGTGCCACTTGTTTCAAAATGTTCCATCTATCAATGCAATCTTGGTCTTTCCTAGCTTTCAGTCTTGCTTTAGTTTGTACATATCTCCCGGTTTGTTTCTGCATTCTTGTTCTCAATAAGTCAGTTTGTACACTAATCTGCTCAAGCGTCTATATCCTATCAATGTTTAAACTTGGGGGCAATCAATGTCTATCCTATGGTCTCTCGTATATCTTAGACGTATCATATCCAGTCAGAGTCCTTTGAAGCTTCATTTGAGTCAGTCAAGTCTATCTTGTCTCCAGAAAGGATTTTACATCTACAACAACGCAATCAACAATCAAACACAAACTGAAATCAATCTGTGCTTTTCATGCTTTTATCTCCTTGTATGTTTACTGATTCCCATTGAGATTTTTGCATATTGTGTCCCTTCGAGCTCTTCAATGATGTCCTTTATAGGATTTAGAGAGTGATGACTGGGGGCATAATCTTTTCTTTGTTTTCTTCTTGTATGTGAAAATCTAAACAACTTTGGAAATTCTAGATTGAAATGGTGTCCGACTGTAAGAGCCTCTATCTTGAATTGGATGGCCATGCGTACCTTGACCATTGATACCTGGATGATTCAAAGAAGTATTGATCTAACTATTATCTTTTTGAGTGAGTGAGTTCTCCTACTGTGAAACATGATCTTACCTAAGGATGTGAATGATAAAGGGTCACTACGGGTAATTCACATCGGATTTAGAATAATCTCTTGGCTATTTGATGTGTTTGTCATGCAAGGTGTATTTAGGTCATCATGACGTTTATGTTTTGATGCTTTTACAAATTGCTATATCAAAATGGACATGATATTCAGGTCATCCTGGTGTTTATGCCTTGGTGCTTATATCTAATCTGACATTCCGAAAACAAAATCAATATTCATATATCCATGGTTGTTGACCAGTGGGTGTTGTATTGATTCTTGCGCATACAAATTGATATTCATATGTCTATGGTTTCATAGCTAGTGGGCATTGTATTGATTTATCCAATTACCTAAAAGTTCAATGATGATAACAAATCGACATATGATCAGTGAGTAGGTCCTAGGTCTTAGGTTGCATTTCATTTTGCATGTCTCTTTGCATTTTGCATGTTTGCATGATCTCACAATGGCTAAATGAACTTCAATGCTTAAACAATTCTCCACTCGCATCTTCAAATCTAACAAGAGCTAAACCTCACATAAAGGTTCCTCCAATGAAACAACAAGTAGAATCTTTTTTTTCGGTATCAAAATCAAAATTTGAGATTGTTTATATTATCAACTACTTGCATATTTGACCTTCAATCATCACAGAAATCCAGTATTCAACTTAATTGATTATCTAACATTAAATTATCAAAATTTCAACTTGGTCAACTATGGTCAACTCATGGTTTAACCTAGTCAAACTTGGTCTTTTGGGACCTTCCAACGATGTAGAATGCATTCTTGAACGTGTTTAACCACTTCTCAAATCAATTAACATGCTTCTAAACTTTCAACGCTAACTTTTCTTGTCAGATTTTAATTTTAATCCCGAAGGGGGCATGGTATTGCACATCATTCAAAGTCTATAATCTAATTTGAAATCATATCTTTATGGAAATCATATCTTCCTCAGTAATCAAGACAACAACCATGTCTAGTTACTGATTCATCAAAAAAGACCTCATCGCTCGGGGAAAATCTATCATCACTTGGGGCATATCAGATTCATCAAGATCCATATCAATCTAGTATTCTCCTAATCTTGTAATATGTATCGGATTTTTCACAACCATCGATTCATAAGTGTTATTTCCTTGGTTCTTTGGCAACTGAAGGATTCAAATGTGATACCTGCTAGTTCTACTAAGACAATCGAGTCTAGAATCGGTCACTCACTTCTTTGCAATCCTAAGGTTTGGAATCAGGCATTTTGACACTTTTTCGCAATCGTAGGTTCATTTGCGGTTATAGTGAACATTATCTTTGGTCATTCAGGACCTATTATCTCCATATCAAATTAATATCAATTAGCTTCTGTCTCATATCAATTATCAATTCAAACATCAGTTTCATATCTCTATCAAACATAGACTATCTTTGAACCACTGCGCTTCGCACAGTAATTCAAAGAGGGGCAAAATGTAATACCCCAAAAATGGGCTATAAGTTCATTAATCTTCTATATCAACAATTTAAATGAAATCAACATCAAAGTCCTAACCTAAGGCACATCTAAACATCATCGAATCCTAATTGATTATCTTAAATTCTGCATCGGGGAATATTCCTAGCAATATTCTTAATTATCTTAATTATCTTTAATTTAATGATTATTTGGCGATAAATCACATTTATCCTAAGTTTGATTAATTGAATATTTTCATATTTAATTAATTAGATTTAATATCTTGCCACTTAATTATGTAATTAAATTTAATTCTATCTATTATTAATTGTATTATTTAATTTTGATAATAAATCCAATATCCTATGAATAATTGATTAAATTTTTATTTAATTAATTAAAGCAAGTTGTCATTATTTAATAATATAGTTTTTAATAAAAGTTTGATTAAATAATTGATTAACCCATAAATCAATTATTTATTTTCAAAAATCAGTTAAGTTGAGCATAAATCACTTTATTTATTTAATTAATTCATAATTATTATGCACATTCAAAAGAAACAGTTAAACTCCAAATTAGAAAATCAATGCAAAGTGTTGACTTTTTACAACTCAACATCCTTTTGGAGTTCAAAAAGCTGATCTAAACTCTAATTTGAGTTAAAAAGCTATTTTTGCATGATTTGCATGTTTTTGTGAATTAAATTATCTTTATTATCAGATAACTTAAAAATCAAGCTGAGTTAGTTTGAGTATGGCTTTTATCCATGCACCTCTAAAGCCCTAGATTTCTATAAATTAAGGCTCCAGCTCATCCCAAATCATCTCATATTTTTGCACAATCACGCTAGAGAATTGCAATTGGAAGGATCAAAGCTTATTGCGAATCAACATTTTTGTGAGATCAATTTTGTTTTCATATTATTGTTAGATCAATTCATAGCATATCAATTTTTACATATCATAGATTCATATCAGTTTTTCATTATTATTGCATAGAAAATACCAAAAAAATAGCTTAATTGCATTCAATTCATATCTAGATCAATCGCATTCAAATCTTTCATTTAGGTGTCGTCTAGGTCACTGATCTCGATAACAATCTGAGAACATCAATCTCGCACCTACTAGAAGGTAGTAAATCGCTTGGTTAGATTAGATTTTAATTTTGCATGATTTTGATTATAGCTAACCTCTAATGTTTTACTGAAGTGTTGTGTCTACAAACTAGGTACAATTTTCACACACATAGGAATTGGTTCATACTAATCTTTGTGGACCTATTGGTGTACAAAGTTATTGTGGTGATAAGTACTTTTTTTTTTTTTTATGACTACACTAGGATGATGACTATAATGTTTTTGAAAGAAATATCTGATGCATTTCAGTTGTTTAAGTGGTATTTGGAAAAAAGTTGAAAAAGAAATAGTTAGAAGCCTAAAATGTTTGAGATTTGACTGAGGTGGAGAGTTTATATCAAATGAGTTCAATTTGTTATGCAATGATAAAGGAATCAAGAGATGAATGGCTGCACCAAGAACACCTCCATATAATGGCATAGTAGAGAGAATAAATAGGTCAATTATGGATTTTGAAAGAACTTTGATGATTGAGAAGAATGTTGCACAAAATATTGGAGAGAAGTTGTAAGTACAACTATTTATACCTTAAACTGAGTACAAATCAAGAAAGGTACAAATACTACACCTTATGAGTTATGGCATGGTTATGCACCTAATGTGAAGTATTTTAGAATCTTTGGGAGTAAATGCTATAGACTAAAAGACAATAGGAATGAAAAATTTGATACAAAAAGTGATGAAGGCATATTCCTAGGTTATTCCACTAAGAGAAAAGATTATAAGTGTTTGAATTCTTTCTAACACTAACAAAGTTGTGGAAAGTTAAAATGTTAGAGTTGATGAATATGTAGAGAAGAATGAACTGGAAGGCAAACAAGAACCTAAATATTATAGATCTTTTGTGTACATGGAAGAAGGAGAGGCAAGTAACACACTTGAACTAGATGCAGAGTCATGGGTAAGCAATGTCAAGCATCAGGAGGGTGTTGCCGAGCATCAAGAGGATGCTGCCGAGAAATCAAAAGATGAAGCTGATAATTTACATGATGAACTTGAAGATCAAGGAGAAAATAAATATGAACCTACATTGGCATAGTATGTAAGAAGACATCATAAGCCTAAGAAAATAATTGGAGATAAAGAATCTGGAGTCTTGACAAGAAGTAAGTTGAAAGACCCTACATATTTTCTTTGTGAGTTTGAGCTTAAGAGAGTAAAAGATGTTCTAGAGAGTGATGAATGGATACAAGCTATGCATGAAGAAATTGATTAGATAGAAAATAGTGATACCTGGACTTTGGTTCTGAGACCAGAAGAAAATAATGTTATCAGAACAACATGGGTATTTAGAAACAAGTTGAATGAACATGAACAAGTCACAAGAAACAATGCAAGATTGGTATGCAAGGGTTATGCACAAGAAGGAATAGAATATGGGGAAACACTTTTCCCTATAGCAAGATTAGAAGGAATAAGGACTCTACTTGCATATGCTACATATAAATATTTAAAAGTATATTAGATGGATGTCAAATCTACATTTTTAAATGGTATATTATGATGAACTACAACTGATTTAGAACCTGATTGAAGAATCTGTGATTTAAGATCACTGAGATGATTGATTAGATATGTAATATGATTAAATCAATATTATGTCTTCATTGATGTCAACTAGTTTGACATCACTTATCTTGTAAGTTACTATACCGAAAAATCTGTAGAAAAGGAGTGAAAGAGATGAAGAACAAAAATATCTACATGAGGAAGATGGATATGACAAATGAGGATAAATAATATATTGAGTAACTTGTTGACGATTCTTTGACCTTATGATATTGGCTTGATTATGTTTCATTCATCTATGATGAGGAAAAGAGCTGAAAGACACAAATGATGTAGGAGCATCCTGGGTGTAAGAGCAATCTTGCATCACCCAAAAATATTTCTAGTTTCTCTTCAGTAAGGGCTATCTTGTGCAGAGTGACTATTTATGGAAACTTGCTATTTTTAGTAAGTTAGTGATACGATCTTGGAATGTTCTAATTTCACATGTGGAGGTTCATCTTAGTCATATCAGCTTGCTAGTAAATTTTCATGGCTAGATCAAATCTGGTTTTCAAGATATTGAAAATTTTCAATTTTGGAAATAGGGTAAAAAAACTTTGAACTCAGTTTTGAAGGCTTTAGAGGCCCCAGATTAGGTCGAAACTTTAGTTGAATGAAGCTTTCTTGATTCAATCATTGTAGAGCACTTCACACCCTTTCCAAAATGGGGTCATAATAGTTAATCGGGTGATTAGGTGATGACTTATGGTCTCTGGAAGTTAGGCCACCTGAAATGGCAAAACCTAAATTTCCTTCAAAATTTCTATTTGATTTTCAAAAGTTATTTTGAGCTGACTCTGATGTAATAAATTGTAAAATAAAATGATTCTATATTTGGTTGGCCTTATTGGCTAAAATTCTAGAACCTTCCCAGGCAGTAGAAAATTGCCTATATCAGGAAGGCTATAATGTTGTCTTAGGCAGTTCGGGGCAGTTCTAGGTAGATCTGGGTAATGATTCAAGGCTTTATCCTAAAAAATATTGTAAAGGGAATGCCCATGTGGCTTTGCATATTGTAATTCTAAAATTTGTAATTCCACATTTGTGGAGATAATAAGAAGTCCATTTTCTATTTTTGCAAATTGTTGTTGTTTCTCTATTTTTGCTATGTGTTTGTGGTATTAAGTGATGCAGGCGCATCTAGGAACTCTGATCATTTCATAGATCAAGGATTTTACATGCATTTCAAATGGTTATTTTAATAATCATGTAATTGGATGGGTAGAAGTCTTAGTATTTTAGTGATATTTTGGTCCGGTAGAATTAAGTGTTTTTATTTAATAAATGTTTTGAGTTTAGTATGTGTGCCAAATAATCACACAACTCCGTCATCAGTCATTTGGTATAAAGGGTAGTTACAAATTAGTTCTATGGATTAGTTATCAGGTTATGTTCTTTGGAGATCTTTATATCTCTAATTTAGAACCCGAGAAGAATAAGTAGAGTAGTAGTAGAATAGAAGATGATTGAGAAAGAGAATAGAAATGCAATCAAGAATAGAAATGGAGGAAAGAATTGAATTCTGTTTAGATCTTTTTGATTCTTTTCATTTCTCATTTGTTATTCTCTATTTTTAATTTTTGTGTGACTACGTCTAAGGTGAATGGAGTAACATTGTTATAGAATTAAGCTACAATTGAAATCTGTAATGTTTACATTGGGTTTTGAAGATCTTTGTTCTGTTGAATACAAAGAAGATTAACAATAATATAGAGCCCCGTTGTTTTGCAGTCTTTAGTATTTGAAGTTCGGTTTTGGTAGTTCCCTGGTTGTTTGGATCGAATCTTTATGGAAGAAGTTGGTAATTTACTGAAACTAGTTTTGGGTCTTATTGGTATCAACAATAAAGAGCCAGTTTTGTTAATTTTTGAATTATCAAGTTTTCAATAAACAATATTCTAGAATCTATTTGTTTATGTGTCCATTTGTGACAATCCTGGATGGGAATGATAGAAATGATATATTGTGACAAAGCAATGACTGTGAAAGCTAATCATTGAGTCAGGTTATTTGAAATCATCTTGTTTATTATTAGCCAACGACATTGAGAAGTCTATTCTATTAATGAATCAGCTTGTAGGTGGTTATTGGAATAAATGCTCTTTGTTTTGTTGAATATGAATTAACTCTTCATTTTAGTTTTATTTAGAAGAAGTTTAATGTTGTATCAAATAAGGGTTTGTGACAATCCTGATTTGGGGATGATATGTTAGAGTAACATGCAATTGGGTTTAAACTTCGATTCATTTGACAGAAATTGAGACTGACAAACCATGGATTAATCTTTCATGCATTAAGATATGAACCAGTCATCATGGATTGGGAAGTTGATACAATGAGCACATTGAGAAGTATAATGTTAAAGTGTTACTTGAGGATTGATATATGTTGAACTTGGCCATTGCAGTCCTAGAAGAATCTATCTGGTATTGTGACAGTTAAACAAACTGTGAGCCCTATGTTTACAACAAGGACTAAACCAAATGATACCGAGGATCATTCCTCGTTGATAGTTGAAGATCTTTATATCTTGTCCTTGATGATTGGTAAGATGAATCAGTGATTGGTTTTGGAATTGAATAGTTAGAAATGTTATTATAATTGTTAAGTGGATGTTATTATCATTGGAATATTAAAATATTTTGAGTATCTGATAAACATTTCATAAGAAGAATGAAAAGATATATGCAAATTTGATTGGATTGTTGATCCTATCTACATCATTAAGGGGAGCACCCTCCATCAAGTGGTATCAGAGTAGGAGTTCTCGAGTGTGTAAATAGATCACTAATTGTGAGGTAGTTTGCACCAGGACCACGGGTTAGGGTTTGTGTGTAAACAGATCACCGATTGTGAGGTAGTTTGCACCAGGACCATGGTTAGGGTTTCAATGAGAAGTGTGAAAATGCCTCCATGAAGGGAACGTGGCAGAAGAGTTGGTGTTGTAACACCTAAGGTTAGGGAACTGCAAAGACAAGTGTGAGCATTGCAAGAGGAGATTCACAAAGGAATAAATCTTAATGTTAGAGACGAAAGAGAGGATGAAGCCGAGGGAGAAGGAAATTCTGATCAGAAAGGAGAAATCAAATTTTTGAATCAAGAAGAAGAAAGACTTTTCCAAGCCATTTCCAAGATCAAGAAATGACCTAAGATTGAGGTTCCTACATTTTTAGGAAATATTAACCTAGAGGAGTTGATCGATTGGATCAATGAATATGAAGAATATTTTGAGTATGAAGATATTGAGGATCCTGATAGGGTCAAGTTTGTGAAGGCCAGATTGAAGGGTCATGTGAAGATCTGGTGGCAAGAGATTCAATTGGAGTGAAATAGAAGAGCAAAGGATAAAATCACAAGATAGGATTGGATGGTGGACAAATTGAAGCAATAGTTCATTCCTATTGATTATGATCTTAACCTACTGAAGAAAATGCAAAGTTTGAAGCAAGCAGGAAGATCTGTTCAGGAGTATACAGAGGAGTTCTATCAAATCCTCATCACAACAAGCCATCTGAAAGCTGATAAGGAGAAAGTTTCCCATTACCTTAATGGGTTGAGGCCTAGCATTTAGGAGGAGCTGAATTTGGTTTGAATAAATAGTATTGAAGAGGCATACTAATTTACCTTAAAAGTAGAGGAAAAGCTGAACAAGAAGTTTGATAGCAGACAAAGCGGAAGAGGTCATGATGGAAGATCTGGTGGATAGTCATATGGAGATCTAAATGAAGATCTGAAAAAGTAGGATGAGGCTAGTAATAGTCAGAATTAGAGAGGAGATAATTTCAATTGTTTCCATGATCAGAATAATAGAGATCAAAGAGGAAGAGGAAGAGGACAAGGATCTGGAAGAGGAGGCTTCCGTGGAACATGTTTTCACTATGGAGAAGAAAGTCATAGGGCATTTGAATGTCCTCAACACCAAGGAAGGATAGACAAGAGAAAAAAAGGCTAGGCCAGAGTTGCACATGTAGATGAAGATGCCAAATCATCACATTCTGAAGATGTTGAAAGAGGAGAAACGCTGATTAACAGAAGAGTCCTGCTAAGTGGTGAGAATGAACCTGAACAAAGCAGGAGCCTATTTCGTACTAGGTGCAAGTGTGAGGGTAAGTGTTGTGATGTGATTATTGATAGTTGTAGTACTGATAATTTGGTTTCAGAAGAGATGGTGACAAAGTTGAAGCTCAAGAGGTAGAAACATCCACATCCATATCGGGTTGCCTGGGTATAGGATGACCACAAGGTCATGGTCAGTGAATAGTGCCTAGTGAAGTTCAAGATCGATGGGTACCAATATGAGGTACTATGTGATATCATATCTATGGATGCATGTCATATGTTGTTGGGTAGACCTTAGTAGTTTGATAGGTGTGATGTACATGATGGTTGTGCAAATACCTATTCTCTGATAAAGGATGGAGTGCAACATAAGCTAAAACCATTGAAGGAAATAGAAGAAAAGGTATGTGGTAATGCAAGAATAACTTTTTTTGATAGAGGAAATTTCTTAGATGGTATGCGGCATGAACATATGTGTTTTACCTTAATTCCAAAGGTTGGGAAAGTGGAAGTAGAAGATGTACCTGTAGAAGTTGCAAAATTATTGAATGAGTTTCAAGATATTGTATCTGATAATGTGCTTGATGCATTACCACCATTAAGAAAGATCAATCATTAGATGAACTTGATTCTAGGAGCCAATTTTCCAAATAAGGTAGCACATAGAATGACACTAGTAGAAAGTGAAGAGTTGAAGATAGATTTGAAGTTTAGTTCATCACATCATCCATAGATTGTATATGGAAGTAGTCCCAAAAATGCATATGAGTTGAGGAAAAGAGATAAAGGAGAGATAACTAGTGCTAAAGCTAAGAATTTTGCAGAACACTTGAAGAACATCCATGAGGAGGTGAGGAAGCACATTACCAAGATGAATGAAGAGTATAAGGCTAAGGTAGATGAGAAAAGGAGGCATAAGGAATTTTAGGTTGGAGATGAAGTCATGGTTCATTTGTGGAAGGAGAGATTTCTAGTTGGTACATATAACAAGTTGAAAATGAAGAATTTTGGGCCATGTAAGATACTGAAGAAGCATGATTTAGGAAATGCCTATGAGGTTGAGTTGCCTACTGAGCTGAATATTTTACTAGTGTTTAATATTTTAGATTTGACATAGTATCATGAAGGAGGTGTTGAAGATGAGATCAAAAAAGCATAGTGGAGTATTCCAGCAATGAGTTCAGATACCAAAAAGATTGAGGACATACTGGACAGTCATGTTGGCAAAAGCATAAGGAACAAGACATATGAAGAATATCTGGTCAAATGGAAAGGACAACTTGTTGAAGATTCATCATGACTGATAAGGGAGGAGGTTGACCATCTTGTTTTTCCTCTTCACACCTAAGTCATGACAGGGTCACTTCTCAAATTACCCTAGGTTTCTGATGCAGGAGCATCCTAGGTGTAAGAGAAATCTTGCATCACCCAAAAATATTTCTTGTTTCTTTTCAATAAGGGTTATCTTGTGAAAAATGGCTATTTATGGAAACTTTCTATTTTTAGTAAGTTGGTGATACAATATTGGACTATTCTGATTTCACATGTGGAGGTTCATCTTAGTCATATTAGCCTGCCAGTAAAGTTTCATTGCTAGATCAAGTCTAGTTTTGAAGATATTGAAAATTTTCAATTTTGGAAATAGGGTACAGAAACTTTGAACTCAGTTTTGAAGGCTTTAGAGGCCCCGGATGAGGTCAAAACTTCAGCTAAATGAAGCTTGTTTGACTTAGGTGTTGTTCAACACTTCACGCCCTTTCTGGAATGGGGTCATAATAGTCAATCGGGTCATCGGGTGATGACTTATGGTCTTTAGAAGTCAGGCCACCTGAAATGGCAAAAAATAAATTTCCTTCAAAATTTTTGTTTGGGTTTCAAAATTTATTTTGAGCTGACTCTGATGTAATAAATTGTAAAATAAAAAAATTCTGAGTTTGGTCGGCCTTATTGGCTAAAATTCTAGAACCTTCCCATGCAGTGGAAAATTGCCTATATAAGGAAGGTTGTAGTGTTGTCATAGGCAGTTCGGGGCAATTCTGGGTAGATCTGGGTAATGATTCAAGGCTTTGTCCTACAAAATATTGTAAAGGGAATGCCCATGTGTCTTTGCATATTGTAATTCTAAAATTTGTAATTCCACATTTGTGGAGATAATAAGAAGCCCATTTTCTATTCTTGCAAATTGTTGTTGTTTCTTTGTTTCTACTATGTGTTTGTGGTATTAAGGGGAGCACCCTTCATCAACAAAGAAGTGTTGTCAGTTGATGAAGCATTTTAGTATACACCGATGGAGTTTAGTGTATACCAAGCATAGTGTTAACTAAGCTTGTGTTCACCAACACATTTCTTTGTTAACCACGAAGAACAGAATGAACTAAATGATTAGTTTAGCTAATAAGATTGATGAGCTAGCAAGTGTATGATTTTGAGGTAATAGATAAATTTTATTACACAGATTGATAGCTAATAAAATTCAAGAAAGATCTAATGGATAAGAATTAAACATGTTATTGACACAAGTGTCGAGGCATGTTTAAGAGGCAAAATCAATGAAGATGATTAAGTGACAAAATCTAATGGAGGAGAAGAAAATGGTTTACATGTCTATATAAGAGACTAGAGATTTCACAATGAGTGTGATGCTGGAAGAAAAGGAAATTGTAGAATCATCACATGAAATAGTTTTCATGCATTTTGATCATACTAGTTAAGGAGAACCCTACTGCAGAGCATTACCGAGCAATAGAGAGTGATTATCGATGGATAGTAAGTTGATATATTGTTGAAACAAAAATGTTACATTTATCAGAAAGATTTGTATGAGCTAAACATTGATCTATATGTTTGCAATTGAAGTTGTGGTAAGACATATCAACTACTATTACATATTTAACCATTGTACATAGTCAAATCTCTTAATCGAGTAGACTAAGAAAGCCTTATTATGTATCATTTATAGAATGAACATTGTTATCGTGTCAACCCCAGAGTGATTGCTAGTTGGATGATAATGGTTGGTCTTAAATCCTCTAACAAGGTCACACCTAATAGTGTGTTTGTAACCTTTAACAGGGTTGGGTATTCACCAATCTCACTTCAGAAGAGTGAATATTTTTGGGTTGCCAGTCCTAGGTGGTTTTTCCCTTCATAGGGTTTCCATGTTAAATCTCTTCTGTTATGTGTTGATTGTGATGTTTGCTTTGATGTCATATTTACATGTTGCATATTTGATTTGATCAGTAACTGCTATAAGTTTTAGACTGATAATTGGTAAATGCACAGACAGTAAAAGTATCTTAAGTTACCGAGAAACAAAAATTGAAGTATTTATTTTTGGATTATACATTTTGTATTGGGACAATGATTAATTGATTCACCCCCCTCTCAGTTATTCTAACATATTAGAAGAAGAAGTATGCATTGAACAACCTGAAGGATTTATTGACCCAAGCAAGAAAAATATGGTTTGCAAATTGAACAAGGCATTGTATGGATTGAAACAAGCTCCAAGAGAATGGTATGAAAGACTACACAATTATCTGATAAAGATTGGATTTGCAAGAACAAATGACAACAACAATTTGTATATGAAAACTAAAGAAGTTAAAGAGATTTTGTTAGCTGAAATTTTTGTTGATGACATCATATTTGGAGGACAAGATGCCCTATGTCAGAAATTTTCAAATGAGATGCAAACTGAGTTTGAAATATCTATGTTTGGTGAGATTAAATTCTTTGTTGGATTACAAGTTTATCAGATCGAGAAAGGTATTTTTATCACTCAATCTAAATATGTTAAAGAGATACTAAAATTTTTTAGTATGGAGGATTCTAGACCGGTAAGTAATCCTATGGCTACTGGATAGAAACTATCTAAAACTAATGATACTGCTGAAGTGAATCAAACCCTGTATAGATCTATGATTAGAAATCTACAATATTTTGTCCAAAGTAGACCAGATATAGCCCTAGCATTTGGGATTGTGGCAAGATTTTCTGCCAATCCTAAGGAAAATCATATGATGGTAGTGAAGAGAACACTGAGATATCTGAAAGGGACTGAGGATTATGGATTATACTACAAGAAGAATGAGAAATTTGAATTGAGTGTCTACACTGATGCATATTGGGCTGGAAATGTTGATGATAGAAAAGGAACAAGTGGTGGAGCATTCTTTTTAGAAAAGAGATTAGTCTCCTAGACAAGCAAGAAACAAAACTGTATTTCCCAATCTACAACAGAAGCTGAGTATGTAGCAGTTGCAGTGAATTGTTCAAATTTGGTATGGATCAAGCAATTATTTAAAGGAATGAAAGAGGAAATCACTAAGCCGGTTCTTATTTTCTATGATAACACAAGTGCTATCGATATATCAAAGAATCCAATAATGCACACAAAGACTAAGCATATTTCTATCAAGTATCATTACTTAAGAGAGCTAGTACAAGATAAAGAAGTGAGAATGGAATATGTGAATACAAAAGAAAAACTAGTAGACATATTCAAAAAATCTTTACCTAAGGATGCTCATGAATTTATTAGAGGTAAACTAAGGGTGATTCCCCTACTTGAGGCTGCCTAGTCAACTAGGAGCACTGCATCAAATGTGCTACATAGAATATTTGACAAATTGATGCCAAAAAGGTCACACTTTAGGAGTTGCCTAGAGTAGTGAGAAGTACAACAAAGATGATGATTAGTCATAAGCAAGATGATAGAGGGAGAAATACAACATACTGAACTGACAAGAAGACATCGACATGTGGAAGATGTAAGAGATAAATACTCCTTTGGCATTACTGTCAGAGAGGGAGAGATTCATAAGAAAATACAAAGGATTCATTGAACCTAATGGAGAAATTCACTAGCAGTTGGTTGACTAGAAAGATTCAGAGTGAGTAACTATGTATGCAATCAGGCAAGGAAAAGATCTTGTGAATCATAATGAAGCTAAGGATATTACACAAATCTGATGCACTGACAAAATTTTTGGATTTTTTGGTACATCATGTGTTATTCATGTGGTGTTTCCATCAATGCAAAAGAGGGAGATTGTTGGAAATTGCAATTAAAAAAATTGTTGGAAACTATAATTGAAACAATTGTTGTATTGTCATTGATGTCAAACCTTAACTGGTAAGATAGTTTCTATCTAGGAGACTACCAAATCTATTGATTGATGAAGAGGTTTAGGGCAAGGAGATAATAAGAGAACCTAAGGAAAGGTTGAGTTATTTGATACTTTAATGAGTACTTGATTAGTTGGCACATTGATAAGATAATGTATTGTTTATCTAAGTAAGAAGAAAGACTTAAGAAGTAGGGTTAACCAAACATAAGTGAATAAATCTATTTTAAGCTGAGTGATGTTAGTGTCGATAGAGCGCTAGTATATGCTGAGTAAATTTAGTGTTGACCAAACATCAGTTTATGCTGAGCGATAGGAAATTACCAAGAAAAGATAGTGTTAGCCGAGGAAGATAGTTTGAAGAGATGACCGAGATATACAATGATGACTGAGGTGATGAGCATGATGAACTACAACTGATTCAATATTTGGAAGAACTAAAGAAACATTGATTAGAGATCACTGATCTACTGAAGTGATATGTAAGATGATTGAATCAGTCAATATGTTGTCATTGATGTCAACTAGTTTTCACAGTACTTATCATGATAGTTACAAACATCTGAACATCTATAGAAGGAAGAAAAGATGAAGAGCTAAGATATCTACATAAGGAAAAGATGGATATGACAAATAAGGATAAGGTAATCATTGGGTAAATTATTATTGAGTCTATGGCTTTATATTGTTGACTTGAGCATGTTACATTAATCTATTATGAAGAAGATATTTGAATTTGAACAAGTCAACGTGGTTGGTAATTGAAGACTTTTGTATACACCAAGCCAATGTAGTGTATGCCAAGTGAGATTAATAACCGATTTAGTTATCACCGACGTATTTTAGTATTAACCGAGTATGGATGAAAACATTAAATGCTAAGAACAATCGACTGAAATTAATGAGATGGAAGTTGTTAAGATTTCAAGGTTAATGATGAAGTTAGTTATGAGATCCATGAATGACATAATTATGAAGTGATCTAAAGGATGAGATTGAAACATGTTAGAGATGTTGGAATCATTTGTCATTGCACCAAAAGCTCAAACTATCAATGCCCAATACAAATGCCAAATTTAACCCAATCCATAGGAGGCGGTTAAGCCATGTCATGAATCTCCAAGGAGGTGCTGACCACCAAGTCAATAATCTCCCCCTTAGCACCGAATGAGCCTTCAACACCCACTAAAGGGAGACTCGAACCTGTGACCCAAGGCTCTAATACCAATTGTTGGAATCATTTCCTATTCCACCAAAAGCTCAAACTATCAATGCCTGATACAAATTCCAGATTTAACCCGATCCACAGGAGGTGGTTAAGCCATGTCACAAATCTCCAAGGAGGTGGTGAACACCAAGTCAACAAAAGACACATCTGCTAAGGAAGGTTTAAGCGGAAAAATAGATGAAGGAGATTAAGAGGCAAAATCTGATGGCTGATATGAAAATGATTTACTTGTCTATATAAGAGATATGAGTTTCATTGTTGAAACATGCCAGACAAAATGAGACTGCAGAGATTTCATGTAAAGATTGTATTCATGCATTACTGATCAAATTGGTTACAAAAATAACCAAGCTACAAACATTACTGAGCATCAGAGAACTATTTACCGAGTGAAAGTAAGTTGAGAAATATTGAGGAAGTGAATAGATTAATTATCAGAGGATTTTATGAGCATAGCATATATTTGAATATTTATAATTGAGTTATATTTCAATCAGATCACTATTGTATCAATTTAACCATTGATTCAAAAAATCTCTTAACCGAGTGGACTTAACAGTCTTATTGTACTATCCTATGACATTGGTTGAATATAGAGTGTTATTTTGTTGACCCTGTAGTGAATGCTGGTCAAAAGTTAACTGTTAGTGATAAATCCTCTTGTTAGGAATGACTGCCAAAATGCCAGAACAAAATGGTATTGCAGAAAGAAGGAACAGGTCAATAACTGAAGTAGCAAGAGCTATGTTGTTTGAAAATGATTTGGCTAAAACTTTTTGGAGAGAAGCAGTGAACACAACAGTATACACTATGAACAGAGTACAAATCAGAGCAAATACAAACAAGACACCTTATGAATTATGGTTTGGACATACACCCTCAGTTAAGTATTTTAAAATTTTTGGAAGTAAATGTTATATAAAGAGAGATGATGATATAGGAAAGTTTGATCCCAGAAGTGATGAAGGAATATTTCTTGGATATTCTTTAAAAAGAAAAGCATATAGATGTTATAACAAAAGAACTAAGACTATTGTTGAAAGTGCAAATGTAAAAGTTGATGAGAAGTTTAAAATTCAGGAAAGAATGCTTGATTATGAATCTGATGGAGAAGCACAACCTCAGCGTAACATTGAAAATGCAAAATTATTTTTTGAAACTAACAGTGATTTACTGAATGAAAGACATACTGAAGAAGACAGAGAAGAAAACAAAGAAGAAAATAGAGAAGAAAATAGAGAAGAAAATAGAGAATAAAGCAGAGAAGAATCTACAGTCGGAACAAGATCAGTAACTATGACACCTAACAAGTATACTTCAAGACATTACCTTGTTGAGCAAGTTATTGGAAGTTTAGATAGAGGAGTTTTGACTCGAAATAAGGTACATTTATGTTTGATTTCTCAAATTGAACCTAAGACTACTAATGAAGCTTGTGAAGATGAACATTGGATCAATGCTATGAAAGAAGAACTAGAGCAGATTGAAAAAATCAAGACATGGGAATTGGTCCCTAGACCTGAAGACAAGAATTTGATTGGAACAAAGTGGGTATTCAGAAACAAGATGAATGAACAAGGAGAAGTGATAAGAAACAAAGCAAGATTGGTATGTAAAAGATATTCACAACAAGAAGGAATTGACTATGAAGAAACTTTTGCACCTGTGGCTAGACTTGAAGCAGTGAGAATGTTTCTAGCATATGCAATTTACAAGAAATTCAAAGTGTATCAGATGGATGTGAAGTCAACATTTTTGAATGGTGAATTGGAAGAAGTCTACATTGAGCAGCCTGAAGGTTTTCCTTTGACACAAGAAGGAGATATGGTATGTAAGTTAAAGAAAGCTTTATATGGATTAAAACAAGCACCTAGAACCTGGTATGCAAGATTGGATAAGTATTTATTGAAATTGAGATTTATAAAAGGAACAATAAATAGTAACTTATACAAAAAAGAAATAGAGAATGGTTTGTTGGTTATAGTTATATTTGTTGATGATATTATCTTTGGAGGAGAAGATGAAGCTAGTGACAAATTTGCAGATGAAATGAACACTGAATTTGAGATGAGCATGATTGGAGAAATGAAATATTTCTTGGGATTATAGATAACACAAAGCAAGGAAGGTATATTTGTAAGTCAGACTAAGTATTTAAATGAATTATTGAAAAGATTTGGAATGGAAGATTCTAAACCTGTTGGAACACCTATGGTAACCGGACATAAGTTATCTAGCAAAGATGAGAAACCAGAAGTTGAGCAGAAAAAGTACAGATCTATGATTGGACGATTGTAGTACTTGACACATACAAGACCTGATATAGCACATTCAGTGGGGATTGTAGCAAGATTTCAAGCAGAACCTAGAGAATCACATTATGCAGCAGTAAAGAGGATACTGAGATATCTGAAAGGAACAATGGATTATGGATTATGGTATGAGAATTCTGATGATTTTACTTTATGTGCCTATACTGATGCAGATTAGGGAGGCAGCATTGATGACAAGAAAAGAACCAGTGGTGGAGCCTTTTTTCTTGGAGGAAAATTGGTCTCTTGGCTAAGTAAGAAGCAAAATTGTACTTCACAAAGTACAGCAGAAGTATAATATGTTGTAGTAGCAAATAATTGTAATCAGACTATTTGGATGAAGCAGATGTTGAAAGATATTGGAATAAAGTTTGATGAGCCTGTTGTTATACATTGTGATAACACCAATACAATGAGTATGTCAAAAAATCTTATTTTACATTCTAAGACTAAACATATTGAGATCAAGTATCATGTTGTAAGAGAGAAAGTTGCAGAAAAAGAAGTAAGATTGGAGTACATAAGTACAAAGAAGTAGATAGCAGATATATTTACAAAGCCTTTACCTAAGGATACATTTGTGTATCTGAGAGGTATGCTTGGGGTTATACCCCAACCTTTTTTTGAGAATTGATGCAGATGATTGCATCGATCCAGTGGTATATGAGCCCTATCTTTCTTCTAGATTAGATGTTGGAACTTCCTCTATGGGGGAGTTTATGAGCTGAGTCATGAGGACTCTTGTTATTGTATTCTTCTAAAAAGTGTCTTTTGACATTAAGTTGTTGTTGACTTAGTGATAGAATTTCTATCATTGATGTCAATGGGGGAGAGATATACATGAAAAACATTATGGATTGTATGAGAGAGCTGAATAGGAAAATGAAGAAAGATTTGATTTGATATTTTGCAGTGATGTTGTAGTATTGGATTTTTGGAACATTGGATGTTTTTCATCTATGTTTCCATCAATGCCAATGGGGGAGAATGTTAGGAATGAATGCAAAGTGTTTTGGCAGTCATTCTGTAGTAGTTGTTGTTGCATTCATGACTTGGATTGTCATTGATGTCAACACAGTGATATTCTGGATATTAGCAGGAAAGCAGGTACAATTTTGTTTTGCACACATGTTGTATTGTAGATTAGATTTTGGAAGTTAAAGGGATGTTGGAGACTCATTAATGATGATGTGGTTCATAGCACAAACTTTGAGATTATGTTTGGAGAAAGTTACAGTAAGTGGAAGCTGATAGTTTTATGTGAATTCTGTGTGTAGCGTGTAGAATTTATTATTTTGTAATTGAAGACCGACTCATTTGTAATTATTTGAGTTTGGTATATAAGAAGGAATTTTTTCCTTATTGTAAAGGTTACTATGAAGAGTGAGATGCGAATATATGCATGAAGTGAAGAAAAGAGCTAATTCAGTGATGAAGGAAGACTTGTGAGTACAAAAATCTGGAATTGTGATCTTGTGTAGTAGAGAGTGCAGTTTTGGCACAGTGTGAAGGAGGTAATATATTTCATATTATTCTATTGAATAATTCTAAGATCTTTTGGATAATGGGTTCAGAGATCTTGCCTTGAAGCTGTTTGGGTAGTGGGTCCTTCTGTCTTCCATAAACTCTTAACCGGGTTAGAATCTTTTAACAGGGATTCAAAATCTCCTAATAGGGATTTATATGTACTAAATGTATTTCATAAGACTCCTAATAGGGTCCATCCTCTAACAAGGAACTTTCATATTAGTGCATCATTTTGTGGGCATCATTCCCATCAGGGTTTACTCTTTTCAAGAGGTTCCCTAGTCAACATATCTTGTGTTATTGTGCAATTGTGTATGATTATCTTTCTATGGTTGATCAGTACATTGATTATATTGTTTAAAGTTATTGAATGGATAAATTATCAGATAATTGATTCACCCCCCCCCCCCCCCTCTCAGTTATCTTGGGGATCTTTACTTTCTAACACCTCTAACTAGGTCACACCTCATAGTGTGCATGTAACCCCCAGGTCAAACCTAATAATATGCATTGTAACCTTTAACATGGTTGGCCCTTTACCAAGCTCACTTTAGAAGAGTGAATTATTTTGGGTTACCAGTCCCAGGTGGTTTTCCCCTTAGCAGGGTTTCCATGTTAAATCATAGTATTATGTGTTATTTGTTATGATTTTTTTGCTATCATACTTTACATACTACATAGTTGATTTCATTAGTAATCACATTTTGGATAATTAATGGTATTCGGTAAAGTGAACAGACAGATTGATATTTTATGTTACAGAGATGCATAAATTGTTGAAATTATTTTGTAAGGTACATCTGGGAGTTTGGGACTATAGGATAATTGATCTAACTAATTCACCCCCCTCTCAATTATTCTAACAATTGGTATCCGAGCGTATTGGTTTCTTGGAAGAAAGTTTTAAGGACTTGAGCAGAAAGATCACAAGATGTATAAGAGGGAAGTGCCTAAGATGAACAAAGATAACTTCACCACATGGAAAAGTTGGATGAGGCTTCACATATCTAGAATTAGAGAATCTTCTATACATTTACTTAACAATTGCTACTTACAACCAAATGTTGGACCCTTGGATCCTGATCAATTGAGAAACAAACATGAACATAATATTACTATGATAGAGATTTTTGCTGCTCTATCTGATGCTAAATTTGAGGGTGTCAAGGATTGCACTATAGTGAAGCAAATGTGGGATAAAATTTCTCTAGTTTATGGTGGTGATGTGAATGTGATGAGAGCCAGATCTGAAAGCTTGAGAGGTAGATTTGATGACATGAAGATGAAGGAAGTTGAGAACATCACACAATATTCAAACCAAATCAAAGAGGTAGTCAATGCTATCTAAGGAATAGGAGGTACTATTTTTTAAGATACTGTGGTAAGTAAGATACTGAGAACCTTGTTTCCTATCTATGCAATCAGAATATCTTCTATTCATGAAATGAGGTCTACACCTAATAGCACTCTTACTCTTGATAGTCTGATTGGAAATTTAACTACTTTTGAGTTGAATAATTATGACAATAGTGTTGTACTGAGTGTTGAGTCTACTTTTATGTCATCTCTTATGATTGGTAAATCTATCCGTAAGCATAATATAAAGAATGAAAGTGACAGTGCTAGTGAAGATGAGCTTGATGAGCTTGAAGCACTTATGGCCTAGAGAATTCAAAAAGGTAAAGGAAGGTATAAGGGAAAGTTACCTTTAGCTTGTTTTAATTGTAAAGAGAATGGCCATATTGTTGCTAGATGTCCTAATAGGAAAGAGGAAGATAAATACAATGACTGATCTGGTGATGGAAAGTTTGGCAGAAGGAATAATAGAGGAAATTGACACTACAATAGAGACAACTAAGATTAAAAAGATAAAGGCAAGAAGGCATGTTACCTTGCTAGAAAAAATGAAGATGACACTGACACTAACACTGATGATGAAATTGAAGTGGTATTTGTTGCAATGAAAGATGATTCAGAAGAGGAGGAAAGGTATGTAGAAACAACCCTTATTTCTAAAGTTAGTAAGAATGATACTTGGATCATTGATAGTGGCTGTACACATCACATGACTGGTGATTAAGATAAGTTTGATCATCTTGAGCATTATAATGGAGTATCAATGAAAATGGGAAATGATACTCCTTTCCAAGTGAAAGAAAAAGGGTGTATCTTATTGAATGATAGGATTAGATGTGATAATGCATACTGGGTAAAAGGACTTAACTAAAATTTTTTGAGTGTAGTACAGTTGAATAACTCAGGTCACTGAGTTGCATTTGAAAGCAAGAAGGTGAAAATCTATGATGAAAATGGAAAGCTTGTCGATACTGGAGGACAATCAAAAGGTAATTTATTCTATCTTGACAATGCTGAAACTTCTTGTTTACTGGTGAAAAATGAAGATGTATGGTTATGGCATAAGATGCTATGTCATGTAAAATTTGATAACATGATTAAGATCAGTAGAAAGAGAAAAGTTAGAGGATTACCAAGTCTAACCAAACCTGATCATGTTATGTGCCATCAATGTCAGAAAGGAAAGATGACCAAATCTAGTTTTAAAAGTAAAGACTATTCACCTAAAGGTATTTTGGAGTTGGTACACACCAACTTATGTGGTCCAATGAGAAATAAAAGCTACTATGGTGACAAATATTTTATTTTATTTCTTGATGACTACTCTAGGATGATGACAGTCATGTTCTTGAAAGAAAAATATGAGGTGTTCAAATTGTTTAAATGGTATAAGGATAAAGTTGAAAAAGAAACCAGAAAAGAGTTGAAATGCTTAAGGTCTGATAGAGGAGGTGAGTTTATTTCTAATGAATTTACTAATTTATGTAATGAGAATGGAATCAAAAGATAGGTATCTGCACCTAGGACACTGTAGCAGAATGAAATTGCTGAAAGGAGGAACCGATCTATTGTTGATTATGCTAGAACATTGATGATTGTCACAAATGTACTAGAGAGAGGTAGTTATCACTGTAGTATACACCCTCAACCAAGTTGAACTGAAGAAAGACACAAATGAGACACCCTATGAGTTATGGTTTGCATATACACCGAGTGTAAGTTATTTTAGAATCTTTGGTAGTAGGTGTTATATTCTGAAAAATGATAGGAATGGTAAATTTGACTCTAAAGGTGATGAAGGAATATTTTTAGGATATTCTACTAAGATTAAAGCTTATAAATGTTTGAACAAGGCTACTAATAAAATGATAGAAAGTGCTAATGTAAAATTTGATGAGTTTTCTCAAAATAATGATGAAGAAAGCATGAAGGAACCAAAAGACTATGGTAGGTTTACATATGTTGAAGATCCAACTTATCTACCAAAGCCACAGGCTGAGTCTATCAAGCATCATGAAAATGCTACCGAGAATCAAAAAATGCAAACTGAGAATCAAGAAGAAGCTACTAAGCAGGAAAATGAACCTGAACTGAATGATGAGCAAAGAAGAGAAAAAGTGCTAGCAAGATTTGTTAGAAGACACCATCCATAGAATCAAATCATTGAAGATAAAAAAGATGAAATGATGACCCAAAGTAACTTAAGACAAAACACATGCTTAGTTTGTGAGTTTGAACCTAAGAATGTTAGGGATGCACTTGGAAATGAGGAACAGATCAAGGCTATGAATGAGGAAATTGAACAGATTGAGAAGAATAAGACATGGGCATTAGTGCCTAGACCAAAAGATAAAAATTTAATTGGTACTAAGTAGATTTTTACAAACAAGTTAAATGAAATTGGTGAGGTCACTAGGAATAAGGCAAGACTTATATGCAAGAGATATGCACAAGAAGAAGGTATTGATTATGGTGAAACCTTTCCACCTATTGCTAGACTTGAAGGAGTCCATATACTACTTGGATATGCTACACATAAGGGATTCAAAGTATATCAAATGGATGTGAAATCAGATTTTTTGAATGGAATTCATGAGGAGGAGGTCTACATAGAACAACTAGAAGGTTTTGTTGATCCAAATCAGAAGAACATGGTATGAAAACTACACAAAGCTTTGTATGGACTGAAGCAAGCACCAAGGGAATGGTATGAAAGAATACATGCTTATCTTATCAGTAATGGCTTTGTAAGAACTAGTGAAAATAGTAATTTGTACATGAAAGTGATGGACTAAAACTGATTGAATATCTAAATGAACTGAAGAAATAGTGATTAGAGATCACCGAGTACTAAATTGATATGTAAGATGATTAAATCAGTAAATATGTTGTCATTAATGTCAACTAGTCTTGACAATACTTATCATGTTAGCTACAAACATATGAACATGTGTCGAAGCAAGAAAAGATATAGAGCTGAGATATCTACATGAGAAAAAGATGGATATGAAAAATAAGGAAAAGGAAAACATTTTGTAACTTATTGATGAGTCTATGGCTTCATACTGTTGATTTGATTATGTTGTATTAATCTATTATGAAGAAGAGAACTGAAATTGGACAAGATAATGTGGTCGGTAATTGAAGATTTATGTATACACCGAGCCAGTGCAGTGTACACCAATTGACAGTATTAACCGAGCTAGTTTAACTAGTTATCCTCAATGCATTTATGTATTAATCGATGATGGATGAAAACATTAAATGCTAAGAACAATCAATTGAATTTGATGAGCTGGATACTATTATGATTTCAAGGTTAAAGATGAATTTTTTTATGAGATCCACAGCTGACAAAATTCAGAGAAGATCTAAAGGATGAGATTGAAATGTGTTAATGACACATCTACCAAGGAAGGTTTATGAGGCAAAATGGATGAAGGAGATTAAGTGAAAAAAACTAATGGCTAAAATGAAAATAGTTTACTTGTCTATTTAAGAGATATGAGTTTCATTGTTGAAACTATACCCTAGGAAGAAGATTCCAAAGATATCACATGAAGACTATTCATGCTTGCTTGATAAGATTGGTTATTGAAAGAACCAAATTGCAGAGTTAACCGAGCGTCAGAGAACTATTTACCAAGGGATAATAACTTGATGAATATTGAAGAAGTGAATTTGATTATTGATCAAATGATTTGTATGGACTTAGCATAGATATGAATATTAACAATTGATTTGTATTTGAATCAGATCATACTGTATCAGTTTAACCATTGATTTATAAAAACTCTTTATCGAGTGGACTTAAGAGTCTTATATTCTGCCCTATGTCATTCAAAGAATGTACATTGTTATCTTATTGACCCCATAGTGAATTCTAGTCAAAAGTTAACTATTAGTGTTAAATCCTCTAACAAGGTCACATCTAATAGTGTGTTTGTAAGCTTTAACAAGGTTGTCTCTTCACCGAGCTCACTTCAAAAGAGTGAATTATTTTGGGTTATCAGTCCCAGGTGGTTTTTCCCTTAACAAGGTTTCCACATTAAATCATTGTGTTATGTGTCATGTGTTATTTGTGATGATTTTTTGTTATCATACTTTACATACTACATACTTGATTTGGTTGGTAATCATAGTTAGCTATTTAACTAGTAATCGGTAAAGTGAACAGACAAATTGATATTTTATGTTATCGAGCTGCATAATTTGTTGGAATTATTTGATAAGGTACATATTTGTATTTGGGACTATAGGATAATTGATCTAAGTGATTCACCCCCCCTCTCAGTTATTATAACAATTGGTATCAGAGCATATTTGTTTCTTGGAACAAATTTTTAAGGACTTCAATAGAAAGATTACAAGATGTATAAGAGGGAAGTACTAAAGCTGAAAAAGGACAACTTCACTACATGGCAGAGCTGGATGAGACTTCACATATCTAGAATTGGAGAATTTTCTATACCTTTACTTGACAATGCCTACTTTCAACCACCGACTAGACCTTTAACTCTTGATCAGTTGAGAGACCAACATGAACATAATATTACTATGATAGAGATTGTTTTTGCTACATCTGATGCTGAATTTTAGGATGTCAAGGCTTGCACTACTGTAGAGAAAATGTGGGATAAACTTGCTCTAGTCTATGGTGGTGATGCAAATGTGATGAGATCTAGAGCTAAAAGCTTAAGAGGTAGATTTGATGATATGAAAATGAATAAAGGATAAAATATTACATACTACACAAACTGAATCAAAGAGGTAGTCAACACTATCTAAGGAGCTGGTGGTGTCATTGAAGATGTAGTGGTAAGTAAGATACTAAGAACCTTGTTTCCTACATATGCAATCAGAATATCTTCTATTCATGAAATGAGGTCTGTACCTGGTAGCACTCTTACTCTTGATAGTCTGATTGGTAAGTTAACAAATTTTGAGCTAAACAATTTTGATAATAGTGTGGTACTGAGTGTTGAGTCTGCTTTTATGTCTTCTCCGAAGATCGGTAAATCTAGTAATAAACATAATATAAGGAATGAAAGTGATAGTAATATTGATGATGAACTTGATGAACTTGAAGCTCTTATGGCCTGGAGATTGCCTAAAGGTAAAGGTAGATATAAGGGAAAGTTATCTTTAGCCTATTTTAATTGTAAAGAAGTTGGCCAAATTGCTGCTAGATGTCCCAATAGGAAAGAGGAAGAAAAAGATAAAGACCGATCTAGTGATGGAAACTATGGAAGATGAAAAAATAGAGGTTACCAACACTACAACAGAGACAACTGAGATCACAAATATAAGGGCAAAAAGGCATTTTATTTGGTTGGAGATGAGGACACTGACACTGACACTGATGATGACATTGAGGTAGTGTTTGTTGCAATGAAAGATGATTCTGAAGAGGAGGAAAGGTATGTAGAAATAGCACTTATTTCTAAAGTTAGTAAAACTAATACTTGGATCATTGATAGTGGTTGTACACATCACATTACTAGTGATGAAGATAATTTTGATCATCTTGAGCATTATAATGGACGATTAATGAAAATGGGTAATGATACACCTTGCATGGTTAAAGGAAAAGGATCTATTCTACTGAATGATAAAATTAGATGTGACAATGCTTACTGGGTAAAAGGACTGAATTACAATTTGTTGAGTGTGGCACAACTTAATAACTTAGGTCACTGAGTGGCATTTTGAAGAAAGAAGGTAAAGATCTATGATAAAAATGGAAAGTTTGTCAGAACAGGAGGACAATCAAAAGGTAACTTATTTTATCTTGACAATACTAAGACTTCTTGTTTACTAGTGAAAAATGAAGATGCATGGTATTGGCATAAGAGGTTATGTCATGCAAATTTTGATAACATGATTAAGATCAGTAAAAAGAGAAAAGTTAGAGGATTGCCTAGTCTAACCAAACTTGATCATGTTATGTGTCATCAATGTCAGAAAGGGAAGATGACAAAATCTATTTTTAATAGTAAGGACTACTCATCTAAAGGAATCTTGAAGTTGGTTCACACTGGCTTATGTGGTCCCATGAGAACTCTAATCTACTAGGGAGATAGATACTTTATTTTGTTTGTTGATGACTATACTAGATTGATAACAGTTATGTTCTTAAAAGAAAAATCTAAGGCATTCAAACTATTTAAATTGTATAAGGCTAAAGTAGAAAAATAAACTGGAAAAGTATTGAAATGATTAAGGTCTAATAGAGGAGGTGAGTTTGTTTATGATGAATTCACTAACTTCTGTAATGAGCATGGTATAAAAAGATAGGTCTCTGTACCTAGAACACCACAACATAATGGAATTGCTGAAAGGAGAAACAGATCTATTGTTGATTGTGCTAGAACACTGATGATTGAGAAAAATGTTACACAAATATACTGGAGAGAGGAAGTTAGCATAGCTTTATATGTCCTAAACTAAGTTCAACTAAAGAAAGACAAAAACAAGACACCCTATGAGTTATGGTTTGGATACACACCGAGTGTAAGTTATTTCAAAAAATTTGGTAGCAAGTGTTATATTTTGAAAGATGGTAGGAATGGAAAATTTGACTCTAAAGGTTATGAAGGAATATTCTTTGGATATTCTACTAAAAGTAAAGCTTACAAATGTATGAAAAAAGTTACTAGTAAGATGATAGAAAGTGCTAATGTAAAAGTTGATGATTTTGATGATAAGAATGATGTAGAAAGCATGAAGAAGCTGGAAGACTATGGTAGGTTCAGTTATGTTGAAGATCCAAAGTATCTACAGAAGCCACAGGCTGATTCTATAGAGCATCAGGAAAATCCTACCAACAATCGGCAAATGGACACCATGAATCAGGAAGAAGCTATTGAGCAAGAAATTGTACCTGAACATAATGATGAGAAGAGGAGAAATCAAGTTCTAGCAAGATTTGTTAGAAGACATCATCCTGAGAATAATATCATTGGAGATAAGAAAGTTGCCATGCTGACAAGAAGTAAGTTGAGACAAAACACATGCTTAGTTTGTGAGTTTGAACCGAAGAATATTAGGGATGCACTTGAAAATGAGGAATGGATAAATGCTATGAATGAGGAGATTGAAAAAATTCAAAATAATAAGACATGGACCTTAGTTCCTAGACCAAAAGATAAAAATGTTATCGGTATGTGTGTGTGTGTGTGAATTTTGTACCTAGTTGTAGACACAACACTTTAGTAAAACATTAGAGGTTAGCAAAAATCAAAATCTTGTAAATAAATGAAACTATGCTAACCAAGTGATTTACTACCTTCTAGTAGGTGTGAGTATGATGTTCTCAGATTAGAATCAAGATCAGTGACAATGCAACACCTAAATGAAGGATTTGAATGCAAAATATGAAAGACTATATGAGTGCAGGTTATTCTATATTTTTGTATTTTGTATGTAATTAGGATGAAAAACTATATGAATCTAAGCTATATGAATGAAATTGAAATTGAATGCAGATTTAATCTAAAAATGCTATGGATGAATATGAAATCTATGATATGAAACTATGCTATGAAACTATGATCAACTATGAAAGATCTCACAAATCGCCTTCGCAAGTGCTCAATCGTTCAATTGCCAATTCGCCAGAGTGATTGTGCAAATTTGAGTGTTGATGATTATGAAGAGCCGAGCCTTGATTTTATAGAAATCCAGGGCTTTGAGGATGCATGAGAAAAACCATAAATCACTCTTGATAAGCTCGGGTTGATTTTTGAGTTATCAATAAATCAGAGATAATTAACTCTCAAAAATCATGCAAAAGCAGTGTTTAACTCAAAATAGAGTTTAGATCAAATTTCAACTCATCATCAGATGTTGAGTTTAATTTTAAAATTGATTTTTAATTTTTAGTTGCCTGCTTTTATGATTGTGCATGATTTATTTTGAATTAATTTAAAAATAAAGTGATTTATTTTCCACTTAACTGATTTTTGAATTAAAATAATTGATTTATGGGTTAATCAATTATTAAATCAAACTTTATTCTAAAACTATATTATTAAAAATTGACAACTGACATGAATTAATTAAATAAGAATTTAATCAATTAGTCATGAGATTTTAGATTTATTGTCAAAATAAAATAGTACAATTTAGGAATAAATTAATTAAATCTAATTAAATAATTAAGTGGCAGTATTAAATCTAATTAATTAAATATTCAGAATATTCAATTAATCAAACTTTAGGATAAATAGGATTTATCGCCAAATAATTATTAAATTAAAGATAATTAGGATAAAATAGGAATATTGCTAGGAATATTCCCCGATGCAGAATTAAGATAATTGTTAGGATAATAAGCAGAAAATGCAAATATTAACAAACAAGAGAGAACATAAGAACACAAAATTTAACGTGGTTCACCCAATCCCTGTGCTATGTCCACCAACAGTGAGTCCAATATCTTTATTATTATCTAGTGATTACAATCAGAAACCTGCAACTCAATACCACCACAAGAAGCTACAATAATCCCTCATACATTTAATCTCAAACCCTAAGCCCCTTTTACAAGTATTTTTGACATAACGAAATTAGGGAAAAAATACTCCGACTAATAGAAAATAGATGGCCGACACTTTACAATATTATTAAGTCATTCTTAGTGTTGAGGGGCAGGGGGCCCTGCAAGGGGCACTGCCCCTTGACCCCATCAGGGGCTCAGCCCCTTGACCCTGCTTGGGGTGATGCCCCAGGACCCCATGGATAGGTCTGATTAGGCTCCACATACATAACAATAATCAATTAGGGTTTTGATAAATTGATGTGCAGATGTGCCTTAGGTTAGGACTTTGATGTCGATTTCATTTGAATTTGAAGATGTAGGAGGTTAATGAACCTATAGCCTATTATTGGGGTATTACATTTTACCCCTCTTTGAATCACTTTGCAAAGCGTAGTGGTTCAAAGAATAGTCTATGTTTGATATATGAAATTGATTTGAAAGATTAACCAATTCCAAGATAGAAACCAATTGAAAGATTTAAAGATGTAAGATTTAGGTCTTGAACGACCAAAGATAATGTTAACTATAGCAACCATGAACTGGTGATTATGAAAAAGTGTCAAAATGCCTGATTCTGAACCTTATGATTGCAAAGCAATGAGTGACTGATTCTAGACCTGATTGTCCAAAGAGAATCATAGTGGTATCACATCTTGAACCCATCAGTTACGAAGAACCAAGGAAATAACACTAATGAATCGATGGTTATGAAAAGCTGATATAGTTTACAAGATAGATTAGGATACCAGATTGATATGGATCTAGATGAATCTGATATGCCCCAAGTGATGTGCCCCGAGCGATGAGGTCTTTTGATGAATCAATAACTAGACGTGGTTATTGTCTTGATTACTGAGGAAAGATTTTATTATAGATTTAGATTTACAGACTTGAATGATATGTAATACCATGCACCCTTCAGGATTAAAATTGAAATCTGACAAGAAAATTCAATGTTGAATGGTTTAGAAGCATGTTAATTGATTTGAGAAGTGGTTGTACATGTCTGAGAATGCATTCTGCATCATTTAGAGGTCCTGGAGACCATGTTTGACTAGGTTTGACCATGAGTTGATCATGGTTGACCAAGTTGAAATATTGGTAGTTTGATGTGAGATAATTAGTTAAGTTGAATTCTGGATTTTTGTTTGAAGTTTGGAAAGTTGATTATGCAAGTAGTTAATAATATAAATGATCTAAGATTTTGATTTTGATCCCAAAAATGAATCCTACTTATTGTTTTGTGGGAGAGACCTTCATACAATGCTCAGTCCTTGTGTCATGTTTAGCATTTTTGGTTTTGAAGAATTTTTTAAGTGTTCAAGAAATTTGTGAGATCATGTGTTAAAATAATAACAAAATATAGAGACAAATAGGAACTTGTTTAATCAATGAGCTTAGGAATAGGAAGATTTAACATGAACTAATGCAAAGACTAGGTGCATTCACCAAAACCAAGCAACAAGGAGACAAGATTTTGAAGGGAAAAAAGCATAAAAAAACCCCATGATATTAATGAAAGTGGCAACAAATGCCTAAGAATGAGAGAGAGAGAGAGAGAGAGAGAGCAAAGCTCATACAAAATATTCAAGAAGAAGAAGAATATCATATGTGAGATGAGAGAAAGAGAGCCATCTCTTAATAGAGCTGTGAGAAAGGAGTTACATTGTAACTCCCATTTTGTGTATGCCACATTTCACTAGTGTGTGAGACAAGTGTAGGATTCCTCATAAGGAGGAATATCTATTTTCCTTAATAAAGGAAATTACAAACATTACATGTCCTCCCACTTGGACTAGATGATGAATACATTAGGATACCTTGGTTTATCCTTAAATACATAATTTACCAAGGAAAGATTAAATTCTAACACCCCCCTTTAATCTTTACTTGGGGTAATTACATCAAGGGGTATCAAACCCAAATTGTTATAATGAAATTCAAATTTCTCTCTAGAAAGAGGTTTTGTCAAAATATCTGCAACTTGATCTTCACCTTTACAATGGAAGAGGGAAACTTTATTTTCTGCAATGTGCTCTCTAATGAAGTGGTGGTGGAGAGAAATGTGCTTTGACTTTGCATGGTAAACATGATTCTTTGCCAAGGCTATTGCACTTTGATTGTCACAATACAATGGTGTAGGTTCTTGTTGAGGTAGACCCAAATCTTCAAGTATTCTTCTAAGCCATAGAGCTTCTTTAGAGGCATGAGTACAACTTTTATATTCAGCTTTAGTAGAACATAGAGACACAGATTGTTCTTTCTTACTTTTCAAAGATATAGAACTTGAACCAAGAGAAAAATAATACCCAAAAGTAGATTTCCCATTGTTGGGGTCTCCACCTAGATCTGAATCAGTAAAGCCTTTTAAAGAAAAATCAGAATTTGCATCATAAAATAATCCTAAGTTAATAGTACCTTTAATGTAACGTAATATTCTTTTAGCAATTTTGAAGTGGGTTTGTTGAGGTTTTGACATGAATCTTGAAACTAAACCAACACTAAAAGATAAATCAGGTCTAGTGAGGGTTAGATAAATTAAACTACCTACAAGTTCTCTATAAGGAGTAGCATCTATGAAAGGAGATTCCATATCTATCATTAACTTAGTTCCTAAATCACATGGAATTGAAATAGGATTAGCATCATTCATATGAAATATATCTAGGAGGTCTTTAGCATATTTACTCTGAGAGATGAAAATACCCTTAGGGGTTTGCCAAATTTGCATTCCTAAGAAATAATGTAAAAAACCTAAATCTGTCATTTGAAATTTTTGGTTGAGTTGGAAATTAATATTAGAAATTAAATGGTTAGAACTAGAAGTAAGAATCAAATCATCAACATACAGAATGATAATAATGATGTCATCTTCACTATGCTTGATATACAAGTTAGGATCATGTTTACTTCTTTCAAAACCTTGAGAAATAAAGAAAGCATTAATTTTGGAATACAATTCTCTACGAGATTGTTTTAAACTATAAATAGTCTTCTTTAGTTTTCAAACTAAATGTTCATTACCTTGTTGAATAAAATTAGGAGGTTGAGACATATAGATTTCTTCATGCAAATCACCATTTAAGAAGGCACTTTTAACATCCATTTGGTGAATAGGCCAATTCATTTTAGTAGCTAAAGCAAGAACAACTTTAATGGTAGGCATTTTAGCAACAGGAGCAAAGGTTTCATTGTAGTCTATTCCTTCAATTTGAGGAAAGCCATGTGCAACTAATCTAGCCTTAAATTTACTAATTTCATTGTTGGAATTTAACTTAGTTTTATATAACCATTTGCAGGAAACTAGATTTTTACCATGAGGTAAAGGAACAAGATCCCAAGTATTATTAGAAATTAAACTATCATATTCTTCTTGCATAGCAGTTTTCCAGTTAGGTTGATTTTTAGCTTGAGAAAAGGATTGAGGATCATTAGAATTAGAGAGAGAAGTCATAAGAGAATAATTACAATAGTTTATCCTTCTAGGTTTAAGTCCACCCATTCTAGCAATGTAATCATCACCCTCATTAAGTAAATCTTTAAACAATTTAGGATTTCTCCTAGAATTAACAGAGATATTACTAGGAGTAAACAGATTATTACCATCATCATCATCATCATCACTGCTACTACTAGAAGGGACAAAATTATTAGGAGTATCATTACTATCTATGTGTTCATCATTATCCTGTTTATTAGTATGATCCTTAGTGTTAGAAGTAGGAATAGAAGGAATAGAAACTTTAGGAGCTAAAATAGAAGGTGCAAATATAGAAATGTGAGGAATAGGGTTGAGAGATAGAGGTTGGTCCTCCACAAGAACTATGTTGCTGTGACTAAAATCAGAATGTGAAATTTGAAAACAGTCATGGACACCATTTTCAGCAATGCAAACATCTCTAGCTATGTGAACTTTATTAGTAAGAGGATCATAAACTCTATAACCTTTAGTGTTCTTAGAATAGCCAACAAAAATATGAGGTGAGGATTTAGGATCTAACTTTTTCCTTTTCTATTTAGGTGTGTGAACATAAGCAGTTGAGCCAAAAATTCGTAAATGAGACAAATTGGGTTTTCCACCTAACCAAACTTCTTCAGGAATTTTATATGGAAGGTCCTTAGTAGGAGTTCTATTAAGAATATAGGTGGCACATGCCATAGTTTCAGCCCAAAATTTATAATCCATATTTCTAGCATGTAAAAAACATCTACCCATTTCAACTATTGTTCTATGCTTCCATTCTGCCACACCATTCTATTCTCGTGTATAAGGAACGGTAAGCTCATGTTTGATACCAAAAGATATTAAATAAGAATGGAAAGCATGATTAACATATTCAGTACCATTATCAGTCCTAAGAATCTAAATTTTACAACCACTTTGTCTTTCTACAAAAAAATGAAATTCAGCAAAAGTATCAAGGACTTGATCTTTACTAGGAAGGAAATAAATCCAATTTCTACGAAAATAATCATCAAAAAAAGTTAAAGAATATTTAGAACCTAAAATAGAAGTATTTTCCATAGGACCTAAAAGATCACTATGAATCAAAACTAACTTATTATTAGCTCTCTAAGATGATTTATGGAGAAAAGATTCTCTATGCATTTTACCACTCATACATCCATTGCAATCAAACTTAGAAGTAGTAAGCTTGGTAGTCCATCTACCATATTTTCTTTTTGCACTAATGAGATATAATCAGAATTTAAATGCCCTAGTCTTTCATGCCAAATGTGAAAATCAACAGTAGTGAGTAATGAATATCTAGAAGAAACAAATTTATAAAATTTAAAGAGATTATCATCATCTAATTTTGCATCAACAACTATATGATCAATGTTAGGATCAATGATATGACAATTATTTTTATGAAACTCAACCTTATAATCTTGACATAATTAAGGAACAGAAATAAGGTTAGCTTTCAAATCAGGAACATAAAGCACATCATGTAATTTACCATTTGGAATAGAAACATTACCAATTCCTTCAACTTGACAGCAATGATTATCAACTAAAGAAATAGGAATATTCATAGAATCAGGTTGCAAAGAATCAAAGACTTCCTTATGAGATGTAACATGTTGAGATGCACCACTATCAATAATCTAGTCAAGTGGTTTCGAAGCATTAAAACATATAGTAAAAGTAGAACGAGATTGATTTCCATTAGGTTTTCCATTTGAGTAATTTTGAGAATTACGTTGATCATCTTTTTGTTTCTTAAAATAGTTATGAACTAAGTGACCATCTTTACCGTAATAGGTGCAATGAGGCCTATTTGACTGATTATTACTATGATAGTTATTGGAAGGCCTATAATTGTAATGATCATTAAATTGTTGGCCCGAGTTATTATTCAAATTATTTGTATTATTAGATCATTGATAGTTTTGGTTATTTTGATTAGTGTTAGAAGATCTATTGTTATTTTGACTAGTGTTAGAAGATCTATTGTCAGAGACATATGCATGTTCATGAGTTTTAAGTATGCCAAACTGAATTAATTTAGCTTCCTCTTGACGCAACATATTTTGAAAAATAACATAAGTTAGTTGAGATGCTAAAGAAGGAATAGCTAATTGAGAGTAAATATTTGTAATAAACTATTGGAACTGTCTAGGAAAACATTTACGAATGATTATGTGGATTATTCTTAAATCAGAAAGAGGAACTTGTAAACTAGTTAGTAAAACTCTAATGGAATCAAACTTGAGCAAGAAATCATCAACAGAGTTGAAATCGGTATACCTGAGGTCTTCAAGTTGGTCTTGAAGCTAGATTTTTTGAGTTTCATTTGCACTGTCATAGGTATTCTTGAGGATGTCCCAAGCCTGATGGGCTTCTATACAAGTAGAAATTAAGACACACAATTTCAAACTTAATGAGATCCTGATTAAACCAAGTGCTTCCTCATTTTTTGTCTGCCAAGTAGTTTGGTTAGCTTGAGAAGCAGTGGTTGCAGGTTTAGAACTGGCATTAGTGGCAATATCTAAAATGTGTCTAAATCTAAATATGAAAGTCATGTTTATTTTCCATGCATGATAGTTTGTACTAGTTAACTTAATTTCTACCATTAGGGTGGTCATGATTAAATACGGGATGAAAAGTAAAGAATAGCTAGACTTGAATGAATAAAAGAAAACTTTATCAAAACTCAGAAAAGAAAAAAATAGATTAAACTAAATGTACTTGCATGCAATAGAAGAAAGCTATAAAAGCTTACGCTAAGGAGGCATGCAAGAAAAAGAAACAACCAAAGAAAAAAAAATTGAAACTAAGGTCACTAAAGAGCAAAGAGATCTTGGTTAAGCTGTTATAGATTAACAAATACCAAGAAGAATCTCTTGCATGCAGAGAGGAAAAAAATAGATTTGATGTAGGCAACGAGAAAAAAACAATCCTACAAAGAAAGATAGGAAATAGATATACAAGATAGGTTTTAAAAAAATTCAAACCTACAAAGAAACGTTAGTTAAAATGAATTGAATCTAAAAGAAACTTAATTAATAATTTGAACTAGAAAATAGAATAAATCTAAATTGTTATTGTGCATGAGTTTAAAAAAATGACTGTAATGAACTTATGAAGATCAATAGAGGAAGAGAAATAAACCTTGAACTATTACTTTTCCATCGATTCTTAAATGCTATCACTGCACTATTTAATATTTATAGTTTATTTATGCAATAGGAGAAAAGGTTAACAAAAGATTGAGATTTAACTGAAATTGGATCAAAGAGTTATATTTCACCCAAAAAAAAACACTTCTAAAATCATGCCAATAGGAATTTTCCTGAAAAAAACACTATTTTTTACAGACAATAAAAGATATCTAAACCTATGGAAGTAGAAAGATAGAGAGACGAGTAGTGAACAAGCGCAAACAACAAAATTTTTCAAATAATTTAAATGCAATTCATAGAGTTAAAGCAGTCTCTGACTACTAGTGTAGATAGTGATTTTGTGCTAGTTCAAAACCATAAATGAATATGCAAACACCACAATATAAATATGAGCTTAGATAAAAATCTGGTCAGCACAATATAAATATGACACAATATAAGCTCTTTATCAAATGCGAGCAAATCAAATGCAAGCCACTGTCAACCGAAGGCAGGGATCGATCAAATATAAATCGCTAAAAAACTACAAATTCCTGATTGATACCAATAAATTGAAATCCTCTACAAAATTTTGTTTATTAAAGACATGAAACAAGAATAAAATAAAAGTAAATACTCTATGAAATAGTAGACAAGAACCTTTGAACTCAGAAATGATACAGAAATCTGAAAGCAACTTATTGAAATAACACTTCAAGTATATTAGAAGAAACTACAATTTTTCATCGGTTGCCTTATCAAACTCCACACAGAATCAAAATAAAAATAATGACACGGAATCAAACTCCTGACGAGATAAATTGAACTCAATATTATCTTAGAAAACTATAGAGATCTCTATAAGAAATTTGAACTGATGAGGTAAAACAAGAATAGTCAAATAGAGATCCTCCAGCAATTTAATAGCAGTAGACAACTAAATGCTTTAATTTGAAAAAAAATTCTAATGAACAAAACTTTCCAAGGAATATCCAACTAAATGTCATATGAATGATAAAAAAATCTCCAAGAATGGCAGTCGCAAATGAATATGGCAAGAGACCGAGTATGACACAATAACTTGTAGATGAAATTAAAGATACAAACACATGTAGAGGATATGGCAGAGAGGTTGTGAGATTTTTGAACATGAACCAGCATGCAATTAGGATAAACAGAGAAACTTCTAAAAAAAATGAAACCAATCTTGAAAATCCTTTGTGAACAAAGAACTTCTAAGATAAACAAATCGGATAAAAAATAAAAGAAAAATAAAAAAATAAAAAAGACACAAGACACAACCAAAGGTAGCGAGATACCAAAACAACACTTGAATGCAAGAACGAGCACAAGAAGAAAAGAAAATGCAAGAAAAACAACCAATGCATGCAAACCACATGCAAAATGAAAAAAAATGCTCAAAGAGCAAGAGAACTAAGTGAGGAAAGGGAAGCTAGAGGAGGCGTGTGAAAGGAAAAAGAGAAGGGCACATGAATGGTCATACCTCACAATAAAGAAAATAACAAGGCAGAGCTATGGGATCATAGCCCATGACCCAAAACAAAAAACTGAAACCAAACCTACGCCAAGCTAAATTGGCCATTGCTAGGTCTAACAACAAATGAAACACAAACTAAAGCAAAGAAATAGAATATGAAAAGAAACCGAGGAGAGTAGACTACTATAATGAAAAAAATGATAAACTTCTCTTAAACACACACAGCCAAGAAAAGAAAAGAACAAAAGAGATAACAAAACAATCACTACGCTCACTACAAATTTTGACAAAGATTATTGTTTCTCACTTGCATGCATGAAGATACAAACCAGAATAGCAAGGCGATGACAGGAAGGCATCTAAAAAAAGAAAGGCCAATGAGATAGCTGGAACAAAGAAGCTTAATAAAAAAACCAACATCAACACAAATATAACAAGCAGATGTTAAAGTGAATGACCTGTAGCCGGGATGAAGAAGCCAAACCAAAACAAAAAGAATGAAAATGCACAGAGGAGGCAACCGATACTTGCATGCAACCGAAACAATTGAAGGGAACAAGACTAAACTAAGAATGAACAAGAAACTAAAAAACTAAACTACTAACGTTAAAGAACTAGTGCCGAATAATAAAAACTTGGTGTCAATGAAAGCCTACAATATAGTATCCAAGAGATTTTGGGGTTTCCATGATGCAAGAAAAAAGTACGGAGATAAACAATTACAGAGACACCCAAATAAGCTAACATGCAGGAATATTAAAAGAACACATGCAGAAGATAATAGGAAAATGCTATGATAAATCTAACGCATGCAAAAGGAACCCAAGCACATGTAACCTAAAGTTAGAAATAATGATAAAAAATTTGAAAAAAAAAATTCTATACAGGCATGTAGCCGAAATTAGAAACTAGAAAAAATAAAATTTTAAATTTAATATGATAAAAGATGATAATAGGAAAAAGAGCTAAGCACAATAATTTAGTAAAGATAATTTAAATTTAAAATAAACTTAACTATTAGATGTTCTATAATAGTTATAACTTGAATTTATAAATGAAACTTAACTAAAGGAGATAAAAAATAAAAGAACTAAGGGGAGATTTGAATTTCTCCAAACCTGCACAACACAAACCAAGGATGAATCCAATAGATAAACCAGGTTTGGTGGTAAATCAGACAAACCCAAAAAAAAATTCATTTTTTTCCCTTAAACAAATTAGTCAAAAAAAATTAGCAATAAACTCTCTCAAGAGTCTCCGATATTGGAGAGCTTCAAGATATGGTAGCTCCTTCACCTACACACTCAAAACAAGATTAAACCAACCTACTCTGATACCATGTTAAAATAATAACAAAATATAGAGACAAATAGGAACTTGTTTAACCAATAAGCTTCGGAATAGGAAGATTTACCATTAATTAATGCAAAAACTAGGAGCATTCACCAAAACCAAGTAACAAGGAGACAAGATTTTGAACGGGGAAAAGCATAAAAAAACCCCATGATATTAATGAAAGTAGCAACAAATGCCTAAGAATGAGAGAGAGAGACACAGAGAGAGAGAGAGAGACAGAGAGAGAGAGAGAGAGAGAGAGGCTCATACAAAATAATCAAGAAGAAGAAGAATCTCATATGTGAGATGAGAGAGAGAACAGTCTCTTAATAGAGATGTGAGAAAGGAGTTACATTGTAACTCCCATTTCTGTGTATGCCACATTTCACTAGTGTGTGAGACAAGTGTAGGATTCCTCATAAGGAGGAATATCTATTTTCCTTAATAAAGGAAATTACAAATATTACATGTCCTCCCACTTGGACTAGATGACGAATACATTAGGATACCTTGGTTTATCCTTAAATACATAATTTACCAAGGAAAGATTAAATTATAACATCATGCAAAGTGAAAAGTACAAAATGACATGTGAAATGAAATTCCAACCTAAGAACTAGGACCTAGTCACTAATTGTAATACCCCAAAAATGGGCTATAAGTTCATTAATCTCCTACATCTTCAATTCGAATGAAATCGACATCAAAGTCCTAATCTAAGGCACATCTAAACATCATCGAATCATAATTGATTATCTTAAATTCTGCATCGGGGAATATTCCTAGTAATATTCCTAATCATCATAATTATCTTTAATTTTATAATTATTTGGCAATAAATCACATTTATCCTAAAGTTTGATTAATTGAATATTTTCATATTTAATTAATTAGATTTAATATCTTGCCATTTAATTGTGTAATTAAATTTAATTCTATCTATTATTAATTGTATTATTTAATTTTGACAATAAATCCAAATATCCTATGAATAATTGATTAAATTTTTATTTAATTAATTAAAGCAAGTTGTCATTATTTAATAATATAGTTTTTAATAAAAATTTGATTAAATAATTAATTAACCCATAAATCAATTTTTTTATTTTTAAAAGTAGTTAAGTTAGAAATAAATCACTTTATTATTAAATTAATTCATAAATAAAACATGCACAATCATAAAAGCAGACAACTATCAATTATCAATTAAAGCTAAACTCTATTTTGAGTTAAAGCTTAGCTTTTGCATGTTTTTGTGAGTTAATTATCTTTATTTAAAAAATAACTCAAAAATCAACCTGAGTTATTTGAGTGATTTATGGCTTTTTCCCATGCACCTCCAAAGCCTTGGATTTCTATAAAAACAATGCTCAGCTCTTCATAATTCATCTCTCATTCATCTCTAAATCATCTCTCAATCATCTCGCAAATTGCAAACTTACTCTACAGGAATCATAGCATATCAGATTTGGAGAATTTGCACAATTGGAGCTTGAAAGAATCAACTTGCGAATTCAAAGCTTTGTGAGATCAATTTCACTTGCATAGTTTTTATATCTTAGCATAGAATTTCATAGTTTTCATATCATTGTTAGAATCTTCATTGTTAGATCATTTAGCATTCATAGCATATCAATTTTCAATAGCATTCATAGATTCATATCGGTTTTTATCATTCTTATTGCATATAAAATATCAAAAATATAGATTAATTACATTCAAATTCATATCTAGATCAATTGCATTCAAATCCTTCATTTAGGTGTCGTCTAGGTCACTGATCTCGATTACAATCTGAGAACATCAATCTCGCACCTATTAGAAGGCAGTAAATCACTTGGTTACATAGTTTTCAATTTTGCACGATTTCAATTTTTGCTAACCTCTAATGTTTTACTGAGTGTTGTGTCTACAGATCAGGTATAATTTTCACACACACATTTCTGGCACCCACCGTGGGGCAACCCACCTTTGCATGCTGGTTTTGATTTTTTTTGGGAGCTAAAACCTCAAAGTTTCAAAGATTTAATTTTATCTCCCAAACGGCTTGGATTTTTGGTCTGAAATTTTTTTTACAGGTTGGAGACATATCAGGGAAGCTTTGAAAAAAATTTAGAATTTTTAGAATTATTTTGAATTTTTAATAATTTTTTTTTAATTTTTCTTAAAAAATTAATATCTAACGCAAATCAGCATATTTTTCTAAAATTTTTACATTTTCAGAAAGCTCTTCAAATTCTACAGGGAGTTTGTTATTTGTGTTTTAAATTTGGATGCAATTTAATAGCTCAAATAGTTAATTTGCAAAAACTGGTCTATTTTGATAAAACAGTTTTCTAGGGCACAAATGAAGAGATTTTTCTAAATTTTTTATATTTTTGGAAAGCTCTCTATTTTTTAGTAGGGATCTCTATTTTGAGTTTCTATTTTTGTGGCCAAAATCATATCAAAAAAATTAGATCTTGTTGACTAGGTCAAATGTAGTGCAAAAAAATTAAAATTTTATGATGGGTATGCACTTATTTTTCATATGATTCAATGCATGATATGAGTTCTCATTTGGATTAATTTATGGTTATTATTGCTCCTAACAATTGATTTTTAGAGCTAACCCTATGGTTTTCATAAGTTGAATATATTTTGCATATCTTGTTTGCTTGTTTGCTTGTTGGAGAGTTCGTCACTTGCTTGCATGGAAAAGCTCAACAAAAATTGCTAAAAATTAGGTGGAATCTACTAAGCGCGTTGCAAGGATCATGAGGTATTCTCCTTGTTCTGAAAATATTTCAATTTGGACTTAAAATAAATCTCTTATGTGTCAAGCTTGTGTGCATCTTTTCATGCTTTTGATCTATTTCTACACACTTGCATAATTTGATACTAGGTTGTGATCCCTTAAGGATTCATTAAGTAGTCTTAGAATACTTGTGATTGATCTTGATTGCTATCTTGGGTTATTGGACTCGCTAATCCACTAGCCTCTCATTTCTACCCCGTGGTTGCAATCTTAGCGCCATAAAGGGGAGGGGTCAACAGGACAGAAGCGTTAAGTGTTCCACTTGGCAACCCTTTTGTGCTTTTAGGAACTCACTTGTTTTCTAAGTTGTGGACTCATTTTCAGCTTGTGTGAGGTGTTAAGTGTTCCACCTTGTGGACTCATCTCATATTCACTTTAAGCGTTAAGTGTTCTTCTTTCTGCTTTTTGGGTACTTTTGGTAGATTTGCTTTCGGGAATATATTTGTGCTCACATAGTAATTAGGCCCTATGAACACTATTCATGATTCTTGAGAGATTGGATTCCTAGAGAAATCCTTCTTTGATGATGGAATCCTTGTAGGTACGGAGGATACTTAGTGCGTTTCACATTCAACTTGGTTAGTGAGTCTTCTCTTATTGATCGACACATTCTCTCTCCAGAGAGGTTGATAGATCACGTAAGGTTGATATCACGAGCTTTGGTGAATCAAAATTGGTTAGTGTGTCTTCTCTTATTGATTGATACATTCTCTCCTCGGAGAGGTTGATAGATCACGTGGAGTTGATATCACAGACCTTGGTGGAACAAAACTTTGTCTTAGCGTGTCAGATTAATCTGCTTGCTTTGTTTGGGTTAAAAGTGAAGAGGTGTCAAAACCTTGAATCTGGAGCCAAGTCCCCTTGTGGTATAAATTTGTGAGTCACCTTTAGAGAGGGTTAACTGTAGTGGACAATCCCTTCATAGGGAAAACTGCGTTGATGGAACCTCAAGCGGTAATAGCCATTTTCGCCATGGTAGTGACAGCCGCTATATAAATGTCCTTGTGGAAGAAATCTCCACGGGTATAGTTCATTGTTGAGTTGTCAGATCTCCCTAGCAGCTCTTGAAGATTAAGTTCTCGGACTATGTCAAAACCCTGGTGCACCGGGATTGGAGTTCACGCCTTTGAATCATAAAAGTTACAGAGTCAAACCATTACTAAAAACCCTAGAGAGGCCAATTTTTCATTTTCAGGTATATGTGTGTTATTGCAAAACTTTTCAGAACATACACAATTAGTACTCTCAGGGATTAGCACAATTTGGTCACTTGATTGTTCATGCGCAAGGTTGCTTTTGCCCTTGTTCATTGTTTCCAGACGTTCTTGGAATCACTTGCTTGCTATTCTACATGCTTGTTTATCTACTTGGCTATTAAAAATGATCAAATCTGGTATAACCTTCAAAATCTGGACAGTACAATTTGCAAACAATCTAAAACTAAAAACCTTAAATTTTGCAAAAATTGACGTAAAATCTTTTCTGGAGTCAAAAGTCATTTCAGGAAGTCAAAAGTCATACAAGTTTTGTCAAGTGTCTTTTCAGTATTGCCCATCTGTCATATGATTGAAAACCCAGTGTCGTATGAGTTTTCAAACCAGCAAATTCAAGAAAGTCAAAACCCTGTTAGCAACTATCGTACGAGTTTTGTCAACTGTCGTTTCATTGCTTCCCAACTATCGTACGAGTTTAGCAACTGTCATTTCATAGACTACCCAGTGTCGTATGAGTCTGCAGGCTATCGTTTTGAAAAATTTGAGAGAGTTGTCAGAAATTGTCAGAATTGCCAAATACTTAGCCTTTTTAGCATATTTCCAGAATCTGTCATACCAATCACTATGTCAAGAACAGAGCAATAGCTATTGAGAATCAATACACATGTCTCAAAGAATCAGTACACAAGAGGAAGAAGCTCTAATCACCGCTATGATGAAGCAGCTGCAAGCTATGCAAGTTGAACTTAACAATCTTAAGAAAGAAAAGGAACCTAAAGAGTTCTCCATGGAAGCTCTATACTCTTTTCCATTTGATAAAGACTTGTACATGTCACCATGCCCCCGAAAAAAATTTGAGCAATATGATACCTCTTCCATGGAGAGTGACACATCTAGCTTTGGAGACTATGATGACTATGATGATAGACAATGTAATGATACCTATGACACCTCTGTTCCTAAGAGTCCTCCTCATCGTTCATTCTTGCTTACTACAAATGGGCCGTCACATTGGATAGATCGTGATGGTGATCCATATGATTCTGATTTTGAAAGAGATTTTGATGGCTTTTGTGGACAATACCTTGATGATGATCCATCTACTACTGTTGAGGACTATAAAATACATCATGCCAGCTTGAAACGTCAATATTATAAGAATCCTTCTCCTAAAGACTCTCCTACTGAAAATAAAGACTATCTTCTCAAGCAAGGTCATGTTAATGTTGAACCTTTGTCTAGTGATGGTTCCCTTCCATCCCCTACTTCCTCCAATACCCATACATTTCCTAAAGCTTCCGAGTCTTTCAAATCTTTCACAGAACCTTCATCTGACACAAGCCCTGATACTTTTCATGCGGTTCCCTATAGTTATCCTCCAGGGCTACCTCTTCAAGAAATTCAAGCTAACCTTCACTTGGCTGCAAATACTTTCAATAATGATAAACCTAAAAAGCCTAAGCCTTCATACACTACAATGCCTACTTCAGCTAGTCCTCCACCATCTCTTCCAAAGTCATCCATACAATCCCAACATGCTTCCTTGTCCTTAGAAGTGGCTCCATGTCAAGAGGACTCTAAAAATGATGAAGAAAAGAACATAAAGAAAGATCAAGATCAAGAACCTTCCATGTCATCCAATCCCTTTCGTGATGTCTCTTATCTGCTTCATGGTTCTTTTGATCATACAGACCCTTTTTCATGCATTCCACCATGTCTTAAGTCTTCTCCTAAGCAAGATCAAGCTACTACTTACACCGTTGAGCTTATTGACAATCAAAATAACCTTACTAAACTTTCTCTTTCCAAAGATAATACTTCCATTAAGGTTGTTAAAAATGGAGTTGTTACTTCCAATGTTAAGCCTATTGAAAATCAAAAGAAAAATTATGCACTTGTGCTATCCAAAGATCCTTGTCAAGATCAAAGTCTTCCATCTTCTTATTCTACCATTCCATGTTCACTTCCGCTTTCTACACTTCCTAAGTCTTTGCAAGCTTTGAATGATCCTATCAAAGAAATTGCTCATATTCAAGATATCCATGATTCTATTGAAAATTCTAATGCTCACTCTAAAGATGTTGATATCCTTGGTTGTCATATAGATGTTGATGAACTTATTGATTATCCTTTTGCATCTTCCACTTCCATCCTTGGACCTCTTCCACCACTACTAAGGGCTTCATGCCTTCCTTCCATCTTGGGTCATTATGTCCCTTCACTTTCCCCTCCTAACTCTCCTAATTTTCCATCCATCTTGGGTCCTTACATCCCTCCATCTCCCATCTTTCCTCAAGATCAACATAGATGCATACCCTTGAATCCTTTTCATCCACCCACCCATCTAAACCAGTCATATCCTCCTTCTTCCACAAGTCCCAAGTCTTTTGGAAGTAACTTGAATGTTCAATACAAGAAAAAGAAGCAATACAAGAATCCATCAAAAAAAGAAGATCACCATGTCTCCTCTAATAGACATGGAAACATAAAGTCCAAAGAGATATCTAAGAAAAAAACTACAAGACAAGTATGGGTTCCAAAATCCATCATTGAAGATATTATCTCTAGATCATCAAAAAGAAATAAAAATCCTATGGCTATATGGATTCCAAAGTCTCTCTTGAAATAGTCTGGTGTTGAGAAAAAAGTGAAGTTGACATTCAAGCTTCCAAAGACTTCCACTTCATCTTCTTCCAAAAACATTCTTCCATTCCATGCGCCTAAACCACAACCTCTGCTATCCATTCGCCATATTCTTTCACAGATTCCTTCATTCACATTTCCTCCACCCTCTCACCACCCTTCAAGGTGTGTGTTTACATTGATCTTGCCTTCCTTTCCATCTACCCTTTCACAATCCTTCCATGCATTATCCTTCTACCTTCTATCATTTTTTCTCATTTTCCTATTCCTCCTATCTTCCAACCTCACTCGCTTTACATAAAATCTTATCCTCCATTTTTCTCTTCCATCTCCCTTTCCCTATCAGCATCTTTGAGCATATCATTTTGAATCCTTAGAATATCATGGTTTATCCTTTCAAGGAGCATTATCTAGCAAGCTTGCCTTCTTCTAAAAAAAAAAGGAAATGAAATTTAAAAAAAAAAAAAATTGAAAATGTGCCCTGGTGAAAACCTGGAAACAGGCGCTTGGGTAGCAAAAGTAAAGAGAAAAAAAATTCATCCTATGGTGAAAACCACTTCCTTGTGGCACCTTGGATAAGTACCCTGATGAAAACCTGGCAATCAGGCATCATGCGTAGTTCTTCTACATATTTCATCCATTCCATCTTCTCTCTTTGATCTTGACAATGTTGATCTATACACGAATATTTGTCTATTTTGTGAGCTATCTTATGGTGATCTTGCTTTCATTCCTTCCATGTTTAGCCTTCATATCCATCTTTCTCCATTCATTTTTGCCTATCGCTATCCTTTTCCCCTTTGGTCTTGATCTAATAACAAAAAAAAAAAGAGTAAAACATGGTGCTATGAAGCCTCTTGACATGTCTACTCCTTTGGACTACATCCTATCCTTCTTTGGCATTACGCTTTTGTGACTTATCCTATACTAGCCTTTCCCTACTTATCCAAATATGCTTTACATGACGATTTTTCCCTAGCTTGAGTATTCTTGAGGAGTTTTCCCTTGATGATTTCTTCCCTTCATTCTCCTTCATTCTCTTGTCTTCCATCTCTTCCACCAGCTTGCCAATCCCTCTTGTTCTCCACCTTGCTAGACATTGGGACTGCACGATATGATCTTGCTTGGGAGTTTGCAATGGAAAAAGATGCTATCAAGTATATCAAGTATCAGAACAAGTATCAGAACAAGTATCAGAACTAGTATCAGAACCAGTATAAAAACCAGTATCAGAATCAGTATCAGAACAAGTATCAAAACAAATATCAGAATAAGCAACAGAACTAGTATCAGATCCAGTATCAGAACCAATATCAGAACCAGTATCAGAAAAAGTATGAGAACAAGTATCAGAACCAATATCAGAACCAGTATCAAAATCAGTATCAGAATCAGTATCAGAACTAGTATCAAAATAATTATCATAATTAGTATCAGAATTAGTATCAGAACCAGTATCAGAACAAGTATAAGAACAAGTATTAGAACTAGTATCAGAACTAGTATCAAAACAAGTATCAGAATGCCTACTAGGGCTACACCATTCACTTTAGTTTATGGGTCTGAAGCAGTACTACCTATTGAGGTTGAAATCACATCACTCAAAATCAAAATGCATGGACTTGTCACTGATGAAGACTACAGAGTGTCTAGGTTACAAGAACTTGAATTACTAGATGAGCACAGACAAGAAGCGTATGATCATCTCAGAGTGTATCAGAAAAGAATGTCTAGAGGCTGCAACAAGAAAGTCAGACATAGAGAATTTCAGGTTGGTGATCTAGTGTTGAGAGAAAATCTTAAAAATCAATCCCATCGAGAATGCAAGGGGAAGTTCGAACCCAATTGGCTGGGTCCCTTTGTTATCACTGCTACTTTTGGCTCTGGTGCCTATCAACTCTCAACGACTGAAGGAGAATAGCTCTGAGAACCAATCAACATTCTCCATCTGAAGAAATTCTACACCTAAGGCATTCAGTGCTTGGTAAAATGTCCTAAAAAAATCTTTTAAATTAGAAAAAGTCCTGAAAAAATGAACATCTTGGTGAAAACTTAGCAATAGGCACCTTGATGATTCACAAAAAAAATCAAAAAATATCAAAAGTACAAAAAAATTGAAAAAATGAAAAATACAAAAAAAAATTAAAAAAAAAAAGAAAAAGTGCCTTGGTGAAAACTTGGAAACAGGCGCCTTGGTAGCAAAAATAGAATCTCTGCCAAGATGGTGAAAACTCGGCAAACGGGTGCCACTTATTCAAAACGCTCCATCTATCAACACAATCTTGGTCTTTTCCAGCTTTCAGTCTTGCTTTAGTTTGTACATATCTCCCAGTTTGTTTCAACATTTTCAATTTTTAGTAAGTCAGTCTGTACACCAATCAGCTTAAGCGTCTGTATCCTATCAATGTTTAACACTTGGGGGAAATCAATATCATATCCTATGGTCTCCCATGTATCTTAGATGGATCATATCTAGTCAGAGTCTTTTGAAGCTATATCTGGGTCTGTCTGTCTGTCTTGTCTCTAGAAAGGATTTTGCATCTACAACAATCAAACATCAAAACAAACTGAAAACAATTTGTGCTTCATGCTTTTATCTCCTTGTATGCTTACTGATTCGCATTGAGATTTTTGCATATTGTGTCCCTTCGAGCTCTTCGATGATGTCCTTTATAGGATTTAGAGAGTGATGACTGGGGGCATAATATTTTCTTTGTCTTCTACTTGTATGTGAAAATCTAACAACTTTGAAAATTCTGGATTGAAATGGTGTCCGACTATAAGAGCCTCTATCTCAAATTGGATGGCCATGCGTACCTCGACCATCGATACCCAAAAAATTCAAGGAATTTTGATCTCACTATTATCTTTTTGAAGTAAGTTCTTTCTCCTACTGTCAAACGCGATCTTGCCTAAGGAGGTGAACGATAAAGGGTCACCACGGGTAATTCACATTGGATTTAGAATGATCTCTTGACTGTTTGATGTGTTTGCAATGCAAGGTGTATTCAGGTCATCACGATGTTTATATTTTGATGCTTATACAAATTGCTATATCAAAATGGACATGATATTTAGGTCATCCTGGTGTTTGTGCCTTGGTGCTTATATCTAATCCAACATTCCGAAAATAAATCAATATTCATATGTCCATGGTTGTATAACCGGTGGGTGTTGTATTGATTCTTGTGCATACAAATCGATATTCATATGTCTATGGTTTCATGGCTAGTGGGCATTGTATTGATTTATCCGGTTACCTAAAAGTTCAATGATGATAATAAATCAACATATGATCAATGATTAGGTCCTAGGTCTTAGGTTGCATTTCATATTGCATGCTTCTTTGCATTTTTCATCTTTGCATGATCTCACAATGGCTAAACGAACTTCAATGCTTAAACAATTCTCCACTTGTCTCTTCAAATCTAACAAGAGCTAAATCTCACACGAAGGTTCCTCCAATGAAATAGCAAGTAGAATCCTTTTCGGGATCAAAATTGAAATCTGAGATCATTTATCTTATTAACTACTTGCATAATCGACCTTCAATCTTCACAAAAATCCAGTATTCAACTTAACTGATTAGCTTACATCAAACTATCAAAATTTCAACTTGGTCAACCATGGTCAACTCATGGTCAAACCTAGTCAACCTTGGTCTCCAGGACCTCCAAATGATGCAGAATGCATTCTCGGACATGTATAACCACTTTTCAAATCAATTAACATGCTTCTAAACTATAACGCTGACTTTTCTTGTCAGATTTCAATTTTCATCCTGAAGGGGGCATGGTATTGCATATCATTCAAAGTCTGTCAATCAAATCTATCAATATCTTTCATCAGTGATCAAGACAAACAATCACGTCTAGTTGCTGATTCATCAAAAGTCCTCATCGCTCAGGGCAAATCTATCATCACTTGGGGCATATCAGATTCATCAATCCATATCAATCTGGTATTCTCCTAATCTTGTAAACTGTATCAGTTTTTGCAACCATCAGATCATAGTGTTCTTTCCTTGGTTCTTTAGCAACTGAAGGGTTTCGATGTGATACTTGCTAGTTCTGCTAAGACAATCGAGTCTAGAACGGGTCACTCACTTCTTTGCAATCTTAAGGTTTGGAATCAGGCGTTTTGACACTTTTTCACAATCATAGGTTCATTTGCTGTTATAGTAAACATTATCTTTGGTCATTTAGGACCTATTATCTCCATATCAAATTAATATCAATCAGCTTCTATCTCATATCAATTATCAATTTCAAACATCAGTTTCATATCTCTATCAAACACAAACTATCTTTGAACCACTGCGCTCCGCACAGTAATTCAAAGAGGGGCAAAATGTAATACCCAAAAAATGGGCTATAAGTTCATTAATCTCCTACATCTTCAATTCGAATGAAATCGACATCAAAGTCCTAATCTAAGGCACATCTAAACATCATCGAATCATAATTGATTATCTTAAATTCTGCATCGGGGAATATTCCTAGTAATATTCCTAATCATCATAATTATCTTTAATTTTATAATTATTTGGCAATAAATCACATTTATCCTAAAGTTTGATTAATTGAATATTTTCATATTTAATTAATTAGATTTAATATCTTGCCATTTAATTGTGTAATTAAATTTAATTCTATCTACTATAAATTATATTATTTAATTTTGACAATAAATCCAAATATCCTATGAATAATTGATTAAATTTTTATTTAATTAATTAAAGCAAGTTGTCATTATTTAATAATATAGTTTTTAATAAAAATTTGATTAAATAATTGATTAACCCATAAATCAATTATTTTATTTTTAAAAGTAGTTAAGTTGGAAATAAATCACTTTATTATTAAATTAATTCATAAATAAAACATGCACAATCATAAAAGCAGACAACTATTAATTATCAATTAAAGCTAAACTCTATTTTGAGTTAAAGCTTAGCTTTTGCATATTTTTGTGAGTTAATTATCTTTATTTAAAAAATAACTCAAAAATCAACCTGAGTTATTTGAGTGATTTATGGCTTTTTCCCATGCACCTCCAAAGCCTTGGATTTCTATAAAAACAATGCTCAGCTCTTCATAATTCATCTCTCATTCATCTCTCAATCATCTCTCAATCATCTCGCAAATTGCAAACTTACTCTACAGGAATCATAGCATATCAGATTTGGAGAATTTGCACAATTGGAGCTTGAAAGAATCAACTTGCAAATTCAAAGCTTTGTGAGATCAATTTCAATTGCATAGTTTTTATATCTTAGCATAGAATTTCATAGTTTTCATATCATTGTTAGAATCTTCATTGTTAGATCATTTAGCATTCATAGCATATCAATTTTCAATAGCATTCATAGATTCATATCAGTTTTTATCATTCTTATTGCATAGAAAATATCAAAAATATAGATTAATTGCATTCAAATTCATATCTAGATCAATTGCATTCAAATCCTTCATTTAGGTGTCATCTAGGTCACTGATCTCGATTACAATCTGAGAACATCAATCTCGCACCTATTAGAAGGCAGTAAATCGCTTGGTTACATAGTTTTCAATTTTGCACGATTTCAATTTTTGCTAACCTCTAATGTTTTACTAAGTGTTGTGTCTACAGATCAGGTACAATTTTCACACACACACTAATCATGTGTCAATTTGTTGTCATCGTTGAACTTTTTAGGTAACCGGATAAATCAATACAATGCCCAGTAGTTAGGAAACTATAGACATATGAATATTGATTTGTATGCACAAGAATCAATACAACGCCCATTGGTTAGACAACCATGGACATATGAATATTGATTTTATTTTCAGAATGTCAGATTAGATACAAGCACCAAGGCACAAACACTAGGATGACTTGAATATCATGTCCATTTTGATATAGCAATTTGTATAAGCATCAAAACATAGATGTCATGATGACCAAAATATGACTTATGTAACAAACACATCAAACAGTCAAGAGATTATTCTAAATCCAATGTGAATTACCCATAGTGACCCTTTATCATTCACATCCGTAGGTAAGATCACGTTTCACAATAGGAGAAAGAACTCACTCAAAAAGATAATAGTTAGATCAAACTTCTTTGAATCTTCTAGGTATCAATGGTTGAGGTACATATGGCCATCCAATAGGAGATGGAGGCTCTTACAAATGAACACCATTTCAATGTAAAATTTCCAAAGTTATTAGATTTTCACATACAAGCAGAAAACAAAGAAAAGATTATGCCCCCAGTCATCACTCTCTAAATCCTATAAAGGACATCATCAAAGAGCTCGAAGGGACACAATATGCAAAAATATCAATGCGAATCAGTAAGCATACAAGGAGATAAAAGCATGTAAAGCACATATTGTTTTCAGTTTGTGTTTGATTGCATTGTTGTAGATGCAAAATCCCTTCTAGAGATGAGACTGACTGACTAACTTGGATGAAGCTTCAAAGGACTCTGACTAGATATGACATGTCTAAAGCACACTAGAGACCATAGGATATGACATTGATTGCCCCCAAGTGTTAGGCATTGATAGGATACAGACGCTTGAGTTGATTGGTGTACATACCGACTTGTTGAAAATAGGAATGCAGAACAAATCAGGAAATATGTACAAACTAAAGCAAGACTAAAAGATGGGAAAGACCAAGATTGCGCTGATAGATGGAGTATTTTGAAACAAGTGGCACCCATTTGTTGGGTTTTCACCATCTTAGCAGAGATTCTATTTTTTCTACCAAGGTGCCTGTTTCCAAGTTTTCATCAAGGCACTTTTTTCTTTTTCTTCTTTTTTTGTATTTTTCATTTTTTCAATTTTTTTGTACTTTTGATATTTTTCAATTTTTTTTATGAATCATCAAGGTGCCCATTGCTAGGTTTTTGTGAATCATCAAGGTGCCCATTGCTAGGTGCCCATTGCTAGGTTTTCAATTTTTTTCTAGGACATTTTACCATAGACTGAATGCCTTAGGCATAGAATTTCTTCAGATGGAGAACGTTGATTCATTCTCAGAGTTGTTCTGCTTTAGTCATTGAGAGTTGATAGGAACTAGAGCCAAAAGTAGCAGTGATAACAAAGGGACCCAGCTAGTTGGGTTCAAACTTTCCCTTGCATTCTCTGTGTGATTGATTTTTAGGATTCTCTCTCAAGACTAGATCACCAACCTAAAATTTTTCGTGTCTGACTTTCTTGTTGTAGCCTCTAGAAATTATTTTCTGATATAATCTGAGATGATCATACACCGCTTGTATGCACTCATCTAGTAGTTCAAGTTCTTGCAACCTAGATACTTTGTAGTCATCATCAGTTACTAGATCCTGCATTCTGATTCTTAGTGATGGGATTTCAACCTCAATAGGAAGTACCACTTCATACCCATAACTAAAAGCAAATGATGTATCCCTAGTGGGTGTTCTGATACTTTTTCTGTAGGCCTAGAGAGCTAGATTGATCATGAGATGCTAGTCTCTTGTTTTATTAACTGTTCAGTGTAAGATTTTTAATAGATTCTTATTTGAAGCCTCTGCTTGTCCATTCCCTTGAGGATAGTAGATAGAGGACCAATGTTTTGTAATCTTGAATTTAGCACATAAATCATCTAAGTCTTTGTTTTTTAATTGTCCACCATTATCTATGACTATAGAATGTGGAATACCATACAACCATATGATGTAGTTCATAATGAACATAGAAATTTGCTTGCCAGTTGCTTGTGTCAAAGGGACTGCTTCTACCCATTTTGTGAAATAATTTGTAGCTATAATAATGTGGGTATGCACATTAGATGAATGAGGATGTATGGATCCTATAAGATCAAATGCCCATTGGTGAAAAGGCCATTGTGTAGTAAAGGGAATAAAATCTCTCCCTGGAGCATGAATTAAGTTGCCATGTACTTGGCACTTTTGATAGTTCTTAGCAAACTTGATAGACTCTTTCTCCATTTCTGGTCAATAGTACCCAACCCTAATAATTTTTCAGGCTAGTGTTAAACCATTTGAGTGTGATCCAAAAATACCATCATGGACCTCCTCTAATGCACGTTGAGACTCTTTATGTTCTAAACATCTAAGTAGCGTACCATCTAGACCTTGTTTGTATAGATCGTGACCAATGATAACATATCGGGAGGCATTATGGATAAGGTATCTCTTTTCATGGCAGTTAAAGGAATTAGGAATGATTTGGTTTTGGAGATAGGAGAAAATGTTTTTGTATTGCGATGAATCATGACCAACAATAGTGTAGATCATGTGGGTTTTGGTGGAATCATATGCAGGATAAGATAGTACTTCCACTAGGAACTCATAGCATAGCTCATGTTCAGGTTATTGTAATAAATTAGATAATCTTTCCATTGCATCGGTAGCCTTATTCTCCATTCTAGTTATTTTCTCAAAGGTGATTGATGCAGGAGGATCCCAGGGTAGTTGGCTATCCTGCATGTTTGGGAGATTTGATGGAGTCATGTGGACTTATTTTCATATGTGAGGGGTTTGGTAGAGTTGGATAAACCTACTTGGGTCTTGGGTAATTGTTTTTGATGTATTTAATGGAACTTGGCATGGTCTTGGTTGTGCAGCATGGCCTAGGAGGAGCTCGGCCTTGCTTAGGAATTTGGTGCCTATTATAGGCCGTATAAGTAATTTTCCACAAAGAGTTAGAGGATGAAAAATTTAGGGATTGAAGAGGGCCTATATTTATACCTATGGTTCAAAGCATGAGTTCTAATTCATTCAGAGCTAGGAGATATTGCAATTTTACTAAGACGTCAATTTTGGGCATTTAATTGTTGCTGTAGGCTGACTTGTGGCATTTAATTTATGTTTTTGTATTTAATTTATATTTAGGACTGACCTATGGCTTAGATTGGTATAAGTATGGGTTGTGGGGGAAGTCTTTAGCATCATTCATCCATCTTGGAGAAGAGGAAGAGGTAGAGGAGCAAATTTTGAGGAGAACTAGTAGCTGTGGCTTGGGAAACAAGGAGATTGCTTGGAGGGCTTGCGGGCACAAGTTTAGATCTTCCTGGAGGTTTCTACCATAGTGTGGCTAGGGTTTGGATTAGATCTTGAGGGATCTTGCAAAGTTACTATTGGAATTGCATTGTATTTGGCTATAACCCGGAAGGCCTTACAGTCGGGCATGTTGGATAAAAATATGATAATTCTATTATGAGTTTTGGCATTGTGTGGTTCTAAATCTTTGTATTGTTATTATATTCTATTGTGTGGTTATTTGCTGGGGGCTAGGACATCTCCATTGAGGATTCTCCTACCTTGCACTGCATCAAGTGGTATCAGAGAAAAGGTTGGATCTAGCTGGTATTTTGCTGCAGAGGGTTTGCGAAGATCTTGGAAGATGCCTCCAAGATGATTGGACCCTAGGGAAATTGATGATCTTACTGATACTATGGAAGAAAGAATCTTAGAGAAGATTAAGGCTCAAATAGAGGAGGTTAAAGCTAGTCTTAGATCTAAGATGGAGCTAATGAAGAGTGATATGATTGCTGAGATTGTAAGTGCCTTGGGTGGTATACCTAGGCATGTGGGTACTGAAGATGGTTATGAGGAAGTTGCTGAAGACTTTGAGACTAATAGATCTAATGGTAGAGCTGAGAAAGATGAGAGACCTAGAGGAAATAGGATTGTTTAGTTTGATAGATCTGGACCTCAGTTGAAGCTAAAGCATAAGATGGAGGTTTCTAATTTCTCAGGTACTTTGAATCCTGAAGAACTGATTGATTGGATTGGTGAATTGGAAGACTATTTTGAACTTGAGGATATTGAAGATCCACTCAGAGTGAGGATAGCATAGACCAAGCTAAAGGGACATGTTGCTTTTTGGTGGAAAGAGTTATAGCAAGATAGAGAAGAGGAGGGTGAAATGAAGATCACTAGATGGAGATTGATGGTGACTAAACTGAAGCCTAAGTTCATTCCTGCTGATTATAAACTTGAGTTGTTTAAGAGGTTGCAAAATTTAAAATAGAAGGATATGACTGTGAAAGATTATATAGAGGAGTTTTACAAGTTGACTATTCATTCTGGACATAGAGAGTTGTCTAAGGAGAAGGTGGCTAGATACATTAATGGTTTGAGATTCAATATTTAGGATGAGGTTGGTATGCTGAATATTTCTTCAGTTGAGGATGCCTATCAGTATGCTTTGAGGGCCGAAGAAAAGTTGAAGAGGAAGAATCAAGGTGGTTCCTGAGGGAAGGAGAAGTAGGATTATTCAGCAAAACCAAATGCAGAAGCTAAACCAAAACTTGTTGATCAAAAGCGAAGAACAGGTCAAGGTGAATTTAAGGGTAGTTGTTTCAAATGTCATGAAGAAGGGCATAGAGCTTATCAGTGTCCGCGGAAGGATGGTGACAGAAGAGCTATTGTTGTGGATGAGGTTGAAGACCAAGAACCTAAGCAAGGAGAGAGTTTGCTAGCTCAGCGAGTACTGATGGGTCAAAGGACATGGGAATCTTTTCAAAGGACTAATTTGTTTAGGACTCATTGCAAGTTTGGTGGAAAAGTCTGTAATGTGATTGTGGATGGTGGTAGTACTGATAACCTTGTTACTGAGGAGATGGTTTAGAAACTTGGTTTGAAAAGAACAAGACATCCTTATTCTTATAGGATTGGTTGGTTGCAAGGTGAGCATGCTTTGTAAGTAAGGGAGCAGTGCCTTGTTGGTATCTAGATTGGGTAGTATAAGGATCAAGTGTTGTGTGATATTGTGGACATGAACAGTTGTCATTTGTTGCTTGGTAAACCTTGGCAGTATGATTGTAGGGCTATGCATGATTGTGTCAAGAATGTGTTTACAATTATGAAAGATGGCAGGAAGCATTCCCTAATTCCCTTGCAAAAGGAAGAGGTTGGTAGAAGGAACTTGAGCATTGGTAGCTGAGTTGAGTTGGAAGATTTTGAAAGGGTTAGAGATCAGCGTGGAAAGCAAACCTATGAGACCTCGAGGATGGATATGAAGAAGCAGCAGCAGAACAAGGGAAAGAATGTGCAAGTTGAAGACTTGGAGGACATGTATGTGAAGAACCATTCAGGGATTTATGTGTTGAATCCCAGATGATGTTCTTCCAGCTATTGAGGACATATTTTCACACCTAGGGAGTCTGATGCAAGAGCATCCCAAGGTAGTTGGCTATCCTGCATGTTTGGGAGATTTGATGGAGTTGTGTGGACTTATTTTCATATGTGAGGGGTTTGGTAGAGTTGGATAAACCTACTTGGGTCTTGGGTAATTGGTTTTGATGTATTTAATGGAACTTGGCATGGTCTTGGTTGTGCAGCATGGCCTAGGAGGAGCTCGGCCTTGCTTAGGAATTTGGTGCCTATTACAAGCTGTATAAGTAATTTTCCACAAAGAGTTAGAGGATGAAAATTTTAGGGATTGAAGAGGGTCTATATTTCTACCTACAATTTGAAGAATGAGTTCTAATTCATTCAGAGCTAGGACATATCATGATTCTACTAAGACATGAATTTTGGGCATTTAATTATTGTTTTAGGCTGACTTGTGGCATTTAATTTATGTGTTTGTATTTAATTTATGTTTAGGGCCAACTTGTGGCTTAGATTGGTATAAGTAGGGGTTGTGGGGGAAGTCTTTAGGATCATTCATCCATCTTGGAGAAGAGGAAGAGGTAGAGGAGCGAATTTTGAGGAGAACTAGTAGCTGTGGCTTGGGAAACAAGGAGATTTCTTGGAGGGCTTGCGGGCACAAGTTTAGATCTTCCTAGAGGTTTCTACCATAGTGTGGATAGGGTTTGGATTGGATCTTGAGGGATCTTGAAAATTTACTATTGGAATTGCATTGTATTAGGCCGTAACCAGAAGGCCTTACAATCGGGCATGTTGGATGAAAATATGATAATTCTATTATGAGTTTTGGCAATGTGTGGTTCTAAATCTTTGTATTGTTATTATATTCTATTGTGTGGTTATTTGCTGGGGGCTAGGACATCTCCATCAGGGATTCTCCTACCTTACACTACATCAGTGATAGATATGAAGTATTTCTTTAGATCATCTACCATTCTTTTGTAAGGAATGATCTTTTCATCTTTCGTTTGATACACATCATTAACTTGGTGTATTACAAGTTGTGAGTTTCCATGAATGTGTAATTCTGTTACTCTCCACTCAATTGCTACTTTCATACCATTTAAAAGGGCTTCATATTCAACAATATTGTTTGTAGAAGGAAATTTGATTCTAAATGCCTTAGGAATGGAGTATTCTTGAGGAGTGATAAACAAGATGCCTGCTCTAGATCCATTCTGTGTATAGGAGCCATCAAAGAACAATTGCCATTCTCTAGAAGAAAGATTCATGATAGAGGAATCTGGAAATCCCATTTGCATTGGAGTGTCATCGAACAAAGGTCCATCCGCTAACTAATTAGCAATAACTTGACCTTTAATAGCTTTTCTTTCAACATATTCAATGTCAAATTCACTTAAGAACATGACCCATTTGGCTTATCTACCCATGAGGGCAGTTTTTCTTAGTAGGCACTTTAGTGGATCAATCGTAGCTACTAAATGTGTGGTATGAGCCAACATATAATGTCTCAATTTTTGTGATGCAAAGATCACAGCTCGACAAGATTTTTCAATCATAGAATAGTTCTTTTTGTATGCCACCAATATTCTACTGATATAGTATATAGCTCTTTCATTCCTATTCTCATCATGTTGTGCAAGCAATGCCCCCAATGATGTATCTGTAGTAGAGACACATAAGATCAAAGGCTTCCCTTGAATAGGAGGCATCAAGATAGGAGGATTTGATAGATACTTCTTGATATGATTAAAATTATTTTCACATTCTCTGCTCCTTGCAAAAGTCACACCTTTATGTAATGTTTTTTGTAAAAGGCCATGATATGTCTGCAAGCTGTGATATGAAGCATCTGATAGATTGTACTCTCCCTTGTAATGTTCTCATTTGACTAATATTCTTGGGAGGTTGCATCTCCATGATAGCTTTAACTTTTACTGGATCTACTTCAATTCCTTTCTTTGAAACAATGTAGCCTAAGAGATTTCCAAAAGTGACACCAAAAGCACACTTCTTAGGGTTTAGTCTGAGACTAAACTTTTCCATTCTATCTAGTATTTTTCTCAAGTAATTTATATGTTCATCTCTAATCATAGATTTTTGTAAAGTATCATCAATGCAATCCTCCATAGTTTGATGCATCATGTCATGAAAAATAGATGTCATAGCTCTCTGATATGTAGCACCAACATTCTTAAGCCCAAATGGCATGACATTCCAATAGAAGGTACCCCATGCACATGTAAAAGTAGTTTTCTCTTGATCCTCTGGAGAAATTTTTATTTAATTATATCCAAAAAAACCATCCATTAAAGAATACATCTCAAAGCCCCTAGTCATGTCCACTATCATATCAATGTTTGGTTGGAAAATCATCCTTAGAGCATGCTTTGTTCACATCTCTAAAATTTGTGCATACTCTTATAGATTTGTCTAGTTTTGAAATAGGTACAATATTAGAGATCCATTCAGCATAGTCAATAATACGGATGAATCTGGCTTTTAGTAGCTTCTCTAATTCAACTTTTACCAAGAGTGCATCATGTGGATGCATCTTTCTCAATTTTTGCTTAGCAGGTTTGACGTTTGGAGCTATAGATAAATGGTGCATTATAAGATCAGGATCCAACCCTAGCATATCTAAATATTTCCATCCAAAGTTGATCTTCTTTTCTGTTAGGAATGTTGTAAATTTTCTCTTTTCTTCTTCTGGTAAGGATTGTGCTACATGGATCAACTATGGTTCCTCTGTTGTTCCCAAGTTGATAGATTGAGTGGGCTCAATTAGAACTGGTGATCTATCCTATAAATAACTTAGAAGGACATCAAATATCTCATCCTTAGGTTCCTCAAAGAGGTTTTCACCTTTGGATACATATTTTATTTTTACCTTTGTAGGTTCTGAGACTGCCACAAAGTAGTTTTCACCCTTAGAAATCCTTTTCTTTTATTTTTATTCTTATTTTTCTGACTAAGATACTTGATGTCCAACTCCATCATGCTAACGCTCAGTTCACTAATGGAATTCCTCATAGGTTTAATTGCATTAAGGTAGCAAGCAAGGGCATAGTCATTTGGGAAGGTATAAATACCTTGGCTCAAATTTGTAAAGGTTTGGTCAAGAAGTTCAAGATGTTGGATAGTCAAAGTGGTGAAAGATTGGGAAATAGTGTTTAATGATATGGATCTATCATCATTGGTCCTAACCTGATGTTCAAGTTCAAAGGTGATATTACAACTTAAGACGTTCAATTCATGAATAGGCTCAATGTCATTTTAGGAGTCCACTTCATCCATCGGTCGATCAGACTCGATAAGTTCATCATTTCGCTCTAGACTTATGTTGGTTTTAGGTGCATATTGGTGAATAAAATCAACATGTTTCTCTATAATAAGCTCATCTTCTTCTGGAATGGCTCCCCATTCATAGTAATTAGATTCTTCATCTATGCCTCTAGGAAATCTAAGAACATGAGTAAAGTTAGGATGAATACCCCAAGAAGGGTTACCCTCAGATTCTAATTTGAATCCATACTTATGGGAATCTATCTTAGAATAACTACCACCTTCCTCTTTTTCTATGTTATTGCCTTTGAGATGAGATGGTTCTTTTGGTGCAACTATCTCTTGATCTATAGTAGGTTCTTGTGTTTCTATAAGATTAATTCTTTTTATTGGATCATCTTCAGCTTCAAGGAGGTCTTTTATTTCTTTAGGAAAACACTCATAAGGAATGAGATCTTCAGTGGTGTCTAAATCATCAATGTCAGATTGTGCTATTGTTTCTCCCTTTAGTTGATTTTCCATGGATGGCTCAATCTATTCTAAGACATGTGGGGAGTTCTTGCTAAGATAGAAAGGCTTCTTCTTATATCATAGACCTATTGTATTCTTGTTTGCTTGGCCATGATGATCAAAAGGTGATAAAAGACCTTTACCCTATAGTCCTAGAGATCCTTTTCCTTTATAACCTATTTTTTTGATCAATTTGTCCCCTAGTCCATATGACTTAGAAGGGATCTTGGGTGTTTTAACATCACATTTTTTAACAACTTGAGATTCAGGTTCATTTTTGTATTGTCATGCAAGCATAGCTTCATCATCTTCAAACTCCTGTTTAGATACTTGTTCTACAACAAAATTTCCTTTATATACTTCAAGAGATTCTTTAGACTCCTTTTTAGACTATTTTAGAGTTTTCCCATAGGATTTAGGTGAGATAGGAAGAGATGCCAAAGACAAGACTGGCTCTATAGTATATTCTCCCATACCATTTTCTTTGATCTTAACCTCTTTAGCAATGTCTTCCATCTTGGATGTTGAAGAAACGTCCAGATGCTTAGTGGAAGATTCTCTGTTATTAGGAACAATTTTATCAACACTTTCTTTCAATGTATTGCAAGTTGTATATAGATCATCTAGAATCGTCACCTCTACTCCTTCATAAGGAAATTTCAAACACTAATGATATGTGGAAGGAATAGCTTTCATTTCATGTATCTAGGATCTACCTAGAAGGATGTTGTAAGCCAAAGGTAGATCAAGAACTTGACATGTAGTATCTCTAATAACTGGACCCACTCTAATAAGTAAGACAATTGTTCCTTTGGAAGACCTTTCTTGCTCATCATATGCTTTGATAGTTATCTTCTTTCTAGGATCAATGGCCATTTTTGAGAATTCCAATTATGTAATCAAGCTGAAAGAACAAATGTTTAGACCAACGCCCCCATCGATCAACACACATTTGACATGATGGTTTTGGATTAAGACTTCAATGTGCAAGGGCTGGTGATTTGATTTATGAAAACTAGATTACAATACCTGGTGTGATACCTCTAGTATTGTAGAATTCAACACAAAAATTGAGAACAACAAGATTGCAAACCAAAAATTGTCTCCATTCTATTCAAAATTGGAGTTTATACAAGTCAGATGGATCCCAAGGGTCACACAAATCCCTTGGAATTGAAATGAAGAGTCATCATAATGTTTATTACAATTAAACTATTAAAACTATCAAAATTTATCAAAAAACTATATATAAAATTTAGGTCCGCTTGGAGAAGGCATAAATTTCTCATCCTAGCTTTGAATTATGAACCGTTTGATGCATTGGAAAGGTATTCAAATAATCTTGAACCAAATTTCAGAAATAGCCATGTTCCATCCCTATTTCTAGCTACCATTTTTGTCCAGAAATGCACCGAAGACCCTCAAAATTGCAATTTACTAAAACATGAAATTTTGAAAAATTAGATTTCAGTATTTTCCCAATTTAATCCTGATCAGTCCTCCCCCCTTAAGAGGAAATGGGCCCCATTACACTAATCTACTACAACAGATGAGGAAATTGTTCTTCAATTTGTTCCTTAGTAAACCACTTACCTTGATGAGAATGCTGACTAGCTCGAACCACCCGATACAAAGGAATGTTCTAATTTCTCAAAGTCTTTAAAATGGCTTTAGTAACATGGTCACACTAGACTAGAGTAGTAGTAGAGGGATTTAACTCTATAGCTTGAATGTGTTCAATAGCTTGGGAGATATCCAATAAAGGAGGAAAATAGGGTCTCAACAATTCCACATTGAAAACTAGATGCAGTCCCAAAAAGGATGGCAAATTAAGTTCAAAAGAATTCTTACCAACTTGTTTCACAATAGTGTATGGTCCATAACGAAGAGGATGAAGCTTCCTATTTGGTCCATGCAGGTGGTCTTTCTAAAGATGTAACCATACCTTGTCACCAATTTGAAACTGATGAGGATTTCTATGTTTATCATGCCTTTCTTTATACTTCGTATTACTCAGCTCCAATATCTCATAAACTTTTTGTTGTAGGTGTCTAATGTTATCAATAAATTTTTCTACTTTATCTACCTCCTTGTCACCATTCAATCGACTATTAGAGTGTAGAGATGGTATTTCTACATCCATAGGTGCCAATGGCTAGTACCCAAGAGAAACCTCAAATGGATTGTGCCCTGTAGTACTATGGAGTGCATGGTTGTAGCTGTGTTGCACATAGGGTAAGCTTTCATCCCATGTGTGAGGATGTTTTGAATGATACATCTATAAAATATGAATAATCATTTGATTCACCACTTCTATCTGCCCATATGTTTGGGGATGGAATGATGTGGACTTCGTCAATTTTGTGTCCATTTTAGCCCATAGTGCTGACCAAAATTTGCTGATGAACCTACTATCCCTATCATAAATAATGGTTTTTGGAAAACCAAAATGAACCCAAACATGTTCAAAAAATAGCTTGGCAATATCTTCTACCAAAATCATCTTTTTACTTGCCACCATGATAGCCATTTTAGAAAACCTATCTACCACAACATATACACAATCATGCCCCCACCTGGTAGTTGGAAGCCCGGACATAAAATCCATTGAAACAGACTACCATGGCTTATCAGGAATAGGTAATGATAAGTATAGACCCAACTTATGGTTTGCTGGCTTTGCAAGTGCATAGGCTGCACAAGCTTGTATATGTGAAATGATATCCTGCTTCATTTTTGGCCAATAGAAATACTTTTGAAGGATAGCAGTAGTCTTACCAATACCAAAATGTCCTGTAACATGACTATAGTGATCTTTCCATATCATTTTCTTCCGTTCTTCGGTGGGTACACATATGTGACCATTATGGCAAAGAAACCCATCCTGCAAGTGAAAATCAGAGATAGATTTTCCTTCTACCAAATTACTATAGATGTTAGCAAAATCAGGGTCAGTACTATATAGTTGTTCCCAAGTGGATGATTGATGACCGCATGAATCTAACACTATTGTCAAACCTACAATTGGAGGCCTACTCAAACAATCTTCCGCCTTGTTATTACTTCCTTTTTTATGACAAATGTTGAGGTGAAATTGTTGTAAATAGGCTGACCACCATTGATGTCTATCATTCTACAGCTTCCCTTGTGTTTGCAAGAATTGGAGTGGTTTATGTTCTATATGTATAACAATTTCCTTTCCCAGTATATAGTGTTTCCATTGTTTGTAGGCATAAACAATGGCATACAACTCCTTATCATAGGTGGGATACCTACGTACTGCATCAGAAAAAGTTTCACTATGATAGGCAACAAGATGCCCATGTTGTGTGAGTACCGCACCAAGAGAATAATCAGATGCATCTATTTCTATCTTAGATGCTTGGTGTAGATCTGGAAGGACCAATACTAGTGTTGAACATAGTCTTTTCTTTAACTCCTCAAATGCTTGTTTGTTTGCCTCTATCCACTAAAATTTTTCTTGTGCTCCACCCCTTAGTGATTGATTAAGAGGCCATGATAGGTGTGAGAAACCAAACACAAATCTGCGATAGAAGTTGGCTAAGCCTAAGAAGTTGTGAAGCTTTGTGAAATTTTTAGGGGATGGCCAATCTTGGATTATTTGAATCTTTGCTAAAACAACATGAACACCCTTAGTGTCAATGATATACCCTAAGTATTGAATACTCTGCATACCAAAAGAACACTTCTCAATGTTGGCATAAAGTTTGTATTTTTGCAGAGTTGAAAGAACTTGTTCAACATGCTGCAAATGCTTCAACCAAGTTCTACTAAAGATGAGTATGTCATCCAAATAAAAAAATATGAAAGAATTAATGAATGGTCTAAGCACATCATTCATCAATCTCATAAATGTGGCTGGGGCATTTTTTAGACCAAAAGGCATGACCAACCATTCAAACAAACCTTCCTTAGATTTAAATGCAGTCTTCCACACATCTGCTAGATCCATTGGTACTTGGTTGTATCTAGACTTCAATTCAATTTTTGTAAAGAATTTAGCCCCCCTAAGTTGGTCCAAAAAATCATCAATTTGAGGGATTGGATATCTATTTTTAATAGAGATTTTGTTTAATGCTCTATAATCAATACAAAGCCTCCATGTCCCATCTTTCTTTTTAGCAAGGAAAATTGGACTTCCAAAAGGTGAAGCACTTAGATGAATGTGTCCTTTCTAAATCAATTCCTAAATTTGTCTCTTAATCTCATCATTTTCCAAAATTGACCTCCTATATATTGGCTCATGTGGTAGTGGTGTGCCTGGGATTAAATCAATAGAGTGCTTGACTTGACAGTGTGTTGGTACTCCCACTGGTGGTGTAAACACACTATGATATTCTTTCAAAATTTTATCCATCTGATTTTGTTGATTCTCTGTTGCCTTAGTATGTGTATTAAGAACAACTAACTTTGTTTGTTCAGGGAAAATCATGAGTACAACAAAATTTTTAGTTTGAGCAATCAAGAATTTACATTGTTTAGCACTAATTAAAGAAGCAGTTTGTGTTGGACATACCTCTAGTATTTGATAGCTCTTCCCACCAAGCTTGATTGTAACACTACGTGGCCTGGACTCATACAACCTATGCCTCTGATACATTTATGGCTGCCCCAACAAGACATCACATACATCCAATGGTGCTACATCACATATCACTTCATCCTTGAAAGGCTTGATTGAAAATGGAAAACGACTGATGCAGGAGCATCCTGGGTGTAAGAGCAATCTTGCATCACCCAAAAATATTTCTATTTTTGAATTCAATAAGGGCTATCTTGTGTAGGGCTGCTATTTATGGAAACTTGCTATTTTTAGTAAGTTGGTCATACAATCTCAGAATGTTCTAATTTCACATGTGGAGGTTCATCTCAGTTGTATCAGCCTACCGATAAAGTTTCATGGCTAGATCAGGTCTAGCTCTGAAGATATTGAAGATTTTTGGTATTGGCAGTAGGGTACAAAAACTTCAAACTCAGTTTTGAAGGCTTTAGAGGCCCCGGATGAGGTCAAAAATTTGGGTGACAAGCACTTGCAGAGGTTAAGCCTGTAGAGCGCTTCGTGGCATTTCCAGAATGGGGTTATAATAGTCAATCGGGTCAACTGGCGATGACTTATGGTCTTCAGAAGTTGGTGTTAGAAAGTAAAGATCCCCAAGATAACTGAGAGAGGGGGGTGAATCAGTTATTAGATAATTTATCCATTCAATAGCTTTAAATAATATAATCAATGTACTAATCAACCATAGAAAGATAATCATACACAATTGCACAATAACACAAGATATGTTAACTAGGGAACCTCTTGAAAAGAGTAAACCCCGGTGGGAATGATGCCCACAAAATGATGTACTAATATGAAAGTTCCTTGTTAGAGGATGGACCCTATTAGGAGTCTTATAAAATACATTCAGTACATATGAATCCCTATTAGGAGATTTTGAACCCCTGTTAAAAGATTCTAACCCGGTTAAGAGTTTATGGAAGACAGAAGGACCCACTGCCCAAACAGCTTCAAGGCAAGATCTCTAAACCCATTGTACAAAAGATCTTAGAATTATTCAATAAAATAATATGAAATATATTACCTCCTTCACACTGTGCCAAAATTGCACTCTCTGCTACACAAGATCACAATTCTAGATCTCTGTACTCACAAGTCTTCCTTCATCACTAAATTAGCTCTTTTCTTCACTTCATACATATATTCACATCTCAATCTTCATAGTACACATTGCAATAAGGAAAAAATTCCTTCTTATATACCAAACTCAAATAATTACAAATAAGTCGGTCCTCAATTACAAAATAATAAATACTACACGCTACACACAGAATTCACATAAAACTATCGACTTCCAGTTACTGTAACTTTCCCCAAACATGTCCTCGAAGTTTTCACTATGAACCACATCATCATTAATGAGTCTCCAACATCCATTTAACTACACAAAATAAGATTCCATCCCAGCTAAGAGATATCCTCTGATTTCCAAACATCGCTACACAAAAACACTGTCTAAACACTGTTTTCACCAAAATGCTCATAACTCTTACAAATGAATGAATTTCTTTTTGCACTGTTAACCATAGGTTAATAACACACCAAAGAACATACCATAAATTTTTCAAAATCCAATCTACAATAAGATATGTGAGCAAAACAAAACTGTACCTACTTTCCTGCTAATATCTAGAATATCACTGTGTTGACATCAATGACAATCCAAGTCATGAATGCAACAACAACTACTACAGAATGACTGCCAAAACACTTTCCATTCATTCCTAACAATCTCCCCCATTGGCATTGATGAAAACATAGATGAAAAACATCCAATGTTCCAAAAATCCAATACTGCAACATCACTGCAAAATATCAAATCAAATCTTGCTTCATTTTCCTATTCAGCTCTCCCATACAATCAACAATATTTTTCATGTATATCTCTCCCCCATTGACATCAATGATAGAAATTCTATCACTAAGTCAACAACAACTTAATGTCAAAAGACACTTTTTAGAAAAATACAATAACAAGAGTCCTCATGACTCAGCTCATAAACTCCCCCATAGAGGAAGTTCCAACATCCAATCCAAAAGAAAGATAGGGCTCATATACCACTGGACGAATGCAATCATCTGCATCAATTCTCAAAAATAGGTTGGGGCATAACTCGAAGAATACCTCTTAGATACACAAATGTATCCTTAGGTAAAGGCTTTGTAAATATATCTGCTATCTACTCCTTTGTACTTATGTACTCCAATCTTACTTCTTTTTCTGCAACTTTCTCTCTTACAACATGATACTTGATCTCAATATGTTTAGTCTTAGAATGTAAAATAGTATTTTTTGACATACTCACTATACTGGTGTTATCATAATGTATAATAATAGGCTCATCAAACTTTATTCCAATATCTTTCAACATCTGCTTCATCCAAATAATCTGATTACAATTACTTGCTGCTGCAACATATTCTGCTTTTGTTGTGCTTTGTGAAGTACAATTCTACTTCTTACTTAGCCAAGAGACCAATTTACCTCCAAGAAAAAAGGCTCCACCACTGGTGCTTTTCTTGTCATCAATGATGCCTCCCTAATCTGCATCAGTATAGGCACATAAGGTAAAATTATTAGAATTCTCATACCATAATCCATAATCCATTGTTCCTTTCAGATATCTCAGTATCCTCTTTACTGCTGCATAATGTGATTCTCTAGGTTCTTCTTGAAATCTTGCTACAATCCCTACTGAATGTGCTATATCAGGTCTTGTATGTGTCAAGTACTACAATCTTCCAATCATAGATCTGTACTTTTTCTGCTCAACTACTGGTGTCTCATCTTTGCTAGATGACTTATGTCTGGTTACCATAGGTGTTCCAATAGGTTTAGAATCTTCCATTCCAAATCTTTTCAATAATTCATTTAAATACTTAGTCTGACTTACAAATATACCTTCCTTGCTTTGTGTTATCTATAATCTCAAAAAATATTTCATTTCTCCAATCATGCTCATCTCAAATTCAGTCTTCATTTCATTTGCAAATTTGTCACTAGCTTCATCTTCTCCTCCAAAGATAATATCATCAACAAATATAACTATAACCAACAAACCATTCTCAATTTCTTTTGTGTATAAGTTACTATCTACTGTTCCTTTTATAAATCCCAATTTCAACAAATACTTATCAAATCTTGCAAACCAGGTTTTAGGTGCTTCTTTTAATCCATATAAAACTTTCTTTAATTTACATACCATATCTCCTTCTTGTGTCAAAGGAAAACCTTCAGGCTGTTGATGAAGGGTGCTCCCCTTAATACCACAAGCACATAACCGAAATAAAGAAACAACAACAATAATATGCAAGAATAGAAAATTGGCTTCTTATTATCTCCACAAATGTTGAATTACAAACTTTCAGAATTACAATATGCAAAGCCACATGGGCATTCCCTTACAATATTCTGTAGGATAAAGCCTCGAATTATTGCCTAGATCTACTACCCAGAACTATTCTAAACTGCCTAAGACAATAATACAGCCTTCCTTATATAGGCAATTTTCCACCGCCTCGGAAGGTTCCAGAATTTTAGCCAATAAGGCCGAAAAAATATAAAAATATTTTATTTTACATTTTATTACATCATAGTCAGCTCAAGATAACCTTTGACCCATGCAAGCGCCTGTCACCCAAATTTTTGACCTCATCCGGGGCCTCCAAAGCCTTCAAAACTGAGTTCAAAGTTTCTGTACCCTGCTGCCAATACCCAAAATCTTCAATATCTTCCAATATACACTTGATCTGGCAGACTTATATGACCAAAATGAACCTCCAAGAAAGAAATCAGATCATTCTGAGCACATACAAAAATTACCAAAAATAGTAACTTTCCAAAAATAGCAGCTCTGCACAAAATAGCCCTTATTGAATATAAAAATAGAAATATATATATTTTTTTTGTGATGCAAGATTGCTCTTACACCCAGGATGCTCCTGCATCAGACACCCGGGGTAATTTGAGAAGTGACCCTGCCACGACTCAGGTGTGCAGAGGAAAATCAAGACAGTTAACCTCCTCCTTTGTTAGCCATGATGAATCTTCAATAGGTCATCCTTTCCATTTGACCAAATACTCTTCATATATCATGTTCCTTGTGCTTCTGCCAACACGATTGTCCAGTATGTCTTCAATCTCCTTGATATCTGAACTGGTTGCTGGAATACTCCACTGTGCTGCTGCAACCTCATCTTCAACACCTCCTTCATGATACTCTGTCAAATCTAAAATGTTAAACACTGGTGAAATATTCAGCTCACTAGGCAATTCTACCTCATATGCATTTCCTGAATCATGCTTCTTCAGTATTTTACATGGCCCAAACTTCTTCATTTTCAACTTGTTATATGTACCAACCAGAAACTGCTCCTTCTGCAAATGAACCATGACTTCATCGCCAACCTAAAATTCCTTATGCCTCCTTTTCTCATCTGCCTTAGCCTTATACTGTGCATTCATCTTATTAATATGCTTCCGCACCTCCTCATGGATGTTCTTCAAGTGTTCTGCAAAATCCTCAGCTTCAGCACTACTTATTTCTCCTTTATCTATCTTTCTCAATTCAGATGCATTTCTTGGACTACTTCCATATACAATCTGGAATGGTGATTTACCAGTACTCCTATTGATAGAATTATTGTATGCAAATTCTACCTATGGTAAAATCAAATCCCATCCTGTTGGCTTATCTCCAACCAAACAACTCAGCAAATTTCTCAAACTTCTATTCACCACCTCTGTCTATCCATCAGTCTGTGGATGATGTGATGAGCTGAACTTTAAATCTGTCTTCAACTTCTTCCACAATGTTCGCCAAAAATATCCAACAAACTTAGTATCTCGATCTGAAACTATGGTCTTTGGCAAACCATGTAGTCTCACCACTTCTCTGAAAAACAATTCTGCTACATGAACAGCATCATTACTCTTCTTTCAGGGAATGAAATGTGCCATCTTTGAAAATCTGTCAACTACTCCAAAAATTGAGTCATGTCCCCCATGTGTCCTCGGTAAACCAAGAACAAAGTCCATACTGATATCCTCCCAAGGCTTCTCTGGTATAGGTAATGGCTGATACAACCCTGTATTCTGCTTCACTCCTTTCACCATTTGACATACTCTGCAACTCTGTACAAACTTCTTCACATCTTGCTGCAATTGTGGCCAATAATAATTCTCACCAACCAAAGAAAGGGTTTTATCACAACCAAAATATCCAGCCAATCCTCCATTATGCTTCTCCTTGATGAGATTCTCCCTCATAGAACTTCGTGAAATGCACAACTGACTCCCTTTGAATAGCATATCATCCTAGATGATGAAATCCAACCATTTCGTCCTGTCTAGAGTAACAGGTTCTGTACAAGCTTTCCAAGCTTCACCAAAATCAGGATCCTCTGGATACAAATTCTTGAGTTCCTTGAACCCAACCACTTCAATCTACATTTCTGTTAGCAATAGTTGCCTTTTGCTAAGAACATCTGCAACCCTATTAGACTTCCCACTCCTGTGTTTCAAAATAAATGTATAACTCTACAAAAACTCAACCCATTTCAAATGTCTTTGATTCAATTTTCCTTGACTATTCAAATATTGCAATGCTTAATGATCAGTATACAAAACAAACTCATTAGGAAGCAGATAATATCTCCACTTCTTTAATGCCTGAACTATAGCATAAAATTCCTGATCATAAACAGAATACTTCCTCTTGGCATCATTTAACTTCTCACTGAAATACGTAACAGGTTTACCTTCTTGGCTCATAACAGCTCCTATTGCAGTACCACTAGCATCACAATCTACTTGAAACACCTTATTAAAATCTGGAAGGGCTAAAATAGGTTGTTGTGTAACTTTTTGTTTCAACAATTGAAAACTCTTTTCTGCCCCTTTAGTCCACTTAAACTCTTTTCTATGCCCTCTCATTATCTCAGTCAAGGGACCATAAATACTGCTAAAATTTTTGATAAACTTTCTGTAAAAACTAGCTAGACCATGAAAAGATCTTACCTCAGTAGCACTCCTTGGAGTAGGCCATTCAAGGATAGCCTGTACCTTCTCTGGGTCCATTTTTAGACCTTCTGCTGAGACTACAAATCCCAAATACACTAACTCTTTCTTGACAAAACTGCACTTCTTCAAATTAATCAACAATTTCTCATCTCTCAACTTCTCAAACACCATACGAATATGCATCATATGTTCCTCCAATGTCTTGCTAAAAATCAAAATATCATCTAGGTAAACAATGACAAACTTACCCAGAAATTCTTTCAGAACCTCGTTCATGAGCCGCATGAAAGTGCTCGGTGCATTGGTTAGCCCAAAAGACATGACTAACCACTCATACAGTCCTTCCTTTGTCTTGAAGGTAGTCTTCCATTCATCTCCTTCTCTTATCCGAATCTGGTGATATCCACTCTTCAGATCTATCTTTGAGAAATACACAGCTCCACTCAAACAATCTATAATATCATCCATTCGTGGCAATGGAAACTTATACTTGATTGTGATCTTATTTATTGCTCTGAAATCTGTACACATCCTCCACTCTCCATTCTTCTTTGGTGCTAATACCGCTGGTACAGCACAGGGACTCAGACTCTCTCGAATCAACCCTTTTTGCAATAACTCGTGTACTTGTCTGTTCAACTCTTCACTTTCTACTGGTGTCATTCTATGTGCTGCCTTGCTTGGCAAACTGGCTCCTGAAATCAAATCCATCTGATGACTGATCTTCCTTACCGGTGGTAATCCATTAGGTACATTATCAGATACAATATCATGAAACTCATTCAACAAATCTGCAACCTCTATAGGTACATCCTCTACTTCTTTACCAACTTTTGAAATTAAAGAAAAACACACATGCTCATGCCTCATACCATCTAGGAGTTTTCTTCCATCAATAAATGTTATTCTTACATTACCACATACCTCTTCTTCAGTCTCCTTCAATGGCTTTAGCTTATGTCGCACTCCATCCTTTGTCAAGGAATAGGTATTCGCACGACCAACGTGTACAACACATCTTTCAAACTGTCACGGTCTACCCAACAACATATGACATGCATCCATAGAGATGATATCACATAGTACCTCATCTTGGTAACCGCCGATCTTAAACTTTAGCAGGCACTGTTCACTGACCATGACCTTGTGGTCATCCTGCACCAAGGCAATCCGATATGGATGTGGGTGTTTCTGTCTCTTGAGCTTCAACTTTGTCACCATCTCTTCTAACACCAAATTGTCAGTGCTTCCACTATCAATAATCACATCATAGCATTTACCCTCACACTTGCATCGAGTGTGAAATAGGCTCCTCCTTTGTTCAGGTTCATTCTCACCACTCAGCAAGACTCTTCTGTTAATTAGCGTTTCTCCTCTTTCAGCATCTTCAGAATTTGATGATCTAGCATCTTCATCTACATGTGCAACTCTGGCCTGGCCTTCATTTCTCCTTTCTATTCTGCCTTGGTGCTGACGACATTCAAATGCCCTATGACCTTCTTCTCCACAGTGAAAACATGTTCCACGAAAGCCTCCTCTTCCAGATCCTTGTCCTCTTCCTCTTCCTCTCTGATCTCTATTACTCTGATCTTGGAAACGATTAGAATTATTTCCTCTTTGATTCTGACTGCTACTAGCCTCATCCTTCTTTTTTAGATCTTCATTTTGGCCACCATATGACCATCTACCAGATCTTCCACCACGACCGCTTCCATTTTGTCTACTCTCAAACTTCTTGTTCAACTTTTCATCTACTTTTAGGGCAAACTAGTATGCATCCTCAATACTATTCATTCGAACCAGATTCAACTCCTCCTGAATGCTTGACCTTAACCCATTAAGGTATCAGGCAACTTTCTCCTTATCAGCTTCTGCATGGCCTGTTCTGATGAGGAGTCGATAGAACTCCTCTGTATACTCCTGAACATATCTTCCTCCTTGCTGAAAACTTTGCATTTTCTTTAGTAGGTCAAGCTCATAATCAACAGGAATGAACTGTCACTTCAATTTATCCACCATCTGATCCCATCTCGTGATTTTCTCCTTTCCCCTTCTATTTCGCTCCAACTGAATCTCTTGCCACCATATCTTCGCATGACCTTTTAGTCTAGCCTTCACAAATTTGACCCTATCAAGATCCTCAACATCTTCATACTCAAAATATTCCTCACATTCATTGATCCAGTTGATCAATTCTTCTGGGTTAATATTTCCAGAAAATGTAGGAACCTCAATCTTAGGTCTTTTCCCAATCTTAGAAATGGCCCAAAAAAGTCTTTCTTCCTCCTGGTTCACAATTTCAGCTTCTCCTTCTTGATATTCTTCTTCGGCTTCATCCTCGCTTTCATCTCTGACATTAAGATTCATTCCTCTGCGAATCTCTTCTTGCAATGCTCGCACTTGTCTCTGCAGCTCTCTAACCTTAGGTGTCACAGCACCAGCTCTTCCGCCATGTTCTCTTAGTGGAGGCATTTTCGTGATGCACGTTGAAACCCTAACCATGGTCCTAGTGCAAACTGCCTCACAGCCGGTGATCTGTTTACACACTCAAGAACTCCTGCTCTGATACCACTTGATGAAGGGTGCTCCCCTTAATACCACAAGCACATAACCGAAATAGAGAAACAACAACAATAATATGCAAGAACAGAAAATTGGCTTCTTATTATCTCCTCAAATGTCGAATTACAAACTTTCAGAATTACAATATACAAAGCCACATGGGCATTCCCTTACAATATTCTGTAGGACAAAGCCTCGAATTATTGCCCAGATCTACTACCCAGAACTATTCTAAACTGCCTAAGACAATAATACAGCCTTCCTTATATAAGCAATTTTCCATCGCCTGTGAAGGTTCCATAATTTTAGCCAATAAGGCCGACCAAACTTAGAAATATTTTATTTTACATTTTATTACATCATAGTCGGCTCAAGATAACCTTTGAAAACCGAACATAAATTTTGAAGAAAATTATTTTCTGCCATTTCAGGTGGCCCAACTTTCGAAGACCATAAGTCATCACCAGTTGACCCGATCGGCTATTACAACCCCATTTCAGAAATGCCACGAAGCGCTCTACAGACTTGACCCACGCAAGCGCCCATCACCCAAATTTTTGACCTCATCCGAGGCCTCTAAAGCCTTCAAACCTGAGTTCAAATTTTCTGTACCCTTCTGCCTATACCGAAAATCTTTAATATCTTCCAATATACACTTGATCTGGCAATGAAACTTTACTGGCAGACTTATATGACCAAAATGAACCTCCAAGAAAGAAATCAGATCATTTTGAGCACATACAAAAATTACCAAAAATAGTAACTTTCCATAAATAGCAGCTCTGCACAAAATAGCCCTTATTGAATATAAAAATAGAAATTTTTATTTTTTTTTTGTGATGCAAGATTGCTCTTACACCCAGGATGCTCCTGCATCAGACACCCAGGGTAATTTGAGAAGTGACTCTGCCACGACTCATGTGTGCAGAGGAAAACCAAGACGGTTAACCTCCTCCTTTGTTAGCCATGATGAATCTTCAATAGGTCATCCTTTCCATTTGACCAAATACTCTTCATATGTCTTGTTCCTTGTGCTTCTGCCAACACGACTATCCAGTATGTGTTCAATCTCCTTGATATCTGAACTGGTTGCTAGAATATCCACTGTGCTGCTGCAACCTCATCTTCAACACCTCCTTCATGATACTCTGTCAAATCTGAAATGTTAAACACTGGTGAAATATTCAGCTCACTAGGCAATTCTACCTCATATGCATTTCCTGAATCATGCTTCTTCAGTATCTTACATGGCCCAAACTTCTTTATTTTCAACTTGTTATATGTACCAATTGGAAACCGCTCCTTCGGCAAATGAACCATGACTTCATCGCCAACCTGAAATTCCTTATGCCTCCTTTTCTCATCTGCCTTAGCCTTATACTATGCATTCATCTTGTTAATATGCTTCCGCACCTCCTCATGGATGTTCTTCAAGTGTTCTGCAAAATCTTCAGCTTCAACACTACTTATTTCTCCTTTATCTATCTTTCTCAATTCAGATGCATTTCTTGGACTACTTCCATATAGAATCTGAAATGGTGATTTACCAGTGCTCCTATCGACAAAATTATTGTATGCAAATTTTGCTTGTGGTAAAATCAAATCCCATCCTGTTGGCTTATCTCCAACCAAACATCTCAGTAAATTTCTCAAACTTCTATTCACCACCTCTGTCTGTCCATCAGTCTGTGGATGATGTGATGAGCTGAACTTCAAATCTGTCTTCAACTTCTTCCACAATGTCCGCCAAAAATATCCAACAAACTTAGTATCTCGATCTAAAACTATGGTCTTTGGCAAACCATGTAGTCTCACCACTTCTCTGAAAAACAATTCTGCTACATGAACAACATCATTACTCTTCTTTCAGGGAATGAAATGTGCCATCTTCAAAAATCTATCAACTACTACAAAAATTGAATCATGTCCCCGCTGTGTCCTTAGTAAACCAAGAACAAAGTCCATACTGATATCCTCCCAAGGCTTCTCTGGTACAGGTAATGGCTGATACAACTCTGTATTCTACTTCACTCCTTTCGCCATCTAACATACTCTGCAACTCTGTACAAACTTCTTCACATCTTGCTACAATTGTGGCCAATAATAATTCTCACCAAACAAAGTAAGAGTTTTATCACGACCAAAATGTCCAGCCTATCCTCCACTATGCTTCTCTTTGATGAGATTCTCCCTCATAGAACTTCGTGGAATGCACAACTGACTCCCTCTGAATAGCATATCATCCTAGATGATGAAATCCAACCATTTCGTCCTATCTAGAGTAACAGTTTCTATACAAGCTTTCCAAGCTTCACCAAAATCAGGATCCTCTGGATATAAATTCTTGAGTTCCTTGAACCCAACCACTTCAATTTGCATTTCTGTCAGCAATAGTTGCCTTCTGCTAAGAGCATCTGCAACCCTATTAGACTTCCCACTCCTATGTTTCAAAACAAATGTATAACTCTGTAAAAACTCAACCCATTTCAAATGTCTTTGATTCAATTTTTCTTGACTCTTCAAATATTGCAATGCTTCATGATCAGTATACAAAACAAAATCCTTAGGAAGTAGATAATGTCTCCACTTCTTTAATGCCTAAACTATAGCATAAAATTCCTGATCATAAACATAATACTTCCTCTTGGCATCATTTAACTTCTCACTGAAATACGCAACAAGTTTACCTTCTTGGCTCATAACAGCTCCTATTGTAGTACCACTAGCATCACAATCTACTTGAAACACCTTATTAAATTCTGGAAGGGCTAAAACAGGTTGTTCTGTAACTTTTTGTTTCAACAATTGAAAACTCTTTTCTGCCCCTTTAGTCCACTTAAACTCTTTTCTATCCCCTCTCATTGTCTCAGTCAAGGGACCACAAATACTGCTAAAATTTTTGATAAACTTTCTGTAAAAACTAGCTAGACCATGAAAAGATCTTACCTCAGTAGCACTCCTTGGAGTAGGCCATTCAAAGATAGCCTGTACCTGCTCTGGGTCCATTTTTAGACCTTCTAGTGAGACTACAAATCTCAAATACACTAACTTTTTCTTGACAAAACTGCACTTCTTCAAATTAATCAACAATTTTTCATCTCTCAAATTCTCAAACACCATATGAATATGCATCATATGTTCCTCCAATGTCTTGCTAAAAATCAAAATATCATCTAGGTAAACAATGACAAACTTACCCAGAAATTCTTTCAGAACCTCGTTCATGAGCTGCATGAAAGTGCTTGGTGCATTGGTTAGCCCAAAAGGCATGACTAACCACTCATATAGTCCTTCCTTTGTCTTGAAGGTAGTCTTCCATTCATCTCCTTCTCTGATCTGAATCTGGTGATATCCACTCTTCAGATCTATCTTTGAGAAATACACAGCTCCACTCAAACAATCCATAATATCATCCATTCATGGCAATGAAAACCTATACTTGATTGTGATCTTATTTATTGCTCTGGAATCTGTACACATCCTCCACTCTCCATTCTTCTTTGGTGCTAATACCGCTGGTACAGCACAGGGACTCAGACTCTCTCGAATCAACCCTTTCTGCAATAACTCATGTACTTGTCTGTTCAACTCTTCACTTTTGTCTGGTGTCATTCTATGTGCTGCCTTGTTTGGAAAATTGGCTCCTGGAATCAAATCCATCTGATGACTGATCTTCCTTACCGGTGGTAATCCATCAGGTACATTATCAGATACAATATCCTAAAACTCATTCAACAAATTTGCAACCTCTATAGGTACATTCTCTACTTCTTCTTTACCAACTTTTGGAATTAAAGAAAAACACACATGCTCATGCCTCATACCATCTAGGAATTTTTTTCCATCAACAAATGTTATTCTTGCATTACCACATACCTTTTCTTTGATCTCCTTCAATGACTTTAGCTTATGTCGCACTCCATCCTTTGTCAGGGAATAGGTATTCGCATGACCATCGTGTATAGCACATCTATCAAACTGCCACGGTCTACCCAACAACATATGACATGCATCCATAAAGATGATATCACATAGTACCTCATCTTGGTACCCACCGATCTTGAACTTTACCAGGCACTGTTCACTGACCATGACCTTGTGGTCATCCTGCACCCAGACAATCCGATATAGATGTGGGTGTTTCTATCTCTTGAGCTTCAACTTTCTCACCATCTCTTCTGACACCAAATTGTCAATGCTTCCACTATCGATAATCACATCACAACATTTACCCTCACACTTGCATCAAGTGCGAAATAGGCTCCTCCTTTGTTCAGGTTTGTTCTCACCACTCAGCAAGACTCTTCTGTTAATTAGCATTTCTCCTGTTTCAGCATCTTTAGAATTTGATAATCTAGCATCTTCATCTACATGTGCAACTCTGGCCTGGCATTCATTTCTCCTATCTATTCTGCCTTGGTGCTAAGAACATTCAAATGCCCTATGACCTTCTTCTCCACAGTGAAAATATGTTCCACGGAAGCCTCCTCTTCCAGATCCTTGTCCTCTTCCTCTTCCTCTCTGATCTCTATTACTCTGATCCTTTCAACGATTGGAATTATTTCCTCTCTGATTCTGACTGCTACTGGCCTCATCCTTCTTTTTCAGATCTTCATTTCGGCCACCATATGACCGTCTGCCAGATCTTCCACCACGACCTCTTCCATTTTGTCTGCTCTCAAACTTCTTGTTCATCGTTTCCTCTACTTTTAGGGCAAACTAGTATGCCTCCTCAATACTATTCATTCGAACCAGATTCAACTCCTCTTGAATGCTTGGCCTTAACCCATTAAGGTATCGGGCAACTTTCTCCTTATCAGCTTCTGCATGGCCTGTTCTGATGAGGATTCGATAGAACTCCTCTGTATACTCCTGAACAGATCTTCCTGCTTGTTTCAAGCTTTGCATTTTCTTTAGTAGGTCAAGCTCATAATCAACAAGAATGAACTGTCACTTCAATTTATCCACCATCCGATCCTATCTCGTGATTTTCTCCTTTCCCCTTCTATTTCCCTCCAATTGAATCTCTTGCCACCATATCTTTGCATGACCTTTCAGTCTGGCCTTCACAAATTTGACCCTATCAAGATCCTCAACATCTTCATACTCAAAATATTTCTCACATTCATTGATCCAGTCGATCAATTCTTCTGGGTTAATATTTCCAGAAAATGTAGGAACCTCAATCTTAGGTCTTTTCCCAATCTTAGAAATGGCCCAAAAAAGTCTTTCTTCCTCCTAGTTCACAATTTTAGCTTCTCCTTCTTGATATTCTTCTTCGGCTTCATCCTCACTTTCGTCTCTGACATTAAGATTCATTCATTTATGAATCTCTTCTTGCAATGCTCGCACTTGTCTCTACTCCTCTCTAACCTTAGGTGTCACAGCACCAGCTCTTCTGCCACGTTCTCTTCGTGGAGGCATTTTCGTGATGCACGCTGAAACCCTAACCACGGTTCTGGTGCAAACTGCCTCACAGCCGGTGATCTGTTTACACACTCAAGAACTCCTGCTCTGATACCACTTGATGAAGGGTGCTCCCCTTAATACCACAAGCACATAACCGAAATAGAGAAACAACAACAACAATATGCAAGAACATAAAATTGGCTTCTTATTATCTCCACAAATGTGGAATTACAAACTTTTAAAATTACAATATGCAAAGCCACATGGGCATTCCCTTACAATATTCTATAGGAAAAAGCCTCAAATTATTACCCAAATCTACTACCCAGAACTATTCTGAACTTCCTAAGACAATAATACAGCCTTCTTTATATAAACAATTTTCCACCGTCTGGGAAGGTTCCAAAATTTTAGCCAATAAGGCCGACCAAACTTAGAAATATTTTATTTTACATTTTATTACATCATAGTCGGCTCAAGATAACCTTTGAAACTTGAACAGAAATTTTGAAGAAAATTATTTTTCACCATTCCAGGTGGCCCAACTTTCGAAGACCATAAGTCATCACCAGTTGACCTAATCGGCTATTACAACCCCATTTTGAAAATTCCACGAAGTGCTCTACAGGCTTGACCCGCCCATGCACCCAGCACCCAAATTTTTGACCTCATCCGGGGCCTCTAAAGCCTTCAAAACTGAGTTCAAAGTTTCTGTACCCTACTACCATTACCAAAAATCTTCAATATCTTCCAATATACACTTGATCTGGCAATGAAACTTTACTGGCAGACTTATATGACCAAAATGAACCTCCAAGAAAGAAATCAGATCATTCTGAGCACATACGAAAATTACCAAAAATAGTAACTTTCCATAAATAGCAGCTCTGCACAAAATAGCCCTTATTGAATATAAAAATAGAAATATTTTTTTTTTCTTTGTGATGCAAGATTGCTCTTACACCCAGGATGCTCTTGCATCAGACACCCGGGGTAATTTGAGAAGTGACCTTGCCACGACTTAGGTGTGTAGAGGAAAACCAAGACGATTAACCTCCTCCTTTGTTAGCCATGATGAATCTTCAATAGGTCATCCTTTCCATTTGACCAAATAATCTTCATATATCCTGTTCCTTGTGCTTCTGCCAACACGACTGTCCAGTATGTCTTCAATCTCCTTGATATTTGAACTGGTTGCTGGAATACTCCACTGTGCTGCTGCAACCTCATCTTCAACACCTCCTTCGTGATTCTTTGTCAAATCTGAAATATTAAACACTGGTGAAATATTCAACTCACTAGGCAATTCTACCTCATATGCATTTCCTGAAACATGCTTCTTCAGTATCTTACATGGCCCAAACTTCTTCATTTTCAACTTGTTATATGTACCAACCGGAAACCGCTCCTTCCGCAAATGAACCATGACTTCATCGCCAACCTGAAATTCCTTATGCCTCCTTTTCTCATCTGCCTTAGCCTTATACTGCGCATTCATCTTGTTAATATGCCTCCACACCTCCTCATGGATGTTCTTCAAGTGTTCTGCAAAATTTTTCGCTTCAGCACTACTTATTTCTCCTTTATCTATCTTTTTCAATTCAGATGCATTTCTTGGACTACTTCCATATACAATCTAGAATGGTGATTTACCAGTGCTCCTATTGACAGAATTATTGTATGCAAATTTTGCCTATGGTAAAATCAAATCCCATCCTGTTGGCTTATCTCCAACCAAACATCTCAGCAAATTTCTCAAACTTCTATTCACCACCTCTGTCTGTCCATCAGTCTGTGGATGATGTGATGAGCTAAACTTCAAATCTGTCTTCAACTTCTTCCACAATGTTCGCCAAAAATATCCAACAAACTTAGTATCTCGATCTAAAACTATGGTCTTTGGCAAACCATGTAGTCTCACCACTTCTCTGAAAAACAATTCTGCTACATGAACATCATCATTACTCTTCTTGCAGGGAATGAAATGTGCCATCTTCGAAAATCTGTGAACTACTACAAAAATTGAATCATGTCCCCACTGTGTCCTCGGTAAACCAAGAACAAAGTCCATACTGATATCCTCCCAAGGCTTCTCTGGTATAGGTAATGGCTGATACAACCCTGTATTCTGCTTCACTCCTTTCACCATCTGACATACTCTGCAACTCTGTACAAACTTCTTCACATCTTGCTGCAGTTGTGGCCAATAATAATTCTCACCAACCAAAGCAAGGGTTTTATCACGACCAAAATGTCCAGCCAATCCTCCACTATGCTTCTCCTTGATGAGATTCCCCCTCATAGAACTTCGTGGAATGCACAACTGACTCCCTCTGAATAGCATATCATCCTGGATGATGAAATCCAACCATTTCATCCTGTCTAGAGTAACAGGTTCTGTACAAGCTTTCCAAGCTTCACCAAAATCAGGATCCTCTGGATACAAATTCTTGAGTTCCTTCAACCCAACCACTTCAATCTGTATTTCTGTCAGCAATAGTTGCCTTCTGCTAAGAGCATCTACAACTTTATTAGACTTCCAACTCCTATGTTTCAAAACAAATGTATAACTCTGCAAAAACTCAACCCATTTCAAATGTCTTTGATTCAATTTTTCTTGACTATTCAAATATTTCAATGCTTGATGATCAGTATACAAAAAAAACTCCTTAGGAAGTAGATAATGTCTCCACTTCTTTAATGTCTGAACTATAGCATAAAATTTCTGACCATAAATAGAATACTTCTTCTTGGCATCATTTAACTTCTCACTGAAATACGCAACAGGTTTACCTTCTTGGCTCATAATAGCTCCTATTACAGTACCACTAGCATCACAATCTACTTGAAACACCTTATTAAAATTTGGAAGGGCTAAAACAGGTTGTTCTGTAACTTTTTGTTTCAACAATTGAAAACTCTTTTCTGCCCCTTTAGTCCATTTAAACTCTTTTCTATTGCCTTTCATTGTCTCAGTCAAGGGACCACAAATACTGCTAAAATTTTTGATAAACTTTCTGTAAAAACTAGCTAGACCATGAAAAGATCTTACCTCAGTAGCACTCCTTGAAGTAGGCCATTCAAAGATAGCCTGTACCTAATCTGGGTCTATTTTTAGACCTTCTGCTAAGACTACAAATCCCAAATACACTAACTTTTTCTTGACAAAACTGCACTTCTTTAAATTAATCAACAATTTCTCATCTCTCAACTTCTCAAACACCATACGAATATGCATCATATGTTCCTCTAATGTCTTGCTAAAAATCAAAATATCATCTAGATAAACAATGACAAACTTACCCAGAAATTCTTTCAGAACCTCGTTCATGAGCCGCATGAAAGTGCTCGGTGCATTGGTTAGCCCAAAAGGCATGACTAACCAGTCATATAGTCTTTTCTTTGTCTTGAAGGTAGTCTTCCATTGATCTCCTTCTCTAATCCAAATCTGGTGATATCCACTCTTCAGATCTATCTTTGAGAAATACACAGCTCCACTCAAACAATCCATAATATCATCTATTCGTGGCAATAGAAACCTATACTTGATTGTGATCTTATTTATTACTCTGGAATCTGTACACATCCTCCACTCTCCATTCTTTTTTGGTGCTAATACCACTGGTCCAACACAGGGACTCAGACTCTCTCGAATCAACCCTTTCTGCAATAACTCATGTACTTGTCTGTTCAACTCTTCACTTTCTGCTGGTGTCATTCTATGTGCTGCCTTGTTTGGCAAACTGGCTCCTAGAATCAAATCCATCTGATGACTGATCTTCCTTATCAGTGGCAATCCATCAGGTACATTATCAGATATAATATCCTGAAACTCATTCAACAAATCTGCAACCTCTATAGGTACATCCTCTACTTCTTCTTTACCAACTTTTGGAATTAAAGCAAAACACACATGCTTATGCCTCATACCATCTAGGAATTTTCTTCCATCAACAAATGTTAATCTTGCATTACCACATACCTTTTCTTCGGTCTCCTTCAATGCCTTTAGCTTATGTCGCACTCCATCCTTTGTCAGGGAATAGGTATTCGCATGACCATCATGTACAGCACATCTGTCAAACTGCCACGGTCTACCCAACAACATATGACATGCATCCATAGAGATGATATCACATAGTACCTCATCTTGGTACCCGCCGATCTTGAACTTTACCAGGCACTGTTCACTAACCATGACCTTGTGGTCATCCTACACCTAGGCAATCCGATATGGATGTGGGTGTTTCTGTCTCTTGAGCTTCAACTTTCTCACCATCTCTTCTGATACCAAATTGTCAGTGCTTCCACTATCGATAATCACATCATAGCATTTACCCTCACACTTGCATCGAGTGTGAAATGGGCTCCTCCTTTGTTCAGGTTTGTTCTCACCACTCAGCAAGACTCTTTCTGTTAATTAGCATTTCTCTTCTTTCAGCATCTTCAGAATTTGATGATCTAGCATCTTCATCTACATGTGCAACTCTGGCCTGGCCTTCATTTCTCCTGTCTATTCTGCCTTGGCGCTGAGGATATTCAAATGCCCTATGACCTTCTTCTCCATAGTGAAAACATGTTCCATGGAAGCCTCCTCTTCCAGATCCTTGTCCTCTTCCTCTTCCTCTCTGATTTCTATTACTCTAATCCTGGAAATGATTGAAATTATTTCCTCTCTGATTTTGACTGCTACTGGCCTCATCCTTCTTTTTTGGATCTTCATTTCAGCCACCATATGACCGTCCACCAGATCTTCCACCATGACCTCTTCCATTTTGTCCGCTCTCAAACTTCTTGTTCAGCTTTTCCTCTACTTTTAGGGCAAACTAGTATGCCTCCTCAATACTATTCATTCGAACCAGATTGAACTCCTCCTGAATGCTTGGCCTTAAACCATTAAGGTATCAGTAAACTTTCTCCTTATCAGCTTTTGCATGGCCTATTCTAATGAGGAGTCGATAGAACTCCTCTGTATACTCCTAAACAGATCTTCCTACTTGCTTCAAACTTTGCATTTTCTTTAGTAGGTCAAGCTCATAATCAACAGGAATGAACTGTCACTTCAATTTATCCACCATTCGATTCCATCTCATGATTTTCTCCTTTCCCCTTCTATTTCACTTCGACTGAATCTCTGGCCACCATATCTTCACATGACCTTTCAGTCTGGCCTTCACAAATTTGACCCTATCAGGATCCTCAACATCTTCATACTCAAACTATTCCTCACATTCATTGATCTAGTCGATCAATTCTTCTGGGTTAAGATTTCCAGAAAATGTAGGAACCTCAATCTTAGGTCTTTTCCCAATCTTAGAAATGGCCCAAAAAAGTCTTTCTTCCTCCTGGTTCACAATTTCAGCTTCTCCTTCTTGATATTCTTCTTCGGCTTCATCCTCGCTTTCATCTCTGACATTAAGATTCATTCCTCTATGAATCTCTTCTTGACCTGATCGGCTATTACAACCCTATTTCAGAAATGCCATGAAGCACTCTACAGGCTTGACCCGCACAAGCGCCTGTCACCCAAATTTTTGACCTCATCCGGGGCCTCTAAAGCCTTCAAAACTGAGTTCAAAGTTTCTATACCCTGCTGCCAATACCGAAAATCTTTAATATCTTCTAATATACACTTGATTTGGCAATGAAACTTTACTGGCAGACTTATATGACCAAAATGAACCTCCAAGAAAGAAATCAGATCATTCTGAGCACATACAAAAATTACCAAAAATAGTAACTTTTCATAAATAGCAGCTCTACACAAAATAGCCCTTATTGAATATAAAAATAGAATTTTTTATTTTTTTTTGTGATGCAAGATTGCTCTTAGACCCAGGATGCTCCTACATCAGCTGCTCAATGTAGACTTCTTCTTCCAATTCACCATTCAAAAATGCTGATTGCACATCCATCTGATACACTTTGAATTTCTTGTAAGTTGCATATGCTAGAAACATTCTCACTGCTTCAAGTCTGGCCACAGGTGCAAAAGTTTCTTCATAGTCAATTCCTTCTTGTTGTGAATATCATTTACATACCAATCTTGCTTTGTTTCTTATCACTTCTCCTTGTTCATTCATCTTGTTTCTGAATACCCACTTTGTTCCAATCACATTCTTATCTTCAGGTCTAGGGACCAATTCCCATGTCTTATTTTTTTCAATCTGCTCTAGTTCTTCTTTCATAGCATTGATCAAATGTTCATCTTCACAAGCTTCATTAGTAGTCTTAGGTTCAATTTGAGAAATCAAACATAAATGTACCTTATTCTGAGTCAAAACTCCTCTATCTAAACTTCTAATAACTTGCTCAATAGGGTGATGTCTTGAAGTATACCTGTTAGGTGTCATAGTTACTGATCTTGTTCCGACTGTAGATTCTTCTCTACTTTCTTCTCTGTTTTCTTCTCTATTTTCTTTAGTATGACTTTCATTCAGTAAATCACTGTTAGTTTCAAAAAATAATTCTGCATTTTCAATGTTAGGCTGAGGTTGTGATTCTCCATCAGATTCATAATCAAGCATTCTTTCCTGAATTTTAAACTTCTCATCAACTTTTACATTTGCACTTTCAACAATAGTCTTAGTTCTTTTGTTATAACATCTATATATTTTTCTTTTTAAAGAATATCCAAGAAATATTCCTTCATCACTTCTAGGATCAAACTTTCCTATATCATCATCTCTCTTAATATAACATTTACTTCCAAAATTTCTAAAATACTTAACTGAGGGTGTATGTCCAAACCATAATTCATAAGGTGTTTTGTTTGTATCTGCTTTGATTTGTACTCTGTTCATAGTGTATACTGATGTGTTCACTGCTTCTCTCCAAAAAGTTTTAGCCAAATCATTTTCAAACAACATAGCTCTTGCTGCTTCAGTTATTGACCTATTTCTTCTTTCTGCAATACCATTTTGTTCTAGTGTTCTATGGGCTGAAAGTTGTCTCTTAATACCATTCATTTCACAAAACATGTTAAACTCTCTATATGTAAATTCACCACCTCTATCAGATCTTACACACTTAATCTTCATTCCAGATTCATTCTCAATTTTTCTTTTCATGATCTTAAATTTATCAAATGCTTCAAATTTTTCTTTCAAAAATGTAATCCACATCATTCTTGTAAAATCATCAACAAGAATCATAAAATACCTTTCACCATAGAATCCTCTAGTCCTAGTAGGACCACTCAAGTCTGTATGAACAATCTCCAACTTCTCTGCCGAAGTGAACTTATTATTGGAAAATGAAATCCTTTTCTACTTTTCCATCATACATTCTTTGCAAATCATGTTAGTAGGTTTCATAATTCTAGGTAAATCTCTTACCGCATGTGTAGTGCTCACCTTGACAATATTATCAAAATTTATATGACAAAACCTTTTATGCCATAACCAACTGTCATCAATCCTAGTTATCAAACATGTCATCTTAGTAGGATTCAACTGAAATACATTACCTCTGGTTCTAGATCCTTTTCCAATTAGATTTCCATCTTTATCTTTTATCACACAAGTTTTCTCAGAAAACCAAACTTGATAACCCTTATTAGCTAATTGTCCAACACTTAGTAGATTATGTCTTAATCCATCAACAAAGTAAACATCATCAGTGTTAGTCTTTCCATCAAGAGTAATAGATCCTATACCCTTAATCAAACAAGGTGCATTGTTACCAACTCTAACCACTGTCTATAATCCAATCAGATTTCTTTTCAACTTGTGAAACTAATGCTTTTTCTTCCCTTTTATCAGATTCAAAACTTTCATCTATAATTGCTACAAATCCTATTTCCTCAAAGTTATCATTATCACTGTCACTTAAATGTTTTTCAATTCCTGCTTCAAAATCTTCATCATTTTCATACTAACATTCTTTAGATCTCTTAGGTTTAAAGTTTCTTTTATACTTCTTAACTCTTTTAGAACATTTAGATGCAAAATGACCATATTCTTGACAAGTCCAACATTTAAAGATTTTCTTACCGTCTGGTTCTCTTTTTACAAGTAGTGCAATACCTTCTTCAATCTTCTTATCTTCCTCAGATCTACTACTACTGGCATAATCTCCATTCATGCTAGTACTTCTTGTAGGTCTGATGCTAAGAGCACTAAATGCTATTTCCATTCTAGGTATCTCTCCTGATAATCTCAAGTTCATCTCTGCTATTTCTAATCTTCCAAGAAGAGTCTCTCTTGAAAAGTTTTATGTACAAGGTATCACTTGTTCAATCATCTACGTTGTCTGCTTGAATACTGGTGTCAAAGTTCTCAGAATTTTCCATATCACTTCATTCTCTATCGTATCACCTCCACAAGACTTTATTCCTATCATAATCTCAGACATCCTACCAATATAGCTTCTAATAGATTCATCTTCCATCATTTAATATCTTCAAATGCAAAAATCCAATTATGTAATCTAGCCTTCTTTACATGTTCATCACCTTCAAAAGTAGAATGTAAAGCTTTCCAAATTACATGAGATGTTTTCAAACATCTTACTTGACTATATTCATTCTCTGGTAGTGCTGACAAAAGTGCTTCTCTTGCAAGTATGTTACACATGAATAGATCTAGTTCATCTTTAGTTCCTACCTCTAGATTGTCTTCCTCAATGATAGTATTCTCATTCTTTGTAATCAACCAACAACTTGGTCCTAAACACAATAGATGTGTCTTGATCTTTTCTTTTCAGCTGTCAAAATTTACTCCATCAAACTTAGGGCTTTCTTTTCTAAAATTTTCCATGGATTTCCTTAAGTTGTTAAACTTTTCTTTCAAGGACCTGCTGCTCTGATACCAATTGTTAGAAAGTAAAGATCCCCAAGATAACTAAGAGGGGGGGGGGTGAATTAGTTATTAGATAATTTATCCATTCAATAGATTTAAACAATATAATCAATGTACTCATCAACCATAGAAAGATAATCATACACAATTGCACAATAACACAAGATATGTTAACTAGGGAACCTCTTGAAAAGAGTAAACCCCGGTGGGAATGATGCCCACAAAATGATGTACTAATATGAAAGTTCCTTGTTAGAGGATGGACCCTGTTAGGATTCTTATGAAATACATTAAGTACATATGAATCCCTGTTAGGAGATTTTGAATCCCTGTTAAAAGATTCTAACCCGGTTAAGAGTTTATGGAAGACAGAAGGACCCACTGCCCAAACAGCTTCAAGGCAAGATCTCTGAACCCACTGTCCAAAAGATCTTAGAATTATTCAAAAAAATAATATGAAATATATTACCTCCTTCACACTGTACCAAAACTGCACTCTTTGCTACACAAGATCACAATTTCAGATCTCTGTACTCACAAGTCTTCCTTCATCACCGAATTAGCTCTTTTCTTCACTTCATGCATATATTCACATCTCAATCTTCATAGTACACATTAAAATAAAGAAAAAATTTCTTCTTATATACCAAACTCAAATAATTACAAATGAGTTGGTCCTCAATTAAAAAATAATAAATACTACACGCTACACACAAAATTTACATAAAACTGTCAGCTTCCAGTTACTGTAACTTTCTCCAAACATGTCCTCGAAGTTTGTGCTATGAACCATGTCATCATTAATGAGTCTCCAACATCCTTTTAACTGTGCAAAATCAGATTCCATCCCAGCTAAGAGATATCCTCTGATTTCCAAACATTGCTACATAGAAACACTGTCTAAACACTGCTTTCACCAAAATGCTCATAACTCTTACAAATGAATGAATTCTTTTTGCACTGTTAACCATAGGTTAATAACACACCAAAGAACATACCATCAATTATGAAAAAGCCAATCTACAATAAAACATGTGTGCAAAATAAAACTGTACCTACTTTCCTACTAATATCTAGAATATCACTGTGTTGACATCAATAACAATTCAAGTCATGAATGCAAGAACAACTGCTACAGAATGACTACCAAAACACTTTGCATTCATTCCTAATAGTTGGGTCACCTGAAATGGCATAAAATAATTTTTTTTCAAAATTTTTGTTTGAGTTTCAAAGTCATTTTGAGCTGACTTTGTTGTAATAAATTGTAAAATAAAATAATTCTAAGTTTGGTTGGCCCTAAAGGGATAAATTTCTGGAACCTTCTCGGGCGGTGAAAATTGCCTATATAAAGAAGGCCCGTAGTGTTGTCTAGGGCAGTTCTGGGTAGATTTGGGTAATGATTCGAGGCTTGTCCTATAGAATATTGTAAGGGAATACCCATGTGGCTTTGCATATTGTAATTCTGAAAGTTTGTAATTCCACATTTATGGAGATAATAAGAAGCCAATTTTTTGTTCTTGCATATTGTTGTTGTTTTTGTATTTATATTATATGTTTGTGGTATAAAGGGGAGAACCCTTCATCAAGTGTTATTAGAGCAGGAGTTCCTAAGTGTGTAAATAGATCACTGACTGTGAGGTGGTTTGCACTAGGACCGTGGTTAGGGTTTCAATGCGCATCATGAAAATGCCTCCATGAAGAGAACATGGTGGAAGAGTTGGTGCTGTGACACTTGAAGTTAGAGAGCTACAGAGACAAGTGCGAGCATTGCAAGAAAAGATTTGTAGAGGAATGAATCTTAATGTCAGAGATGAAAGTGAGGATGAAGCCAAAGAAGAATATCAAGAAGGAGAAGCTGAAATTGTGAACCAGGAGGAAGAAAGACTTTTTTGGTCCATTTCTAAGATTGGGAAAAGACCTAAGATTGAGGTTCCTACTTTTTTTAGAAATTCTAACCTAGAGGAATTGATTGACTAGATCAATGAATGTGAGGAATATTTTGAGTATGAAGATGTTAAGGATCTTGATAGGGTCAAATTTGCAAAGGCCAGACTGAAAGGTCATGTGAAGATCTGGTGGCAAGAAATTCAATTGGAGTGAAATAGAAGAGGGAAAGATAAAATCACAAGATGGGATCAGATGGTGGATAAATTGAAGTAGCAGTTCATTCCTGTTGATTATGAAAATCCAAAGTTTGAAGCAAGCAGGAAGATTTGTTCAGGAGTATACAGAAGAGTTCTATCGACTCCTCATCAGAATAGGCCATGCAGAAGCTGATAAGGAGAAACTTGCCTGATACCTTAATGGGTTAAGGTCAAGCATTCAGGAGGAGTTGAATCTGGTTTGAATGAATAGTATTGTGGAGGCATACTAGTTTTCCCTAAAAGTAGAGGAAAAGCTAAACAAGAAGTTTGAGAGTAGACAAAATGGAAGAGGTCGTCGTGGAAGATCTGGTGGATGATCATATGGTGGCTGAAATGAAGATTTGAAAAAGAAAAATGAGGCTAGTAGTAGCCAGAATCAAAGAGGAAATAATTGCAATCGCTTCCAGGATTAGAGTAATAGAGATCAGAGAGGAACAGGAAGAGGACAAGGATCTAGAAGAGGAGGCTTCCGTGGAACATGTTTTCATTGTGGAGAAGAAGGTCATAGGGCATTTGAATGTCCTTGACACCAAGGAAGTTTAGATAGGAGAAATGAAGGCCAGGCCATAGTTGCACATGTAGATGAAGATGTCATATCATCGCATTCTGAAGATGCTGAAAGAGGAGAAACATTGACTAATAAAAGAATCCTACTGAGTGGTGAGAATGAACCTGAACAAAGGAGGAGCCTTTTTCTCACCAGGTGCAAGTGTGAGGGTAAGGGTTGTGATGTGATTATTGATAGTGGAAGCACTAGCAATTTGGTGTCAGAAGAGATGGTGACAAAGTTGAAGCTCAAGAGACAAAAGCACCCACATCCATATCAAATTTCCTGGGTAAAGGATGACCACAAGGTCATGGTCAATGAAAAATGCCTAGTGAAGTTCAAGATTGGTGGGTACCAAGATGAGGTACTGTGTGATATCATATCTATGGATGTACGTCATATATTATTGGGTAGACCATTGTAGTTTGACAGATGTGCTATACATGATGGTCATGAAAATACCTATTCCCTAACAAAGAATGGAATGCGACATAAGCTAAAGCCATTGAATGACATAGAAGAAAAGGTATGTGGTAGTGCAGGAATAACTTTTGTTGATGGAAGAAAGTTCCTAGATGGTATGAGGCATGAGCATGTGTGTTTTTCTTTAATTCTAAAAGATAGTAAGGAGGAAGTAGAAGATGTTGCTGTAGAAGTTGTAGATTTGTTGGATGAGTTTCAGGATATTGTATCCAATAATGTGCCTGATGGATTACCACTAGTTAGGAAGATCAGTCATCAAATGGACTTGATTCCAGGAGCAAATTTTTTGAATAAGGCAGCACACAGAATGACACTTGGAGAAAGTGAGGAATTGAACAGACAAGTACATTAGTTGTTGCAGAAAGGATTGATCCATGAGAGTCTAAGTCCCTATGCTATACCAGTGGTATTAGCACCAAAGAAGAATGGAGAGTGGAGGATATGTACAAATTCTAGAGCAATAAACAAGATCACAATCAAGTATAGGTTTCTATTGCCATGAATGGATGATATTATGGACTGTTTGAATGGAGCTGTGTATTTCTCAAAGATAGATGTGAAGAGTGGATATCATCAGATTTAGATTAGAGAAGGAGATGAATGGAAGACTTCCCTCAAGATAAAAGAAGGATTGTATGAGTGGTTAGTCATGTCTTTTGGGCTAACCAATGCACCAAGCACTTTCATGCGGCTCATGAATGAGGTTCTGAAATAATTTTTGGGTAAGTTTGTCATTGTTTACCTAGATGATATTTTGATCTTTAGCAAGACATTGGAGGAGCATATGATACATATTCGTATGGTGTTTGAGAAGCTAAGAGATGAGAAATTGTTGATTAATTTGAAGAAGTGCAGTTTTGTGAAGAAAGAGTTAGTGTATTTGTATGGTGTTTTGAGAAGGTATAGGCTATACTTGAATGGCCTACTCTAAGGAGTGCTACTAAGGTAAGATCTTTTCATGGTTTGGCTAGCTTTTATAGAAATTTTATCAAAAATTTTAGCAGTATTTGTGGACCCTTGACTGAAACAATGAGAGGGGATAGAAAAGAGTTTAAGTGGACTAATGGGGTAGAAAAGAGTTTTCAATTGTTGAAACAAAAAGTTACAGAACAACCTGTTTTAACACTTCCAGATTTTAATAAGGTGTTTCAAGTAGATTGTGATGATAGTGGTACTACAATAGGAGTTTTTATGAGCTAAGAAGGTAAACTTGTTGCTTATTTCAGTGAGAAGTTAAATGATGCCAAGAGGAAGTATTCTGCTTATGAATAAGAATTTTATGCTATAGTTCAGGCATTAAAGAAGTGGAGACATTATCTTCTTCCTAAAGAGTTTGTTTTGTATATTGATCATCAAGCTTTGCAATATTTGAATAGTCAAGGAAAGTTGAATCAAAGGCATTTGAAATGGGTTGAGTTTTTGCAAAGTTATACATTTGTTTTGAAACACAGGAGTGGAAAGTTTAACAGGGTTGCAGATGCTCTTAGCAGAAGGCAACTATTGCTGATAGAAATGTAGATTGAGGTGGTTGGGTTCAAAGAACTCAAGAATTTATATCCAGAGGATCCTGATTTTGGTGAAGCTTGGAAAGCTTGTACAAAACCCATTACTCTAGATAGGATGAAATGGCTGAATTTCATCAGCCAGGATGATATGCTATTCAGAGGGAGTTAGTTGTGCATTTCATGGAGTTCTATGAGGGATAATCTCATCAAAGAGAAGCATAGTGGAGGATTGGCTAGATATTTTGGTCGTGATAAAACCCTTTCTTTGGTTGGTGAGAATTATTATTGGCCATAGTTGTAGCAAGATGTGAAGAAGTTTGTACAGAGTAGCTGAGTATGTTAGATGGTGAAAGGAGTGAAGCAGAATATAGGGTTATATCAGCTATTACCTATACTAGAGAAGCCTTGGGAGGATATCAGTATGGACTTTGTTCTTGGTTTACCAAAGACTCAGCGGGGACATGATTCAATTTTTGTGGTGGTTGACAGATTTTTGAAGATGGCACATTTCATTCCCTGTAAGAAGACTAATGATGTTCATGTAGCATAATTGTTTTTCAGAGAAGTGGTGAGACTACATGGTTTGCCAAAGACCATAGTTTCAGATTGAGATACTAAGTTTGTTGTATATTTCTAGAAAACATTGTGAAAAAAGTTGAAGATAGATTTGAAGTTCAGTTCATCACATCATCCACAGACTAATGGACAGGCAGAGGTCATGAATAGAAGTTTGGGAAATTTGTTGAGATGTTTGGATGGAGACAAGCCAATAGGATGGGATTTGATTTTACCATAGGCAGAATTTGCATACAATAATTCTATCAACAGGAGCACTGGTAAATCACCATTCCAGATTGTATATGGAAATAGTCCAAGGAATGCATCTAAATTGAGAAAGATAGATAAAAGAGAAATAAGTAGTTTTGAAGCTGAGGATTTTGCAGAGCATTTGAAGAACATCCATAGGGAGGTGAGGAAGCACATTACCAAGATGAACACACAGTCTAAGGCTAAGGTAGATGAGAAAAGGAGGCATAAAGAATTTTAGGTTGGGGATGAAGTCATGGTTCATTTGCAAAAGGAGCAGTTTCCAGTTAGTACATATAACAAGCTGAAAATGAAAAAGTTTGGACCATGTAAGATACTAAAGAAACATGATTTAGGAAATGCATATGAGGTAAAATTGCCTAGTGAGCTGAATATTTCACTAGTGTTTAACATTTTAGATTTGACAGAGTATCATGAAGGAAGTGTTGAAGATGAGATCACAGCGGCATAGTGGAGTATTCCAACAAGTAGTTCAGATACCAAGGAGATTGAAGACATACTAGACAGTCATGTTGGCAAAAGCATAAGGAATAGGACATATGAAGAATATCTGGTCAAGTGGAAAGGATGACCTATTGAAGATTCATCATGGTTGACAAAGGAGGAGGTTAACCATCTTGGTTTTCCTCTACACACCTGAGTCATGATAGGGTCACTTCTCAAATTACCCTTGGTGTCTGATGCAGGAGCATCCTGGGTGTAAGAGTAATCTTGCATCACCCAAAAATATTTCTATTTTTATATTCAATAAGGGCTATCTTGTGTAGGGCTTCTATTTATGGAAACTTTCTATTTTTAGTAAGGTTTTCATATGATCTTGGAATGTTTTGATTTCACATGTGAAGGTTCATCTCAGTCGTATCAGCCTGCCGGTAAAGTTTCATGGCTAGATCAAGTCTAGTTTTTAAGATATTGAAGATTTTTGGTATTGGCAATAGGGTATAGAAACTTTGAGCTCAATTTTGAATGTTTTAGAGGCCCCAAATGAGGTCAAAAATTTGGGTGATGGGTGCTTGCATGTGTCAAGCATGTAGAGTGCTTTGTGGCATTTCCAGAATGGGGTTATAATAGTCAATCGGGTCAACTGGCGATGACTTATGGTCTTCGGAAGTTGGGTCACCTGAAATGGCGGCAAATAATTTTCCTTCAAAATTTTTGTTTGGGTTTCAAAGTCATTTTGAGCTGACTTTGATGTAATAAATTGTAAAATAAAATAATTCTAGGTTTGGTCGGCCCTAAAGGGATAAATTTTTGGAACCTTCTCAGGCGGTGGAAATTGCCTATATAAAGAAGGCTCGTAGTGTTGTCTAAGGCAGTTCTGGGTAGATTTGGGTAATGATTCAAGGCTTTTCCTATAGAATATTGTAAGGGAATGCCCATGTGGCTTTGCATATTGTAATTCTGAAAGTTTGTAATTCCACATTTGTGGAGATAATAAGAAGCCAATTTTTTGTTCTTGCATATTGTTGTTGTTTCTCTGTTTCTATTATATGTTTGTGGTATAAAGGGGAGCACCCTTCATCAACAACATTGTTGATTTATTTGAATATTTTGTCCCTCATTTACCCATCCCATAGAGTATGGTTGTGGGTGTCTTGTCACTTTCAGATTTAATCTTTTGACTGTCTCCCTAGAGATCAAATTCTTTTGACTCCCACTATCAACAATAAAATGAAGAGGCTTTCCATCAACCCACATCTGTGAATGAAAAAGTCTCTCTTCATCTTCATGGGGCAATACTTTAGTAGTTCCAACTATGGCATATGGGTTTTCTTCTATGATGGAATCATTCTCCTCTTTCTCAGAATTATTTACTAGTGACGATTCAGGTTCAGCTTCCTCTCCTTGTATTTCTGTCATCAAATTTTTAATACTTCGAAAATCATTTGTGTTATGGGTTGGGGACTTATGCATCTCACACCACATGCCTATGTCTATTTGTGTCTTTTTATTAGACCACCATGTTTTCTTGGATGAATTTGAATGAGGTTCCTTGGTCACCTATTTTCTTACAAATTTATTGCCACCTTCAACCCTTGGCTTGTTGTTTGCAAAGCAGTCCCTCTTCCATTTCTGCTTGAATTTATCTTCAATTTTTGTAGCATATTTATAGGTAGTTTCTAATGTCTCAATATTCAAAAATTTCATCTTTTTTTGAATATACCTATGAAGTCCACTCTGATATTTCAAAATTTGATGCTTCTTTGAATCATCAATACTGAGTTTTGTTGAAAGTGAATGGAATTTATTGGTGTAATCTTGCACAAATTGATCCCTCTTTTGTCAAATAAGCTACCAATCTATGTATTTTTGTTCATACACATCCTCCGAAAGGTAAGCTTCTTTTATGTATTCCACAAATTCTCCCCATGTGGGCTTCTTATCAAGAGAAATTTCAAAACCATCTTCAACAAATGATTCTTGTTCTTTATTTGTGACTTTGGTTTCCCATGTTAATTTCACATGGGTTTTAGCTTTGAGGAGAGCAAATGTTATCTTTTCTACATCTAAGAAATTATTTACAGAAAAGTATCTATCCAACTTTGATAACCAGTTATCAACAACTTCAGAATCGACCTTTCCTTCAAAATTTGGGATGTCGAAATTGACCTGCACTTTGAAAGGGGTATTTCCACGACATGATGTTTCTGATTCAAAGGGTTTTTGATTCTGTAGGAGGTGTGAAAATTGACTCATCATCTCCTCTCATTTCTTATTTAAAGCTTCCTCGACCAACTTCTTAACATCATCATCTGACATCTTTGATTGTGTGCATTTCAAAGGTGGGTATTTTGACAAATCTTGTGTATCCAATCCTAATCTTTGGTAGGAAGACCTTGTGTAAATTGGCATATAGGAGTGTTCCCGCTCTGATACCACTGATCTAATTTATGAAAACTAGATTACAATACCTGGTGTGATACCTGCAGTATTGTAGAATTCAACACAAAAATTGAGAACAACAAGATTGCAAACTAAAAACTGTCTCCATTCTATTCAAAATTGGAGTTTATACAAGTCGAATGGATCCCAAGGGTCACACAAATCCCTTGGAATTGAAATGAAGAGTCATCATAATGTTTATTACAATTAAACTATTAAAACTATCAAAATTTATCAAAAAACTATATATAAAATTTAGGTCCGCTTGGAGAAGGCATAACTTTCTCATCCTAACTCTGAATTACGAATTATTTGATGCATTGGAAAGGTATTCAAATAATTTTCAACCAAATTTCAAAATTAGCCATGTTCCATCCCTACTTTCAGCCACCATTTTTGCCCAGAAATGCACCGAAGACCCTCAAAATTGCAATTTACTAAAACATATGAAATTTTGAAAAATTAGATTTCAATATTTTCCAAATTTAATCCTGATCAACTGGTTATGCGGATGACTCAAGGATTTATCATCTTCCTTTGAAAAGGAAATATACTATGGAGATGTAAGATGACCAACCATAGTCTGGAATCTGTCTAAATCAAGGTTATCAGGAACATTAGATCCGAGCAGAGCTTTGTCTAGAATGGATCTATGAGCTAGAGATATCTGAAGCAACTCAAACATGGAGATTTTTGCATTTGTAAGTTGGTGTTGTTGGACAATACTGTATGATGTAGGCCTCATTTCTTTAAGATTTGATGATTTAGATGTAGCCTTCTATTTAGAAAAAAATGAAAGATTGAAAGGCACCTTAGGGACACTTGATGAATCTGGTATTTGTCCTTGTAGGTGTGCTTGAGCTTGTGATTGAGTAACTGCATTAGCTGATTGATTTTATCTATCTTTTCTTACAATTGTGATGACATTGCAATGCTCAGATAGACATGGGTCAACCATATTGATGACAACATTGTTTCCAACATAGGAATAATTAACTTTAGCACCCATATTAGGCTGAGAAGAAAAATCTTCTTTACCATGTTTAGGAAATGGTTCTATGAATGTTGTATGATCATTATTGCTCTTATGATTGTCAATCATGATTTATCCATTATCAATTTTTTCTTGTATGATGTGTTTCAAGTGAACATAGTTATTAGTCTTATGACCTTTATTGTGATGGAATTCACAAAAATCATTCTCTCTCCACCATTTTGGTTTAGGTTCAGGATCAAAGAATTTTCTCTCAAGCAAGTAGATGATTTTGTTGGCCAATAGAGTCTTCATGGAAGATTCCAAGGACTCTCTAAGAGGAATGAATTTGTGATTAGGATTTGTAGCCCAAGGCTTATAATCAGATAACTTTTTTGTTGGACTCTATTGCTTTAGCTTCGAAAGCTTTGATTTCTTGGGTACCAACAATGAGATTGAAAGCAGGTTCCTTAGATGGGGCATGGATATTATCAACAACACCATCTATGAAAATGCCTTTATTCTTGTTCCAATTTTTGTTCTTGTCCTTAGAACTAGATCCAGATTCATACTTGTCCTTTTGAAGTGCGATGTCTCCTTTTTTCACAAGTACTTTCTCAATTTTGATTGTATTATCTACCATTTTATCAAAACATGTATGATTTTGCATTTGTAAAAGGTAGTTGATTTTTGGAACAAGATTATTGATGAATATTTCTAGCTTCTCAATTTCTGGAATGGGTTTAGCATATAGAGAAAATTTCTTCCTCCATCTCTTGAGAAATGTCAGGAATGGTTCACCTGGATATTGTTTCAAATTGCAGATGTCGATCATGGTGACTAGATGTTGAATATTGTAGGAGTATTTTTGATAGAATAGTTTGATTAACTCCTCAAAAGTTTTGATAGTTGGAGGCATTCTAGAGAACCAATGAATGGCTGACCCTCCTAGAGATCGAGGGAAAAGACACATTAAGTATGTTGGTTCATGCATGAACTCCATGGATTGAGTACAAAATTCTTTGACATGATCTTGAGGATCAAAGTTTCCATCATACTTATCATATTTAGGCATCTCCACTCTTTCAGAGAATGGTGGCATTTACAACTCTTTATCAAATGGAAAAGGTCATAGAACTTCCATGGAGAACTCCTTAGGCTCCTTTTCTTTTTCAAGTTTGTTAAGTTTGACTTGCATGGCATGCATCTATTTCATCATAGCTATGATTGGAGTTTCTTTCTCATGCGTAATGATATCTTCAACATTAAAGTTGGGAGGAAGTTTAGCCCCTTGACGAGCTAACTCTAGAAAATATGCCTCTCTATCTTCTTTCAAGAAATGCCTCATCATTTTCTTGAAGTCATCATTATTTTGGTATAGAGCAATTTTAGAAGGTGTAGGTTCTTGACCCACACCATGTTGAGAATGAGGTCCTTGAGACCCATGTTGTGTCCCTCCATGAGACATGTTAGGAGTTTTAGGACTCCCTAGGATAGAGTAAGGAGGAGTTTTTTTATTACCTCCGTGAGTTGATGGAGGGGGTATATAACCAGTTTTCAATAAAAAATTGCCAAGACCGTCGTCTTCATAAAGACCAGAATTGTAGAGTTTCTCAAGAGTTGGAACCTTGTGAGTAGTCAAAGGTATGGTGTTGAGTGCTTCTTTGGATTTCTTATGTGAGGAAGCTCTAGTTTCCACCATTAACCTTGGGTGAAGCAAGAAAGCAAGATGAAGACAATTGAAGAATGACTTGATTCAAGAAGATCGAATGACCCAACCTTGTCAAGATTGTTTGATTGAAGATTAGATCAAATGTAAATGAAGGATATTGTGCCAAAGTAGTATGGGTAGATGCCCAACATATGGTGGGCACGAGCTCACAACACTTAGCTATTTTAGTAACAAGACTAAATTTGAGGATAATTTTGACAAGGTTTTGACACAAGATGAAAAAGACTCAAATCGATAAATCAGAAGGCAAAATCAGACTCAAGAGCTCACTTTAGGAAAATCAATGAACTTGTTCTAGTTTCTGCTCTGTTCCTGACATAGTGACTATTTTGATAGAATCTGGAAATAGGCTGTAAAAATTGAATTTTTGACAAATTTGACCAATCTCTGACAATTTTTTTTGAAAATTCTCAAATGAGTTTCTAGAAGCTCGTATGACACTAGGTATGCTCTCAAACAATAATTGCAAGACTCATACAACAATTGTTGCTAGGGATAATTATTCTTTTGATTTCTAGTGACAACACTAGTATGATAATATACTAGATACCATACGACAATACAGGGGTTGTGAAATGACTTTTGCTAAAAAATTATATCACAATCAGAGACTGTGGGATGAGTTTTGACTCTAGAGAGGAATTTTGCTTCAGATTTTACAATTTTTGGGATTTTCAGTTTCAAATTGTTTGCAAAGTTTTCTGTCTAGTTTTGAAGATCAGTGTAATAGTCTATTTTGAATAACCAAGTAGATATCAAGCATGCAAAATAGCAAGTGAGGGAAGCAGGCAATCGTCTGAAAATAATGCACAAGGTCAAAAGCAACCTTGCGCATGAAGAAGCAATAGTGACTTATTGTGCTAATCCCTAGAAATGCTAACTGTGTATGTTCTCAAAAAGTTTTTTAATAATGCACATATTGTTAGAAAATGAAAAATTTGGCCTCGCTAGGGTTTTTAATAATGGTCTAACACTACAACTTTTGTGATCTCAAGAGGGCGAACTCCAATCCAGCCACACTGGGGTTTTGACATAGTCTGAGAAATTAATTAATCAGGAGCTACTAGGGAGATTTGACATCCCACCAAGAGACCACACCTATGAAGATTTCCTCCACAAGGACATTTATATAGTAGTTGTTGCTACCACGATGAAAATGGCTATTATTGCTTGAGGTTTTGTCCACATGGTTGACCCAATTAAGGGAATGCCCACTATGGTTAACCCTCTCTGAAGGTGACTCACAAAAGATACCACATGGAGACTGTGTTAGAAATAGGGAATACTGAGATGGGGGGTGAATCAGTATTCTACAAAATTTATCTTTTGCCCAATTATGGATATAAAAAATTATCTTTACACATGCATAACATAAGAAGCTAAACAACATGCATAACAATAAAACTAAAGAGCTCATAACACATGATTTTTTCTTGAGGAAACCCTAGCCAAGGGAAACCCTAGTGGGGATGGTACCCACAAAGATCCACTAATCAAAACTATCTTGTTAAGGATGTTGACCTTTTTAGGAGTCTATTACAAGCATATAGTGTATCAGTCTTGATTAAGGGACTATAGGCCTTGTTAGAAGCCTCAACCCTGTTATAAGTTGGTAGTACAAAATGTGATTACCAGCTAAGCCCACTGCCCAAACAAGTAATGTATACATTGATTACAAAATAGGTCAATGTACATAACCTTATACTGCTTGCAACAATATCTCTACGCTGAGCTTTCACTATCGCTATTACATATGCTTCATATACTTCACATCATACTTCTACAATTACTTGTTGCTTGTTACAATTACAACTATTACTTCTCTTTACATTTACATATATACCAATAGCTTTATCCAAGATTAAACATCTAGGATGTCATCCCTTTATATTGTTAAGACATTATTTTGATAAACAAAATAATCCCTTAACTCTTTACCAATTCTGCCTTCATAGTCTGTCATGTTGGCTTCACACTGTCTTCAGTAAAACTATCATAACTTCTTCCGTACATGCCATAATAACTTGTACTCTAATATGGGTCATCATTAGTCACCATAGAGTCTATGTTCAAGTTTGAAAGCATTGAACTCACTCTATTCAATGTCGCAAACAAAAACTATGTCCGGGTACACTAGTAAAAATATTGTCTCATACTTAGACAAATATGCAATGCGCTCTGTCATACTTACTCTCTGACTTGTGCGATCTTTAAGTGGATCATATGTTTCCATAATGACAACATCTATGAAATCAACTTAGCCAAATTTCCAACAATCTCCCCCTTTGTCATTGGTGGCAACATATGAGAAAATTGGCTAAGTGTGCAACTCCAAAATCTCAAAATTGTCAAAATTGTGGCCATAGTATAACATATATATACTATCCTTATAACTCCTCAAAAATCTTATCTATAATATAATACTCCCCCTAAGAGTATCAACTCTTACCATATATTATCAATTTTCTACTAAGTCTCTCCCCCTTTGACAATAATAACAAAATAATGGTAGGGAGGGCTACAAAATTGTATCACAAAAAGAGTTATACCTCAATTTATTTATTGCAAAGTTGTAGGCTTGCAACACAATTTGCAAAATCTATCTTCATGATTTCAATCTCCTTTTCCCATGACTTCTTAATGGAATCAGCCACATTAAGTAGTGCACTCAATCCATAAGATGCTATTTGACAAGCTTGGAGGTTTTCAAAGTTGAATTTCTAAAAAGATGTCTTAGCTGTAAGACAATCTTCTAACTGCTCTTCAATAAAAATTAACTTCATAGAAACATGCTCTCTCAAAAGAATATATCTCCTTAACTTCTTTTCTTTCTCATCTTGTATAATTTTGATTTCATCAAAAAATTTCCTAACTTTCTTTTCAAAATCATAGACCTTCACATTAGGGTTAGATAGAAGGTTTGTTTCATTTAGAATCTCTGCTTCCTTCAATTTTATCTTCTGATCTTCCTCAGCTATCAAAGTCTCTAATTTTGTACACTGTATGTATAAGGATTTTCCTGTGTCTAAATGTTTCCTCAAATCTTTGATACAGATATCAAGAGTATTGATATCATTGCTGATGTACTGACTGATGTTTAACAACATTCTAGCCTCATAGTTTGCCTGAGCTTTCACTTTTGCAATATCAGCTAGGTTAGTGAACTCATCATCAAAAGTGCTCATCACTTTCTTTTCCTTATCCATAGGGTTTTCTTCTATAATCTGTGTGGTCACAATACTTTGTAGCTTTTTATTTAGGTCCTTCAGACATCCTTCAAGACTTTTAACTTTCTTATTCTTTGTAATGATTTTGTTCAAAGATGTGATCAATTCCATTTGATCATGATCATCCACTTCTTTTTCCAAATCCTCAAACAAAGATCTAGTTTGCTTCTTCTTTCCAATCTTAGCAGTAAGACTAATTTCTTCTTTAGAGGTTACAAATGCTTGTACTTCTGATACTTTGGGTTCTTCAATAATAAATTGGGTCTGCTTTGCTTCCGTAGTTCTATTTGGTTCATCAAGAGTCGAATTGTCAACCATGTTCTCTAGATTCTTGAATACATTATCATTAGTATCCAAGATGATCCTTGTACCTTCAACATTCATAGATTCTTCTTCAATGTTAATAGCTGGTGGATAGGAAATATCATCTTGTTCTACTTCTTCTACTTGCTCTATTGCAACTGATGTCTCTCCAACAATTGCTGCCATAACTTTGATTATTGCTTGTTTAGTCTCTGCATTCACTTGTTCATATTGTCCTGCCATGATCTGAATGGTTCTCATTTTTGTCTTTAAATGGGTGCTAAGGGGCTTCAAAATTTTTTTAAGATGTTCATCATCTCTTACATCACACATTTTCTTTACAAGATTCTCTCTGATAGATTTGTCTTCTTCTTGTGCTCTCATCTTCCTGTTAACAAGTTTCTTCAGTAAGTCATCAGGTATCTTTCCTTGAATAGAGTCAAAACTCTTATTAGCTAGAATCAAATGCTTGACCACTGCATTTTCAAGATTCAATTTATCAAAATATTCATAAAGGTCGTAGTACTTATTCATTTTAGTGAATTCTCCATCTTTTATAATTTCTTCATTCACTCTCTCAACTCTAGGTTTCCATGCTTTCTTCTTCACAAAAGTGTCATCATCTTTAATTTCTACAATTTTCCTTGGTACTGGTGGCACCAAATTTTTCTACCTCTTACCAGGTCCAATTGAAATTTCTTTCACTCTCTTGCTCGGTGTGGAGGAGGTAGATCTAGTAGGTTTTCTTGCTACATGTTTCTTCTCAGGTTCCTCTACTTTCACCTTGACTGGTGCTATTTCTATCCAATATCTTTGATTGCTACTATTTTCTACTTTGCCACCAAGAATTCTCTCTATCATTCATGTATCCTTCAATATTTTCTTAATAGTGCTCTCAACTCTTTTCTTAGACTATTTCTCCTCAAGTATAGCCTTTGCGGAGTTGAAATTTTCTTCAAAAGTTCCAAATTTGTTACTATGGGTGTCAACCTTGCACTTAAGTAGCCTGTTCACATATTCTTCTATCTCAATTTTAGATATTTCATAGCCAAGAGGGTCTATGAACTCAATTCTAGGTTCAACTAATTCAATGTATGTAAAGTCAGTGTCAACCATAAAACATATTTCATTCTTGTATTTCTCCACAAGAGAATATAGAATCCTTGATCTGCTAGACACAATATTTTGAAATGTCTTAATAAAAAGTATTGCACTCTCATTAACACTGTTAATAACATGCTTTTTGTTTACTACATTAATCCTTTCCATTGTATTTTGTCCATCATTCCAATCATTTCCTATGGTGTAAGGAAATCTCCTCAAAATATGAAAAAATAAGTGATCAAAGATGAAAATCTAAATTGTGCATACTTTGTCTTCTTAATCTTCTCCAAGTTCTCAAAAAATTGAATCCTCAAAATTTCACACATATCAACTGAAACTTTGTCAACACACATCAAATAAGCTATGTGTACCATTCCAGGTGCCATGTCATCCTCTCTTGAATTTGCACAAAACTTGGTTGTTAGGATCTTGCATAGGTATCTAACATCATGTTGTTGGATCTTACTAATTACAATTCCTCTGCCATTATAGGATGAATTAGTGTTATCAATGACTATTTTTCTCATTTAAAGGAATAGCTCTAGATTTAGACAATCCAGTGACTTCATGAATCAAATCAGTTGTAATGTCTATTACTCTATCTTCTAGCCAAAACTTCCCATTATGAATTCTGCTAAGGATTATCTTATTACATTCTTCATTATCAAACTCATACTGCAATACATACTTAATAATCTCATTGTCTTTCAAATGATCATATCCTTGTTTCAATGAAATTTCCTCATTGTAAATCTTCTCATACTCACTTGTAAAATGACTATCACTGATGGTTTCTAACTTGCATCCAAGATAACTTCTTAAATTCTCTAAATGCAAAACTCCATCTGGTACGGATGATAAAGCTAACTTAGGGTCTTCTTCCAGAGGTTCTACTAGTTCCCTCTTCATTCTAGGTCTATTTTTATCTTTGACATTGTTAATTAAAGATACATCCATGATTACTTCAAATTCCTTTTACTGATTCATAGATCTGTCAACTAAAATACCTCGATTTCATGAATTTAGGGCTTGCGTAGATTCGGCACTCAAATCCTTCACCAAATCATTGTAAAAAGCTTCCATTCACTGCTCTTTGATCTTCTTAACACTTTTTTTTGCTTTGATGATCAAATAACATCAATCATAATCTTTTATTACTTCAATCTCACTTAGTTCTAACATCGCATTCAATTCTTTTGCCACTTCTTTCCAAAAAGTTGTTTATGCTAACTTGCAAAACTTAAAACTTCTTGCGATCTCGCAAAACCTAATATTTTTCTTTGTGCTCTTAACCATAGCATTATAATATCATAAACAATCTTCCATTAACTGCACAAAACTTAATTCATCATAAATCTACTTCTACACTAATCTAAGTTCCTAATCTACTACAATTTTCATAAATTAAGTGCTTTAGATAGGTCAAGTAAGGATTCATTCTTACCAATTGATACTTCACCTTTTTTATTACCTTCAATGTTGAATATGTCTCCTTGATTTGTGCTTTTAACAAACTTCACTTCATCTGTATTGCTATAGCAACCTTTCTGTCTGTTACTTGCATCTTCATTTCTTCTTTCATGATTTCTAGAGTTAGGGTTAGGATGAAAAAATCCATTGTTCATTCTGCAAAACTTTGTTGTATGTCTAATCTTGTTTCATATCTGACAAACAATTCCATTTCTTCCATATCTTGGTCAAGGTGGATTAATCTGTGATCTACAATTTCTAGCAATGTGTCCAACCTTGTTGCATCTATAACATATTACTCCATTTCTTCTTTTCATATCTTCAGTAGGTTTCTTATCTGCATTGTTAGTATTCTTAAAAATTCTACTATTATTATTATTCTCAATAAATTTAGGTTTCCTACATTCAATAGCTCTATGTCCAAATCCATGACAGTTATAACAATAACCATTAAGAGGTTTAAATTGCTTACCTGTGCAATCTTTTTTCATATGACCAATAGTATTACAAGCATAACATCTACCTTTGAATTCTCTTTGCATACCTTTGGATGATTCATCTTTCTTCGGTGATTCTTCTTCTTTAGGTGTATCTAAGATTTTTTGATCTCATTAGACTTCTTCTCATCCAAGATTTCAAATACTTTCAGATCTAGTTTCTTACTTTCATCATTTTCTTTATGAGTGTTAAATCCAAAACCAGTTTTATCATAGAATGGTTTCTGAAAAGATGCTTGTCTATCAATCTTCTCACTAGTTGAATATAGCCTTTCAAGTTGTTTCTTGGATTGAGTCAATTCACCTTTCACAATCTTGTTTTATTTCTCAAGTTCAGCATACTGCATATTGACTTTCTCAAGTTCAGATGTTACATTTCTGAGTTTAGATTTCAATCCTTCATTTTTAGTTTTTAGACTTTCATTCTTAGATTTTAGATTCACTTCATTCTTGCCATTTCCATCTTTCAAACTAAGCTTCAAATTTTCTATCTTCAATTCATGCTTAAGGATCTCATTTTCTTTTTCCAAATTGTCATCACAATCTTCAATAAGAACTTCAGATTTCTTTTCAAATCTCAGATCTTCTAATTTTTTTTTCAGTTTCTCAATGAGGTTCTTTGCATCATCATATTTTCCTTTCAAAGTGTCTCTTTCATCAGCAAGCATATCAATCTGTTCAAGAGCTTCTTCAAGATTCTTCTGTAGTTGATCCATATCCATAAAGATCTTACTCAAGCTGCTACGCTTTCCTTGAATGATTCTTTTCTGAGTAACTAATCTCTGATACCAATTGTTAGAAATAGGGAATACTGAGAGGGGGGGTGAATCAATATTCTACAAACTTTATCTTTTGCCCAATTATGGATATAACAGATTATCTTTACACATGCATAACATAAGAAGCTAAACAACATGCATAGCAATAAAACTAAAGAACTCATAACACATGATTTGTTCTCGAGGAAACCCTGGCCAAGGGAAAACCCCAGTGTGGATGTTACCCACAAAGATCCACTAATAAAAAGTATCCTATTAAGGATGTTGACCATGTTAGGAGTCTATTACAAGCATATAGTGTATTAGTCTTGATTAAGGGACTATAGGCCTTGTTAGAAGCCTCAACCCTATTAGGAGTTGGTAGTACAAAATGTGATTACCAGCTGAGCCCACTACCCAAACAACTAATATATAGTATACATTGATACCTTGTTAGAAGCCTCAACCCTGTTAGGAGTTGGTAGTACAAAATGTGATTACCAACTAAGCCCAATACCAAAAATAGGTACATAACCTTATACTGCTTGCAACAATATCTCTTCACTGATCTTTCACTATTGCTATTACATATGCTTCATATACTTCACATCATACTTCTACAATTACTTGTTGCTTGTTACAATTACAACTATTACTTCTCTTTACAATTAAAATTGCATTTACATATATACCAATAGCTTTATCCAAGAGTAAAAATCTAGGATGTCATCCCTTTATATTTTTAAGACATTATTTTGATAAACAAAATAATCCCTTAACTCTTTACCAATTCTACCTTCATATTCTGCCCTGTTGGCTTCACACTGTCTTCAGTAAAACTATCATAACTTCTTCCGTACATGCCATAATGACTTGCACTCTGAGATGGGTCATCATTAGTCACCATAGAGTCTATGTTCAAGTGAACAAGCACTAAACTCACTCCAATCAACGTCACAAACAAAAACTGTGTCTGGGTACACTGGTAAAAATATTGTCTCATACTTAGACAAATATGCAATGCACTCTGTCATACTTGGTCTCTGACTTGTGTGATCTTTAAGTGGATCATATGTTGCCATAATGACAACATCTATGCAATAAAATCATCCAAATTTCCAACAGATTGGTTCCAGATTCAAGGATCTAAGTTTCTGATACTACCCAAAAAGGGAGTAGAGCATAGTCCTTTAGCCTTTTAACTTTTAACCAAAACAAAGTAGATAGATTAATCTGACATGCTAAGACCAAGATTATCTCACAAAGATCTATGATATCAACCGCTTATGATCTATCAACCTCTCCAGAGAGAAAATGTATCAATCAAAAGTTGAAGACGCACAAATCTAGTAGAACGTGAGACTCTCTTAGTAACCTCCCTACCTACAAGGGGATCCTTCATCAAGAAGAGCTTTGCATGCATGAACAAGAGAAAGAAGCCCACTCTCTAGAGATCATCCACAAATAGTGTCCATAGGGCCTAATTACTATGTGTAACACATATGTAAAAATAAAATCTATGTTCATTTTATAGCCCAAAATAAAGTTTGTGATATGAAAGTGAGAAAAGTCACACAAGCTTGACACGTGAGAGTTCTTTTTATGTCCAAATCAAAGTGTTATTAGGAATACCCGAATTCCTCACAACGTGCTTAGTAGATTTAACCTATTTTAGCAATTTAGTTGCACTTTTTCCAATCAGATTCAACAAATATCAGTCAAAAATAGAAGATTTTAATTGTTAGGGTTAACTATTAGTCCAAATCTAAAAATCAAATCTGAAAAACTACCAAAAATTTTGAAATGACAATTGAGTCCTAGAGTCAAAACTCGTACGACAGTGGGTTACCTTCCAGACAACAGTCGGGAAACTTGTACGATAGTGGGTGTCTCACCAAATGAAAATCAAGCCCCCAAACAACAATGTATAGCTTCTGATACAAGCCTCGATAAAATCAACTATCGTATGATAGTGGGATCTTCCTGGTATGACTTTCTGAAAAAATTCATATGAAAAATGTACGGACAGAGAATGAAATCGTAGAATATACCAGAAAATGACAAAAAAATAGATAGAAGTGAATTAGAAGAAATGGAAACCCATTTCAAAGCCCCACGGTGGGTACCAAAAATGTGTGTGTGAATTTTGTACCTAGCTGTAGACACAACACTTCATAAAATATTAGAGGTTAGCAGAAATCAAAATCTTGCAAATAAATGAAACTATGCTGACCAAGCAATTTATTGCCTTCTAGTAGGTGTGAGTATGATGTTCTTAGATTCGAATCAAGATCAGTGACAATGCAACACCTAAACAAAGGATTTGAATGCAAAATATGAAAGACTATATGAATGTAGATTATTCTATATTTTTGTATTTTGTATGTAATTAGGATGAAAAACTATATGAATCTAAGCTATATGAATGAAATTGAAATTGAATGCAGATTTAATCTAAAAATGCTATGGATGAATATGAAATCTATGATATGAAACTATGCTATGAAACTATGATCAACTATGAAAGATCTCACAAATCGCCTATCGCAAGTGCTCAATCCTTCAATCGCCAATTCGCCAGAGTGATTGTGCAAATTCAAGTGTTGATGATTATGAAGAGATGAGCCTTGATTTTATAGAAATCTAGGGCTTTGAGGATGCATGAGAAAAAGCATAAATCACTCTTGATAAGCTCAGGTTGATTTTTGAGTTATCAATAAATCAGAGATAATTAACTCTCAAAAATCATGCAAAAGCAGTGTTTAACTCGAAATAGAGTTTAGATCAAATTTCAACTCATCATCAGATGTTGAGTTTAATTTTAAAATTGATTATTATTTTTAGTTGCCTGCTTTTCTGATTGTGTGTGATTTATTTTGAATTAATTTAAAAATAAAGTGATTTATTTTCCACTTAACTGATTTTTGAATTAAAATAACTGATTTATGGGTCAATCAATTATTAAATCAAACTTTATTCTAAAACTATATTATTAAAAATTGACAACTAACATGAATTAATTAAATAAGAATTTAATGAATTAGTCATGAGATTTTAGATTTATTGTCAAAATAAAATAATACAATTTAGGAATAAATTAATTAAATCTAATTAAATAATTAAGTGGCAGTATTAAATCTAATTAATTAAATATTTAGAATATTCACTTAATCAAACTTTAGAATAAATAGGATTTATCACCAAATAATTATTAAATTAAAGATAATTGGGATAAAATAGGAATATTGCTAAGAATATTCCCCAATGCAAAATTAAGATAATCAATTAGGTTTTTGATAAACTGATGTGCAGATGTGCCTTAGGTTAGGACTTTGATGTCGATTTCATTCGAATTTGAAGATGTAGGAGGTTAATGAACCTATAGCCCATTTTTGGGGTATTACAGTATGTTGGTGAATAGATTTTTCTTCAAACAAAATGACTACAAATTGACCCTAAACATCCAAACAAGAAGAATTGATCTGCACTAACAGTTGGGTCTCTTCGCGATTGGACAGTGTAAGCACCCTCTGAATTATTTAGGTACAGCTCCCCGTACAAGATTTGCAATGAATTTGCCTAACTTACGATCTTAGATGTTTTTAACCAAAAAGCATAAAAAGGAAAAATCTTAGGAATGAATGTTGAAGCCTTTGGCAGTCATTCTATAGCAGTGGTTGTTGCATTCATGACTATGATTGTCATTGATGTCAACACAGTGTTATTCTGGAGTTTAGCAGAGAAGTAGGCATAGTTTTGTTTTGCACACATGTTATATTATAGATTGATTTATGCGTAGTTGATGGTATGTTTTTTGGTGTGTTATTATCCTATGGTTAAGAGCGCAAAAAGAAATTCATTTATTCATGAAAGTTATAAGCATTTTGGTGGAAGCAGTATTCTGGCAGTGTTCCTGAGAAGCAGTTTTTGGTAATCAGAGGATATCTCCTAACCGGGATGGAATCTAATTTTGCACAGTTAAAAGAAAGTTTGAGAATCATTGGTGGTGATGTGGTTCATAGTGCAAACTTTGAGGTCACACAATTGGAAAGTTATTGTATCTGGAAGCTGACAATTGTTATGTAATTTTGATGTAGCGTGTTGAAATTATTATTTTGTATTTGCATGCCGACTCATTCATAATTATTTGAGTTTGGTATAAAGGAAGGAATGTTTTCCTTGTTATGAAGAGGATTCTAATAGTTTTGATATGAAATTATGAAAGTTGTGATGCAAATGTATGCATGAAGTGAAGAAAACAGCTAATTTAGTGATGAAGGAAGACTTGTGAAGTACAAAGATCTGGATTTGTGATCTTGTGTAGCAGAGAATGTAGTTTTGGCATAGTGTAAAGGAGGTAACATATTTCATATTATTCTCTTGAATAATCCTAAGGTTTTTTGGACAGTGAGTTCAGAGATCTTGCCTTGAAGTTGTTTGGATAGTGGGTCCTTCTGTCTTCCATAACTCCTAACAGGGTTAGAATCTTTTAACAGGGATTCAAAATATCCTAATAGAGATTCATATGTACTGAATGTATTTCATAAGACTCCTAACAAGGTTCATCCTCTAACAAGGAACTTTCATATTAGTGCATCATTTTGTGGGCATCATTCCCACCGGGGTTTACTCTTTGATCAAGAGGTTTCCTAGTTAACATATCTTGTGTTATTGTGTCATTGTGTATGATTATCTTTCTATGGTTGGTTATTGCATTGATTATATGGTTTAAAGTTGTTGAAGTTGATATTGATAAATGGTTTAATTATCAGATAACTGATTCACCCCCCCTCTCAATTATCTTGGTGGTCTTTACTTTCTAACAATTGGTATTAGAGTGGCAGGTCCTTGAAAGAGAAGTTTAACAACTTAAGGAGATCCATGGAAAATTTTAGGAAAGAAAGCCATAAGTTTGATGGAGTAAATTTTGATAGCTAGAAAGAAAAGATGAAGACACATCTCTTGTGTTTAGGACCAGGTTATTGGTTGATTACAAAGAATGAAAGGACTATAATTGAAGAAGACAATCTTAAAACAAGTACTAAAGATGAGGTAGATCTATTCATGTGTAACATACTTGCAAGAGAAGCGCTTTTATCAGCACTTCCAGAGAATGAATACAATCAGGTAAAAGGTTTAACTAGATCTCATGATATTTGGAAAGCTTTACATTCTACTTTTGAAAGTGATGAACATGCAAAGAAAGCTAGGTTACATAATTGGATTTGTGCATTTGAAGACATAGGAATGATGGAATATGAATTTGTTAGAAGCTATATTGGTAGGATGTCAGAAATTATTGTAGGAATAAAGTCTTATGGAGGTGAAAAGACAAAGAATGAAGTAATATGGAAGATTTTGAGAACATTGACACTGGTATTTAGGAAGACTACACAAATGATTGAACAAGTGATACCTTGTACACCAAAATTTTCAAGAGAGACTCTTCTTGGAAGATTGGAAGAAGCAAAGATGAATTTGAGATTACCAGGAGACTTACCTAGAGTGGAGATAGCATTTAGTGCTCTTAGCATTAGACCTACTTTGTCTAGAATTACAAGTGTGAATGGAGATTATGCCAATAGTAGCATATCCAAATCTAATGAAGATGAGAAGATTGAAGAAGGTATTGCCTTGCTTGTGAAAAGAGAACCAGATGGTAAGAAAATCTTTAAATGTTGGACATGTCAAGAATATGGTCATTTTGCATCTAAGTGTCCTAAGAGAGTTAAGAAATATAGGAACAATTTTAAGCCTAGAAGATCTAAAGAATGTTATTATGCAAATGATGAAGAAATTGAAGTAGGAATTGAAAGACATTTGAGTGATAGTGATAACGATAACTTTGATGACATAAGATTTGTAGCAATTAAGGAAGAAAATTTTGAATCTGATATTAAAGAAGAAAAAGCCTTAGTTTCCCAAGTTGAAAAGAAAGTCGATTGGATTATAGACAATCGTTGTTAACATCATATGACTGGTGATAAAGGAAAGTTCATAAAGTTTAACAATTATGATGGAGGAGTTGTTAGAGTTGGTAACAATGCACCTTGTTTGATTAAAGATATAGGATCTATTACTCTTGATGGAAAGACTAATATTGATGATGTTTACTTTGTTGATGGATTGAAACATAATATTTTGAGTGTTGGATAGTTAGTGGATAAGGGATATCAAGTTTGGTTTACTGAGAAAACTTGTGTGATTAAGGATAAAGATGGAAATCTAATTGGAACTAGATCTAGAACCAGAGGTAATGTATTTCAATTGAACCCTACTGAGATGACATGTTTGATGACTAAAATTGATGACAGTTGGTTATGGCATAGAAGGTTTTGTCATATAAACTTTGATAATATTGTGAAAGTAAGTTCTACACTTGTAGTAAGAGATTTACCTAAGATTATGAAGCCTACTAACATGATTTGCAAGGAATGTGTGATGGCTAAGTAGAAAAGGAGTTAATTTCCTAGCAAGAAGTTCACATCTATAGAAAAGTTGGAGATTGTTCATACAGACTTGAGCAGTCCTACTAGGACTAGAGGATTCTATGGAGAAAGGTATTTTATGATTCTTGTTGCTGATTTTACAAGAATGATGTGGATTGCATTTTTGAAGGAAAAATCTGAAGCATTTGATAAGTTTAAGGTCATGAACAATAAAGTTGAGAATGAATCAGGAATGAGGATTAAATGTTTGAGATCTGATACAGGTGGAGAATTCACATCTAAAGAGTTTAACATCTTTTGTGAAGTAAATGGTATTAAGAGATAGTTTTCAGCCCCTAGAACACCTGAACAAAATGGTATTATAGAAAGAGGGAATAGATCAGTGACTGAAGTAGTTATAGCTATGTTGTTTGAAGGTGATTTGGCAAAGACATTTTGGAGAGAAGTAGTGAATACAGGAGTATATACAATGAACAAAGTACAAATCAGAGAAGACACAGACAAGACACCTCATGAATTGTGGTTTGGACATGCAACCTTAGTTAAGTATTTTAGAATTTTTGGAAGTAAATGTTATATTAAGAGAGATGATGATATAGGAAAGTTTGATCCTAGAAGTGATGAAGGAATTTTTCTTGGATATTCTTTGAAAAGAAAAGCATATAGATGTTACAATAAGAGAACTAAAACTATTGTTGAAAGTACAAATGTAAAAGTTGATGAGAAGTTTAAAATTCAAGAAAGAATGCTTGATTATGAATCTGATGCAGGAGCATCCCAGGGTAGTTGGCTATCCTGCATGTTTGGGAGATTTGATGGAGTCATGTGGACTTATTTTCATGTGTGAGGGGTTTGGTAGTGTTGGATAAACCTACTTGGGTCTTTGGTAATTGGTTATGGCACTTGGCATGGTCTTGGTTGCTCAGCATGGCCTAGAAGGAGCTCGGCCTTGCTTAGGAATTTGGTGCCTATTTTAGGCTGTATAAGTAATTTTCCATAAAGAGTTAGAGGCTGAAAATTTCAGCAATTGAAGAGGGCCTATATTTCTACCTACGGTTCGAAGCATGAGTTTTAATTCATCCAGAGCTAGGAGATATCGCAATTTTACTAAGACATCTATTTTGGGAATTTAATTGTTGTTGTTGGCCGACTTGTGGCATTTAATTTCGGTATTTGTATTTAATTTATTTTCAGGGCCGACCTGTGGCTTAGATTGGTATAAGTAGAGGTTGTGGGGGAAGTCTTTAGGCATATCATTCATTCATCCACTTGGGAGAAGAGGAGGTGGATGTGGAGCGAGTTTTGAGGAGAGCTAGTAGCTGCGGCTTGGGAAACAAGGAGATTGCTTGGTGGCTTGTGAGCACAAGTTTAGATCTTCCTTGGGGGTTCTTACCAGTGTGTGGATCTGGGCTAGCTAGGGTTTTGGTTTCGATCTTGTGAGATCTTGTGGATTTTCTATTGTAATTACATTGTATTTGGCCGTAACCTGGAAGGCCTTACAGCCGGGCATGTTGGATGAAAATATGATGATTCTATTATGAGTATTGGCATTGTGTGGATCTATATCTCTGTATTGTTATTATATTCTTGTGTGTGGTTATTTGCTGGGGGCTAGGACATCTCCATCGGGGATCCTCCTACCTTGCACCGCATCAGAATCTCATGAAGGAACTAACCCTCAGCCTAACATTGAAACTACTGAATAATTTTTTGAGACTGACAGTGAATTGTTGAATGAAAGTCATGCTAAAGAAAATAGAGAAGAATCTATAGTTGAAGAAAGATCAGTGACTATGACACCTAATAGGTATATATCAAGACATCATCCTGTTGAGCAAAATATTGGAATTTTGGATAGAGGAGTTATGAGTAGAAAGAAGGTACATTTATGTTTGATTTCTCAAATTGAACCTAAGTCTACTAGTGAAGCTTGTGAAGATGAACATTGGATTAAAGCTATGAAAGAAGAATTGGATCAGAATGAAAAGAACAAGACATGGGAATTGGTCCCTAGACCTAAAGATAAAAATGTGATTGGAACTAAATGGGTATTCAGGAACAAGATGAATGAACAAGGAGAAGTAATTAGAAACAAAGAAAGATTGGTATGTAAGGGATACTCACAGCAAGAAGTAATTAGACTTTTGCTCTTTTGGCAAGACTTGAAGTGGTAAGATTATTTTTGGCTTATGTACCATTTAAGAAATTCAAAGTGTATTAGATGGATGTGAAGTCAACATTTTTGAATGGTGAATTAGAAGAAGAATTCTACATTGAGCAGCCTGAAGGTTTTCCTTTGACTCAAGAAGGAGACATGGTATGTAAACTAAAGAAAGCATTATATGGACTAAATCAAGCACCTAGAACTTGGTATGCTAGATTAGATAAGTATTTGTTAAAATTGGGATTTACAAAAGCAACAGCTGATAGTAACTTATATACAAAAGAAATTGAGAATGGATTGTTAGTTTTAGTTATTTTTGTTGATGACATTATTTTTGGAGGAGAAGATGAAGCTAGTGACAAATTTGCTAATGAAATGAAGATAGAATTTGAAATGAGTATGATTGGAGAAATGAAATACTTTTTGGGATTACAGATAACACAAAATAAAGATGGTATCTTTATAAGTCAGACAAAGTACTTGAATGATTTGTTGAAAAGATTCAGTATGGAGAATTGTAAACCAGTTGGAACACCTATGATTATAGGACATAAACTATCTAGTAAAGATGAGACACCAATAGTTGAGCAAAAGAAATACAAATCTATGATTGGTGGATTGTAGTACTTGACACACACTAGACTAGATATACAACATTCAGTTGGAATGGTAGCAAGATTTCAAGCCGAACCTAGAGAGTCATATTATGCAGCAGTAAAGATGATATTGAGATATCTTAGAGGCACAATGGACTATGGATTCTGGCATGAAAATTTTGATGATTTTACCGTATGTGCATATACTGATGCTGATTGGGGAGGCAACATTGATGATAAGAAAATCACCAGTGGTGGAGCCTTTTTTCTTGGAGGAAAATTAGTTTCTTGGTTGAACAAAAAGCAGAATTGTATCTCACAGAGTATAGCAGAAGCAGAATATGTAGCAGTAGCAAACAATTGTAATCAGATAATTTGGATGAAGAAGATGTTGATAGACATTGGAATCAAGTTTGATGAGCCTATTGTCATACATTGTGACAATACAAGTATAGTTAGTATGTCAAAGAATCCAGTTTTACATTCTAAAACTAAGCATATAGAGATCAAGTATCATGTTGTAAGAGAGAAAGTAGCTGAGAAAGAAGTCAGACTAGAGTACATAAGCACAAAGGAATAGATAGTAGATATATTTACTAAGCCTTTGCCTAAGGATACATTTGAGTATCTGAGAGGTATGCTTGGGGTTATGCCCCAACCTACTTTTGAGTAATGATGAAGTTGGTTGCATTCGTCTAGTGGAATATGGCCCTATCTATTTTCTAGATTGGATGTTGGTACTTCCTCTATGGGGGAGTATGTGTATCTAAGCTGAGTCATTGAGGACTCTTGTGAATGTATTTTATGAATAGTGTCATTTGACATTGAGCTATTGTTTGACATAGTGATAGAATTTTTGTCAGTGATGTCAATGGGGGAGAGAATCATGAAAAAAATTGAGGAACTACATTTGTTGGAGAGATTGAATAGGATAACGAAGCAAGATTTGATTGATGAAGAGCAGCAGTGATTGGATTTTTGGAACATTAGATGTTTTTCATCTATGTTGACATCAATGCCAATGGGGGAGATTGTTAGGAATGAATGCTAAAGCCTTTGGTAGTCATTCTGTAGCAGTGGTTGTTGCATTCATGACTATGATTGTCATTGATGTCAACACTATGTTATTCTAGAGTTTAGCAGAGAAGTAGGCACAATTTTATTTTGTACACATGTTATATTGTAGATTGAGTTATGCACACTTGATGGTATGTTCTTTGGTGTGTTATTAGCCTATGGTTAAGAGTGAAAAAAGAAATTCATTTATTCATGAAAGTTATAAGCATTTTGGTGGAAGTAGTATTCTGGCAGTGTTCCTAAGAAGTAGTTTTTGGTAATTGGAGGATATCTCCTAACCAAGATGGAATCTGATTCTGCACAGTTAAAGGGAAGTTTGAGACTCATTGGTGGTGGCATGGTTCATAGCAAAAACTTCAAGGTCACATGATTGGAAAGTTATTGTATCTGGAAGCTGATAGTTTTTATGTAATTTTGATGTAGCGTGTTAAAATTATTATTTTGTATTTGCAAGCCGACTCATTTGTAATTATTTGAGTGTGGTATAAAGGAAAGAATTTTTTCCTTTTTATGAAGAGGATTGTAATATTTGTGATATGAAATTATGAAATTTTTGATGCGAATGTATGCATGAAGTGAAGAAAAGAGCTAATTCAGTGATGAAGGAAGACTTGCGAAGTACAGAAATCTGGATTTGTGATCTTATGTAGCAGAGAGTGCGGTTTTGGAACAGTGTGAAGGAGGTAGCATATTTCATATTATTCTATTGAATAATCCTAAGATCTGTTGGATAGTGAGTTCAGAGATCTTGCCTTGAAGATGTTTGGGCAGTGGGTCCTTCTGTCTTCCATAACTCCTAACAGGGTTAGAATCTTTTAACAGGGATTCAAAATCTCCTAACGGAGATTTATATGTACTGAATGTATTTCATAAGACTCCTAACAGGGTCCATCCTCTAACAAGGAACTTTCATATTAGTGCATCATTTTTTGGGCATCATTCCCACCGGGGTTTACTCTTTGATCAAGAGGTTCCCTAGTTAACATATCTTGTATTATTGTGTCATTGTGTATGATTATCTTTCTATGGTTGGCTACTGCATTGATTATATGGTTTAAAGCTGTTGAAGTTGATATTGAAGTTGATATTGATAAATGGTTTAATTATCAGATAATTGATTCACCCCCCCTCTCAGTTATCTTGGTAGTCTTTACTTTCTAACAAAAACAAACATCTACTCGTAAACATGACATAGATGTGAAGAAACTAACTAACTGAAAGGGAAAAATAAGTAAATGACACAAAGTTCATTTACCCAATTCGTTACTTTAAAGAAGAAATGTAGAGAGAAAGGAAAATTGTTCTTTCCAAATACACAAATAACTTATAGCTCAAAGTCCAAATGATAATTATGTCAATAAGTATATGTACCAAAGCTGCATTCAGAGATAACCAAGATAATGCAAAGATTAACATTGATTAGAAAGCTAGCATGCAAACTCAAAGTTTTAATATACTAAAGCCTTCCTCCTCTAAATATAATAAAACAAAATAGATTTTTTTGTTTGACACACACAACGAATCTCTATTTGGAAAAATATCTCCCCTCCCTTGCATTAAAATTAAAAGAAGAAAGATAATCCCTCTTCTTGTAGCACAAAGTCTACAGAAAAAGACAACTCTTCTATCTCTCTATTATTTCTAATTATCTCCTATAGCACATAGTTTGCAGAAGCATCCTCAAAAAAGAAATGAAACCCTTCACTCCTTTTGTTGTTGCATATTTATCTTCTTGTTTCCTAACCATCCCTTTCCATTTGAATAACTGAATCTTTATTGTCTTTAAAGATATCCTTTTAGCGACATAGGACCTAATGTTTTGAAAACATTTAAGTTACCTTTCAATAGCAAAAAGACACTTTTTGGACAGGTGGTACAACTAATTGATATGTGTGTTTTGGAAAATGAACCGTCACCTACACATCATTCATAATTCTTCAAGATATAAATATCAAGAAAATCTATTATATCTATTTCCCACCCATGCCAGCCATGATATCACTGAGAACTCTATAGTTGTGTCACCCCAAGATACGTGTTTGCCATGGTGAAATTTTCATCTGTGCATTGATGAAATAGTTGGTGCACATCTCCCTTCTTGCTTGACCACACATTCGCTGCTCTTTATAACTTTTAGTGGCCTAATGTGTTTCTTACTGTAATACCCCAAAAATGGGATATAGGTTCATTAACCTCCCACGTCATCAAATCAAATAAAGTCAACACCAAATTCCTAACCTAAGGCACATCTACACATTATTTTATCAAAAACCTAATTGATTATCTTAATTCTGCATCAGAGAATATTCCTTGAATATTCCTAATTTATCATAATTATCTTTAATTAAATATTATTTGACAATAAATGTCATTGTTTATCCTAAAGTTGATTAATTGAATATGATGAATATTTAATTAATTAATTTAATCCTGCCACTTAATTATTTAATAAGATTTAATTATATTTATTCCTAATTAATATTGTTTTTATTTTGACAATAAATCAAAATTCCTACAAACAATCAATTGAATATTTATTTAATTGATTTAAAATCAAAGTTGTCAAATTTAATGATTTAATTGAAATAAATTTTGATTTAATAATTGGTTAACCCATAAATTAGCTATTTTAATTCAAAATCAGTTAAGTGGAAAATAAATCACTTTATTTATTAAATTAATTCATATTAAATCATGCACAATCAGAAAAGCAGTTAACTTTAAATCAATTTTCAATTTCAATTTGTCAACTTTCTAAACTCAACATCTGATGATGAGTTGAAAAAGAGAACTAAACTCTATTTTGAGATAAAAATTGTGTTTGCATGATTTTATGAGTTTATTTATTCTTAATTTCTTGTTAACTCAAAAATCAACCTGAGTTTAGCAAGAGTGATTTATGATTTTTCTTATGCATCCTCAAACCCTAGATTTCTATAAAAACAAGGCTCATCTCTTCATAATAGATCCCTTGAATTTGCATACTTACTCTAGCGAATTGACATCTGAAGAATTAAGCTCTTGCACACAAGGCAATTGTGAGATTTTTGTTATTGTTTTTGAGGGTTCATAGCATATCATTGTAAGATTAATTTTCATATCATTCCAAATCACTATAGATTAGTTTCATATCAATTTTTTCATCTTATTGCATTCAAAATCCAAAAAAAAAAGATTAATCTGCATTTCATCTTCATTGCTTTCAATCATTTAAATCATTTGTTTAGGTGTTGCATTGTCACTGATGTTGGTCTAATCTGAGAATACCATACTCACACCTACTAGAAGGCAGTAAATTGTCTAGTTAGCTTATTTCAATTATATTGCATATTTCTTGATTTTCTAACCTCTAATGTTTTACTGAAGTGTTGTGTCCACAACTAGGTACAGTTTTCACACACACATTGCATATTTCTTGATTTTCTAACCTCTAATGTTTTACTAAAGTGTTATGTCCATAGCTAGGTACAATTTTCACACACACACAAAGCTAAGATAGATCCATTGAAATACTTATTGAGAAAAGCTGCCCTCATAGGTAGACTAGCTAAATGGGTGATGCTATTGAGAAAATTTGACATAGAATATGTTGAAAGGAAACCTATTAAAGGCCAAGTAATTATAGATCAAATGGCGGAAGCACCATTGTTTGATGATACACCATTACAGATGGAATTTTCTGATTCATCCATCATGCACATATCTTCTAGGACTTGGCATATTTTCTTTGATGGATCTTACACACAAAATGGATATGGAGTAGGCATATTATTCATAACACCACAAGGTTACTCAATACCTAAAGCATTCAGACTAAAATTTCATTGCACAAACAATATTGCTGAATATGAAGCTCTACTTAATGGTATGAAGATAGCACTTGAGTGGTGAGTGAAAGAATTACACATTCATGGAGACTCACAGTTAGTCATCTATCAAGTCAATGATGTATACCAAACAAAGGATGAAAATTTAGTTCCATACAAACACATGGTAGATGATCTCAAGAAATATTTCATATCTATCACATTTGAGTAGATTCCTAGAATAGAGAACAAGGTTTTTGATGCTATGGCAACACTATCATATCTACTATAGCAACCCAAACATGAGCTATGTTAGGAGTTCCTGGTCGAAGCACTGTCGTGTACTGCATATGATTCCCCTGACACCCACATGATCTGCACTATTGTTGGTCATGATTCCTCTAGATACAAATACCTTTTCTCCTACCTTCAAGATCAAATCATCCCTGATTCCTTCAACCACCATGAGAAATGATACCTTATCCAAAACGCATCGCGATATGTCATCATTGGTAATGATCTGTACAAATGGAGTCTAGATGGTACACTTCTTAGGTGTTTAGAATATGAAGAGTCTTAATGTGCATTAGAGGAAGTCCATGATGGTATATGTGGATCACATTCCAATGGTTTAACACTAGCTCAAAAACTTATTAGGGCTAGGTACTATTGGCCTAAAATGGAAAAAGAGGCTATCAAATATGCAAAGAATTGTCAAAACTGTCAAGTCCATGGGAACTTGATTCATGCACCGAGGAGAGATCTTATCCCCTTTACTACACAATGGCCTTTTCAATAATGGGCATTTGATCTCATCGGAGCCATACATCCTCATTCTTCTAATGGACATACCCATATTATTATAGCTACAGACTATTTTACAAAATGGGTAGAAGTAGTCCCTTTGACTCAAGCAACTGGCAAGAAAATCTCAATGTTTATCCTAAACTACATCATATGTCGGTATGGAATCCCACATTCAATAGTCATAGATAATGGTGGTCAATTCAAGAATAGAGACCTAGATGATCTATGTGCCAAATTCAAAATTACACAACATTGGTCATCAATCTACTATCCTCAAGGGAATGGACAAGAAGAGGCATCAAACAAGAACCTATTGAAAATATTGCATCAAATAGTTAATAAAATAGGAAAAGACTGGCATCTCATGATTAATCCAGCTCTCTAGGCCTACAGAACAAGTATCTGAACACCTACTGATGCTACACCATTCACTTTAATTTATGGGTCAGAAGCGATACTGCCTATTGAGGTTGAAATCCCATCACTTAGAATCAGAATGCATGGTCTAGTGACTGATGATGACTATAGAGTGTCTAGGTTGCAAGAACTTGAACTACTAGATGAGTTCAAACAAGAAACATATGATCATCTCAAAGTATATCAGAAAAGAATGTCTAGAGGCTATAACAAGAAAGTTAGACACTAAGAATTTTAGGTTGGCGATCTAGTCTTGAGAGAAAATCCTAAAAATCAATCACATCAAGAATGCAAGGGGAAGTTTGAACCCAACTAGCTGGGTCCCTTTATTATCACTACTACTTTTGGCTCTGGAGCCTATCAACTCTCAATGACTAAAGGAGAACAGCTCCAAGAACCAATCAACATTCTCCATCTGAATAAATTCTATGCCTAAGGCATTCAATATTCAAAAATATTCTGAAAAAAATTATAAATATTTGAAAAAGTCCTGAAAAAATGAACATCCTGGTGAAAACCTAGCAATAGGCGCCTTGATGTATCACAAAGAAATCAAAAAATGAAAAATACAAAAAAATGAGAAAAAGAAAAAGTGCCTTGGTGAAAACCTGGAAACAGGTGCCTTGGTAGAAAAAATAGAATCTCTGCCAAGATGGTGAAAACCTAGCAAATGGGTGCCACTTGTTCAAAATGCTCCATCTATCAGCGCAATCTTAGTCTTTCCTAGCTTTTAGTCTGCTTTAGTCTATATATATCCTTGTTTTCATAAAGTCAATCTGTACACCAATTGGCAGAAGTGTCAATCTCCTATCAATGTTCAAACTTGGGGGCAATCAAAGTCATATCTGACAATCCTCAATATCTCAAATGTGTCATATCCAATCAAGATCCTTTGAAGCTACATTTGATTCAGTCAGTCAATCTCCTTTCCAAAAATTATTTCGCATCTACAACAACATAATCAAACATCAACACGAATGAAAACAATCTATGCTTCACTTGCTTTTATCTCCTTGTATGCTTACTGATTCGCATTGAGATTTTTGCATATTATGTCCTTTTGAGCTCTTCGATGATGTCCTTTACAAGATTTAGAGAGTGATGATTGGGGGCATAATTTTTTCTTTGTTTTCTACTTTAAGTGAAAATCTAATAACTTTGGAAATTCTAGATTGAAATGGTGTCCGTATGTAAGAGCCTCCATCACGTGTTGGATGGCCATGAGTACCTCAACCATTGATACCCTAAAAATTCAAGGAAGTTTGATCTAGCTTACATGTTTTTGAATGATTTCTCAATCCTACTATGAATGGCTATTATCCAAGGATGTGAACGATAAAGGGTCATTGTGGGTAATTCAGATTGGAGACAAGAATGAATTTTGCAAACTATTTGGCATGTTTGTTTTTCAAGGTGTATTTTGGTCATCACGACATTTATGTTTTGATGCTTATACCAATTGCTATATCAAAATGGACATGATATTTAGGTCATCCAAGTGTTTATGCCTTGGTGCTTATATCTAATCCGACATTCCGCAAACAAAATTAATATTCATATGTTCATGGTTGTCTAGCCAGTGGGCATTGTATTGACTTTGGCGCAAAAATCAATATTCATATATTCATAGTTTCATAACTAGTAGATGTTGTATTGATTTATCTAGTTACCTAATAAAAATTTAGTGATGAAAATGATCGACACATGATTGGTGACTAAGTCCTAGGTCTTAGGTCCTAGGTCTGCATTTCATTTTGCATTTTACTTTGCACTTTCCATGATTGCATTTATCTCATGATTGCTAAATCCATTTGATGTTAAATGATTCTCCAAAACTATGCTAAATATGACACAAGGATTGAGCATTATATGAAGGTATCTCCAATGAAACAGGAAGTAGAATCCATTTTCAACATCAAAATCAAAATCTAAGATTGCTTATATTGTCAACTTCTTGCATATTCGACCTTCTAAACATCAAAGAAATCCATTATTCAACTTAATTGATTGTCTTACATCAAAATATCAAAATTTCAACTTGGTCACCCATGGTCAACTCATGGTCAAACCTAGTCAAACTTGGTCTCCATAACCTCCAAACAATGCAGAATGCATTCTCGGACGTGTACAACCACTTCTCAAATCAATTAACATGCTTCTAAACCATTTACCGTTGACTTTCCTTGTCAAATTTTGATTTTCATCCCAAAGGGGGCATGGTATTGCACATCAATCAAATATGTAAATCAAATCTTTGCTCAGTAATCAAGACAACAACCATGTCTAGTTGTTGATTCATCGAGATCCATATCAATCTGGTATCCTAATCAATCTTGTAAACTGTATCAACTTTTCGTAACCATTAGTTTATTAGTGTTATTTCCTTGGTTCTTCATAAATGAAGGGTTCAGATGTGATACCATTTCAATTTCTTTGGAAAATCAGGTCTGGAATCAGGTCACTCACTACTTCGTAATCATAAGATTTAGAATCAGGCATTTTGATACTTTTTCGTAATCACCGGTTCATTGTTGCTATAGTTGACATCATCACAATCCTTGGTCAACCAGGACCTGAATCAACTTTTTCCAATCTTTCAATCGATTTCTATTTCGGAATCAGTTCATCTTTCAAATCAAGTTCAACATCAAAAATAGATTAATCTTTGAACCACTGCACTTCACACATTAATTCAAAGAGGGGAAAAATGTAATACCCCCAAAATTGGCTTTAGGTTCATTAACCTCCTACATCATCAAATCGAACGAGATCAACACCAAAGTCCTAACCTAAGGCACATCTCCACATCAGTTTATCAAAAACCTAATTGATTCTCTTAATTCTACATTGGAGAATATTCGTTGAATATTCCTAATTTATCATAATTATCTTTAACTGAATATTATTTGGCGATAAATGTCATTCTTTATCCTAAAGTTGATTAATTGAATATGATGAATATTTAATTAATTAATTTAATTCTGCCACTTAATTATTTAATTAGATTTAATTGCATTTATTCCTAATTAATATTGTTTTTATTTTGACAATAAATCAAAATTCCTACAAACAATCAATTGAATATTTATTTAATTGATTTAAAATCAAAGTTGTCAAATTTAATGATTTAGTTGGAATAAAGTTTGATTTAATAATTGATTAACCCATAAATCAGTTATTTTAATTCAAAACCAGTGAAGTGGAAAATAAATTACTTTATTTATTAAATTAATTCATATTAAATCATGCACAATCAGAAAGTAGTTAACTTTAAAACAATTTTAAATTTCAATTTGTGAACTTTCTAACCTCAACATCTGATGATGAGTTGAAAAAGAGAACTAAACTCTATTTTGAGATAAAAACTACTTTTGCATGATTTTATGAGTTTATTTATTCTTAATTTCTTGTTAACTCAAAAATCAACCTGAGTTTATCAAGAGTGATTTATGGTTTTTCTTATGCATCCTCAAACCCTGGATTTCTATAAAAACAAGGCTCAACTCTCCATAATAGATCCCTCGAATTTGCATACTTACTCTAGAGAATTGACATCTGAAGAATCAAGCTCTTTCACACAAGGCGATTGTGAGATTTTTGTTATTGTTTTTGAGGGTTCAAAGCATTCATTCATAGCATATCATTGTTAGTTTAATTTTCATATCATTCCAAATTATTCTAGATTAGTTTCATATCAAGTTTTTCATCTTATTGCATTCAAAATCTTTAAAAAAAATAGATTAATCTGCATTTCATCTTCATTTCTTTCAATCATTTAAATCCTTCGTTTAGGTATTGCATGGTCACTGATCTCGGTCTAATCTGAGAATACCATACTTGAACCTAATAGAGGGCAATAAATCGTATGGTTAGCTTATTTCATTTATATTGCAGATTTCTTAATTTGTTAACCTCTAATGTTTTACTGAGGTGTTGTATCCATAGCTAGGTACAATTTTCACACACACACTTACAAGGGAGACCTGTAACTTTCCCACATAGTGTGCTAAATCTGTGCATTGAATCCATACTCACCATCATCTACAATCCATAGTGCTTCTATGCAACCCATTAATCACACAAGGTGGCTTCACTGTCATTGACAAAAAATGGTATCTTCTAACTCCTTCATAGTGAAGTTCTCTCCATTGATTTAGATGAGATAATGCCTCCTTCACTAATTAGATTCAAGATCTTTATCAAAGTCACCCCTCCCTAAGATACCAGTCTTGTGCATTTTATCAAATGGTTCCCCTATTTCACTATGCTGGCAATTCCTATGCATAGCATGAAGTCATGACTATACCTTAATTTTATCTTCTATCTATTCACATTACATTACTAACCTTCATATATTGGTAGAGGGATCATTCACATATAAATTTTAAGCACCGTCAGTGAACCATTAATACAACTGTAGTTTGACTTGGAGTCATGGAAAGTGTCGACCCCATATTGCTAGGCAGAACTCACAATGAGCTAACAATATTTTGATTGATTTATCTGGTTCAAGATTTCATTGTCTTCTTCCTCAAACTTGGGTATGTATTTCAAGGGTTGAATGTGGAGACTTTGTGTTTGACTTACCTTATGTAGGCAAGTACAATGCCAACAGCTAGATTTCATCACCCGGTGATTTCTTTTAAATGTTTAGATAGGCCAGTTTTCTACCTCTATTAGACTACTAAGAGGTCAATTATATCTCCAAGACATTGCATCGATTTGAGATTTTTCAAATCTTTGAGACTACACATGTAAACTTGAAGTTGAACCACTAAAACCTAATCTTTCACTTTTGAACTGAAGAACACCACCTTAAACACAGACCATTGATTTGGGGTGTTTGAATCTGCATGCTATTATCTTGAGCCTGGCCCTCAGATTGACAGAACTCAAATTTTGAACTACAATGATGATCATGTCTTCGAGCTAAAACTTGCATTTGAACTTGCACTAAACTAGGCCATATTTGAACTCAACAAACCTCTGAACTCACTTGTGCCATTTGAACCAGTCTGAACTAGTCCAAAATAGTTTAGATCCTATGCTTGAATTTAGCAGTAATCGATAAGAGAATCAGAGATGAAATGAATGACTTTGAAATTTTAAAATAGGTTTCCATATGGGTACTGACATTAGCTCTACAGGGGGAATATTTTTCATGTGAAAAGTAGAGAACCTTAGCATCTCAAGTCAAGGAACAATGCCTAACATCCATTGGGTAGAAGAGTCAAAGCACAAAGAAAGGGAGCTTCCTACAGGGAGGAGGGGAACAGGGAAAAATAGAAAAGTGCCTAACTACCAAAATAACAAAAACCAACTAAACTAGCAGTAAGCTAAAATGAAGAAAGCTAAACTAAGAACAACAAAAACCACCAAGAAGAGACCTATTTACAAAAATATACATAGGAAAGAAGATCCTACCACAACAGCTCCAAAAGAAAGAAAAAACTTACACAAAGCCATCCACTAGCTAGGAGAAATAGGATCCTCTCTGGAGTAAAAGATTATACTCAAATGGAGTACCCTAAGAGAAGTCTTCTCTAGCGACTTCTTCGATGTTGAATATTAAGCTATAAGCATGTAAAAACTTGGCAACCCGCCATTATTTCCTGAATAACCAAATCTCATCATAGTATTCTTTGACTTCCAAATGTTTATCTATAATACCCTCTAGATCAGGATTCATCCCTAGCAGAAAAAAATAATGCTCAGGCATTCTTTCAAAAGGAACTGCATGATTTCCACAATCATATTCACTAGAACTATTGTCCTTCACATGGACATTAACATTATGATCAAATTGAGGAAGAAGAGATATCTCATCCAACATAGGATCGATTCTTGGATAGATATTTTCTTCATTTCTATCAAGAATCAGATTATCATCAATTAAAAAACATATTTCATCTTTCATTTCCCCAAACACATCGTTTCATTTTTTAGCATAATTTTCACAATCCAACCCAGCAAAGTCACATGAAAAAGAATGAAAAGAATATTCATTCAATAACATCTCATCTTCAACTCGGTTTGGATTAATACCTGAGTCATTTAGAGAGAAATCCTTTGGTTAAAGAGATGATAAGAAGTTTCCCATGATTTATTCTTCTTCACCAAGAAGAACATTATTCCACTTTTCAAAAGAGTTGTCTACAAGTTGAAAGTTAACTTCAAAACTTCTTTCCTCAATAAGAGTTTCAGCATGAGGAGCTTTCCCGACCTGTAGTTTTACTTTATCATCATCGCAATTTTTATTTTTTAATGACTAGATTCTTCTATGGGATGATCATAAATTAGGCATGAAGAATCACCTTTAGTTACCCCTTCGTTAAAAGAAAAAGTCTCAAGTTCTAGTTGTGCATTCTGAAATTTTTCACAAAGAGGAAATTTTGAAGCAAGATAACTATCATCACTTTCAAATTTGTATCTTTCTAAATCAGGGGGGAATAAAGATTCAGATGCACATTTATCATCTTTATCCATGGGTTCTTGAGTGCCATCTTAATTACCAAAGACTACATAATTGTGAGAGATGAAGTAAGATGATATTACCGGAGGGTCCTCCTCATCAACTATCAGCTCTTCTTTCAACCTTGCCACCTTTCCTTCATAGTCTTTCAGATCCTTGAGTTTGTGGAACTGTGCATAGAGACTTCTCCACAAAAGAGTACTTGCATGATCATCTTCTAGACTAATATTTTCTTTGACAGCCCGAGAGATACTTTCTTTGAAGCTATCCAAGAACTCGTGCAACACTTTGTCATCCATCTGATAGATTTCCATAATGTTAGGAATAAGGTGTCTCAACCTTGGATAATTCCTATTCTTATTATTTGTTTTGTAAAATGTATTTCTTGCAAATAATGTAATTATGTGTGAGTATACATGTCTAGTTGGCATGTTGATGTGTCACTCCACTTGATGAATCAGCATCTTGAATTGTGTGTAAGGAGATCATGGCTGAAACAGTTATGACAGATTCCTATGACACATAAGAGCTATATCTAGAAGATTCAATGACAGGTGAAGACATGTGGCAACTGATAAAAATTGAGTACTGTACACTCTTCCTATTTTCTGGGAGAATGGTAAAACCCTAATATGGCTATCTTTGGAGGTTTCCCTAAAAGAGGAAGCACATGATATAAGCATTTTTAGGGTTGCAAAGATAGGAGATGTAAGTGTATTGTTGGAACATTTTATGCTGCCATGATTTGTCTTCAAGGGTTGGGAAAATCTTCTGAAAGAACTTGCATTGCAAGTGTATTGTAAACTGTAATAGTTTTGATTAATACATTGTGTAGGTTTTGGAGTGCTGGGGTTTTTACCGAAAGGTTTCCCCAGGGTAAATCATTATGTCATTCTCTATTTTCTGTATGCATGGTATATGGTTGCAATATCATTGTTAAAGTAGTTAACGAATGTGCAATTGTAAGGATTTAAAAGAATTTGTACAATACTTTCCTTTAGGGATTAGTGTAGGAAATTATTTCCGCACCTGAGTTTCCTTATAGGTGGTATCAGAGCTTGATCAACTTTTGATCCTAGTTGTTGGGTAGGGTTTTTTGAGCTAATATCAAGTTGAGTGGGAGTTTTGTGCAAAGCATTCTAAATCTTATTTGAAGATTGAGATGGCAAGTTCCTCATATAGTAGAATGGAGGTGGAGAAATTTAATGGCACTAATTTTGAGTTTTGGAAACTCAAGATGGAAGATATGCTTGAAGACCATGATCTATGGGAGGCTACTTCACTTGATGTGACCTGTAGTGATATCTCAAGCGGATTGGGAGATCAAGGATCGGAAGGCTAAGGGTCTCATTAGACTCTGTCTAGCAGATGTCATTCTTTTGAATGTTCTTGATGAGACTACTGCAAATTCTTTATGGAAATGGCTTGGGTCTTTGTATCAGGCCAAATCTCTAGTGAATAAGTTGTTCCTGAGAAAGAAGTTGTATTCTTTAAGAATGGAGGAAGGACGATTCATAACTGATCATCTCAACGCATTCAATTTATTGGTTGCATAGTTGGCATCATCCGGTGCCAAGATTGAGGAGGATGATCATTGTATGACCCTACTTTGTTCCTTGCCAGATTTGTGGGACCATCTTGTGATAAATCTTGGAAGTACTATAGTCACATTCGATATGGATGATGTGGTGTCTTCGTTGTTATCTAAGGAGATGCAAAGAAAGACTTCGAATTCATCTAAAGAAGCCCTTGCTATTTGTGGGAGATCTAACGACAAAGGAAAGAAAAATGACAACAAGTCAAAGAAAGGTAGATCTAAATCCCGTGGGAGTTCTAAGACTCCTGGAAAGCCCAAGGTGAAATGTTGGAACTATGATAAAACTGGGCACTTTTGGAAGGACTGCAAAGAACTGAAGAAGAAGAAAAAAGGCTCAGATTCAGATTCAAAAAAATCTCAAGAAGATGGATATGCTTTTATTCCATCTTTGGCAGCCCATGCATCTGATGATGTGTGGTTGGTAGACTCGGGTGCTTCTTTTAACATGACCTCTCATCAAAACTGGTTCTCAAAATATGAAGAGTTCGATGGTGGAAAGGTGTACTTGGGTGATGATTCTCTCCTAAAGATAGTTGGACATGGAAGGGTCACTATCAGATTTCCTGATGGATGAGTAAAGGGAATCAACAAAGTTATGCACATTTTGAGTTTGGCACAAAACCTATTATCTATAAGTATACTGAATGATGTAGGTGTGCAGGTTGCTTTTTTGAAAGAAAGATGCAAGATGATGAGATGATCGATAGTGCTTGCAAAGGGTACTAGGAGAGGTCCCTTATTTCAGCTAGATGCATGCATTCCTCTATGTAATAGTTCTTCATCCTCACCATTTGAATGAGCAGAGAAGAAGTCTATGGTTATTGATTCTAATGGCAGTGCAAACACTTTGGAAGGTAAGCTTCCTGCAGAAAAGATAATGTTGTGGTATATGAGATTTAGCCACATTGGTGAAAAGGGTCTCAGAACCCTGAAAAGTAAAAATCTCGTTGAGGGGTTAAATGATTGCAATCTCGAGTTCAACTTCTATGAACACTGTGTCTATGGTAAACAAAATCATGTTCAATTTTACTCTAGTTCTCACAAATCTTATGATGTTTTGGATCTTATTCATTCTAATGTATTTGGTTCTGTAAAAGTTCCTTCAATCTCCAAGTCTGTATTTTTTGTATCTTTCATAGATGATTACAGTAGAAGGACATGGATTTATTTTCTTAAAAGTAAGACACAAGTCTTTAGTCAGTTCAAGGAATTTAAAGCTCTTGTAGAGAATCAGACTAGTAAGAAGATTAAGTGTGTGAGAACTGACAATGGTGGTGAGTTTTGCTCAGCAGAGTTTGAACAGTTCTATAAAGAACAAGGTATCAAGAGGCATAAGACAACTCCTTATACCCCATAGAAAAATGGAGTTGCAGAGAGAATGAATAGGACACTTGATGCAGGAGCATCCTGGGTGTAAGAGCAATCTTGCATCACCCAAAAAAAAATATTTTTGTTTTTATATTCAATAAGGGCTATTTTGTGCAGAGCTGCTATTTATGGAAAGTTACTATTTTTTTAGTAATTTTCGTATGTGCTCAGAATGATTTGATTTCTTTCTTGGAGGTTCATTTTGGTCATATAAGTCTGCCAGTAAAGTTTCATTGCCAGATCAAGTGTATATTGGAAGATATTGAAGATTTTCGGTATTGGCAGTAGGGTACAGAAACTTTGAACTTAGTTTTGAAGGATTTAGAGGCCCCGAATGAGGTCAAAAATTTGGGTGACAAGCGCTTGCGCCAATCAAGCCTGTAGAGCACTTCGTGGCATTTTTGAAATGGGGTTATAATAGCTGATCAGGTCAACTGGTTATGACTTATGGTCTTCGGAAGTTGGGCCACCTGAAATGGCAGAAAATAATTTTTTTCAAAATTTCTGTTCATGTTTCAAAGGTTATCTTGAGCCGACTATGATGTAATAAAATGTAAAATAAAATAATTCTAAGTTTGGTCGGCCTTATTGGCTAAAATTCGGGAACCTTCCCAGGCGGTGGAAAATTGCCTATATAAGGAAGGCTGTATTATTGTCTTAGGCAGTTCAGAATAGTTCTGGGTAGTAGATCTAAGTATTGAATCGAGGCTTTGTTCTATAAAATATTGTAAGGGAATGCCCATGTGGCTTTGCATATTGTAATTTTGAAAGTTTGTAATTCCATATTTGTGGAGATAATAAGAAGCCAATTTTTTGTTCTTGCATATTGTTGTTGTTTCTCTGTTTCTGTTATGTGTTTGTGGTATTAAGGGGAGCACCCTTCATCAAGTGGTATCAGAGCAGGAGTTCCTGAATGTGTAAATAGATCGCCAACTATGAGGCAGTTTGCACCAGGACTGTGGTTAGGGTTTCAACGCACATCGTGAAAATGCCTCCACGAAGGGAACGTGGCGGAAGAGTTGGTGTTGTAACACCTGAGGTTAGAGTGCTCCAGAGACAAGTGCGAGTATTGCAAGAAGAGATTTGTAGAGGAATGAATCTTAATGTCAGAGATGAAAGCGAGGATGAAGCCGAAGAAGAAGATCAAGAACAAGTAAAAATTGTTAACCAGGAGGAAGAAAGACTTTTTCAGGCCATTTCCAAGATTGGAAAAAGACCTAAGATTGAGGTTCCTACATTTTCTAAAAATCTTAACCCAAAGGAATTGATCGACTGGATCAATGAATGTGAGGAATATTTTGAGTATGAAGATGTTGAGGATCCTAATAGGGTCAAATTTGCGAAGGCCAGACTGAAAAGTCATGCGAAGATCTGGTGGCAAGAAATTCAGTCAGAGCGAAATAGAAAGGGAAAGGAGAAAATCATGAGATGGGATCGGATGGTGGATAAATTGAAGTGACAGTTCATTCCTGTTGATTATGAGCTTGACCTACTGAAGAAAATGCAGAGTTTGAAGCAAGTAGGAAGATCTGTTCAGGAGTATATAGAGGAGTTCTATCGACTTCTCATCAGAACAGGTCATGCAGAAGCTGATAAGGAGAAAGTTGCCTGATACCTTAATGGGTTAAGGCCAAGCATTCAGGAGGAGCTGAATCTGGTTTGAATGAACAGTATTGAAGAGGCATACCAGTTTACCCTAAAAGTAGAGGAAAAGTTGAACAAGAAGTTTGAGAGCAGACAAAATAGAAAAGGTCGTGGTGGACAATCTAGTGGACGGTCATATGGTGACCAAAATGAAGATCTGAAAAAGAAGGATGAGGTCAGTAGTAGTCAGAATCAGTGAGGAAATAATTCCAATTGCTTCCAGGATCAGAATAAAAGAGATCAGAGAGGAAGAGGAAGAGGACAAGGATCTGGAAGAGGTGGCTTCTACGGAACATATTTTCACTGTGGAGAAGAAGGTCATAGGGTATTTGAATGTCCTCAGCGCCAAGGCAGAATAGATAGGAGAAATGAAGGCCAGGCCAGAGTTGCACATGTAGATGAAGATGCTAGATCATAAAATTCTAAAGATGCTGAAAGAGGAGAAACGCTAATTAACAGAAGAGCCTTGCTGAGTGGTGAGAACGAACCTGAACAAAGGAGGACCCTGTTTCGCACTTGATGCAAGTGTGAGGGTAAATGTTGTGATGTGATTATCGATAGTGGAAGCACTGACAATTTGGTGTCAGAAGAGATGGTGACAAAGTTGAAGCTCAAGAGATAAAAACACCCACATCCATATCGGATTGCCTGGGTGCAGGATGACCACAAGGTCATGGTCAGTGAACAGTGCCTAGTAAAGTTCAAGATCGGCGAGTACCAAGATGAGGTACTATGTGATATCATCTCTATGGATGCATGTCATATTTTATTGGGTAGACCGTGGCAATTTGACAGATGTGTTGTACACGATGGTCATGCGAATACCTATTCCCTGACAAAGGATGGAATGCGACATAAGCTAAAGCCATTGAAGGAGACAGAAGAAAAGGTATGTGGTAATGCAAGAATAACATTTGTTGATGGAAGAAAATTCCTAGATGGTATGAGGCATGAGCATGTGTGTTTTGCTTTAATTCCAAAAGTTGGTAAAGAAGAAGTAAAGGATGTACCTGTAGAGGTTGTAGATTTGTTGAATGAGTTTCAGGATATTGTATCTGATAATGTACCTGATGGGTTACCACCGGTAAGGAAGATCAGTCATCAGATGGATTTGATTCCAAGAGCCAGTTTGCCAAACAAGGCAGCACATAGAATGACACCAACAGAAAGTGAAGAGTTGAACAGACAAGTACATGAGTTATTGCAGAAGGGGTTGATTCGAGAGAGTCTGAGTCCCTGTGCTATACCAGCGATATTAGCACCAAAGAAGAATGGTGAATGGAGGATGTGTACAGATTCTAGGGCAATAAACAAGATCACAATCAAGTATAGGTTTCCATTGCCACGAATGGATGATATTATGGACTGTTTAAGTGGAGCTGTGTATTTCTCAAAGATAGATCTGAAGAGTGGATATCACCAGATTTGGATCAGAGAAAGAGATGAATGGAAGACTGCCTTCAATACAAAGGAAGGACTATATGAGTGGTTAGTCATGCTTTTTGGGCTAACCAATACACCGAGCACTTTCATGCGGCTCATGAATGAGGTTCTGAAAGAATTTTTGGGTAAGTTTGTCATTGTTTACCTAGATGATATTTTGATCTTTAGTAAGACATTGGATGAGCATATGATGCATATTCGTATGGTATTTGAGAAGTTGAGAGAAGAGAAAATGTTGATTAATTTGAAGAAGTGCAGTTTTGTGAAGAAAGAGTTAGTGTATTTGGGATTTGTAGTTTCAGCAGAAGGTCTAAAAATGGACCCAGAGAAGGTACAGGCTATCCTTGAATGGCCTACTCCGAGGAGTGCTACTAAAGTAAGATATTTTCATGGTCTAGCTAGCTTTTACAGAAAGTTTATCAAAAATTTTAGTAGTATTTGTGGACCCTTGATTGAAACAATGAGAGGGGATAGAAAAGAGTTTAAGTAGACTAATGGGGCAGAAAAGAGTTTTCAATTGTTGAAACACAAAGTTACAGAACAACCTATTTTAGAACTTCCAAATTTTAATAAGGTGTTTCAAGTAGATTGTGATGCTAGTGGTACTGCAATAGGAGCTGTTATGAGCCAAGAAGGTAAACCTGTTGCTTATTTCAGTGAGAAGTTAAATGATGCCAAGAGAAAATATTCTGTTTATGATCAGAAATTTTATGCTATAGTTCAGGCATTAAAGAAGTGGAGACATTATCTACTTCCTAAGGAGTTTGTTTTGTATACTGATCATCAAGCTTTGCAATATTTAAATAGTCAAGGAAAGTTGAATCAGAGGCATTTGAAATGGGTTAAGTTTTTGCAGAGTTATACATTTGTTTTGAAATACAGAAGTGGAAAGTCTAATAGGGTTGCAGATGCTCTTAGTAGAAGGCAACTATTACTGACAGAGATGCAGATTGAGGTGGTTGGGTTCAAGGAACTCAAGAATTTGTATCCAGAGGATCCTAATTTTGGTGAACCTTGGAAAGCTTGTACAGAACCTGTTACTCTAGATAGGATGAAATGGTTGGATTTCATCATTCAGGATGATATGCTATTTAGAGGGAGTTAGTTGTGCATTCCACAAAGTTCTATGAGGGAGAATCTCATCAAGGAGAAGCATAGTGGAAGATTGGTGAGACATTTTGGTCATGATAAAACCCTTGCTTTGGTTAATGAAAATTATTATTGGCCACAATTGCAGCAAGATGTGAAGAAGTTTGTACAGAGTTGCAGAGTATGTTAGATGGAAAAAGGAGTGAAGTAGAATACAGGGTTGTATCAGCCATTACCTATACCAGAGAAGCCTTGGGAGGATATCAATATGGACTTTGTTCTTGGTTTACCGAGGACACAGCGGGGACATGATTCAATTTTTGTAGTAGTTGACAGATTTTTTAATATGGCACATATGATTCCCTGCAAGAAGACTAATGATGCTATTCATGTAGCAGAATTATTTTTTAGAGAAGTAGTGAGACTTCATGGTTTTCCAAAGACCATAGTTTCAGGTCGGGACACTAAGTTTGTTGGATATTTTTGGCGTACATTGTGGAAGAAGTTGAAGATAGATTTGAAGTTCAGTTCATCACATCATCCACAGATTGATGGATAGACAGAGGTGGTGAATAGGAGTTTGAGAAATTTGCTGAGATGTTTGGTTGGAGATAAGCCAACAGGATGGGATTTGATTTTACCATAGGCAGAATTTACATACAATAATTCTGTCAATAGGAGCACTAGTAAATCACCATTCCAGATTGTATATGGACGTAATCCAAGAAATGCATCTGAATTGAGAAAGATAGATAAAGGAGAAATAAGTAGTACTGAAGCTGAAAATTTTGCAGAACACTTGAAGAACATCCATGAGGAGGTGAGGAAGCATATTACCAAGATGAATGCGTAGTATAAGGCTAAGGCAAATGAGAAAAGGAGGCATAAGGAATTTCAGGTTGGTGATGAAGTCATGGTTCATTTACGGAAGGAGGGATTTCTGGTTGGTACATATAACAAGCTAAAAATGAAGAAGTTTGGACCATGTAAGATACTAAAGAAACATGATTCAAAAAACACATATGAGGTAGAATTGCCTACTGAGCTAAATATTTCACCAGTGTTTAACATTTCAGATCTGACAGAGTATCACGAAGGAGGTGTTGAAGATGAGATCACAGCAGCACAGTGGAGTATTCCAGCAACCAGTTCAGATATCAAGGAGATTGAAGACATACTGGACAGTCGTGTTGGCAGAAGCACAAGGAACAGGACATATGAAGAGTATTTGGTCAAATGGAAATGACGACCTATTAAAGATTCATCATGGCTACCAAAGGGGGAGGTTAACCGTGTTGGTTTTCCTCTGCACACCTAAGTCATGACAAGGTCACTTCTCAAATTACCCCGGGTGTCTGATGCAGGAGCATCCTGGGTGTAAGAGCAATCTTGCATCACCCAAAAAAAATATTTCTATTTTTATATTCAATAAGGGCTATTTTGTGCAGAGCTGCTATTTATGGAAAGTTACTATTTTTTTAGTAATTTTTGTATGTGCTCAGAATGATCTGATTTCTTTCTTGGAGGTTCATTTTGGTCATATAATTCTTCCAGTAAAGTTTCATTGCCAGATCAAGTGTATATTGGAAGATATTGAAGATTTTCGGTATTGGCAGCAGGGTACAGAAACTTTGAACTTAGTTTTGAAGGCTTTAGAAGCCCTGGATGAGGTGAAAAATTTGGGTGATAGGCACTTGCGCGAGTCAAGCCTGTAGAGCGCTTCGTGGCATTTCTAAAATGGGGTTATAATAGCCGATCGGGTCAACTGGTGATGACTTATGGTCTTTAGAAGTTGGGCCACCTGAAATGGCGAAAAATAATTTTCTTCAAAATTTTTGTTCAAGTTTCAAAGGTTATCTTGAGCCGACTATGATGTAATAAAATGTAAAATAAAATAATTCTAAGTTTGGTCGGCCTTATTGGCTAAAATTTTGGAACCTTCCCAGGCGGTGGAAAATTGCCTATATAAGGAAGGCTATATTGTTGTCTTAGATAGTTCAGAATAGTTCTGGGTAGTAGATCTAAGTATTGACTCGAGGCTTTGTCCTACAGAATATTATAAGGGAATGCCCATGTGGCTTTGCATATTGTAATTCTGAAAGTTTGTAATTCCACATTTGTGGAGATAATAAGAAGCCAATTTTCTGTTCTTGCATATTGTTGTTGTTTCTCTGTTTCTGTTATGTGTTTGTGGTATTAAGGGGAGCACCCTTCATCAACACTAATGGAGAAGGCTAGGAGTATGCTTAGTGGAGTTGGTTTAGAACAAAGGTTTTGGGCTGAAGCTATGGCCACTGCTTGCTATCTGGTTAACAGATCTCCTACATCAGCTCTTGTTGGTAAGACACCCATGGAGGTGTGGTCTACTAAGAATCCTTCAATTAGACATCTTCATGTTTTTGGTTGTGAAGCTTATGCACATGTTCCAAAGGAGAAAAGATCTAAGTTGGAAAACAAAGCTGTCAAATGTATTTTCATCGGATATAGTGTTGGTGTGAAAGGATACAAGCTTTGGGATCTTGTGACTAGTAAGGTGTTGTATAGTAGAAATGTTATTTTCAAAGAGCTAACATCTTCTCCTATTGTGCTACAACTAGATGAAAAAGAAAAGGAAAAAGATGTTCAGTTACCTCCTACCCTTGAGAAGACTGAATAGAGAGACCATGTTGGGCCTAATGATGAGGAGAGCTCTAGCAGCTCTGATAGTTCGGAAGAAGAGGAAGAACAACCTCAACCTCAGCTCTTGAGGAGATCCACAAGAGAAAGAAAGCAACCAGAAAGGTTTGGTTATTCTATGTTAGATTCCAGTTGTGCCTTTTCTTTGATTACTAACATTGATGAGCCTAGATCTATGAAAGAGGCTTTGGGCATGGAAGATGTAAGTTCCTGGATTGAGGCTATGGATGATGAGATGGCTTCATTGGAGAAAAACAAAACTTGGGACCTTGTACCTTTGCCTAAAGGGAGAAAATCTATTGGTTGTAAATGGGTGTTCAAAAAGAAATTTTGTGCAAATGGTAGTGTTGCAAGGTACAAAGCTAGATTGGTTGCAAAGGGGTATTCACAGGTAGAGAAAATAGATTACGGTGAAATATTCTCTCCTGTTGCAAATTTGACATCCATTAGATTTCTTTTATCTCTTGCTACATCATATGATTTAGAGATAGAATAGATGGATGTGAAGATGGCTTTCCTTCATGGTGATTTGGAGGAAGAGATTTATATGTCACAGCTTGAGCACTACATTGTTAAAGGTAAAGAATCTTTAGTTTGCAGATTAAAAAAATCTCTATATGGTTTGAAGCAATCTCCTATGATGTGGTACCTTACGTTTGATGCCTTTGTGTTGTCAATTGGATTTGTAAGATCGAAATTAGATCATTTTGTTTATTTCAAAGTTGAAAATGATCACATTCTTATTGTTGCATTATATGTTGATGATATGTTACTATTGGGGAAAGGTAAGAGTATGATTTTTTATTTTAAATCTCAGTTGTCAGCACAGTTTGTGATGAAAGATCTTGGGGCAGCAAGGTACATCTTGGGTATAAAAATCAGTAGAGACAGGTCTAACAGAAAACTTTGGTTGAGTCAGAGTAAGTATGTGAAGTCTATGTTAGACAAGTTCAGCATGGCAGAGTGTAGACCACTAGGTGTTCCTATTTCTATGGGAACAAAGTTATCTATAGATGATTGTCCAAAATCTCCTAGTGAGGTGGAGGACATGAGTAGAGTACCTTATGCTAGTGCAGTTGGCAATCTTATGCATGCTATGGTCTGTACTAGACCAGACATGGCCCAAGTAGTGGGAGTCCTGAGCCAGTTTATGGCTAACCCTAGACAGGTACATTGGAATGCAGTTAAGCGAGTAATCAAATATTTGAGGGGTGCATCAAATTACTCCATATGTTATCATGGTAACTCTTCTGGATCTCCACATTCTGTTTGTATTCATGGGTTTGTGGATTCAGATTGGGCAGGTGATATTGATAGCAGGAGATCCACCAGTGCTTATGTGTTCACTATGTTTGGTGGTGCCATCAGTTGGATGAGTAAGCGACAACCTGTGGTTGCTTTGTCCACTACAGAAGCTAAGTACATGGCTGCTACTCATTCTTGTAAGGAAGCCATTTGTCTTAGGAGATTTTGTTTTGATGTTGGTGTTGATGCATAATAGATTACTATTTGGTGTGACAGTTAGAGCGCTATTTTCCTTGCAAAGAATCCTACTTTTCATGCTAGAATGAAGCACATTGATGTGCAGTTTCACTTTGTGAGAGATATGGTGGAAGATGGAAAGGTAAATTTGGAGAAGGTAGATACTATGAAGAATGTTGTAGATGCATTAACGAAACCAGTGGGCACTAAGAAGTTCAGATGGTGTTCGGAGTCTATGGGCCTTTTGGCCTATAGCGGTTAGTTCCTGTTATGTTCCCGTTGCTCTTACAAGGTGTTTGACAAGTGGGAGAATGTTAGGAATAAGGTGTCTCAACCTTGGATAATTTCTATTCTTATTATTTTTTTGTAAAATGTATTTCTTGCAAATAATGTAATTAAGTGTGAATATACATGTCTAGTTGGCATGTTGATGTGTCACTCCACTTGATGTGTCAGCATCTTGAATTGTGTGTAAGGAGATCATGGCTGAAATGGTTATGACAGATTCCTATGACACATAAGAGCTATATCTAGAAGATTTAATGATAGGTGAAGACATGTGGCAACTGATAAAAATTGAGTACTGTACACTCTTCTTATTTTCTTAGAGAATGGTAAAACCCTAATACGGCTATCTTTGGAGGTTTCCCTAAAAGAGGAAGCGCATGATATAAGTGTTTTTAGGGTTGCGAAGATAGGAGATGTACGTGTATTGTTGGAACATTTTATGCTATTGTGATTTGTCTTCAAGGGTTGGGAAAATCTTCTAAAAGAACTTGCATTGCAAGTGTATTGTAAACTGTAATAGTTTTGATTAATACATTGTGCAGGTTTTGGAGTGCTGGGGTTTTTACCGAAAGGTTTCCCCAGGGTAAATCATTGTGTCATTCTCTATTTTCTGTATGCATGGTATATGGTTGCAATATCATTGTTAAACTAGTTAACAAATGTGCAATTTTAAGGATTTAAAAGAATTTTCACAATACTTTCATTTAGGGATTAGTGTAGGAAGCTATTTCTGCACCTGAGTTTCCTTACACATAAGGGGGGGATTAGGCCTTTCCTTTTTTATGATTTTTACAATCGGCATGGTCATCAATAGAGTCTCCAATCTCCTGCACATAGGGATACTTCAAAAATAACTAAGGGAATAAAATATGACACTAATCTTCAATTCCACTCCCTAGTAGAGTCACCAAAAATCTATTGGTGAACAGATTTGTCTTCAATGAAAATGATTACAATTGACCCTAAATGCCCAAACAAGAAGACTTGATCTGCACTAATAGTTGGATCACTTCACCATTGGACAACATAAGCACCCTCTGAATTATTTAGGTACATCTCCCTGTACAAGGTTTGCAATGAATTTTCCTAACTTAAGAACTTAAATGCTTTTAACTAGAAAGAATAAAAAGGCAAAAAAACATCTACTCGTAAACACGACATAGATGTGAAGAAACTAACTAACTGAAAGGGAAAATAAGTAAATGACACAAAGTTCATTTACCCAATTTGTTACTTTATAGAAGAAATGTAGAGAGAAAGGTGAATTTTTCTTTCGAAATACACAAATAACTTATAGCTCAAAGTCCAAATGATAATCATGTCAATAAGTATATGTACCAAAACTGCATTCAGAGATAACCAAGATAATGCAAAGATTAACATTGATCAGAAAGCTAGCATGCAAACTCAAACTTTTAATATACTGAAGCCTTCCTCTGATGAACTACAAATGATTTAGAACCTAATTGAAGGAATTGTGATTCAAAATCACCAAGCAGATTGATTAGACATGTAATATGATTAAATCAGTATTATGTTATCATTGATGTCAACTAGTTTGACAACACTTATCTTGTAAGTTACTATACTGAAACATCTATAATAAAGGAGTGAAAGAGATAAAGAACAGAAATAGCTACATGAGTAAGATGGATATGATAGATGAGGATAAGGAATACGTTGAGTAACTTAATAATGAGTTTATGACTTTATGTTATTGACTTAATTATGTTCCATTCATCTATGATGAGGAAAAGAGCTAAAAGACACAAAGCAATGTTGTCAGTTGATGAAGCAATTTAGTATACACCGACAGAGTGTAGCATACAGTGTTAACTGAGCTTGTGTTCACCGATGTATTTCTTTGTTAACCGAGAAGAAAAAAATGAACTAAATGATTAGTTTAGCTGATAAGATTGATGAGCTGGCAAGTGTATAAATTCAAGGTAACAGATAAAGTTTGTTACATAGATCGATGGCTGACAAAATTCAAGAAAAATCTAAAGGATGAGAATCAAACGTGTTATTGACACAAGTGACGAGGTATGTTTAAGAAGCAAAATCAATGACAATTATTAAGTGGCAAAATCTGATGGAGCAGAAGAAAATGGTTTACATGTCTATATAAGAGACTAGAGATTTCACAATGAGTGTGATGCCAGAAGAGAAGGAAACTACAAAATCTTTGCTTAAACAAGTTTTCATGCATTCTAATCATACTGGTTAAGGAGAACCTAGAGAGCATTATTGAGCTACAAAGACTGATTATCAACAAACAGTAAGTTGAACAATATTTGAAACATAATTAATTTATTGATCAAAAAGATTTGTATGAGCTAAAAATTGATCTGTAATTTGTAATTTAAGTTGTATTAAGTCAGATCACCTACTATTACATATTTAACCATTGTACACAGTCAAATCTCTTAACTGAGTGGACTAAGAAAGTCTTATTATGTATCATTCATAGAATGAGCATTGTTATCCCGTCAACCCTAGAGTGACTGTTGGTTGGAAGATAACGGTTGGTCTTAAATTCTCTAACAAGGTCACACCTAACAGTGTGTTTGTAACCTTTGACAAGGTTGGGTCTTTACTGACCTCACTTTAGAAGAGTGAATATTTTGGGTTGCCGGTCCCAGGTGGTTTTTCCCTTCACAGGGTTTCCATGTTAAATCTCTTGTGTTATGTGTTGATTGTGATGTTTGTTTTGATGTCATATTTACATGTTGCATATTTGATTTGATCGGTAACTGCTATAAGTCTTAGACTGGTAATCGATAAATGCACAAATAGTAAAAGTATTTTAAGTTACCGAGCAATAGAAATTGAAGTATTTTTTTTTGGATTATACATTTTGTATTGGGACAGTGATTAACTGATTCACCCCCCTCTCAGTTATTCTAACAATTGGTATTAGAGCATTGGTTTCTTTGAACAGAGTTTTAAGGACTTCAGTAAAAAGATCTCAAAATGTATAAGAGGGAAGTGCCAAAGCTGAACAAAGAGAACTTCACAATATGGCAGAGCTGGATGAAGTTGCACATATCTGGAATTGGGAATGCTGCACTAGAATTGATGGAGAATGGTTATATAGAACCGACACCAAGTGATGCAGGAGCATCCTAGGTGTAAGGGCAATCTTGCATCACCCAAAAATATTTTTTTGTTTGCTTTCCAATAAGGGCTATCTTGTGAAGAGCTGCTATTTATGGAAACTTACTATTTTTAGTAAGTTGGTCATATGATCTCGGAATGTTTTGATTTCATAGTTGGAGGTTCATCCTAGTCATTTCAGCCTACCAGTTGAGTTTCATTGCCACATCATCAATATTGGTGAAGTTATTGAAGTTTTTGGGTATGAAATCTTTCAGGTCAATTTTTGAAGGCCCTAGAGGCTCCGGATCATGATCGACCCCCAGCTAACTCGTGCTAGTGCCTATCAAGTGCTGTAGATCTCGTCATGGCATTTCTGAAAAGTGGTTACAATAGAAAAATGGACTTACAGTTACAAAGTTATGGCCTCTGAAAGTTGGGTTACCTAAAATCATATTTTGTATTTCTTTTGAGCTGACCCTATTGTAATAATTGTGAAAAATAAAATAATTCTATGTATCGTCAGCCCTAAAGGCTAAATTTCTAGAACCTTCTTAGGTGGTGGAAATTGCCTATATAAAGAAGGCCCATAGTGTTGTCTTAGGCAGTTCGGGATAGTTCTAGGTGGTAGATCTGGGTAATAATTCAAGGCCTTGTCCTATAGAATATTGTAAAGGAATGCCCATGTGGCTTTGCATATTGTAATTTTGAAAGTTTGTAATTCCACATTTGTGGAGATAATAAGAAGCCAATTTTTTGTTCTTGCATATTGTTGTTGTTTCTCTATTTCTGTTATGTGTTTGTGGTATTAAGGGGAGCACCCTTCATCAAATGGTATCAGAGCAGGTTTTTCTGAGTGTGTAAACAAATCACTGATTGTGAGGCAGTTTGCACCAGGACCGTGGGTTAGGGTTTATGTGTAAATAGATCGCCAACTGTGAGCTAGTTTGCACTAGGACCGTGGTTAGGGTTTCAACAAGAAGTGCAAAAATACCTCCATGAAGGGAACATGGTGGAGGAGCTGGTATTGTAACACCTGATGTTAGGGAACTATAGAGACAAGTGCAAGCATTGCAAGAGGAGATTCACAGAAGAATGAATCTTAATGTCAGAGATGAAAGCGAGGATGAAGCTGAAGAAGAAGATCAAGAAGGAGAAGTCAAAGTTTTGAATCAAGAGGAAGAAAGGCTTTTCTGGGTCATTTCCAAGATCAGGAAAAGACCTAAGATCGAGGTTCTTACATTTTTAGGGAATCTTAACCCAGAGGAATTGATCGATTGGATCAATGAATGTGAAGAATTTTTTTAGTATGAAGATATTGAGGATCCTAATTGGGTCAAGTTTGTGAAGGCCAACCTGAAGGGTCATGCGAAGATCTCGTGGCAAAAGATTCAGTTTGAGAAAAATCAAAGAGGAAAGGATAAAATCACAAGATGGGGGCAGATGGTGGATAAATTGAAGTGATAGTTCAACCCTGTTGATTATGAGCTTGACCTACTAAGGAAGATACAAAGTTTGAAGCAAGTAGGAAGATCTATTCAGGAGTATACAGAGGAGTTCTATCGAATCCTACATAGAACAGGCCATCCAGAAGCTGACAAGGAGAAGGTTGCCCATTACCTTAATAGGTTAAGGCTGAGCATTTAAGAAAAATTGAATCTAGTTCAAATGAATAGTATTGAAGAGGCATACTAGTTTTCCCTAAAAGTAGAGGAAAAGTTGAACAAAAAATTTGAGAGCAAACAAAGCGAAAGAGGTCATGATGGAAGATCTAGTGGACGGTCATATGGAGATCAAAATGAAGATCTGAAAAAGAAAGATAAGGCCAGTAATAGTCAAAATCAAAGAGGAGATAATTTCAATCATTTCCAAGATCAGAACAATAGAGATCAAAAAGGAAGAGGAAGAGGACAAGAATCTGGAAGAGGAGGCTTCCGTGGAACATGTTTTCACTGTGGAGAAGAAAGTCATAGGGCATTTGAATGTCCTCAATGCCAAGGATGGATAGATAGGAGGAATGAAGGCTAGGCCAGAGTTGCACATGTAGATGAAGATGCCAGATCATCAAATTTTGAAGATGTTGAAAGAGGAGAAACGTTGATCAATAGAAGAGTCCTATTGAGTGGTGAGAATGAACTTGAGGAAAGGAGGAGCCTGTTTCGCAATAGATGCAAGTGTGAGGGTAAATGTTGTGATGTGATTATTGATAGTGGAAGCACTGACAATTTGGTGTCAGAAGAGATGGTGACAAAGTTAAAGCTCAAGAGACAAAAACACCGATATCCATATCAGGTTGCCTGGGTACAGGATGACCACAAGGTCATGGTTAGTTTACAGTGCCTAGTAAAGTTCAAGATCGGTGGGTACCAAGATGAGGTACTATGTGATATCATATCTATGGATGCATGTCACATGTTGTTGGGTAGGTCATGGCAGTTTGACAAATGTGTTGTACATGATGGTTGTGTGAATACTTATTCCCTGACAAAGGATGGAGTGCGACATAAGCTAAAACCATTGAAGGAAATAGAAGAAAAGGTATGTGGTAATGCAAGAATAACTTTTGTTGATAAAGAAAATTTTTCAGATGGTATGTGGCATGATCATATGTGTTTTACCTTAATTCCAAAGGCTGAGAAAAAGAAAGTAGAAAATCTACCTATACAAGTTGTAGAATTATTGAATGAGTTTCAGGATATTGTATCCAATAATGTACCTGATGGATTACCACCAGTAAGAAAGATCATTGATCAGATGGACTTGATTCCAAGAGCCAATTTGCCAAATAAGGTACCACATAGAATGACACTAGCAGAAAGTGAAGAGTTGAAGATAGATTTAAAGTTTAGTTCATCACATCATCCACAGATTGTATATGGAAGTAGTCTCAGAAATGCATTTGAGCTGAAAAAGATAGATAAAGGAGAAATAAGTAGTGTTGAAGCTGAGGATTTTGTAGAATATTTGAAGAACATCCATGAAGAGGTGAGGAAGCACATTACCAAGATGAATGTGTAGTATAAGGCTAAGGCAGATGAAAAAAGGAGGCATAAGAAATTTCAGGTTGGAGATGAAGTCATGGTTCATTTGCAGAAGGAAAGATTTCCAGTTGGTCCATATAACAAGTTGAAAATGAAGAAGTTTGGGCCATGTAAGATATTGAAGAAGCATGATTCAGGAAATGCATATGAGGTTGATTTTCCTACTAAGATGAATATTTTACCAGTATTTAATGTTTTAGATATGACAGAGTATCATGAAGGAGGTGTTGAAGATGAGGTTACAACAGCATAGTGGAGTATTCCATCAACTAGTTCAGATATCAAGGAGATTGAAGACATACTGGATAGTCATGTTGGTAGAAGCACAAGGAACAAGATATATGAAGAGTATTTGGTCAAATGGAAAGGATGACCTATTGAAGATTCATCATGGCTAGCAAAGGAGGAGGTTAACCATCTTGGTTTTCCTCTTCACACCTGAGTCGTGACAGGGTCACTTCTCAAATTACCCTGGGTGTCTGATGTAGGAGCATCCTCGGTGTAAGGGAAATCTTGCATCACCCAAAAATATTTTTTTATTTGCTTTTCAATAAGAGCTATCTTGTGCAAAGATGCTATTTATGGAAACTTACTATTTTTAGTAAGTTGGTCATATGATCTCAAAATGTTTTGATTTCACAGTTGGAGGTTCATCCTAGTCATTTTAGCCTACCAGTTGAGTTTCATTCCCACATCATCAGTATTGGTGAAGCTATTGAGCTTTTTAGGTATGAAATATTTTAGGTCAATTTTTGAAATCCCTAGAGGCTTCGAATCGTGATCAACCCCTAGCTGACTTGCGCTAGCACCTATCAGGCACTGTAGATCTCGTCATGGCATTTTTGAAAAATGGTTACAATAGAAAAATAGACTTACAGTTAAAAAGTTATGGCATTCAGAAGTTGGGTTACCTAAAATCATATTTTGTATTTCTTTTGAGCCGACCCTATTGTAATAATTGTGAAAAATAAAATAATTCTATGTAGCATAGGCCCTAAAGGCTAAATTTCTGGAACCTTCTCAAGCGGTGGAAATTTCCTATATAAAGAAGACCCGTAGTGTTGTCTTAGGTAGTTCGGGACAGTTCTAGGTGGTAGATCTAGGTAATAATTCAAGGTTTTGTCCTACAGAATATTGTAATGGAATGCCCATGTGGCTTTGCATATTGTAATTCTGAAATTTTGTAATTTCACATTTGTGGAGATAATAAGAAGCCAATTTTCTATTTTTGCATATTGTTGTTGTTTCTCTATTTTTGTTATGTGTTTGCGGTATTAAGGGGAGCACCCTTCATCACTAGGTCCCCTGACACTTGATCAACTAAAAGATAGGAATGAACATAATGTTACTGTGGACAAGGCTTTTGAGGATACCTCTTTTGAAAGACTCAAACCAAACAAAGATTAGATTTTAGTCTAGCATGAAATCAATCAAAAATAAGTAAAACTCTAAACTAAGCCACCTCAGATTGAGCTTAAACAGGTGCACCCAAGCACTGTTTGATTTGCTCTTGCTTAAGGGGATGTGGGTGTGCTCTCTAAGCACTTGGAGCATGTTCCTTATGCATTTTAAGATGGATTGAGATCCATAAAAACCTCATAAATGACACAAAATAGGTATAGAACACCTGATTTGCCCCTAAGGCCTCAAGGATCAAATGATGCTGAAATGAAGATTAAGCTACATGATGTTTATGCTAAGATTGATTTTAAAACCAAATAGAGATGTGATATGATGCAATGCTTATGCAAAATAATGAAATAAACTATGTTAATCCATTATTGCTATATTAAGATGAGCTAAAATGCTTAAAATTAAACTAAATTAGGATGATTATGCTAAGGCTAGAAGTAAAAGAGAATGATAACAATGCTTAAAATGAAAGGTGAATGGATATTTTGCTCTTGGAAATGAGGAGCATTTATAGGATTTGGGAAGGAGGAATGAGTGGCCAGGATCAAAATCCTTAAGAGAGGCCAAGATTCATTCAAAGGGGAGCACATGGATTGTGCTAGTTCAGGGCCACCTCCTTGTGACAAGTGTCATAAGGGCATTGGGTTGAAAGATGGGAGGAATGTGCACAATTTGGGAAATGTGCCTAAGGTCAAAGGGTGTAAGAAAGGGGTGAGGGGCTTTTTAAATACATCATAAATGCATGTAAGAGGGATAAGGAGGTTTTAAATGCATTTAATGCATGTAAGAGAAGTCTCTAGAAGTTTGTTGACTTTGGGTTAAACTTAGGAGTTGGCTAACCTTGGTTAGGGAATGTGACAGGATTAGGGGGGGAATTAGGATTAGGACTTTCTAGAAGAGTCTAGAATTTCTTTAGGATATATATGGATTTTAGGAAATAAATAAAGATTTATTTATTTCCATGGTCTAGGTTTGAGAATATTTATTAAAAATGAATTTAATAAATATGAGGATATATTTAATCTTAATGAAATATTTTGAGTTGGGATTAGGGTTAGGAAATGAAGGGATTAGCCTCTAATCGAAATTAAAGAAGGATTAGAAGATTCTAGAAGAGGTTAGTGGTCTTAAGGAAATTGGCCAAGTTTTGGGCAAAAAATAAATTAATTATTTATTTTGAGATTTTTGGTCAATTTATTAATTAAATAATTAATAAATAAGGAGATAATGTTTAAATAAGATTTAAACATTTTTGGGAGGGATTTCTTAATTAAATATTTTTAATTAAGATAAAGGGATTTAATGACATAAAAATAAATAAATTAATTAAATAAATAATTAATTAACAAATGATGATGTCATCAGAGATTTTTTAGAAAATAAAAATACTTTATTTTCTAAAGGATTTTTAGGTGTCTACATTTTGCCCCTCTTTGATGCGATGCCGCAAGTGGCATGGCGTCAAAGACAAGAGAATAAGGTGCCCAAGGCTAGAGCTTAGAGGAATGAGGGGTTATGCCCCCTCGAGAAAATAACGCAAGGAGTAAACATTGTGAAATTTTCTCGAAAGGAAACAAAGAAGGAAGGACCTAGGAAGAAGGGGAGATAAATAACCAAGCTTCCAAAAGCAAAGATGGGTGGATGCAAGATAAGATGGAATGCAAAATACAGGATGCAGTGATATGAGGAGATGCAAGATGCAAGATTAATTTATATGATGCAAGATGCAGGGGATTGGGGGAAGCTCCAAGTGAAAATGTGGAGAGCACAACCTAGTTTAATATAGCAATGCTAGAGACCTGCCAAGGATACTGGGATCATGAGGCCTTGTCACCAATGTTGCATAGGACTGATGCTAAAAAGACACGTAGGGTTGCCCCAGCATCACGCATGAATCCCAGAGGAGGCATGGTGGAAATGATGCTGAAGAAACCACAAACACATGACTGACTCACAGGCAGAAGCAAAAGATCAAAAGACCTTGCCCCAGATTATCCTCATTCATAGTGCACCATGATATAAAGGATCATGGTGACTTTGAGTAGAGAACAACGAGAAGCCATAAAAGATTAACAATATCCAAAGGATAGAATCCAAAACCAAAATGAGAACTCCAAAAGGACATCCTTTGCCAAGGAGAGAAATATTTGATGTGACGGATGGGATTGATGGTGGGAAGATTGGTCTAAATGTGTGGAAGGATGCATCGACACGGACCGGGTGTGATTGGTGGAAGATTAGGTCTGACAAGAGGAAGGATACATCCTCAACGACCCGCTGATTGATGGGAGAATGAGTTTGGTTGTTCGCTGGAAAATGATGAAGTCAAAGAATAATCGATGTGATCAAGAATAATCGACAATTGATGTTGCTGAAGTACAAGGTGGGGTAGGACAAAGTGTGCTGATCAAGTGTTGCTGCAGGACTAACAAGGACTATGTACAACAAGATACGAGGAGATGTACAATGGACGGGAAAAGAGATACAACGGATATGTATAGAAGCTCAGGATTGGGGATAGGAAGATCTCACTATACAGGAGATGGTACAAGAAGGATGGTGCTATACAGGATATACAGGATATGGTACAGGATATGTGCAAGATATGTGCAAGATAGGGTACAAGATATGGTACAAGATATGTGCAGGTAGGATTGCGGATTTGCTGGAGGATTATGAAAAAGAGGAATGCTGGGGGATGGTGGATGGGGATGGGGATGGTAGAAAAAGGATTGAGATGTTGGGATGGAGGGATGGGAGTTTGATAGATAATGACTCGGTCCACTCTATATAGCACCTGTTTGCTAGGTTTTCACCAACATACTTGTCCAAGGCGCTTGAATTGCCAAGTTTTCACCATTGGATGATTATTATTTTTTTTCTTTTTCTTTTTCTTTGCGCTTTTTTTCTTTTTTTGTATTTTTTTGCTTTTTCAATTTTTATGGATTTTATAAATATGTAGATCAGGTTTAGGCATAGAACCTCTTCAAATGTATGATGTTGATTGGATCATTCAAAGGCTCACCTTCTGGTGTAGATAACTGATAAGCTCCAGAGCCGAAGCATGATGTGACAACATAGGGGCCTAGCCAAGTAGGCTCAAACTTGCCTTTCTTTTCTCAGTTTTCTTGGACCTTCTAATTTTCTTTGAGGACCATGTCACCAACCTGAAATTATCTGGGATGGACCTTCTTGTTATAACTCCTTTTGAGTCAATTCTGGTATGCAACCAGGTGATCATAGGCTTGTTGTCTCTTTTCATCTAATAGGTCTAGCTGTGTGAGACGGACCACATGATAGTCTTCGTTAGTGGTGTAGTTCTTCATGGAGACTTGCAATGATGGGAGCTCAACCTCGATCGGCAAAATAGCTTCAGCACCATATACACGGGAATATGGGGTGGTGCCTATGGGAGTGTGATAAGAAGTATGGTAGGCCCAAAGGGTAGGATTGATTTGGAGGTGCCAGTCACGACTAGAATCATTGACAACCTTCTTGAATATTTTCAAGATAGTTTTGTTGGTTTCCTCAGCTTGGCCATTTCCTTGAGGGAAATATGGACTGGAGAAACGGTGATGGATGTGGAGTCTAGCACATAGATCATCCACATGCTGGTTTTCAAAAGGTGTTTTATGGTCTGTGAAGATGGTAGATGGTATGCCAAAGCGACAAATGATGTGGTAAAGGATGAACTTAGATATTTGGATACCAGTAGTTAGGGTGAGCGGAATTGCTTCAACCCATTTGGTAAAGTACTCTGTGGCAGTTATTATGTACTTGTGTCCATCCAAGGAAAGGGGAGTGATCAAGCCGACAAGGTCAAAGCCCCAACATGAAAATGGCCAAGGTGGCGCAATGGGCTGCAAGTCTTGTGCTAGTGCATGGATCAAATTTGCATGCTCCTGACATGGTAAACATTTTCTGACAAACTCACAAGCATCATGTTCCATGGTTGGCCAATAATACCCAACTCGAAGCAACTACTTAGCTAGAACCATGCCACTCGTGTGGGCACCGCAAATTCCAGTGTGGACCTCTTGTAAAGCCAGGATGGCCTTGTTCGAATCTAAACACCTAGAAAGGATGTTGTGATATCCTCGATGATAAAGGGTGTTGGCTACAAGAGTGTAGCGGGAAGCTCTGTGAATAAGGTTTTGGCATTGGTTATTGGTGAGATGGGGAGATATGATACCATTCTTTAGATATGCATGGATGTCATGGTACCACGGGGACTGAGGACCAACCAAGACACACACCATTTTTGCATCGACATTCTCATAAGCTGGTGTATGTAGCTGCTCAACTAGGAATTCATACTATGATGTGTCATGTGGGATTTCTAACAAGGACCCAATAGTTGCCATTGCATCAGCTGCTTTGTTTTGAAGTCTTGGTATCTGTGTGAACTGTAGATTCAGGAAATGCTCTTTCAGTCTATCCATAAGTTCTTTGTAAGGTAGCAGCTTGTCATCCTTTATTTGATATTCATCTAGGACTTTCTTGATAATCAGCTGTGAATCGCCGAACACTTGCAGTTCTGTGATATTCCATTGAATGGTTGTTTTGAGACCTAAGATGAGTGCCTCATATTCTGCAATGTTGTTGGTACATGAAAATCCCAACTTGAATGACTTTGGGATGTAGTCACGTTGAGGTGTGACGAATAGGATTCCTGCCCCTGATCCATGTGATGTGTAGGAGTCATCAAAGTATAGTTTCCACATGGGTTGTTCTTCAATCATACATAAGTGTTCATCAGGGAATTCCATGATTAGTGGATAAGCATCCACTAGTGGTGCTTCTGCTAGCTGATCGGCAATGACTTACCCTTTGATTCCTTTCTGATCTATGTACTGGATGTCAAACTCACTGAGTATCATGACCCATTTTTCCATACGGCCTGTGAGAGTTATCTTTGATAGTAGATATTTGAGGGGGTCCACTTTTGAAATGAGCCTGATTATGTGACTGAGCATGTAATGTCTAAGCTTTTAAGTGGCAAAAACCACTGCAAGGCATGCTTTTTCCATGGGTGAGTAATTAAGCTCATAGCTGACAAGAGTTTGACTAATGTAGTAGATGGCTCTCTCTTTATTTTCATCATCATGCTGAGCTAGGAGTGCCCCCAGTGTTGTAGTGGTTGCTGAGATGTAGAGTATGAGAGGGTGTCCTGGAACTAGTGGTACTAGGATTGGAGAATTGGCTAGATACTCCTTGAGCTTATCAAATGTTCTCTGACATATGGGATCCCATTTTAATCTTGTGTCTTTGCATAAGAGATGCGTGAAAGGTTGGCACTTGTCTGCCAGCTGAGAAATGAATCGACGCACTGATTGAAGCTTTCCTTGTAGGCTTCTGAGCTGTTTGAGTGTTCTTGGGGGAGGCATTTCTGTTATTACTTTGACCTTTTTAGGGTCAATCTCTATGCCTCTTCATGATACTATGAAATCTAGGAGCTTTCCAAATGTAACACCAAAGACACATTTCTTTGGATTGAGCCGTAACCCATAGTGTTGCAGGCGATCAAACACACTCTCAAGAATGTCAAGGTGTTCATGGCGTGTCTTTGATTTTGCAAGAATATCATCCACATAGTCCTCTAGGATCTTGTGGATCATGTCATGGAAGATTGCTCTCATCGCTCTCTGATATGTGGTTCCTACATTCTTTAGACCAAAGGGCATCATGTTATAGAAAAAGGCACCCCATGGAGTGGTGAATGTTGTTTTATGTTGGTCTTCTACTGCTATATGAATCTGATTGTATCCAGAGAAACCATCCATTAGTGACAACATTTCATGGCCCGCTGTAAGATCTATGATCATGTCTATGTTAGGTAGTGGGAAATCATCTTTAGGACATGCCTTGTTTAGGTCCCTAAAATCTGTACAAATTCAGATGTCACCGAAAGGCTTTGTGATAGGTACCATGTTGGAGATCCAATCTGAGTAATCTATAGCTCTGATAATCTTTACATCTAGGAGCTTTTCTAGTTCTGATTTTACCAATAGAGCTACTTTGGGATGTATTTTGCATAGCTTTTGCTTTACTGGCTTTACATTGGGGCCTATAGCTAGATGATGAACAACAAGTTTAGGATCAAGTCCAAGCATGTGTGTGTATGACCATGCAAAGTTTGTAATAGCTTCTTGAAGTAGCGTAGTGAAAGCCATTTCTTCACCTTCTGTCATGTTGGCTGCAATGTAGGTGATCCTCAGACATTCCTCTATACCTAAGTTGACTGGCTTGGTTTCTTCTATGATGATAGGTGACTGCTCAGGTCTATAATCTTGGATGGGAGGAAGAGGCAAGTCTTCATCTTCTAGCGCTTGAATTGCCAAGTTTTCACTAGAAGATACACTCTTTATTTTTACTTTTTTGGAATCAGAATGTGCCCCAAAAGGGTTTTCACATAAGGACTCATGTTTTACTCTTTCTATTTCTCTTTTGTAGCTAAAGCTTGCCTCCTCTCCGACATATCCTTCTGGGTCAAGTTTATAGATGTGAGTTGACTCTAAATTGTGAACTGATTGTGGGCCTGATGCCCTCATGAATTCTAGGAGTGCTTCTATGCTTTGGAACTCATCAATGTGTGTGACGCTTGGTTGGTCCTAGTCTATGAATTTAGGGTGGGTAAGGGGAAGTTCTATGAGATTGATGGCAAGTTGTCGGAGGACAAAAGTCCCCAGGAGGGTGTCATCATCAAAGATATTGTCATAGGATCTGATTTCTTTCTCTTCAGGGATGTCTTAGATCTCTACGAGGTCATCCTGGATATTTAAGAGGGGAACGCTAGTCATGTTGGTGCCCCTAGTTGTGGTATTGGGCCATTGTATATGTAGGTGAGGGGTATCAAAGCCAAGACCCTGATGTTGTGGGTTCTTGGATGTTGTAATTGGGTCTTTGCTTCCACCTTCTTGTGGTCCTAGACCACCACCTTGGTAGTTCCATTGCTTAGTAGTGTACTTGTGCAATTGTGGGTATTTATCTTTGAAGTGGCCAAGAAGTTGTTTGTCAGGTGGTGGGGGATCTTTGTACAACCACCTATTAATGTTAGGATCCATTTCTTGACTGTTTAATGTGCCATGGGATTCAAAAGTTATAGGTCCCATTCTCTTGATTTCATGATGCTCTTCAATAGGCTTGCTTTGGTGATTTGGGTGCCCTTGAGTATGTGGATCAAGCAGGAGGGCCCCTACGGAAAATGCATCATGTAAGCTATATTCACCACAACGCTGGTTATTGATCTTGATGGAAGAGAGGGTGGAGGTGAGAATGGTTTCTGGATCGCAATCAGATCAGGACGAGCTGGCAATAGAAGTACCAATGTCAGTTCCAGGACAATGAGTGGAGTGAGGGAATGATGCTTCCATCGCACGACAGTAGGCGAAGGGTTGGGGGTCAGTATGGATGGTAACCTTAGTGCCTTGATGCAGAAATTTGATGCACTGATGGTAAGTAGATGGTATAGCCTTAATGGAATGAATCCATGGTTGGCCTAGGAGGATATTAAATGGTAGGTCAAGATCAACAACATGGAAAATAGTATCTTGTGTTGCTGCGCCCAGCTAAATGGGCAAAGTAATAGTACCTTCAGAGGTACGCTCCAAGTTGTCATAGGCTTTGATAGTGATTAATTCATGTGCTATATCAGCCTAGGTGAACCCAATCTACTGAATGAATTTTAAAGTACACAAGTTCAGGGCTGAGCCATTATCTATTAAGACCCGTTTGATGGCAAAGTCTCTGACCATGACGAAAATGCGGAGAGGGAGAGTATGGTCAGGTGCAACATCTGGTATGTCAGATGTTTTGAAGGATAAGGCACAGGCTACAAATAGATGTCCCACAAGGGTCTCAAACTGGGTGGTGTTAATGTATGTGGGGACATGTCCTTCTTTGAGAGCTTGGTTAAGGATCTCCTGATGGAGAGGTGAAGTGCGAAGAAGGTCCAAGATGGATATTTGGGCTGGTGTGTTCCCCAAATGTTCTATGAGGTTATACTATGCATTGTGTGCATTAGGTGTTGGCCTTGGTTGGGCACCAGTGAAAGTTATCTAACCTCTACGGGTGGTAACATCACATTGACTGTCTGCTCCTCTGACATGGATGGCATTGACTATGGGCTCAACCTGGGTTATACATCCAACAATATTATCATAATTGATATAGGTAGTAGTGTGATCTTCTTGCTTACCCTTACCATGATTCTGGGAATGATTGGTATTAGTTTGGTTGTTCCCAGCATTGTGTTGTGGGAACACATTCTGATAAATTCGTAAGTTGGCATTTGGCGAGGCTTGAGTGGGTGTATCTACTTGAATCTCTTTTTAATCAATGAGATCTTGGATATAGTTTTTGAATCTCATACACTTCAAGGTAGTGTGTCCTTTGACATGATGATAATCATAGTACTCATGATCTTTGTACCAATCAGGCTTGGGAGTAGTATCATCAAATGGCTGAATTGGTGGATATGTAATCAAGTTGGCCTTGGCCATTCGGTGAAAGATAACATCTAGAGGTTCACCCAGTGGTGTGAAGGTCTTCCTTGGATAATTTTGAGCTCCGGATTTGTTCTGCTTGGGAGCAATATTGATGGCATTGACTTGATTGTTTGGATTACCTTGATAAGCTTGATGGGCTGGTTGCTGATAATTCTGCTAGTTATTCTGAGAATGATATTGTTGCTTGGGTTGCTGATGAACTTGAGGAGGTTGCTGATAGACGGGCACTTTTTGTTGTTGGTATGGAAGATTTGATGGAGGACTAGCCATGACAAATTGGAAATGCTTGGTATCAATGGCTCCATTAGTAGCAACGTTCTTGTTACGATTCCAGTAACAGGATTTATCATTGCTGGGTTTTTGGGCATCATTTTTGAAGTGTCGAATCGTGCCTTCATCTAGGAGGGCCTTTTCAATACCTATCCCCTTGCTCTTGATATCTTGATAGGTTTGGAGATAATTCATCCTCATGAAGTGGGATAGCTTAGGATGCAGATTATCAATAAAGATTTTGGTCAAATGCTTTTCAGGTGGCTGGTATGATAACCTGGTGGTAAGGTTCTGCTAGGCTTTCTCCTTCTTTCTATTTTGAATTGCAGAGGTGTAAGAAATAGAAAATGAAATATATAAAAATAAGCAAAAGCAGGAAAGAATCTAAGCGAGTACATGCATGAAAAGATATTACCATGAAATAGGAGAGAGAAAGCTTAAAGATCCAACACCATGAGACAAGATATTAGCAAGGGGAAAGCAAAGAAAACCCCTTGTGACATTATGAATGAGGCATGAAAAGCCTAAAAAGAGAGAGAGAGCATCATGCTCAATACAATAACTTCTCCATGAGAAATGAGAGAGAAGAGCATCTCTTAAATAGAGATGAGAGAGGAGTTATAATGTAACTCCCAAGTCTATGAATGCCACCATTCATAAGTGTGTGTGGGCCAAGTGTGAGATTCCTCATAAGGAGGAATAAACTAAATTATAAATTACAATAAGTATTTGTCCTCACATATTCCACTAGAGGACAAAATAAGATGTAGTGGAAAAAGGACAAAAAAAAAATATATTAGGATACCTTGGCTTATATCCTAATATATTATAACAATAAATAAAGGAGATCTAACCTTGGTTTATAGACACACCAAGGAAAGATTACAACTTCTAACACCCCCCTTTAATCTTTACTTGGGGTAATTACATCAAGGGGTATTAAACCCATAATTTACAATAGTCTGCAACTTAATCTTCAATATGAAGTAATTTGATTGTCTTGAAGTGTGCAAGAAGCCATATGGAACATTAGTCTTTGATAGGAGAATAGGGGTCCTTTGGATGTGCCTTGAACAATCACCTGAAAAAGAAACATAGGAACAAGGACAAGACAACTATCCACAAGTAGAATTTCATCTTATATACAAGTTAGAAAATATTTCAAGTTGAGTGATAATAAATTCTCATAGATGAATAAAGATAAATGTACTTGTTCACCAACATGCAATGGAGTTAACATGATATCTAAAATAAATCATAAGCTCAAAATGAAAAAGATAGGTATAATAAATCTCTCATAAAAGGAACATACTAATGCACAAATAACCATAGACAAGGCCAACTAATGAAGCCTGCATCAATATTGCATCAATCACATGGATATAGACAGTCCACTAATGAGTTATCTCACTGCAAGAGAATGGGCTGCAGCACCACCACCTGCATAACTCACGATCTAATCAATAAAGAATGCAGTGCATTATCACATTAGTATAATTATCAAAGAAATATGAGAGATTCAAAGAGTAATGAGTAGAATATGAGACTCAAGCATAAGATCTTGATTTTATAAGCATGTTTACCGTTGTGAACCATAAGATAGGATTATGAGAAGTAATAACATATTGCCTTCAAGAAAAATGTGAAACAGTAGGGAAACTCATGAAAAATCATCCTCTCATTGAGGAACAGAATAAAGAACCATCCTCTCATTGAGGAATATAAAAAAGAATCATCCAATGCAACTTTCAAATAGAACAAGTTGATAAACATCAACTGAAGTAAGTGCAACCCAGTGCAACTTACAAATGGAACAAGTTGATCAACATCAACTGAAGTAAGTGCATCCCAGTGCAACTTACAGATGGAACAAAATGCTCTAACAGCATAAATTGCAACTATTCATGCTCATCAATAAAATAAGTTGATCAACATCAACTAAAGTAAGTGCATCCCAGTGCAACTTACAAATGGAACAAAATGCTCTAAAAGCATAGATTTTAACTATTCATGCTCATTAATAAAATCAATAATAATACTCATGAAGGCAATAGTGTAAGATAATCTCATAATCCTAATAATTTGAGATAAATAAGAAATATTGGACAAGCAATAAGCATAAATTATTAGATATCAACGAAAATCTCCATGCAAGGTGAACACAAGTGTGAAGGTAGTTTAAAGTGAAAATTAATTTAAAGTGCATGATAGTTGAAAGGGCAAAAAACAATTTAAAGAACAAGTCAGTTTAACAAAATGTTAAACAAGGAGTAAGCAAGAAGCTTATAACAGGTCTAATACACCATAATTCAAGCATACATATGACCTTGGGTGACACGGGTCTAACCTAATGCATATAATCGCAACTCATAGCATTAATGTCACAAAATATATTTTACATAGGCATGAAATCATATTCCCTTTTGAATCAATAAACACTATTAACTTTTATATAAGATTTTAACATATTGAAATACATTCACAAAGTTATAGGACACATCTACAATCAACCATTTTCCACATACCTTTTTGCTTCTTAAAATTAAAAATGTGTTTTCAAAAAACTTGAACAAGTTATCATCTACAAATATAGCTAGAAGACATAATTTTCCTTCTTTGATATAAAAAAACTTCTATACTAATTAAAATTTTAAATGAAATGATATGTATAATGAAAAGCATTAATATAAATCTTAAAACTTTAAAACTCCTATATTTAAGAAAAAATTTATCAAAAAAAAATATTTGAACATTTTCCTATTTTTATTTTTATTTCTTTTAATGATTCAAGGAATTTTTTGGAACTGAACTGGAAAACAATATATATATACAAGAAATTGATTTTTTTTTTTAAAAAAAAAAATTGTATCTTCCCCTCGACTAAATGAGAATCTGAGCATAGAAAGGTGCGGGTGTAGATGTTTTTTAATAAAAAAAATGTGATTGGAGCAGAAAGAAAAAAATGGCTCCTGAAGTCTTAACAGGTGACAAATCTGGAATTGGAGTTGCAGAGGAAAGACGTTACAAACCTCAGGGGACAAAGAAGTTAGTAAAAACAAATGATTGTTGAACTTGCTGAAAATAAATGTCTGGACGACATGCACATAGTCCAGAACAACAGTTAATAAAGGCAATTGGACACCACTATATCATTACATAATATATGATATGATTGAAGGGAGTTACAAAGCAGGATAGCAGGCAATAATCATAATCAGAGAATAAACATGAGTGACCTCTGCAACTTAAATGATTTAGAGATAAAATAGTTCTATTTAAAGGCTAGATGATAAGAAGAAGTACACAAAAAAGCGGCGAGATTTCTCAGCAAGGTGAGCCCGTTTTCTAACACAATTTTATTTTAGTGCTGCAAGCTAATATCTTGAGCAATAGCTTCTTATTGTTTGGTATTTTATTGAAGTGATTACTGCATACTCTGTAATTGGAATGGAACCCCTTTATCTATAGCAATGTGCTGGATGTGAATCAGTTTTGGAATAAGAATCTTAGGACCTTGTATTTTAGTTATAGCCTTTAGTCTCTTGAACATCAAGCGCTGTTTCAAAGAATACCACATTCTTTACTTTTGTTTTGATTGAATTGATGTGTACACATTGAAGAACATTCCTCACGAGGTCTATTATTTATTGCTTTCTCATGCTTGGGCCGGAAGGTAGAGAATATTTTGTGTGTAACAGAGAACTCAAGAAAGTTCATTAGTAAAAAATTCTTTAATTCAATTGTGTAAGTCTATGTGGCTTAATCCAGAAATGCTTCACACAAATATGCACTTGAAAACACAAGGTACGCACTACAATTATACATCTCAACCATGATATAGTTCAGCGGGACTTGAGGGTACAAGCTTTACTGGGAAGTGGTGCTAAAGAATAGCAGCCCAGGCATAACAAGTAAAACATATTTCAAAATCTCGGGTTCAATGTTTTGCACACTATGACGAAATACAAAGACCACACAGCGAACTCCATTCACAACAACATTGAGAAAAAGAAAAACTTTCTGAGTTGTCCACCCATATTCTGGTACTCTCAGCTCAATACGAATAAGTTGAAACTGAAAAAGATAGATGACGCCATTGATTGTCATGAATGTAGGTCTAAGACAATCAGTTGATATAGCACGTGCCTGATAGTAAATTTTTGCCCAAAATAGCACCAACAGTGCATATGAAAATACTTGTATGAAAAGCTTGGTTATGTATTGTACGTACAGTAATTCGGCTGAATGAATATTACAACTTACACAAACAAATGCAGATCATTAAGATTCTAAGACAAGTCAAAAGATAAAAGCCATATGATTTAAAGTACAATTAATCCTCTGACAGAAAAGGGCCCCTTATTGAACACGAGGGGCACCGACAGAAATTGAAGCCAAAGACTGCATTTGTTGAGTATAATTGTATTAACAAGAAGTCGAAATATATGACATTTACCAGCTTCTTTTAAGGTTAGATTGGCAAATGTTGTGCACAACTATTGATCTTGTTGGTTAGCAAACTAGTTTTCCAACTGACGACTGCCTTACTTGAATTCCTTCATCTCACCTTCGAGGCTTGCAAAACATTGTTTGATTTGAATTGGCTATATATATGAGGCATCATTTATTTAAGTAACACAATTGTAACCTAAAGAATTGGCGGTTAAGAAGCATTTGTTTGCCAACATTTTCCATTTGAATAATTAGTCTATGGCTAGAGAAATAATAAATACTAACAATAATCTGGTTGAAGCAGGTGTACGAGAAACAGCTGGAATGGACTATCGGCCATTAAACCAGCGAATCAAGATACCAATAACAATGTGGGAGGTGCCTCTATCGGGAGCATACTTGCAACACTATTTTCGAGTTCCTTTTGAGAATATGCCAGTGGAAATAGAGGCAGGAATCAGAAAGATAATTGGTGATGGGGTGCTCATCCCTCGAGCGCCTAGAAGCATATACCACCATCAGGTGGTGGGAGTTCTTTTTTCAAATTTGTATGATTTACTCCCTGAATACGAAACACTAATGGATATAGCACAGAGGTGCGTGAAGCCTGAGTTTGTGACACCACCACTATTGGATAGGGCAATTAGCAAGTACAACTTGCATAGTTCCAGGGCATGGGTGGGAGGTATAATCCCACTCCATGAGTTGGAAAACAACCTAGTTGATGTACTAAAGATTGGGCTATCACAAAGAAATCGAGGTTATGTGCTATATGAGATATCAAATATTGCATGCATGATAACATCGGAAAAAATGGCTGAAGTGTTAGCCATATATGATGCTATAGTCGTACTGGTAGACTATTGCACTGGAACACAACAAAATGCAAGTGGGAATTCTTCCCAAGGAGACAATTTTGAACTTGTTGTACTTGATGAATGAATGAATAAATGAAAGAAAAGAATAAATATTGTTTTCATTTATTTTATTGTGGTATACTAATGGATCTTTTAAATTCAATTTTTGACTACTAAATTAAATTTGTCAAAAAAGAAATATACTAGAATAAAACTTTCTCAACTATTAAACAATATATCAAAACCTGCACAAGGTTAACAAGATTAAAAAGAAATAGATTGAATTTGATAACAATGGAATTATATGGAATGAATTGGATAACTTAAAAAGGGTTTGGCGGTAAACCATCCAAACCAAAAAGGAAAATGAAATATATTAGAGAAAAAAATTCCTCAAGTGTCTCCTTTGAATTTGTATCTACATGCAAATACTCAAACACAAAGATTAAACTGCTTTGATACCATGTAAGAAATAGAAAATGAAATATATAAAAATAAGAAAAAGCAGGAAAGAATCTAAGCGAGTACATGCATGAAAAGATATTACCATGAAATAGGAGAGAGAAAGCTTAAAGATCCAACACCATGAGACAAGATATTAGCAAGGGGAAAGCAAAGAAAACCCCTTGTGACATTATGAATGAGGCATGAAAAGCCTAAAAAGAGAGAGAGAGCATCATGCTCAATACAATAACTTCTCCATGAGAAATGAGAGAGAAGAGCATCTCTTAAATAGAGATGAGAGAGGAGTTATAATGTAACTCCCAAGTCTATGAATGCCACCATTCATAAGTGTGTGTGGGCCAAGTGTGAGATTGCTCATAAGGAGGAATAAACTAAATTATAAATTACAATAAGTATTTGTCCTCACATATTCCACTAGAGGACAAAATAAGATGTAGTGGAAAAAGGACAAAAAGAAAATATATTAGGATACCTTGGCTTATATCCTAATATATTATAACAATAAATAAAGGAGATCTAACCTTGGTTTATAGACACACCAAGGAAAGATTACAACTTCTAACAAGAGGTCTAACAAGCTCAACTCATTCTCAACATTATGGGCATAGTGGGCAATGAACTTCTCAGAAATTTTGGCAAAGGTTGTGATAGTCCCACAGGGTATTTTGTAGAACCATTCAACAGCAGTTCCTCCTAAGCTTTTGGGGAATAAGTGTAAGAGATAGTTATCACTGTAAGCCACTTCTTGGCACACCATATAGAATTCTTTAATATGATTGATTGGATCTCCTTTCCCCTGATATTCATCAAACTTAGGTGTCTCAAAGTGCTTGGGGAAAGGTATAGCGGCAATGGACCAGTCAAACAGATAAGGACACACCTCCTCAAACTTGTAAGTTTTGTTCTCAGTACTGGTTTGAAGCTCTTTAAGGGCGTTCTTCATGGCTTCGCACTCAACATTAATTGGTGTTTGAGTAGGTACTCCCATTTGAGGTGGGTATTGATGAGTGGGATACAGAGATGGCCCAGTGGGATAGGTAGATTGGAGTGGATTTTGGAGTGATGTTTGCTGGGGAGGATACTGCTGATGTGGCGTAGGGGGATATTGCGGTGATGGATATGAGACTACTTGCTAGTGTTGTGGGATGACTGGGACTTGTTGTTGTGACTGATAGGAGGAAACTTATTGCTGTTGGGGAATGATGGGGGTTTGTTGCTGTGACTGGAAGTATGGTTGCTATGGGGGTGGCTGGTGGAATGATGCAGCTTGTTGGTAAGATGGTCCTTGCTGAACTTGGCTCTGTGGTTGACCGATATAGGTTGGGTGCATTCCCATATTGCTTAAGGGTGGAACTGATGTAGGGAAGCCCAAAGCAAAGGGTGACTGGGCAAGATAACTTGTGAAATGGGATGAACTTTGCTGCTAAGGTGGAGGAACTTGCTGAAAAGTACTGGGTGTTGGGAATGGATAGCTCGTGAAGGATGAGGTTAGTGGAGGTTGAGATGGTTTCTATTGTGCTACTTGTGAGAAGGTGGCTTGTTGGTTTGCAAATACAGATGTAGGAGATTGAGTTGGTATTCCAAAGGCTTTCATGTCTTCATGAGTGAGACCCCAATTAGGACCAGTGTAATGTGGAAATTGTGTTGCAGTGGATGCCGGGAAGGTAGATGTGATGGGAGTTTGGGACATGAATGGTGGTTTTGAAAAACCCATGGAAGGCATTCCTGTGGTGAAGGCATTTTGTTGGGCTTGTGTCTGGGTAGATGCTTGTTGGGGGGAAATGAAGAGAATTCTTGCATTCCCCATAAAAAGGGTGATGTTGATGCGGAAGCTTGCTGGGTATCAAAGGGGAGTGGTTGCACTACCCCTGGAGTAGATGATGTAGAGGGTTGAAAGGGGAATGATTGCGTTGACCCCTGAAATGAGGGTGTGGATGTTGAAGCTTGGGGATTGAAAGGGAAAGATGATTGCATCCCTCCTGGCACAAAAGGTGTGGATGTGGAAGCTTGTGAAGTGAAGGGGAAGGATGATTGCATCCCTCCCGAAGTGAAAGGTGTTGTTTGGCCTATGGAAGATGGCAGGACTTCTTGTGTAAAGGTTTGTGTAAGAGGTGGGAGTTGATTCTGGGACAAGCGTTGGATTTGTGCAAGAGCTTGAGCAACCATGGCGGATGATGGAGTACCTATGATAGGGAATGGAGTAGATGGTGTTATAGCTTGTGTTACAGGACTGGTGAAGCTTCCTTGCAGAAGAAGGGGAATGGCGGAGGTTTCTTGTGATGTTTGTAAGGTTGGATCAAGGAACGGTTGGATAAATGGAGAGTATACTTGTGCTAGGATTTGGATAGTACTTATGGGAATGCGAGGATGGAGACAGGGCGGAATGGAAGTATGCGCTTGTGCAAAGTTAGTGAACATGTTTTGCTGGTTTTGGGCCATGAGTGCATTGACTACTGGTGGATTCTCTGGATGATTCACAAATGTTTCTATTGCTAGAGGAGCTGAGGGGATATTGGGATCATCCCATGTATTTCCAGTTTGTATTTGGGGATCATAGGCTATCATTGCGCTGATAAAAATGTTGGGATCAGATGAACTAGTGATTGGATAAGGATTCATGTTCCTTCTTTTTCTAGATCTAGATCTTGTCTCGACAGGCATGGAGATGCAAATGCTTAGATGGATGCAAGATGTTTCCTAAAAGACTCTAAAGGATGATGGATGCAAGCTTAAGGAACTTCTAAGGATGATGAATTTCTAGAATGCAATGCAAGGATTGGTAAAATGCTTGGATTTGGATCAAGGATGGTGGAAGATTGATGGGAGATGGTGACAGATTGGTAAAAAAGCTTGGCAATAATGGAGGCTTGATGGGATGCTCTGATTTGGGTCAAGATTGGGTGGAGGATTAGTGGGATGTTGGTGGAAGATTACTAAGTGTCAACAATGAGCTATTGTTTTTCCCGATGGAGGATCAGTGATAGGATTTGGCCAACCTAGGATAGACTAATGATCTTTGGTCAACTGGATTCTTATCAATACAAGCCAATCTCTTGCTCAAGATGATGAGGCTATGCAAGGACAAGTTGGATTTCCTTTAGACAATGCTCTGTCAAAAAGGGGATGATTTTTGATTTGGGATAAGGGATGGAAACAACTCAAAGGTTTTGAACACTAAGTACTTGTGGATTTGGATCTCTGGATTTGGCGCAAAAGGATGGTGAGTTCTAATTTGGATATTGGATGCTGGATTTGGATGAAGGATATGGGACTTTGATTGTGAATTGTTGATGGAAAGATGGTGAAGGATGATGGAACAATGTTTTCTCCAAAAGGATGATGCAAATGCAATTGAGATGGATGATCTATGATGCTGCTAGGAAGATGATGGTGAATGCAGCTAAGGACTCTAGAATGCAACTAAGGATTTGGTGATGATGCAAGGATGAAACTAGGATGAAGGACTACCAAGATTGGATTTTGAGATCTAAAGGTAGAATGGGACATGCAATGGATCTAGCTAATCTTCTCTTTCAAGGTTGACGTAGCAATGGTTCACTCTTAATAGGTAGGCAAACTATTTGACTCTTGCATTATAGCCAATATTATCAAGCCTTTCTTGATATTTTTCTTCTACTTGGGTTGCTTGGATAGAGGATTGATGGCTCTTAAGGTTTCTTTCTGCAACTTTCTTCTCTTGATAATCCTTGGATTTGGGTAACTTAGCTTTTAGATGTTTGATCAAATTGGGCATAACTCGGGGAAATTCTGATAAGTTTGGTTTTGGGACAAAAGGTTCTTTTGGATATCTGATTCCAAGGGTTTCTCTGCAAAATGTTTTGAGTATCTCGAACTGGGTTTGTTGATCAGTTTGATGTTTTCAAATGGCAAAGGATAGATTTCAACAAAGATTTTTAGAAAAGTAATCTCCACAAGGGACAAAGCAACCTTGTGGGATACAAACAAGATAAGTGACTCTGATAAAGCTTTGAAAGTGTATGTTCCAACAATTTTTTCATGGAGTATTGACTATCAAGCACTTCAAATAGATCTACCTAAGGAAGGTGAGTATCAAAATCACTTGCCCACAGCTTGGTAACCCCTAGAAGGGAATACAAATGGTGAGTAATCTTGAAGCGACCTAGTAAACCCCTTGGAATCGGTCCTTGCACAAGGATTTTGATACTTTCGAATGTAGATAGGGTAGCCTCTATTTTATCAAGTTTTTAATAGTTCAGTGGAGTCTCCATACCTGGTTATGCTAACCACCTGTAACTCACTTAAGAGCCTAGCCAAGAACGCTGGGGGAGGAATATTTACCTATCCCTAGACATTTGCATTTGGCACAAAACACCCGTGGATTAGGAGATATAAGTGAGTACTTTTTGCCTTCACTTTATTTATATACCAGCCGGGGGGGATACCGGTTTGAGGTCATTCTCCAAGGAGGAAGCGCTTTTCTCCCTGGATAGGCCTCGCTAAAAGTAAAACAAGTGAACTTGTCTGAGTCCAAATGTTCTAGGTTGCTTACTTTAATAGGATTTTGCAAGAAAATGTAAAGCTCCTAGATGTACATCAAGCAAGTTGTTCTTTTTCCCAAATTGATTAAGTGATGTTTGAATTTGAACAATTGAAGACACAAGTGTTTAGGCTTTGATTTGTTCTTTTTCTAAAAGACTTTCGAGCATTTGCAGTTGCTTTGACTTGGGCATTCAAGATTGAATTTATCGTGTTGATTTAGAACTTTGAAGTGCTTTGTTTTGTCCTTAAGGCATTCAAGATTGAATTTGCACTTTGCTTGAATTGAAAAGGAGAGAATAGAAATGTTTGTTCTTTTAATGCATTCAAGATTGGGTTTGATTTTCAAATGGACAATGACGCTTAGGACTTAGCTTCATTCCTTTTTAGTTTCATTCAAGACTTGTTTTGACCATTTGCTTTGATTAAGAAGACAAGTTCCTAATTTAGCTTTGATGCATAAAAAAAACAAAGATTTTTGCAAGATTTTGTTAAGGCATTCAAGAGTGCATTGAAGTTTATTTTAAGCCAACCAAATGAAAGTTTGAGGTTCCTAAACATGCAAGAAGGTTCATGAGCCTTAAGGCTTTATCATTTTGGTGATTTCCTTTCCCTCCAAGAAGTACCTGCAAAACACAGAGTTTAGATCCTATAAGAAAAATCAGAGTTCAAAAACTTTAAAAACATCAGATTACCTCTTTTTGGAATAAATGCGCAGTTACAAAGAACAAATGCGCAGGAAAGAGTAACAGAGGCGCAGCAACATAAAAATAGATTTTGCACAAATGCGCAACAATATGGCATGTATGCGTAGTTACAAATGATTCTATCCTAATGTGATTTTACAAAATTGCAATTTTGACAGAATGTACCTGCACAACTCTTTTTGATGTATGCGCAACTAATTGAGATAAAAGCACCACAAATTTTGATTAATGCGTAGTAAGTGTTATAGATGCGCAATTATATTGACAAATGCATAGTTTTTAATGATGTATGCGCAGCTTTTCCAAATTTTATATAAATGCGTAGTTTTTTAGGATGTATGTGCAACTTTAACCTGAAACAGAATGTTAAGACCCAAAATTTTTGGAAATAGAAGAGAAAAATGGCCATGAAATGTTGATTTTGATGTAGATAATCAGGACAGGGGTCCCACCGGGCATGCTAGAATGTGTACAAGGCTTTTGAGGATACCTCTTTTGAAAGACTCAAACCAAACAAAGATTAGATTTTAGTCTAGCATGAAATCAATCAAAAATAAGTAAAACTCTAAACTAAGCCACCTCAGATTGAGCTTAAACAAGTGCACCCAAGCACTGTTTGATTTGCTCTTGCTTAAGGGGATGTGGGTGTGCTCTCTAAGCACTTGGAGCATGTTCCTTATGCATTTTAAGATGGATTGAGATCCATAAAAACCCCATAAATGGCACAAAATAGGTATAGAACACCTGATTTGCCCCTAAGGCCTCAAGGATCAAATGATGCTGAAATGAAGATTAAGCTACATGATGTTTATGCTAAGATTGATTTTAAAACCAAATAGAGATGTGATATGATGCAATGCTTATGCAAAATAATGAAATAAACTATGTTAATCCATTATTGCTATATTAAGATGAGCTAAAATGCTTGAAAGTAAGCTAAATTAGGATGATTATGCTAAGGCTAGAAGTAAAAGGGAATGATAACAATGCTTAAAATGAAAGGTGAATGGATATTTTGCTCTTGGAAATGAGGAGCATTTATAGGATTTGGGAAGGAGGAATGAGTGGCCAGGATCAAAATCCTTAAGAGAGGCCAAGATTCATTCAAAGGGGAGCACATGGATTGTGCTAGTTCAGGGCCACCTCCTTGTGACAAGTGTCATAAGGGCATTGGGTTGAAAGATGGGAGGAATGTGCACAATTTGGGAAATGTGCCTAAGGTCAAAGGGTGTAAGAAAGGGGTGAGGGGCTTTTTAAATGCATCATAAATGCATGTAAGAGGGATAAGGAGGCTTTAAATGCATTTAATGCATGTAAGAGAAGTCTCTAGAAGTTTGTTGACTTTGGGTTAAGCTTAGGAGTTGGCTAACCTTGGTTAGGGAATGTGACAGGATTAGGGGGGGCATTAGGATTAGGATTAGGATTAGGACTTTCTAGAAGAGTCTAGAATTTCTTTAGGATATATATGGATTTTAGGAAATAAATAAAGATTTATTTATTTCCATGGTTTAGGTTTGAGAATATTTATTAAAAATGAATTTAATAAATATGAGGATATATTTAATCTTAATTAAATATTTTGAGTTAGGATTAGGGTTAGGAAATGAAGGGATTAGCCTCTAATCAAAATTAAAGAAGGATTAGAAGATTCTAGAAGAGGTTAGTGGTCTTAAGGAAATTGGCCAAGTTTTGGGCAAAAAATAAATTAATTATTTATTTTGGAATTTTTGGTCAATTTATTAATTAAATAATTAATAAATAAGGAGATAATGTTTAAATAAGATTTAAACATTTTTGGGAAGAATTTCTTAATTAAATATTTTTAATTAAGATAAAGGGATTTAATGACATAAAAATAAATTAATTAATTAAATAAATAATTAATTAACAAATGATGATGTCATCAGGAATTTTTCAAAAAATAAAAATACTTTATTTTCTTAAGGATTTTTAGGTGTCTACAGTTACTATGATGGAACTTGTTGTTACCTGCACGGATGTCGAATTTGAAGATATCTAAAGTTGCACTACTACAAAAGCCATGTGGGATAAACTTTCTCAAGTTTACAGTAGAGATGTACATGTTAAAAGAGCCAAAGCAAAAAGCCTAAGAGGCTGATTTGATCATATCAAGATAAAAGAAGGTGAGAATATTGTACAATATACAAATAGACTGAAGGAGGTAGTACATACTATTAGAGCATCTGATGCACAAATTAGTGAAGAAATAGTTGTTAGCAAAGTACTCAAAACCTTATTGCCTGTTTACGCAATCAAAATATCTGCCATCCATGAGACAAGGTCTGCATCTACTAATGTACTTACACTTGACAATCTGATTGGTAAACTTACAACCTTTGAGTTAAATAATTTTGATAATAGTGTTGTATCGTCTGTGGAATCCACTTTCATGTCTTCTCTAAAGATTAGTAAGTCTAGTAGGAATAATAAAAATGATAGTGATAGTAATACTAATGATGAGCTTGATGAACCTAAAGCTCTTATGGCCAGAAGATTACCCAAAGGTAAAGGAAAGTATAGAGGTGAGCTAGCTTTGGCATGCTTTAATTGTAAAGAGGTTGGCCACATCACTACTAGATGTCCACATAAGAAAGATGATGATAGAACCAAAGATTGATCTGAAGGAAGCTATGGGAGAAGATTCAACAGAGACTACCAACACAATAGAGATAACTGAGATAGCAATGACAAAGGGAAAAATGTATGTTTCATAGCTAAAGATAATGAATTTGAATCTGATTCTAATGATGATGTAGAAGTTGTATTTGTTTCTATGAAAGATGACTCAGAGGAAGAAGAAGAAAAGCATGAAGAAACAACACTGATCTCTAAAGTTAACAAAAATAATACATGGATCATAGACAGTGGTTGTACACATCACAATGACTGGTGATGAGGAGAAGTTTGATCAACTTGAAGAATATAATGGAGGATCAGTTAAGATGGGTAATGACACACCCTGTATGATAAGAGGTAAAGGAACCTTAATGATAAATGATAGGATAAAATGTGATAATGCACATTGGGTAGATGGATTGAACTATAACTTGTTAAGTGTGGCACAGCTGAATAATTTAGGTCACCGAGTTTCTTTTGAGAGAAAGAAAGTGAAAATCTTTCATGATGAAGGAAGACTAGTTGGAACTAGACCACAATCAAGAGGTAATCTATTTTATCTTGATACTGATGAGTCTTCTTGCTTGATGATTAAAAATGAAGATGCTTGGTTGTGGCATAAAAGGTTATGCCATGTGAACTTTGATAACATGATAAGGATCAGTAAAAGGAAAAGAGTTAGAGGGTTGCCTAACTTGTCAAAAATGGATCATGTTATGTGTCAGGAATGCTAGAAAGGTAAGATGACTAAATCTAGTTTCAAAAGTAAGGATTACTCAACAAAGAAGATACTTGAGTTGGTTCATACTGACCTATGTGGTCCTATGAGAACTTAGAGTTACTATGGTGATAGGTACTTTATTCTTTTTGTTGATGACTATACTAGATTGATGACTGTTATGTTCTTAAAAGAAAAATTTGAAGCATTTAAGATGTTTAAGTGGTATAAAGCTAAGGTAGAAAAAGAGACTGGTAAGGAATTGAAATGCCTAAGATCTGATAGAGGAGGTGAATTTATCTCTGATGAATTTACTAACTTATGTAATGAGCATAGTATTAAAAGACAGGTCTCTACACTGAAGACACCTTAGCAGAATGGGATTGCTGAAAGAAGGAACATGTCAATAGTTGACTATGCCAGGACATTGATGCTGCAAAAGAATGTTGCTTAGACATACTGGAGGGAAGCTATCAGTACATCAATTTATGTGCTTAACCGAAAGCAATTGAAGGACACCAACAAGACACCCTATGAGTTGTGGTTTGGTCACAAACCTACTGTAAGTTATTTCATAATTTTTGGAAGAAAATGTTTTATTTTGAAATATGAGAGAAATGGAAAATTGGCCTCAAAAGGTGATGAAGGGATATCCCTAGGATATTCTAGTAAAATAAAAGCATATAAATGTCTGAATAAAACTACTAATAAAATGATTGAAAGCACTAATGTCTGTGTTGATGAGTTTGATGAAAATAACATAGAGGAAAGTACAAAAGAACTAGAAGACTATGGTAGATTCACTTACATTGAACAACTAGAGTATCTACCAAAGCCTTAGCCTGTGATAATCGGTCAGCAGGAAAACAATACCAAATAGTAGGAAAGAGAAATCGACGAGCAGAATGGCCCTACAGAGAAAGCAAATGAATCTACATAGGATGAACAAGAAAGGAGAGATAGGATACTAGTGAGTTTTATCAAAAGACACCATCTTGAATCACATATCATTAGAGACAAGAAAGTTGGCATGTAAACAAGGAGCAAAGCAAGACAAGGTACATGTCTAGTTTGTGATTATGAGCCAAAAAATGTAAAAGTTGCATTAGAGAATGATGAATGGGTTAATGCAATGAAAGAAGAAATAGAACAGATAGAAAAGAACAAAACCTAAATCTTAGTACCCTGATCAACCTAAAGATAAGAATATTATCGGTACTAAGTGGATATTTAGGAACAAGTAGAATGAGAATGGAGAAGTGACAAGAAATAAAGCTAGATTGGTATGCAAAGGATATGCATAGGACAAAGGCATAGACTATGGTGAAACCTTTGCACCTATTGCTAGATTGGAAGGAGTCAGAATGCTACTTGCATATGCTACACACAAGAAATTCAAGGTATATCAAATGGATGTCAAGTTAGCATTTCTAAATGGAATACTTGAAGAAGAAGTCTACATAGAACAACCTGAAGGGTTTGTTGATCCCGAAAAGAAAGATATAGTATGTAGACTGCAAAAATATTTATATGGTTTGAAGCAAGCATCAAGAGCCTAGTATGAGAGGCAGCATACTTATTTGTTAAGTATAGGATTTGTAAGAACAAGTGAGAACAACAATTTGTATATGAAAGGAGATACTGATGATACAATTCTTATTGCTGAGATATTTGTGGATGATATCATATTTGGAGGTCAAGATCAAATATGTAAAGCCTTTTCTGATGATATCAGGAATGAATTTGAAATGTCTATGTTTAGAGAGATTAAGTTCTTTCTTGGACTACAAGTGATTCAGCAAAGTGATGGGATATTCATCACATAGTCTAAATACATAAAATAAGTATTGAAAACATTTGGCATGGAAGATGATAAACCTATGGGAACACTAATGGCTACTGGATGTAAATTGACTAAGGAAGATGAAACTACAGATGTAAACTAGACATTGTATTGATCAATGATTGGTAAGCTAATGTATGTAGTTCATAGTAGACTAGACATAGCACATGTTGTGGGAATAGTTGCTAGATTTTCTACTAATCCTAGAGAATCACACATGATTGCTAATAAAAGAATCTTAAGATACCTAAAGAAAATAGAGGACTATGGATTATGGTATCCTAAGGAAGGAAATTTTGAACTCAGAGTCTATACCGATGCTGATTGGGCTGGAAATGTGGATGATAGAAAAAGCACCACCGGAGGAGCATTCTTCTTTAGTGAAAGACTTGTAACCTGGACAAGTAAGAAGCAGGCTTGCATTTCTTAGTCTACAGCCAAAGCAGAGTATGTTGCTACTGCTACAAACTATTCAAACGTTGTATATATTAAATAAGTTTTGGAAGGTATGAATGAGATAATCATTGAGCCAGTGATTATATACTGTGATAACACCAGTGCAATTAATATTTCAAAGAATCTAATGATGCATTCTAAAAAAAAGCATATATCAATAAAGTATCACTACTTGAGAGAACAAGTACAGGAGAAGCAAGTTAAGCTAGAATTTGTTACATCAAAAGAACAACTTGCAGATATATTTACAAAATCTCTACCGAAAGACACATTTGAGTACATGAGGACTAGACTTGGGGTCCATCCCCTATCTGCCGGTCACTAAGGTGATTTAGATGTTGCATCAGCCTAATCTTATCAAAAGATCATTCATGTTGATGCAGCATAGTTCACACTTTGGATCATGTCTAAGGTTGTGAAAGGTACTGGAACAGATTGGCATATCAGTAAACAGAGATACAGAGTATGCACCGAACAATAGAGAGTTACTTGGCTACTGAAGAGATATTTTTTTATTTGTTTCTTTGGCATTGTTGTCAAAGGGAGAGATAAACAATATGAAACAAAGGGAGAGATAATCTAAATATGCACTGATGAGAAATATCTGAGGTAGAGACAAATTGAGGAAAGGGAGAGCATTGAAGATCAGTTACTAAGAACATAAGATGGAATCCAAGAGCTGAAAAGATCATATTTGCATAATGTTAGAGCTGCATATGTAATGTTGTTGAGTAATGTAGTGATTAAACATATTAAGCTAGGGAGAGCTTGTACAACATTTGTTCACAGAGTTGTAGAATACATGTCTGGTATGTGTATGGTATATTTCATATTTCTTGATTTGCCATCAATGCCAAAGGGAGAGATTGATGAACTACAACTAATTTAGAACCTGATTGAAGGAACTGTGATTCAAGATCACTAAGCAAATTGATTAGATATGTAATATGATTAAATCAGTATTATGTTGTCATTGATGTCAACTATTTTGACAACACTTATCTTGTAAGTTACTATACCGAAACATCTGTAGTAAAGGAGTGAAAGAGATGAAGAATAGAAATATCTACATGAGGAAGATGGGTATGATAGATAAGGATAAGGAATACATTGAGTAACTTTTGATGAGTCTATGACTTTATGTTATTGACTTAATTATGTTTCATTCATCTATGATGAGGAAAAGAGTTGAAAGACACAAAGCAGTGTTGTTAGTTGATGAAGCAATTTAGTATACACTGATGAAGTGTAGTGTATACCAAGCACAGTGTTAACTGAGCTTGTGTTCACCGATGCATTTCTTTGTTAACTGAGAAGAATAGAATGAACTAAATGATTAGTTTAGCTAATAATATTGATGAGCTGGCAAGTGTATAAATTTGAGCTAACAGATAAAGTTTGTTACATAGATCGAAAGCTGACACAATTCAGGAGAGATCTAAAGGATGAGAATCAAATGTGTTATTGACACAAGTGTCGAGCTATGTTTAAGAGGCAAAATCAATGACAATGATTAAGTAGAAAAATTTGATGGAGCAGTAGAAAATGGTTTACATGTCTATATAAGAGACTCAAGATTTCACAATGAGTGTGATGTCGGAAGAGAAGGAAACTGTAGAATCTTCATGTGAACAAGTTTTCATGCATTATGATCATACTGGTTAAGGAAAACCCTACTACAAACATTACCAAGCTACAGAGAGTGATTACTGACGGACAGTAAGTTGAACAGTGTTTGAAATAGAATTGATTTATTGATCAGAAAGATTTGTATGAGCTAAACATTGATTTGTAATTTGCAATCGAATTTGTATTAAGTCAAATCACCTACTGTTACATATTTAACCATTGTACACAATCAAATCTCTTATCAGAGTGGACTAAGTGTTATCTCTACTGATCCTTCTAGGGTTGTCATTAGTACCAAAGGTGTGTAAAGATATCAGTTAGTTACTTACAATGAGCTAATTGATAAAATAAAGTAGAATAGACCAGTCGATAAAGCCTATACACTAAGCAATAGATAGTTTATCAAGCACCAGAAGACACTAACACTGATAGACAATAAACATCGAGCATCATAGTATACACTGATCAGTTTACACAGTGTTTACCAAGGATCATAGGAAACAGCATAGTAATCAAGAATGGCACATTCTTTTATGCAAACAGTTACAATGGTTTGTAAAATGTTTTACCAAGATCGAGGAACATTTAATGTAATGATATTCATTAAATATAATGTATATCTTTTGTAATAGATGATCTAGGTTATTATTGTACACCATAGATCTTAGGGTTATGATTATAGTGTGTAACCTAATTATGTTAAAGTGGCAAAACAAAACACTATATATTTATGTGTTTGCATCATTTTTAAAGAGAGCTGATATATGAATCATGGAGCACTTGAAGCATTTTTCTTATCTTCAATTCTATCAGTTAATAGAGCAGAACTGAGAACGGTAGAATTCAGTTTGAGTAGAATTAGCAGAGGCTGCCAAGTAGTTCAGAGCAGATATTCATCACAAGTAAGGTGATATTTTATCAAAGCTTATAGATCTGTAACAAACAATTAAGTGTCAAATAGTAGATAAATACCTATTGCTTTCTGACAATTGTAATAGAGTTTTTGGATAAAATCTCTTAACAGAGTAGACTTAACAGTCTTATGTAAATCTCTTAACCGAGTGCACACTTCATTAGTGTTGCTAAAATCCTATAAATAGGTAGATCTTGTTGATCTAACATGTCACTCCTAACAGGGTGAGATCACCAGAAGTGATCAAAAACTTATAGCCCTAACAGGCAAACCTTTTCTATCTGCAGTAGTGAAGAATTTGTGGGTGTCATCCCCACCACAATTTTTACCTTCTTACAAGGGTTTTTGCATTACCAAAATACTTGTGTCATGTGATTTTGTTATGGATTTCATGTTTTTTACTTACTTATGTTAAGTGGATAAATGATTCATGCAATTAGATTCAAGTTATATTGGTTGGTTATCACTGTTTATAGTTTTAGATCTGAAAGGTTTTACAAGTAAAGTTTTTGAAGGCACTGATTCACCCCTCCCCTCTCAGTACCTATCTCTCCTAATTCAAAAAATTGGTATCAAAGAAAAGTTCTTTTATTGAACAATTTAACCACTAAAGGGTAAAGATCTAAGTCATGGAGAGATACAAGCTTGACAAGACTATTGAGAATCAGAAGATACAAATGCAAATGTTTGTGGAATAGTATAAGCAAGCCAAGGAAGGACTAAAGAAATTACTAGACGAAAGAAAGAACCTAGCTAGACTACAGAATGAGATCGGTTATCATGAAGAACCTATTGATGACATATTTGAGCATATTGGATCTAGTTCAGGAAGCATCTCTGATGGATCTGAAAGCATAATCACTGATCTATCTGAAAAGAATCAATATTTAACTGATCAAGTGAAAGCACTACAAATCAGTTAGGAATCTTAGATGGTGAGAATGATAGAAATAATGAATAAAGAAAATCAAGCTGAGCAAGAAATAAATCTAGCAATTGATGATCGAAGATAGATGAGTGAACAACTTCAAACTAAAGAAAGTGAGATACAAAGACTCACTAACTGACATTTCCAAGTAACTAATCAAGTGATGACTGTGAATCAAGAGATAAATTGAGTGAATGCAGAATTGTCAAGAAAAATAGAAGATGTTGCAAGACTCAAAGAAGAAAATGAGAAGCCAAGAAATGAAGTGAAAAATCAACAATAGCAAAATGAAATGAAGAAACTTGCTGAGGATAGCTCCAAGAAGATTGATGACTTTTTAACTAATCACAGAAGATTTGGGAGCAAAGCCCATATAGGCTACACCAGTGAAGGAGAATCATCACAACAAGTTGAACAAGTCAACATCAAACAAAATCAAAAACCTAAAGTGTTGGCATGTTATCATTGTGGCAAACTTGGACATACATCTAATGTGTGTAGAAGCAAAGCACAAGGTAAACCTCTTGTCACTCCTAAGTTTAATGGATATTGTTATTAAAAACATCACTTATATCTCTCCTTATATCTCTTGTAGGAGTCTAAGTCTACACTTTTTACTGTTCATTCTTCACTCTCTTAATCTTGATGATGGATCATGGAGTGTGATCCGAAATGTTGATGTAAAAAAACTTACACAATCAAATCCAAAAACTTATTTTCAGGATATTGTTATTACTGTGGTAAGTTTGGATATCCTGCTTATGAGTGTAGAGCTAAGAAAAATGATCTTTCTAATAATACTACTATGGAGAAAATATGCTATACTTGTAACAAGCCTGGACACACTGCACAAGACTGCAAGGAAAAAATGAAGCAAGTCTGGACACCTAAGGAGAAACCATAATGCAAACCATATCAACCGAAGAGATAAGGTAACTCTTATGTTTGGGATTATAATACATGGACTAACTATGGTGTATGTGGTAGATATGGACACATTGCAGCAAACGATTATAGAAAGAGTCGGATTCGACAATCAAGAAACTGGACAAACTCTGGGATGGCTTGTATGCACAACCATAAGGTCAGTCATTTAAGCAAGAACTGCAGTGACCGAGCACCAGATGAAAACCATATATTTGAAAGTGGATATACTATCATTGATATCACAAAGTTAAGGAACACTATGTGGAAGAAGGCATCTAATGAGAATGCTAAGTCAAGTAATATTGTTGGTGAAACCTCATCCACTGGATTGGGTGACATCGGTACCTCCACTTAAAGTGAAATAGGTATGTATGGGACTGATATTTCAAAAGATCACATTTTACATATAGTTCCTTATGCATAATGTTCTTATACCAAATCAGCATGAATAAAGATGCACTATGGTTTAGTTGTCATGAGCTAACAATGTTGTACAGTTGGTAAAAGAGAGACTAAGAGTTGGTTACCCATCGGTAATCACTATCTTAGGTTAACCGAGCATATGTATCAACTGATGAAGAAAGCCTATGTTAACCGAGTGGATGAAAGTTTTAGTAGTCAACGAGCTAACAACTATGTTGTACCAAAAGTTAGATGGAGCATTTATTACATAAAAGTTTGAGTGGGAACATCGAAAGTCTATAAATACATGGGAATAGAGTTCATTTCTACAATGTGATTTCAAAGAGTGGAGAATTCAAAGAGAAGAGTTTGAGCTAAAGGATTTTTTGAAGGATTCAAGGCTACGCTAGATCAAATTGACATCACTCTTCATGATACCGAGTAAGTTTATTTGTGATCAAATACTTCCTATCATGTCGCTTGCCAAAACCCTAGATTCAATTTATGGCATTGACATCATTTGCAAGCAAAACTCGAAGTGTTGAAGAGAAAGTTAATCTAATTGTTAGGGAAAATTTCTTCAGACCAAAGTTTAAGCCACATCCTAAGGTTGCAGCACAAACATATACAATGGGCACATTTTCGAGCATACCAGAAAGGGTTTTACTGACAGAAGACGTAAGGTCTTATATTCATTGCAAAATTGGAGAAGTTGGGGACTTTGAAACTATTGCAGCATATCAACCACTTTGTGGCCCTGATGGTAAAATGAAATCAAACTACAAGAAGATTGAGGAATCAGGTTTATTGTACTTTACGCACTTGCCATAATCATTCAAATTGGATTGGATTAGAATCATTTTGAGCAAATATCATGATGACAAGTTCTGGCTGGATAAACTAATTAAGGTCAATAAGAAAATAATCAGTAGGGTTACTGGGCTCCCTACAACCAACAAAGCTAAGGCTTTCTGAATTTCTTCATGATCGAATGTTGAGAAATACACTAGAGCACAATGGGATGGTTGGGCATTGAAGATTTCAACAATCAAGGACCTAGTAGTAAAATTTGTAGCACATGTGATCAGGTATAAACTATTTCAATTGAGCAGACTCAACAGTGTACCCTGCAGCACAGTAGATATGGATGTCACTACCGATTCTATATGGACATCAATTCTGAAAGCAAAAGAAAAATTTGAGCAACAAGCATTTTTGAACCTATCTAAGAAGAGATAGAATTCTAAAGGTAAAGGTATTTACATTGATGAAGGACTAGCAAAGAAATCAAAGATTACTAGTATATCAGTTATCGAGGCAATTGATATAACCAAGGACAAGGAAGAAATAAAAGTTTCATAGGATGCACCAAATAAAGTTGAAATCCAACTAGAGAAGAAAACTGATGATGATTTACTCGTTGTAGACATCACACATGGTGATCTTGATGACCAAGATGATGAAGATGTAAATATTGCACCAAACAAAGATGAAGCACTAGATACTGATAGTCTATTTACATCACTACCAGGTGAACTTCCTGTACTTGCCAAAGCAGCAAAAATTATTTCCCGATTACAACCTGACGGCTCAGATCCTAAGCAAAACAAAGTTACAACAGGAGATCAAAACACAGAGAAACCTGTAGAGACAGATGAGCCTACACATACAAAGGCACCTTCCACCGAACCAAAGGAAACAAATGAAGCAAAGGACATACAAGAACCAAAGGCAACCAAGGTGATTCCACTGAACACCACAATCGAGACTCCTACTACAACAACTAAGACCACCACTACCAAGGAGCATAAGAAGGAAGAACAAGTGCTAATAGGGAAGGACACTCTGAAGACTAGAGATAGATCCATTGCTATCATTGAGAAGAAATCACCCCTAGCACAAAAGAATAAGAAGGAAAAGGGTCAGTCACCCTAGATGAAGTAATTATTTTACTTGAGTGTGACTCAAGGACCCTAAGCCCTGAGGACTTGAGTAAATATGGGGAGTTATGTTCAAGAAAGGTAGTGCAAGAGAAGCTAAAGAAAGAGCACAAATGATAAGAAGTACTAAATGATGTACGGGATATCCTCCAACATGTAGTACCTAAGATACATATTGATGAGGATACACCTATTATAGATCAACTTGCTACACTGGCCAAGAAGATCAACACCCCGGACACCGATGCAGATAAAAGAATTGAAGAAAGGGTAGAATCTAGAATACAACACAAATTAGCAGAGAAAATCAGCCAAGAAGTGGCATTACTTAAGGTCAAATTATCTAAGGTCATTACTGAAACAAAATCCATCACCCAGACAATTTGTCAATACTTATTGAAGCTATGTACTCTAGAAACCTTCACTGTTGAAGTTAGTGAAAAGATCAAAGGTTTAGAAGTAGAAATACAGTTGAGTACCAATGTAGCTATAACCAAGCCACATGCTTTCCTAAAGCATATTGACCAAGTTTAGGAACTCTGACGGTTGATAGCAGATTTGAAGAAACAAGAAGCACACCTAATAGATTAGGTTACTAAGTTGCAAACCGAACTCATTCCGTACCTGGAAATTTTTGAAGCCCACATTGTCAAATCTGAGCTATTAGTTGCAACACCAAAAATTTTAGTGTTAGAAAACATCTTTGACATGCATGCCAAAGTTGGTCTTGAGCACATTTCTCTCACCAAATTGAAAGAGGAATGGGAAAACCTCTTGGAGTCTCTAAAGAAAACCCATCAGTCAATTTTTGACAAGCTATGAGTATACTACCTCAATTTTTTATTTGGCATTACTATCAAAAAGGGGGAAAACAATGTATTAGATGTTATTATGCAAAATATTATGTACATGGATGATATGTATACTATATTACCAAGAGCATACACCAAGGGGGGGTACTTAGTACTTAGAAATTTTTTGATGTGTATATGTATATGGTGGAGATATAAGGAGATATAAGTTACATAGACATTTTTATCTTTATACATTCAAAGTTTTGATACTAATGCCAAAGGGGGAGATTGTTATCTCTATTGAGCCTTCTAAGGTTGTCATTAGTACCAAAGGTGTGTAAAGATATCAGTTGGTTACTTACAATGAGCTAATCAGTAACATAAAGCAGAATAGACCAATTGGTAAAGCCTATGCACTAAGTAGCAGATAGTTTACCAAGCACCCGTAGACACTGACACTGATAGACAATAAACATCGAGCATCATAGTATACACCAATCAGTTTACATATTGTTTACCGAGGATCACAGGAAATGGCATAGTAATCAGGAATGGCACATTCTTCTATGCAAATGGTTATAACAGTTTGTAAAACATTCTACCAAGATCAAGGAACATTTAATGTAATGATATTCGTTAAATACAATGTATATCTTTTGTAATAGATGATCTAGGTTATTATTGTACATCGTAGATCTTAGGGTTATGATTCTAGTGTGTAACCTAATTGTGTTAAAGCAGAAAAATAGAACACTTTATATTTATGTGTTCACATCATTTTTAAAGAGAGCTGATATATGAATCATGGAGCACTTGAAGCATTTTGCTTATCTTCAAGTCTATCAGTTAACAAAGTAGAACCGAGCACAATAGAATTCAATTTGAGTAGAATTAGCAGAGGCTACTGAGCAGTTTAGAGTAGATATTCATCACAAGTAAGGTGATATTTTATCAAAGCTTATAGATCTGTAACAGACAATTAAGTGTCAAATAGCAGAAAAATACCTATTTCTTTCTGACAATTGTAATAGAGTTTTTGGATAAAATCTCTTAATAGAGTAGACTTAATAGTCTTATGTAAATCTCTTAACTAAGTGCACACTTCATTAGTGTTGCTAAAATCCTATAACTAGGTAGATCTTGCTGATCTAACATGTCACTCCTAACAGGGTGAGATCGCCAGAAGTGATCAAAAACTTGTAGCCCTAACAAGTAAACCTTTTCTATTTGCAGTAGTGAAGAATTTGTGGGTGTCATCCCCACCGTAGATTTTACCTTCTTACAAGGGTTTCTGTGTTACCAAAATACTTGTGTCATGTGATTTTGTTATGGATTTAATGTTTTTTACTTACTTATGTTAAGTGGATAAATGATTCATGCAATTAGATTCAAGTTATATTGGTCGGTTATCACTGTTTATAGTTTTAGATCTGAAAGGTTTTACAAGTAAAGTTTTTGAAGGCACTGATTCACCCCTCCCCTCTCAGTACCTATCTCTCCTAATTCCAACACAAAGAAAGTCTTATTATGTATCATTCATAAAATGAGCATTTTTATCTTGTCAACCCCAGAGTGACTCCTAGTTGGACAATAATGGTTGGTCTTAAATCCTCCAACAAGGTCACACCTAACAATGTGTTTGTAACCTTTAATAGGGTTAGCTCTTCACCGACCTCTCTTCAGAAGAGTGAATATTTTGGGTTGCCAGTCCCAAGTGGTTTTTCCCTTCACATGGTTTAAATCTCTTGTGTTATGTGTTGATTTTGATGTTCATTTTGATGTCATATTTACATGTTGCATATTTGATTTGATCAGTAACTGCTATAAGTCTTAGACTGGTAATTGGTAAATGCACAAACAGTAAAAGTATTTTAAGTTACCGAGTAGTAGAAATTGAAGTATTTTTTTTTGGATTATACATTTTGTATTGGGACAATGATTAAATGATTCAACCCCCTCTCAGTTATTCTAACATCCTCCTCTAAATACAATAAAACAAAATAGATTTTGTTGTCTGATACACATAATGAATCACTATTTGGAAAAATATTTCCCCTCCCTTGCATTACAATTATAGGAAGAAAGATAATCCCTCTTCCTGTAGCACAAAGTCTATAGAAAAAGACAACTCTTATGTCTCTCCGTTATTTCTAATTATCTCCTATAGCACACTGTCTGCAAAAGCATCCTCAAAAAAGAAAATGGAACCCTTCACTCATTTTGTTGTTGCATTATTATCTTCTTGTTTCCTGACCATCCTTTTCCATTTAAATAATTGATTCTTTAATTTCTTTAATGATATCCTTTTAGCGACATAGTGTAATACCCCAAAAATGGGCTATAAGTTCATTAATCTCCTACATCTTCAATTCGAACGAAATCGACATCAAAGTCCTAACCTAAGGCACATCTAAACATCATCGAATCATAATTGATTATCTTAAATTTTGCATCGGGGAATATTCCTAGTAATATTCTTAATTATCTTAATTATCTTTAATTTTATAATTATTTGGCAATAAATCACATTTATCCTAAAGTTTGATTAATTGAATATTTTCATATTTAATTAATTAGATTTAATATTTGCCACTTAATTGTGTAATTAAATTTAATTATATCTATTATTAATTGTATTATTTAATTTTGACAATAAATCTAATATCATATGAATAATTGATTAAATTCTTATTTAATTAATTAAAGCAAGTTGTCATTATTTAATAATATAGTTTTTAATAAAAGTTTGATTAAATAATTGATTAACCCATAAATCAATTGTTTTATTTTTAAAAGCAGTTAAGTTGGAAATAAATCACTTTATTATTAAATTAATTCATAAATAAAACATGCAAATCATAAAAGCAGACAACTATCAATTATCAATTAAAGCTAAACTCTATTTTGAGTTAAAACTTAGCTTTTGCATGTTTTTGTGAGTTAATTATCTTTTATTTAAAAATAACTCAAAAATCAAGTTGAGTTATTTGAGTGATTTATGGCTTTTTCCCATGCACCTCCAAAGCCCTGGATTTCTATAAATTAAGGCTTTAGCTCTTCACAAATCATCTCATATTTTGCACAATCACACTGGAGAATTGGAATTGAAGAATCAAAACTCTTGCGAATCAACATCTTTGTGAGATCAATCTTATTTTTGCATTCATATTGCATATCATTTCTAGATTAGCATAGCATATCAGTTTTCAATAGCATTCATATCATATCGGTTTTTATCATTCTTATTGCATAGAAAATATCAAAAATATAGATTAATTGCATTCAATTTCATATCCATCTTTTGCATTCAAATCCTTCATTTAGGTGTCATCTAGGTCACTGATCTCGATTACAATCTGAGAACATTAATCTCGCACCTATTAGAAGGCAGTAAATCGCTTGGTTAGATAGCTTTCAATTTTGCACGATTTTGATTATCACTAACCTCTAATGTTTTACTGAGTGTTGTGTCTACAGATCAGGTACAATTTTCACACACACATTTCTAGCACCCATCGTGGGGCCCTGAAACGGGTTTCCCTTCATTTCTATCAATTTTCTATCTTTTGAGGATAAGGGTTTCAAGGGTCCTGGTATACTTTGTAGGATGTTATTTTTGGCACTTTTTCTATCAAAGTTGTCCGTACACAGTGATTTTTATCATTCTATCCGTACTTCCGTACATCTCTGTACAAATTCTCACGCGAGATTTCACTTGCGTCACACGAGATTTCTTTCTGTGTCGCGCGAAATTTCACTGGTATCATTTTTGTGCGCGAAAAATCACTTTCTGGCGTGAGACTACAGTTCCTCGCGCGAGACTTTATCTTTTATCACGTGAGACTCCACTTCCTCACGCAAGTCTTCATATTTTTGTTGCGCGAGATAGTACTTCCTCGTGCGAGACTTCATTCTTCATCACGCGAGATAGTTTTTCCTCGTGCGGGACCGCATTCTGCCTCACGCGAGATTTTGCTACAAAGACACATAATTTGCAGATTTGTACTTTCAGATTATTGATTTCTAACGCTTACAATTTGCTGTTGATTGGTCTTGATTTTGTACTTTCAGACGTGTGCTAAATTTTGGATTGCAGAGCATTGGACCTAAGGTATTCTTCTCAAGCTGATAATATTTCAATTTGGATCCTAAAATAAATCTCTTATGTGTCTGGCTTGTGTGTATCCTTTCATGCTTTTATCTATTTCTACACACTTGCATAATTGATACTAGGTTGTAATCCCTTAAGGATTCATTAAGTAGTCTTAGAATACTTGTGATTGATCTTGATTGCTATCTTGGGTTATTGGACTCGGTAATCCACCGGCCCCTCATTTCCGCCCCGTGGTTGCAATCTCAGCACCATAAAGGGGAGGGGTCAACAGGACAGAAGCGTTAAATGTTCCACTTGGCAACCCTTTTGTGCTTTTAGGAACTCACTTGTTTTCTAAGTTGTGGACTTGTTTTTAGCTTTTGTGAGGTGTTAAGTGTTCCACCTTGTGGACTCATCTCATATTTGCTTTAAGCGTTAAGTGTTCCTCTTTCTACTTTTTGAATGCTTTTGGTAGATTTACTTTCGGAACATATATCTGTGCTCACATAGTAATTAGGCCCTATGAACACTATTCGTGATTCTTGAGAGATTGGATTCCTAGAGAAATCTTTCTTGACGACAGAATCCTTGTAGGTAGGGAGGATACTTAGTGCGTTTCACATTCAGCTTGGTTAGTGCATCTTCTCTTATTGATCGACACATTCTCTCTCCGGAGAGGTTGATAGATCACATGGGGTTGATATCACGAGCTTTGGTGAATCAAAATTGGTTAGTGCGTCTTCTCTTATTGATTGATACATTCTCTCTCCGGAGAGGTTGATAGATCACATGGAGTTGATATCACAGACCTTGGTGGAACAAAACTTTGTCTTAGCATGTTGGATTAATCTGCTTGCTTTGTTTGGGTTAAAAGTGAAGAGGTGTCAAAACCTTGAATCTGGAGCCAAGTCCCCTTGTGGTATACTATTGTGAGTCATCTTTAGAGAGGGTTAACCGTAGCGGACAATCCCTTCACAGGGCAAACTGCGTTGACGGAACCTCAAGTGGTAATAGCCATTTTTGCCATGGTAGTGACAGCCACTATATAAATGTCCTTGTGGAAGAAATCTCCACGGGTATGGTTCATTGTTGGGTTGTCAGATCTCCCTAGCAGCTCTTGAAGATTAAGTTCTCGGACTGTGTCAAAACCCTGGTGCACCGGGATTGGAGTTTACCCCTTTGAATCATAAAAGTTGCAGAGTCAAACCATTACTAAAAACCCTAGAGAGGCCAATCTTTCACTTTCAGGTATATGTGCGTTATTGCAAAACTTTTTCAGAACATACACAATTAGTACTCTCAGGGATTAGCACAATTTGGTCACTTGATTGTTCATGCGCAAGGTTGCTTTTACCCTTGTTCATTATTTTTAGACGTGCTTGGAATCACTTGCTTGCTGTTCTACGTGCTTATTTATCTACTTGGCTATTAAAAATGATCAAATTTGGTATAACCTTCAAAATCTAGACAGTACAATTTGCAAACAATCTAAAACCGAAGACCTTAAATTTTGCAAAAATTGACGTAAAGTTCTTTCTGGAGTCAAAAGTCATTTCAGGAAGTCAAAAGTTGTACGAGTTTTGTCAAGTGTCATTTTAGTATTACCCAACTGTCGTATGAGTTTAGCAACTATCATTTCATAGACTACCCAGTGTCGTACGAGTCTGCAGAGTGTTGTTTGGAAAAATTTGAGAGAGTTGTCAGAAATTGTCAAATTGCAAGATATCCAATGTTTCCAGCCTAGTTCCAGAATCTGTCAAAAATATCATTGTGTCAGGAATAGAGCAATAGCTATTGAGAATCAGTACACATGTCTCAAAGAATCAGTAAACAAGAGGAAGAAGCTCTGATCGCCACTATAATGAAATAGATACATGCTATGCAAGTCCAGCTTGACAAACTTGGGAAAGAAAAGGAACCTCTATACTCTTTTCCATTTGATAAAGACTTGTACATGTCACCATGCCCCCGAAAAAAAATTGAGCAATATGATTCCTCTTCCACGGAGAGTGACACATCTAGCTTTGAAGACTATGATGACTATGACGATAGACAATGTAATGATACCTATGACACCTCTGTTCCTAAGAGTCCTCCTCATCGTTCATTCTTGCTTACTAGAAATGGGCCATCACATTGGATAGATCATGATGGTGATCCATATGATTCTGATTTTGAAAGAGATTTTGATGGCTTTTGTGGACAATACCTTGATGATGATCCATCTACTACTGCTGAGGACTATAAAATACATCGTGCTAGCTTGAAACATCAATACTATAAGGATCTCTCCTTTAAGAACTCTCAGGCTGAAAATAAAGATTACACTCTCAAGCAAGATCATGTTAATGTTGGACCGTTGTCTTGTGATGGTTCGCTTCTATCCCCTACTTCCTCCAATATCCATACATTTCCTAAAGCTTTCGAGTCTTTCAAATCTTTCACAGAACCTTCATCTGACACAAGCCCTGATACTTTTCATGTGGTTCCTTATAGTTATCCCCCAGGGCTACCTCTTAAAGAAACTCAAGCTAACCTTCGCTTGGCTACAAAGACTTTCAATAATGATAAACCTAAAGAGCCTAAGCCTTCATATGCTATAATCCCTACTTCAGCTAGTCCTCCACCATCTCTTCCAAAGTCATCCATACAATCCCAACATGCTTCCTTGTCCTTAGAAGTGGCTCCATGTCAAGAGGACTCTAAAAATGATGAAGAAAAGAACATAAAGAAAGATCAAGATCAAGAACCCTCCATGTCATCCACTCCTTTTCCCAATGTCTCTTATCCACTTCATGGTTCTTTTGATCCTATACACCCTTTTTTATGCATTCCACCATGTCTTAAGTCTTCTCCTAAGCAAGATCAAGCTACTACTCAAACTGTTGAGCTTATTGACAATCAAAATGACCTTACTACACTTGCGCTTTCCAAAGATGATACTTCCATTAAGGTTGGTAAAAATAGTGTTGTTACTTCCAATGTTAAGCCTATTGAAAATCAAGAGAAAAATTATGCGCTTATGCTATCCGAAGATCCTTGTCAAGATCAAAGTCTTTCATCTTCTTGTTCTACCACTCCATGTCCACTTCCACTTTCTACTCTTCCTAAGTCTTCGCAAGCTTTGAATGATCCTATCAAAGAAAATGCTCTTATTCAAGATGTCCATGATTTTATTGAAAATTCTAATGCTCACTCTAAAGATGCTGATATCCTTGGTTGTCATATAAATGATGATGAACTTATTGATTATCCTTTCGCATCTTCCACTTCCATCCTTGGACCTCTTCCACCACTACTAAGGGCTTCATGCCTTCCTTCCATCTTGGGTCCTTATGTCCCTTCACTTTCCCCTCCTAGCTCTCCTGATTTGCCATCCATCTTAGGTCCTTACATACCTCCATCTGCCATCTTTCCTCAAGATCAACATAGATGCATACCCTTGAATCCTTTTCATCCACCCACTCATCTAAACCAGTCATATCCTCCTCCTTCTTTCACAAGTCCCAAGTCCTTTGGATGTAACTTGAATGTTCAATACAAGAAAAAGAAGCAATACAAGAATCCATCAAAAAAAGATCACCATGTCTCCTCTAATAGACATGGAAACATAAAGTCAAAAGAGATATCTAAGAAAAAAATTACAAGACAAGTATGGGTTCCAAAATCCATCATTGAAGATATTATCTCTAAATCATCAAAAGGAAATAAAAAGCCTACGACTATATGGATTCCAAAGTCTCTCTTGAAAGAGTCTGGTGTTGAACAAAAAGTGAAATTGACATTCAAGCTTCCAAAGGCTTCCACTTCATCTCCCTCCAAAAATATTCTTCCATTTCATGCGCCCAAACCTCAACCTCTGCTATCCATTCCCATATTCCTTCACGTATTCCTTCATTCATGTTTCCTCCACCCTCTCGCCACCTTTCAAGGTGTGTGTTTACGTTGATCTTGCCTTCCTTTCCATCTACCCTTTCACAATCCTTCCATTCATTATCCTTCTACCTCCTATCCTTTTTCCTCACTTGCCTATTCCTCCTATCTTCCAACCTCACTCGCTTTACATAAAACCCTATCCTCCATTTTTCTCTTCCATCTTCCTTTCCCTATCAGCATCTTTGAGCATATTATGTGAATATTTGGTATATCATGGTTGATCCTTTCAAGGAGCATTATCTAAAAAGCTTGCCTTCTTCCAAAAAAAGAAATGAAAAATAAAATAAATTGAAAATGTGCCTTGGTGAAAACCTGGAAACAGGCACCTTGGTAGCAAAAGTAAAGAGAAATAAATTCATCCTATGGTGAAAACCACTCCCTTGTGGCACCTTGGATAAGTACCATGATGAAAACCTGGCAATCAGGCATCATGCGTAGTTCTTCTACATATTTCATCCATTTCATCTTCTCTCTTTGATCTTGACAATGTTGATCTATACACGAACATTTAGCTATTTTGTGAGTTGTCTGACGATGATCTTGCTTCCATTCCTTCCATGTTTAGCCTTCATATCCATCTTCCTCCATTCATTTTTGCCTATCACTATCCTTTTCCCCTTTGGTCTTGATCTAATAAAAAAAAGAAAGAAAGAGTAAAACACAGTGCTATGAAGCCTCTTGACATGTCTACTCCTTTGGACTGCATCCTTTCCTACTCTTGCATTATGATTTTGTGCTTATCCTATGCTAGCCTTTCATTGCTTGTCCAAATGTGCTTTACATGACAATTTTTCCCTTGCTTGGGTATTCTTGAGGAGTTTCCCCTTGAGGATTTCTTCCCTTCATTTTACTTCATTCTCTTGTCTTCCATCTCTTCCACCAGCTTACTAATCCCTCTTGTTCTCCACCTTGCTAGACATTGGGACTGCACGATATGATCTTGCTTGGGAGTTTGCAAATGGAAAAAGATGCTATCAAGTATACCAAGTATCAAAACAATTATCAAAATCAGTATCAGAATCAATATCAGAACCAGTATCAGAACTAGTATCAAAATAAGTATCAGAACCAATATCAGAACAAGTATCAGAACCAGTATTAGAACAATTATCAGAATCAGTATCAGAATCAGTATTAGAACTAGTATCAGAACAATTATCAGAATCTGTATCAGAACCAGTATCAGAACAATTATCAGAATGGGCCTACAGAACAAGTATCAGAACACCTACTGGGGCTACACCTTTCACTTTAGTTTATGGGTCTGAAGCGGTACTGCCTATTGAGGTTGAAATCCCATCACTAAGAATTAGAATGCATGGACTTGTCACTGATGAAGACTACAGAGTGTCTAGGTTACAAGAACTGGAATTACTAGATGAGCATAGGCAAGCAGCGTATGATCATCTCAGAGTGTATCAGAAAAGAATGTCTAGAGGCTACAACAAGAAAGTCCGACACAGAGAATTTCAGGTTGGTGATCTAGTGTTGAGAGAAAATCCTAAAAATCAATCACATCGAGAACGCAAGGGGAAGTTCAAACCCAATTGGTTGGGTCCCTTTGTTATCACTGCTACTTTTGGCTCTGGTGCCTATCAACTCTCAACCACTGAAGGAGAACAGCTCTGAGAACCAATCAATGTTCTCCATCTGAAGAAATTCTATACCTAAGGCATTTAGTGCTTGGTAAATGTCCTGAAAAAAATCTTAAAAATCAGAAAAAGTCCTGAAAAAATGATCATCTTGGTGAAAACCTAGCAATAGGCGCCTTGATGATTCACAAAAAAATAAAAAAATATCAAAAGTACAAAAAAATAAAAAAATATCAAAAGTACAAAAAAATTGAAAAAATATCAAAAGTACAAAAAAATTGAAAAATATCAAAAGTACAAAAAAATTGAAAAAATGAAAAATACAAAAAAATGAAAAAGAAGAAAAAGTGCCTTGGTGAAAACCTAGAAACAGGCGCCTTGGTAGCAAAAATAGAATCTCTACCAAGATGGTGAAAACCTGGTAAACAGGCGCCACTTGTTCCAAAATGCTCCATCTATCAGCACAATCTTGGTCTTTCCCAACTTTCAGTCTTGCTTTAGTTTGTACATATCTCCCGGTTTGTTTCTGCATATCCTGGTTTCAATAAGTCGGTCTGTACACCAATCAGCTCAAGCGTCTGTATCCTATCAATGTTCAAATTTGGGGGCAATCAATGTCATATCCTATGGTCTCCCATGTATCTTAGACATTTCCTATCCAGTCAGAGTCCTTTGAAGCTTCCTATTGAGTCAGTCAGTCTGTCTTGTCTCCAGCAAGGATTTTGCATCAACAATAATCAAACATCAAAACTCAACTGAAAACAATCTGTGCTTTTCATGCTTTTATCTCCTTGTATGCTTACTAATTCTCATTGAGATTTTTGCATATTGTGTCCCTTCGAGCTCCTCGATGATGTCCTTTATAGGATTTAGAGAGTGATGACTGGGGGCATAATCTTTTCTTTGTCTTCTGCTTGTATGTGAAAATCTAACAGCTTTTGGAAATTCTGGATTGAAATGGTGTCCGACTGTAAGAGCCTCTATCTCGAATTGGATGGCCATGCATACCTCGACCATTGATACCCAGACAATTCAAGGAAGTTTGATCTAACTATTATCTTTTTGAGTAAGTTCTTTCTCCTACTGTGGAACGCAATCTTGCCTAAGGAGGTGAACGATAAAGGGTCACTACGGGTAATTCACACTGGATTTAGAATGATCTTTTGATTGTTTGATGTGTTTGCAACGCAAGGCGTACTCAGGTCATCACAACGTTTATGTTTTGATGCTTGTACAAATTGCTATATCAAAATGGACATGATATTCAGGTCATCCTGGCGCTTGTGCCTTGGTGCTTATATCTAATCCGACATTCCAAAAACAAATCAATATTCATATGTCCATGGTTGTATAACCAATGGGTGTTGTATTGATTCTTGCGCATACAAATCAATATTCATATGTCTATGGTTTCATGGCTAGTGGGCATTGTATTGATTTATCCGGTTACCTAAAAGTTCAATGATGATAACAAATCGACATATGATCAGTGACTAGGTCCTAGGTCTTAGGTTGCATTTCATTTTGCATGTCTCATTTCATTTTTCATGTTGCATGATCTCACAATGATTAAACGAACTCCAATGCTTAAACAATTCTTCAAATCGCATCTTCCAGTCTAACAAGAGCTGAATCTCACACGAAGGTTCCTCCAATGAAATAGCAAGTAGAATCCTTTTTCGGGATCAAAATTCAAATCTGAGATCATTTATCTTATTCACTACTTGCATAATCAACCTTCAATCATCACAGAAATCTAGTATTCAACTCAATTGATTATCTTTCATCAAACTATCAAAATTTCAACTTGGTCAACCATGGTCAACTCATGGTCAAACCTAGTCAAATTCGGTCTCCAGGACCTCCAAACGATGTAGAATGCATTCTCGTACATGTATAACCACACTTCTCTTATCAATTAACATGCTTCTAAACTATAACGCTGACTTTTCTTGTCAGATTTCAATTTTAATCCCGAAGGGGGCATGGTATTGCACATCATTCAAAGTCTGTAAATCAAATTCTATCGATCAATTCTATCAATATCTTTCATCAGTGATCAAGACAACAATCACGTCTAGTCGCTGATTCATCAAAAGTCCTCATCGCTCGGGGCAAATCTATCATCACTTGGGGCATATTAGATTCATCAAGATCCATATCAATTTGGTATTCTCCTAATCTTGTAAACTGTATCAGTTTTTGCAACCATCAGATCATAGTGTTCTTTCCTTGGTTCTTCGACAACTGAAGGGTTTGGATGTGATACTTGCTAGTTCTGCTAAGACAATCGAGTCTAGAACGGGTCACTCACTTCTTATCAATCCTAAGGTTTAGAATCGGGCATTTTGACACTTTTTCGCAATCATAGGTTCATTTGCTGCTACAGTGAACATTATCTTTGGTCATTCAAGACCTATTATCTCCATATCAATTCAATATTAATCAACTCCTATCTCAATATCTTTCAATCGGTTTCTATCTTGAGATCGATTTATCTTTTGAATCAGTTTCATATCTTTATCAAACACAGACTATCTTTGAACCACTGCGCTTCGCATAGTAATTCAAAGAGGGGCAAAATGTAATACCCCAAAAATGGGCTATAAGTTCATTAATCTCCTACATCTTCAATTCGAACGAAATCGACATCAAAGTCCTAACCTAAGGCACATCTAAACATCATCGAATCATAATTGATTATCTTAAATTTTGCATCGGGGAATATTCCTAGTAATATTCTTAATTATCTTAATTATCTTTAATTTTATAATTATTTGGCAATAAATCACATTTATCCTAAAGTTTGATTAATTGAATATTTTCATATTTAATTAATTAGATTTAATATTTGCCACTTAATTGTGTAATTAAATTTAATTATATCTATTATTAATTGTATTATTTAATTTTGACAATAAATCTAATATCATATGAATAATTGATTAAATTCTTATTTAATTAATTAAAGCAAGTTGTCATTATTTAATAATATAGTTTTTAATAAAAGTTTGATTAAATAATTGATTAACCCATAAATCAATTGTTTTATTTTTAAAAGCAGTTAAGTTGGAAATAAATCACTTTATTATTAAATTAATTCATAAATAAAACATGCACAATCATAAAAGCAGACAACTATCAATTATCAATTAAAGCTAAACTCTATTTTGAGTTAAAACTTAGCTTTTGCATGTTTTTGTGAGTTAATTATCTTTTATTTAAAAATAACTCAAAAATCAAGTTGAGTTATTTGAGTGATTTATGGCTTTTTCCCATGCACCTCCAAAGCCCTGGATTTCTATAAATTAAGGCTTTAGCTCTTCACAAATCATCTCATATTTTGCACAATCACGCTGGAGAATTGGAATTGAAGAATCAAAACTCTTGCGAATCGACATCTTTGTGAGATCAATCTTATTTTTTCATTCATATTGCATATCATTTCTAGATTAGCATAGCATATCAGTTTTCAATAGCATTCATATCATATCAGTTTTTATCATTCTTATTGCATAGAAAATATCAAAAATATAGATTAATTGCATTCAATTTCATATCCATCTTTTGCATTCAAATCCTTCATTTAGGTGTCGTCTAGGTCACTGATCTCGATTACAATCTGAGAACATTAATCTCGCACCTATTAGAAGGCAGTAAATCACTTGGTTAGATAGCTTTCAATTTTGCACGATTTTGATTATCACTAACCTCTAATGTTTTACTGAGTGTTGTGTCTACAGATCAGGTACAATTTTCACACACACACATAGGACCTAATGTTTTGAAAATATTTAAGTTACCTTTCAATAACAAAAGACACTTTTTGGATAGGTGGTACAACTAATTGATATGTGTGTTTTGGAAAATGAACCGTCACCTACACATATCATTCATAATTCTTCAAGATATCTATATCAAGAAAATTTGTTATATCTATTTCCCACTCATGCCAACCATGATATCACTAAGAACTCCATAGTTGTGTCACCCCAAGATACATGTTTTACATGGTGAAATTTCCATTTGTGCATTGATGAAATAGTTGGTGCACATCTCCCTCTTGCTTGACCATGCATTCGTTGCTCTTTATAACTTTTAGTGGCCTGATGTGTTTCTTACAAGAGAGACCCATAAATTTCCCATATATTTGGCTAAATTTTCACATTGAATCTACACTCACCATCATCTACAATCCATAGCACTTCTATGCAACCTGTCAATCACACAAGGCGAATTCACTGTCATTGACAAAAAATGGTACCTTCTAACTCCTTCATAGTAAAGTTCTCTCCATTGATTTGGATGACATTATGCCTCCTTCACTGATCATATTCAAGATCTTTATGAAAGTCTCCCCTCCCTAAGATACCAAGCTCAGACATTTTGTCAAACAATTCTCCTATTTCACTGTGCTGGCAATTCCTATGCATAGTGTGAAGTCATGACTGTACCTCAATTTTATGTTCTATATGTTCCCATTACATTATTGACCTTCATATATTGGTAGAGGGATCATTCACATATAAATTTTAAGCATCGTCAGTGAACCATTGATACAACTGCAGCTTGACTTGGAGTCATGGAAAGTGTCAACCCCATATTGCTAGGTAGAACTCACAATGAGCTAAAAATCTTTCGATTGATTTATCTAGCTCGATATTTCATTGTCTTCTTCCTTAAACTTGGGTATGTATTTCAGGGGTTGAATTTGGAGACTTTGTGTTTGAATTACCTTATGTAGGCAAGTACAATTCCAACAACTAGATTGCATGACCCAATGATTTATTTTAAATGTTTAGATAGGCCAATTTTCTTCCTCTATTAGACTACTAAGAGGTCAATTATATCTCCAAGACATGGCATCGATTTGAGATTTTTTGAATCTTTGAGACTGCACATGTAAACTTGAAGTTGAACCACTAAAACCTAATCCTACACTTTTGAACTGAAGAACACCACCTTAAACCCAGACCATTGATTTGGGGTGTTTGAATCTACATGCTAGAATCTTGAACCTGGCCCTCAGATTGACATAACATAAATTATGAACTAAAATTATGATCATGTCTTTGAGCTAAAACTTGTGTTTGAACCTGCACTAAACTAGGCCATAAATGAACTCAATGAACCTCTAAACTCACTTGTACCATTTGAACCAGTCTGAACTAGTTCAAAATGGTTCAAATCTTATGCTTGAATTTCCCAATAATCGACAAAAGAATTAGAGATGAAATGAATGACTTTGAAATTTTCAAATGGGTTTCCATATGGGTACTAACATGGTACTAAGTGGATTTCCATAAATAAGCTAAATGAGAATGGGGAAGTTACAAGGAATAAGGAAAAACTTGTTTGCAAGGGATATGCACAAGAAGAAGGTATTGATTATGGTGAAACCTTTGCAACTGTTGCTAGATTGGAAGGAGCTTGAATACTACTTTCCTATGCTGCACATAAGGGATTTAAGGTATATCAAATGGATGTGAAATCAGCATTTCTAAATGGAATACTTGAGGAGGAGGTGTACATAGAACAACCTGAAGGGTTTGTTGATCCAAATCAGAGGACATGGTATGTAGACTACACAAAGCTATATATGGACTAAAGAAAGTACTGAGGGCATGGTATGAAAGGTTACATGTTTATCTTATAAGTATTATCTTTGTAAGAACTAGTGAAAATAGTAATATGTACATGAAAGGAAATTTTGATGATAACATTTTGATTGCTGCAATATTTTTTGATGATATAATCTTTGGCGGACAAGATCAGATTTGCAAATCCTTTGCCAATGAAATGAAAAAGGAATTTGAGATGTCTATGTTTGGAGAGATTAAATTTATTCTAGGTTTGTAGATTATACAACCAAAAGATGGGATTTTCATCACATAATCAAAATACATTAAAGAAAAACTGAAAACTTTTGGCATGGAAGATGTTAAACCTGTGGGAACACCAATGGTGACTGGCTACAAATTGACAAAAGATGATGAATCTACCAAGGTAAATCAGACTTTGTACCAATCTATGATTGCTAAATTGATGTATGTAGTACACAGTAGGCCTAATATTGCACATGCAGTGGGGATTGTGGCAAGATTTTCTTCCAATCCTAAAGATTCACATATGGTTGTTGTAAAGAGAATCTTGAGATACCTAGAGAAAATAGAGGACTATGGATTATGGTACACATTGGAAGGAAAATTTGAACTTAAAGTTTACACTGATGTAGATTGGACTAGAAATATAGATGATTGAAAGAGCACAACTGGTGGAGCATTCTTTTTAGGGGAAAGGCTTGTGACTTGGATTAGTAAGAAACAATCATGCATCTCTCAATGCACTGTTGAAGCAAAGTATGTTGCTATTACTGCAAATTATTCAAATATAACCTGGATCAGACAAGTGTTGAAAGGAATGAATGAGCCAATTACTAACCTGGTGATTATATATTGTGACAACACCAGTGCTATAAACATTTCAAAGAATCTTGTGATGCATTCAAAGACAAAGCATATATCTATCAAGTATCACTACTTAAGGGAACAAGTTCAAGAGAAGAAAGTACAAATGGAATTTGTAACATCTAAGTAACACCTTGCTGACATCTTTACTAAACCATTATCAAAGGATAAATTTGAATATTTGAGAGGTAGACTTGGGGTTTGTCCCCTGTCTACTAGTCACTGAGGTGATCTGGAGGTTGTATCAACCTACACTTATTAGAAGATCATTCATGTTGATGCACATAACTCACACTTTGGATTATGTCTAAGGTTGTGAAAGATTTTAGAAGCTAGAATAGAAATTTTTTTATCTATACAATGAAGGTACATGATATGAACTGAACAACATAAATACTTGGCTGTTGCAGAGTTGTTTGTATGTTTTCTTTGGCATTGTTGTCAAAGGGAGAGAGAATAAATATGAAAACAAACAGAGAGTTACATGATAAATCAGTTCATGAGAACACACAGAAAGGGAGATACCTGAATATTTGTTGCTAAGAACAAAAGGAATTAGAGAGTTGAAAATATCAAATCCACAGGGAGAGTCTACACTTGTAATGCTGTTATGTTTTGTAGTGATTAAACATATTAAATTTGAGCTCACTAAGCTACAGCATTTTCTTACATAGTTGTAGAGTACATGTTTGATATGTACATAGTATATTTTCATATTGCTCATGTTTCCATCAATGCCAAAGGGAGAGATTGATGAACTACAACTGATTCAATATTTGAATGAACTAAAGAAATAGTGATTAGAGATCACCAAGAACTGAATTAATATGCAAGATCATTAAATCAGTCAATATGTAGTCATTGATGTCAACTAGTCTTGAAAGTACTTATCATGTTAGTTATAAACATCTGAACATCTATCAGAGCAAGAAAAGATGAAGAATTGAGATATCTACATGAGAAAAAGATGGATATAACAGATAAGGATAAAGAAAACATTGGGTAACTTATTGATGAGTCTATGGATTCATATTGTTGATTTGATTATGTTGCATTAATCTATTATGAAGAAGAGAACTGAAATTGGACAAGACAATGTGGTTGATAATTGAAGATTTCTATATACACCAAGCCAATGTAGTGTATACTAATTGATAGTATCAATTGAGCTAGTTTAACTAGTTATCACTGATGCATTTCTATATTAACCGACGATGGATGAAAACATTAAATGCTAAGAACAAATGACTGAATTTGATGAGCTAGATACTATTATGATTTTGAGGTTAAAGATGAAGTTTTTTATGAGATCCATGGCTAACAAAATTTGGAGAAGATCTAAAGGATGAGATTGAAACATGTTAATGACACATCTATCAAGGAAGGTTTATGAGGCAAAATGGATGAAGGAGATTAAGCAAAAAAATCTAATGGCTAAAATGAAAATGGTTTACTTATCTATTTAAGAGATATGAGTTTCATTGTTGAAACTATGCCATAGGAAGAAGAATGCAGAGATATCACGTGAAGACTATTCATGCATGCCTGATTAGACTAGTTATTGAAAGAATCAAACTGTAGAGTTAACTGAGCGTCAGAGAACTATTTAGCAAGGGACAGTAAGTTGATGAATATTGAAGAAGTGAATTTGATTATTGATCAAAGGATTTGTATGGGCTTAGCATAGATCTAAATATCTGCAATTGAGTTGTATTTGAATCAGATCATAGTATATCAATTTAACCATTGATTCAGAAAATCTCTTTACTAAGTGGACTTAACAGTCTTATATTCTGCCCTATGTCACTCAAAGAATGTACATTTTTATCTTATTGACCCCATAGTGAATGCTGGTCAAAAGTTAACTGCTAGTGTTAAATCTTCTAGCAAGGTCACACCTAATAGTGTGTTTGTAACCTTTAACAGGGTTGGCTCTTCACTGAGCTCACTTCAAAAGAGTGAATTATTTTGGATTACCGTTCTCGGGTGGTTTTTCCCTTAATAGGGTTTCCATGTTAAATCATTATGTTATGCGTTATTTATGATGATTATTTGTTATCATACTTGATTTGGTCGGTAATCATAGTTAGCTATTTAACTGGTAATCGGTAAAGTGAACAGACAGATTGATATTTTATGTTACTGAGCTGCATAATTTGTTGAAATTATTTGATAAGGTACATATTTGTATTTGTGACTATAGGATAACTAATCTAACTGATTCACCCCCCCTCTCATTTATTTTAACAGAAAGGAAAATCTGATGATAATATTTTGATTTCTGAAATATTTTTTGATGATATAATCTTTGGTGGACATGATCTGATTTGCAAATCTTTTGTGATATTACTATCAAGATTCAACTGTGTATTTTTTGAGTCAAACTCATTGACTCAAAAATTGCATAGTTGAATCCTGATAGCAATATCACAAATTGACTTGTGGTGGAAAATATCTCCTACTTATCAATTGCAAATCTTTTACTGATGAAATGAGAAAGGTATTTTAGATGTCAATGTTTGGAGAGATTAAATTTTTTCTAGGTTTTCATATTATACAACAGAATGATGGGATTTTCATCACTCAATCAAAATACATTAAAGAAGTGTTAAATTTGTTTGGCATGGAAGATGCAAAACTAGTAGGAACACAAATGGTAACTAGATGTAAGTTGACAAAGGATGATGAATCTATAGAAGTAAATCAGACACTGTACAAATCTATGATTGGAAAACTGATGTATGTGGTACACATTAGGCCTAATATTGCACATGAAGTTGGGACTGTGGCAAGATTTTCTGCCAATCCTATAGATTCACATATGGTTGTAGTTAAAAGAATTTTGAGATACTTGAAAAAGATAGAAGACTATGGCTTATGGTACACAATGGAAGGTGAATTTGAACTCTGAGTTTATATAGATGTAGATTGGGATGGAAAACATTGATGACTGGAAGAGCACAACTGGTGGAGTAATCTTTTTAGGAGAAAGGCTTGTGACTTGGATAAGCAAGAAACAAGCATGCATTTCTCAGTCTACTATTGAAGCAGAGTATGTTTTTGCTACTACAAATTGTTCAAATATTGCCTAGATTAAACAAGTGTTGGAAGGAATGAATGAGGTAATCACTGACCCAGTGTTAGGTTCAGTTAGAGTCACCATGTTAAAAGTATCTTCGACCCTCGTTTGTTCATTTTATTTAAATTTTGGTCTGGTGTCATCTCCCTATTGTCTTTTCCTCAACAGTTCTCATAGTTTGCTAAGCCATCTAATCGTCAAGATAAAGCCTCTAAGATTGTTCCTTAAAATGTCTGCTTTCCATGGTTGAGTCTTTGTCAAATCCTATGCTACCTATGAACCACTTCCAACCTCTTTGAACTCTAGTTCAAAGTAGTTCTAAGTAGTTCAATAAAGTTTTTCTTTCTAATGATTGGTTTGTGTAGGTGGACCCCGGTCTATGTCACCTTTTCATAGTGAACACTTTGAACCCCTTTCAACTCCAGTTCAAAGTAGTTCAAAGAGGTTCAAGGATAGTTAGCGGGAAGATTGATAAGTGAAGTGATAGCTAATGGGATAGATGATGTAATCCAATGGTGAAGTAATAGTTAAGTCACCAATGTGGATAGTCTTGATTTGACAAGAGTCACGGGGCAAGCCTGAAGTAGAGTTCTGGGTTGTGATTAAGGAAATCTCTAACACGAGTGGGATATTTTTCTTATGGAAAGATTGATGATGATTATAAAGAATGCAGATTTCAAGGACATCTCACTACCAAGTCATTATTATTCACATCATTCCAAATTAATGCTCTTGATTAATGCTCATTAAGTCAATTCTTCACGACTTAATCTTTCAAAAATATAAATATCTTTGTAAGCTCTCTCTTTCCTATCATAATCTCACAGAGTCTCGGTTGTGGAAGAAGAAACTAGTTTTTCTTGAGTCTTCGGCAAGCAGGTAGCTTCTGAAAGATTTTTTTATTTTCTTATTCCTGTTTGATTATTATTTGTTGAAAAAAGGGGGAGTTACTTTGGTTAGTCTTTCCAATAAAAAGATGGAGTCTAGCATGCATTTTTTTTGGAATTATAAGAACATGGAGTGTCATTCCCCAGTCATTACAAACACAAAAATTTTAGGAATTGAGGTAGGAGAAATGGTTGTTCACCTTATGCACCGTGTTGTGGAAGAGTATAGTCTTGAAATTCTTTCAAGTAGATTGCTTGAAGCTGTGGCTTTTCCCCCATCAGTCATTAGCTCAGAGCTAATTCAACAGTGTATCAGTAGATATGATGTCAAGTCCAAATGCATACTGAATGTTGAGGGTCAAACTCTATTACCTGTGAATAGGGAAACCATGATGTCAGCTCTCAAAATCCCAGAAGAGTCTTTTGCCAGCTTTACCCTGACCCAATCTGTGGCTCAGTTCTAGGAAAATGTAGACAAAAATCCTAGTCACATGGCCTAGAACTGGACCCAAACTAATTACAAGGGAGGATCCTAGTTGCCAAAAATTCTCACCAAAGACCATATGAAGCCACCTATTCATGATGTGATGGTTTTACTTCACCGGGTAAAGGGTTCAGAGCAAGTTCTCTTTGAAGAGTGGATGTTTCACTTCATAGAAATAATTTTGGAAAGGAGGAAGCACCTAGATTGGGTAGAAATCATTACCAATGCCTTGAGGGATCAACTAAAGTAGGCTCAAGAAATTAAGAAAGAGTTCTTCATGTCCTCTTATTTGATTTATTGTCTTGCATGCACACAATATTTGGGAGTGATTCCACATGCCCCATGGAATGAAGATTTAACTGTTCCTGAGTACTATCCTTTGTTGAGAAAAGATAGGGTTTTGGGATATTATAGATGATTCCATGATGTTTTTCTTGGGAAACTATGTCAACAATTAGCAGGAGATTCAAATCAAAGAATGTCATTGAAAGCCCAGAAGCTAGTCCAAACCTATGGGATTTTTTATGTTCAATTTCCATGTTTTACTTATATTTAGGTTGGAGGGTTTGATGAAGAACCTACCAGACACCCTAGATTTTCTTTTGATTGCTTCGTATTAGCCAAGGTCTATAGGAAATTGTTTGTAGTGATTCAGAATAGTTTGCCAAAAGAAAAATGGGCTTCAATGTTTCCAATTAAATTAGGAGCCTTGGTTTGCAATAACATGGTGGATGCCTCAGTGATAGGTACCAATTTGGTGAGCTTCCATATGCAGTTCTATTAACCAAGAAAGGGTTTTGATAGTAAAGGCTCTGCTAGATGGTTTCTAAGTCTAAGCATTCACCCATCTCCTAGTTCACACCTTGAAGATCTATGGGAAGACCTCAGTGATGAACAAGCAATAATGAAAAGGGATTTTTCAAGACTCCTGGTTCCACAAATTGAGTTGCTACAATTGAAATTTGATACAAGTGGGATAGAGGAAGATAATTCTAAAATCGCAGTCTCAAAGGTCAATATTTCGGGAATAGAGAATCCCCTGGCTATAGATTGGGCATGAAAAGAAGATGATTATACAAAACTAAGGGCTAGAACTATTTTAAGAATTATAGAAGCTTGGATGACAAAGAAGAGGTACAAAAGAACAAAGAACTCCCCTCCTAAAAAGAGAAATGCAGACTCTATTTCAATAAATATGAACCATGACTTGCCTAATGTGTCTCCTTTGGTTCCTAATGCAGGTAAGGTCTCATCTCATAAGAAAAGGGAAACATTTAGTGGACATCCTACAACACTCAAAAAAAGAGCCAGAACGAGGTCAGAAAGTCACTCTCAGATGGCATCTCCTATATCTGATTACATTGATATTGAAATCAATGATGAAGATGTCTCCTTTTCACCAGAGCAACAAAACAAAGGTTAGGAGATACCTACCAATAATTTAGAGAATCTTCAAGCTGAGAACACCCCTACCAAAACACCTAACAACTAGATGGTTTATAATCCAATTCCTCCCTGGCTAACAAATTCAGTAAGTAAGAGGAAGAGATACAAACCAATTTCACTGCCCATGAAAGAAATCATCACCAAGTATGTTCAAACTCCTAAAGCTAAGAGATGAAAAGTGATGAAAGACTTTCTATTGATCTCTCTACTAGAAAGGTAAAAATAGAAATAGAGACCTTCAAGCCTAAAGAAGGAGCCCATGAACCTGAAGCAGAAGAATTCAAGGTTACGAAAATGGAACTAGGGGTTTTGACTAGGGAATCAAAAGATCATATCTTCAAGTTCTCGGTTGATCATATGTTGAACCAGTCACAAAAATATGGAAGGGAGAAGTGTGAATTGAAACAACTTGTTTTCACTATGACCGAGTTCATTTCTTCCCTCACTGATGTTGGAGCATTACCACTCGCTCAATCCCCACAAATTTTTTATCCTAACTCAGCCGAAAGCAAGAAGCTGGTAAAGTAGATGCAGCAGGGTAAAGCCCTAATAGAAACTATGAAAGCCTAGATAGATGGCATCACTGATGAGGGATGCACTTTCATATGGGAGTTTGTGTCCACTTGTATGGATGGTGAGGCTTTACTTAGAAAAGTACAAACTCTGATTCCTACTTGGGAATTGGAAGAGGAAAAATGTGCAGCAGTTTGTACTCAAATATGGGAGATAGAAACTTATGGGGTAACCCAGTTCCTGGCTGAGAATTTGATGAAGCTCGTTGATCCCTGTATGTTGTTCATTCTAAAGAAAAACCTTGGTTGAAAAGGTTTGTTATTCAAAGCCTCAATTTCACAAATTTGGGCAATATGAGAAGAGGTAACGGACATGCATGCTAATGCCTTGAAAGATATCAAAATAGTGAGTCTGTCAGGTATCCTATGAATTAATGAAGGAAATAGGGATGTTGATGCCATAGTTAAAGTCTTCATTGATACCATGGGAACTTTGAAGGAGAATGAAGAGCTAACGGTTCAAGACTTAACCAAGATTGCCAATGTGGAATCCATGTTGCTATTGAATAGAGGACAGCTGCCTAAGAAGTTACAAAGAATTCCGGAACTAAAATGGGAAAAGAATGCAATTCGGGTGAAGTTAATGGGGTTAAAGAACTTGGACTTGCAGCTAGCACAGCAACTTGTGAATGCTTTCAGAACTTGGAAGTTGGTTAAGAATGCCATGTTAGAGGATCTGTGAGTGAAGATGGTGTAGTTCCAGGTGATTTTCTAGCTTTTTCTATTCTATGGACATATGTCTTAAATCTTTAGCCTAAACGTGCATCTTGTTATGTTAACTATTTTCTGCTTTGTGTTTGAGAGGTCGGGTTTTTCTAGAGGCTCTCTTAGACTTAAAACTATAAATACTGGAGCATTAAACAGTTTAAGGGTTAGAAAATACTGATAGAAAAATAGATAGTTTTCCTGAATAGATAGTTTTTAGCAGTCTTTTAAGTTTGGTTATAAAAGAAACAGTTCCTGACTTATTTTGATGAGACTTTGATCCAATCAGATATAAATATATAAATGCATGATTTGATTTAAATATTTGAATTGAAATTAGTAATGTATCAGTTACTTTGAGAGTTGGTACATTTCATCTATGCACGTATTATTTATTTTTAGTCACTTCTAGATTCTTTCTAGTTATCTCTCTTTAGTCATTTTATTTCCTAAACACCATTATTTTAGAAGCAGATTAGTTGATCTTTGTTTCTTCATAGTTTGAATCTATTGTCTGATTATTCTTGAGATCACCTCAATACCTAAGAGTATCTGAGTGTTCCTTCTACACTTTCTAGTTAAAAGTGTATGCATTTAATTTTATGTTGATAATTCATTGAATATCCTACAAGGAAGTTGAACCTTTAAAATTTAGAGGGAAGCAATCTCTGATGCTTACCCAACTATTGATGAATTTTTTGTCTTTAGAGGTATAGAGTTTTTACTAATTTCATTTTAAAAGAGGAAGACAAATATGTTCACCAATACCTGGTGATTATCTATTAAGTATCACTACTTAAGGGAACAAGTTCAAGAGAAGTAGGTGAAACTGGAATTTGTAACATCTAAGGAACAACTTGTTGATATTTTTACCAAACCCTTACCGAAGGACACATTTGAATATTTAAGGACTAGATTAGGGGTCCTTCCCTTGTCTATTGGTCACTAAGGTGATCAGGAGGTTGCATCAACCTATACTTTATCAGAAGATCATTCATGTTGATGCACATAGCTCACACTTTAATTTTTTCTAAGGTTGTGAAAGATTATAGAAGCTGGAACAAGAATTTTTTTATCAGTACATGAAGGTACTTGATCTGGACCGAACAATAGAGAATTACTTGGTTGTTAAAGAGTTGTTTGTTTATTTTCTTTTTCATTCTTGTCAAAGCGAGAGAGACTGAATATGAAAATTCAGTTAGTGAGAACACAAAAAGAGGGAGAGGGATTGCAAAAGGGAGACTGCATATTGGAATATCTGTTGTTGAGAACAAGAATCTAAGAACTGAAAAGATCAAATATGTAGGGAGAGTCTGCATGGAATGTTGTTTTTCTTTGTAGTGATTAAAAATATTAAATATCAAGCTAGGAAGAGCTTACTGAGCTACATCATTTACTTACATAGTTGTAGAATACATTTTGGTATGTGTATGGCATATTTTCATATTGCTTGTGTTGCCATCAATGCCAAAGGGAGAGATTGATGAGCTACAATTGATTGAATATCTAGTTGAACTGAAGAAACAATGATCAGATATCACCGAGCTACTTAAGTGATATGTAAGATGATTAAATAAGTCAATATGTTGTCATTGATTTCAACTAGTTTTGACAGTACTTATCATGATAGTTACAAACATCTAAACATCTATAGAAGGAGGAAAAGATGAAGAACTGAGATATCTACATAAGGAAAAGATGGATATGACAGATAAGGATAAGGTAAACATTGGGTAACTTATTGATGAGTATATGGCTTTATATTGTTTACTTGAGCATGTTACATTAATCTATTATGAAGAAGAGATTTGAATTTGAATAAGTCAATGTGGTTGGTAATTAAAGACTTATGTATACACCGAGCCAGTGCAGTGTATACTAAGTGATAGTAATAACTGAGTTAGTTATCACCGACGTATTTTAGTATTAACTGAGTATGGATGAAAACATTAAATGCTAAGAAAAACTGATTGAAATTGATGAGCTATAAGTTGTTATAATTTCAAGGTTAATGATGATATTAGTTATGAGATCCATGATTGACATAATTCAAAGATGATCTAAAGGATGAGATTGAAATCTGTTAAAGACACATTTGCCAAGGAAGGTTTAAGCGACAAAATGGACAAAGGAGATTAAGAGGCAAAATCTGATGGTTGATATGAAGACGGTTTACTTGTCTATATAAGAGATATGAGTTTCATTTTTGAAACATGCCAGAGAAAAGGAGATTGCAAAGATTTCATGTGAAGATTGTATTCATGCATTCCTGATCAAACTAGTTATAGAAAGAACTGAGCTATGAACATTACCGAGCATCAGAAAACTATTTACGAAGTGAAAGTAAGTTGAGAAATATTGAGGAAGTGAATTGATTAATGATCAGAAGATTTTATGAGAATAGCATAGATCTGAATATTTGCAATTGAGTTGTATTTGAATCAGATCATTATTATATCAGTTTAACCATTGATTCAGAAAATCTCTTAACCGAGTGGACTTAACAATCTTATTATACTATCCCATGACATTCGTTGAATGTAAAGTGTTATCTTGTTGATCCCATAGTGAATGTTAGTCAAAATTTAACTGTTAGTGATAAATCCTCTAACCAAGTCACACCTAACAGTGTGCATTGTAACCTTTAACAGGGTTGTCTCTTTACCGAGCTCACTTTAGAATAGTGAATTATTTTGGGTTACCGATCCTAGGTGGTTTTTCCCTTAGCAAGGTTTCCATGTTAAATCATAGTGTTATGTGTTATTTTTTATGATTATTTTTCTATCATACTTTACATATTGCATAGTTGATTTAGTTGGTAATCATAGTTTGGATAATTAATGGTATTCGGTAAAGTGAATAGACAAATTGATATTTTATGTTATGGAGCTACATAAATTGTTGAAATTGTTTTGTAAGGTACATTTGGGAGTTTGGGACTATATGATAATTGATCTAAGTGATTCACCCCCTTCTCAATTATTCTAATAAAGCACAGTATTGACCAAGTGTCAGTAATTTACATTTGGAGAAAGAATTGAGATTCCTAGCTGACTTAGTTGAATTCTTAGGATATGTAAATCATGTTGACTTTATTAATTTATTGTATGGAGAATTTAAGGCATGGTAAATCATTTTGTTATGATTCAATGAGAATTTTGAAGATGTATCTAGAAGGAAGGATGAAGAACTTAAATGATGGAAGGATTCGATGAATCTGGCCTAAACCAAAGATCTACAGAGGAGATTAAGTGGAAAAAGATGGATCTACCTAATTGAAGATGTATAAAGGAAAACCTAATTGTAAGGTTACATCAAGGAGCTGAAGTTGTTGATGTTATTGAATGATAAGTCTAAGTAGAAGGCCAAAGGTGAAATTGTGAAGGAGTTGATCAAAATTGTGATTTCTTGAGGCAAATTCTGAGCAGATCAGTGATAGAGATGGAAATGGAGCTCAGTCAGTAAATCAACATATATGTGCAAATTGGATCTATATTTTTAGAGTGAGTTGTATGTTTTTCAGATCAGAAACTAATGTTACTTTCTAACCATTATATCAGTCTAAATCCTCTAATCAAGGTTGACATAATATTCATTGTATAAATCCTTTAATCAAGGTGGCATTCTAATGGAATATACTTAAATCCTTTAACCAGGTCACTTTTGACAGAGTGTTTAAATCCTTTAACAAGGTCACACCTAGCAGTGTGTTTGTGAACCTTAAACAGGGTTGGATTTTCACAGAGCTCACTGCAGAAGAGTGAAATATTAGTAGCATGTTACAAAGTGGTTTTTCCCAAGTTGGGTTTCCACTATAAATCTTGGTGTTATGCTTGTGTGAATTTTTTTGATGTGAATGTTGTTATATTATGCAAGTTAATTACTTTTGGATAGTGGACTACATGTTATATCACTAGTACAAAAATAGCAAAATGAGACAAAAAACTACTAAAAATTGCATATACATGACTAATTTTGATCACATGACCACTAATAGTTTATTGCCAGTCATTTTTAACACCACCAAATTTGCGACTAAACAAATTTTAGTCATATATTGGTTGTTTTGAATGATCAATTTGATATTATTTTTACTCATTAATTTAGTCATTTCTTGTTGTTAATTGGTCATTCGTTTAATTTTGATAGTCATTTATTTAATCATTATAGTAATTAATTTGCATCAATTGGTATTATATTTAGTCATTTGTACCAACTAATTTTCATCCATTGGTAATATATTTGGTCATTTTAATGATTAATTTAGTCACACCTTGCTAATAATTGGTCATTTATTCAATCATGGTAGTCATTATTTTAGTCTTGATTATTACTTGTCATCAATTTTTAGTTAATTTATTTATTGAATTAGTCATTGATTTGGTCACAAATATAGTCATTCTAAGGTACGATGGAATCAAACCACCATCATCCTGCTTGTCAAGTAGGTGCTCTTCCATTGAGCTAGAACCTTTTAAATTATAATAGAAGATTTCATTTTCTTTAATTGGAGTCTATGTCTTTTACACATAGTTTGTTTCTGTGGTCTTATTTAGGCTAGGTTTTTTTTTGGTTTTTTTTTTTTTTCTGCAGGTAATAAATTTTGGTAACATTGTAAAAGTTATGGAACAACCATTCTAAGGGCCATATATAAGACAAATTCTAAATGATTTTCTTCAAATAACAAACTAGTCTCATTACAAAAACAAAATTCTCCCGAAGAGTAAACTAGTCTCATTAGAGAAATAAAGTCATTCTGAGCAAAATACCTGAACTAAAGCATTAGGTTGGTACTCAAAAAAAATTAGCAGCACACTCAAGGGGCTGGTAGTTTTCTCTAAAATAAGCCCATCTTCCATCTACATTCAAACTTCCAATTATTAAAGAACCTTAAGCTGAGAAAGGTTACATCAAAAGCTATAAACCCTGAAAATTGGATATTTTTGTAAATCCAAAAGTTAAGAGAAACTACCAAAAAATAGCTTAACAACAAGTTACAACTGTCATTGAGATTTGAAAACTTCTAGTTTTTACTGTGTTTTTTGTTTGACCGACATTTTCTAGCACACTTAGTGGTGCATAATTAGCAATTAAACCATGTTGCAACGTAGAAAATACATTTTTTCAATGCAATTTAACTATCCAAAGTTAGTCCAAGATCCCTTAATAATATCAATATTTATAACAAGTTAAAATAGGAACTATCTTCTAATATACCTCTGTTCTTTTCTGCACTTATCAGATTGGTTCATCCATGTCAGCAAGAACTCACACGGACTTGGTTAAAGAAGATATCTACAATCCAATAGCACTATTACAAGTTTGCAAAACTCATTCAGCATTCATTCATGCATTATACAACAAATCTGAAATTTACTTATCAACATTGCATAGCAAATGTTTGACAAAATTTCAAGAAAGAGTTTAAGTTCTTATAAGATCCAGTTGAGTACGGGTCTTCATAGACATCAATCTTATATTTAAATGAACAAAGAAAAAAGCTCTGATCACAATAGTTTAGCAACATATAAACCATCTTCATAAATGAGTCTTAGGTTAGATCACTTGGGCTTCCAAGCTCACAAGATTACAAAAAAAATCTTGATCTTGCAATAATGAAAAATATAAATGTTGTCGAACCCTGCCATAGCACTTTTCACAACAAGAAAAGTAATGAAAAACTAAGACAATGAATAATTAAAACTTATCAGCACATAAAAGAACTTTAAAAATACCTATCAGTGCAACCTTTGCACTTGCAAGTGTTGAGCTAGTAAAAATATAGTATTCCTTCAAATTTTTGTTGCACAAATCCCAGACAGAAATTTTCAAACAAGTAGATTAAGTTTTCAGAGCATTGATGTTTGTAAAATTGGATTAGAACATGTCTTAGAAGATCTATAGGTAAAAAGAAAGAAAGGTTTCAACTCTCAGACATAGGATACATAACAATAGTAGTTATTATGCCACTGAAAAGGACTTGCTTCTAGTGTTTCTTCATCAGATCCTTGCCTCCATTATCATGACTCTTTGTATCCATCACAAGGAAAAGCACACAATGACTTTAGGTTACCTACTTCAACTGCTTATGTTCCCTCAAAATTGTGTTCTTGACAAATACATGCTTCAATAAAAACAAGGATCTCACCTTTCCACTCTTTGCTTTCTGAAGTTGAGAGGGAACCAAGTTTGGTTTGGGGATACAATTTGCAATGAGAGAAAATGCTACAACTCCTCCAAAAAATGGGACTCTTCACCAAATACAAAAAAATAAGCCAACAAGCTAAGATGATAATGTTTAAACTAATTCTAAAAACAAAACCTAGCAACAAAGCAATTTCAAGATTGATCAGACACAATGTTATAAGAATGACAATTTTGCCACCTTTCTAAATAGGGACTAGAGGAAATGGTCAAAAAAAACAATGCTTACCCATAAATTTTCCTTCAAGAAACCAATAGAATTAATAGCATTATGAGCCAAGTCCATAAATGAGATGCTTAGCATAAGACCTGATGCAAACCCCTGCAAAATCAAATTAAATGTGCATCATCATTATAGAAGCAATCTTCTCAATGATGTAGTTAGATCACAGGCTATTTAAAGGCAATAATCTAGAAAGTAATCTTCTACATTTACTTGAAGAAGTCTGAGCATTTTCAGGTTGGAAGTGGGGTTGAGCACTACAAAAAGAGCACTTGCATCCATAATATCTGCTTAATTAGTGCCATTGTTAATAAAATGATCAAGAGCAAGAAATTTTACATTTAGACAAGTAGAAATGAATGCATACTGTTGATATTGAAAGAGAAAATGATTTTAACGATTCCAAGAAAATTGGATGACAAAGGAGGCTTGATGTCAGAATATTGGAGCTGCATGCTTAACTCCATGCATATCAGTGAAATTGGGATTGATGGGTAGCAATTGTTTCCACTAAATCAAGATCAAGACTATTGAATTTCAAAGGGATCACATGACGTTGAAATACAATCTTTGCACCATCCAGTGACCTTCTATTGTGAAGATCCACTGCCTTACCATCCTTGTAATATGGTAAAACAACTACACCAGAAATACCACTTAATCAATGTCAACCTCTAAAAAAAAGCTCTAAACTTTCTTGCTTAAGAGAAGCTGAAAACCCTTATTTTCTTGAGAAGCTAAAAATCACTTATTTTAACCAAAAAAAAAGGATAATACACATAAATTCATCCTAGTGCAAAGCATGTCATACAAGTTAGCCACAACAGTGAGAAATATTTTTAGAGGAAAACAAAATAACACCTTGAAATAATTAACTGTGTAAAATTTCTGGGAAACCCTTTCCAGGTAATGAAATCAGACAAACACTTACTATCATTTGTAGGTCTACTGGAACAAAGATCTCACCATTCTAACATTTATTCCTATGAATACTTAACTTATGTGACAATGACATTGAAACAGTTTCTTCCACCATACAAAACCCAAAATACATCCAACCAGTTCATACCCCTCACATCACAATGTTTTTATATTTTTTTCAAGGTTAAAAATATCTTAAATTTCTATTTAAGAAATCAACTTCCAAACAATATACACCAAAATCTGCAGGTATCTTTTTTCAAAAATTAATCCCAAGTTCTCATATGGCTTTGAAACATTACTATTCTTGACAAAAAGAAATATCACTATCCTATATGCACAAAATCTTAGTACATCATATTTAAGTTTTTAACTCAGCCATGAGGACACAAGAATTGGGAAAGACTACCATATACAAGCTATTTGAATAATATGACTTATTAGTGTAATGTTTGCTCAAATTTCAATAATATTCTTCAGTTTCTGACAATATTAAGGCTTTCTATGTAAAAAGTAAAACCATCTCAGTGGTATTTTACAAGAGAAAATCTACGTCGAACCCTTTTTATCCATACAATTTTGCTAACTATGGTATGAAAATTGATCCAGATTCCTTATCTAGTTATTGAGAAGTTCCTGTAGATTTGATGTTCATAGGATGATTTTGACACTTTGTACATCATCTGATCCAAAAAGGATCATGGTGAATTAAGCAAGAAGAATTGATGTTTATCCCAAATTTTGAAAATGTGCAAGTACCTACTGCTTTATAATAGACAAATTCCCTGGCTGGTGAAAGTGACAAAATGTATGAACACAATAGTAATTTGTGATTTATATCGATATGATCCCTTTGAAATTCGATAGTCTTAATCTTGATTTAGTGGAACCTCTGTAATTTGCAATTCTCATTTGTGTTTTGGATACCACCACCTTCCCTCTGCATTAAGTGGTATCCGAGTGAGGGAAAGGTCTTGTGGAAGGTCAGTTAAATTTTTGCCCCTTCACTCCAAGCAAATACTTGAAATGCTTTTACCACCTCATAACCCATACTAATTAGTAATTACAATCAAATCATCTACTGCTTACCCAGAGCTCAAAGCTATATGTCCATCTGTTTATTATTTAGGGTGGCACTATGCCATAGCATTGGTCTTATTTTCTATGCCCTCTCCAAATCCAAGTGGATCATCATGCTTTCAAACAATTCCTTCCATGCTACCTGAAAACCTTGGCATAGTTCTTATGTTCCTTCAATCTCCCCTAGCATTTGTACATGGAGTAGCAATAAAAGATAGAAAAGGAAGAATAAAATGAATACATCAATTTTCATAATTGGAGATACAATATATAACAAATTTTAGTTCATCAAATATGAATACTTTGAGGTCCCATCCCTATTCTGCGTAAGTCCTATTCATGATGGTTCTTGCCTTTGTCATCCACTTGTTTACTTTATCCTAATCATTAGGATCAATTCAATGTTATGTTTATTATTTATGAGCTAAACTTGTGATCATTAAAGATCATTTGACTTCCTATTACAGGTTTGGACTATCCAAGGTTCACCAAAAGGCTCATGTTCACTAACAGGAGAAAAGATCATTATCCTATGTCAGACAATCATGGATCAATTGGCCTTGTGAGAAAGACAACACATTACCTAATTAAATTCTTACAAAAAATAAACAAATATTGTTCTATAGCCAGAGTTCAAACCAAAAAAATTAACAATACCCAAAAACAACTAAATTGTTTAGCTTGCTAGGTCCATTTTGGAACTATGTTTTGATAAGAACTTACACCCTCTGCATGCTATTGGTAAAAAAATCATGTTTAATCAAGTCACCATAAAATGACAGCTAAATTTCCCTTTTAAAGTTGCAACTTACATCAATAATTTTATACAAACCACGTATTAGCCTTAGTTGATGATGCATTAAGTCATGAGACTAGATATTGCATTCAGTTTTGCTCCCCATTATATATGAACAGGTGGTATCATGTGCCAAAAACAATTTAGGATTATAACCCTAGACCTGTATCCACAACAACAATCTACAGCTGGTGACATCCAATACTTAGGGGCCCTATCCACTAGAGTCTTCTGAGATACCAGTCATTAACTAAGGATGCAATGGCTTGTGGAGATTTCAATGAATTATCTTGGGTTCCCATCCCAAGCAACGCATGCTTGCAACACAGATATACTCATCTGGCTTAGTTATTTTAAACTAAAATCTAGAATAAATCTTGATCAACAGTGTACAAAACCTTTAAGGCTAACAACCCTTTTAGATTGATTAGAGTAGCAATCAGTCACCTTGCATACTCTCCTTTTCAACCAAAGATGGTATATCTGTGCTACCCTATCAGGGTCTAGCAGTCACCTAATTAGCCAATTTTAGTAGAAATTAAATTCCATTAATATGGTAATGCCATCTAGTTCTTGGAAACTGGTGACTGGAAACTGGTTTTGCCATCGTAAACATTCTTTTATTGTAGCATATATGTACAAGACTTAAGTAGGACAAAATGTTTAGAAAGAAGAGGATGTGGTCCTCTTCACAAAGGGGAAGAAAGAGAGATCTTTTAGTTTCAAGGATGGAAAGGGAATACCTACTATTTTCTCTGATAGCTGGAGTAAAAAGAAAGCACAGTTCCTAATAAACAAACAAATGAAAAGTAAGCCTAAAATATAGGTTGAACCACAAGCCAATCAATGATCATTTGTGTGATAGTTCATGGAGTTGATAGACCATGTAGAGATACCAAAACCATCACAATGCCTAGAAATAAACAAGAGCTAAAGTCTTTTGGTTCTATTAAAGACACTGTTTTGCTCGACATATGTGTGTCATTAAATAATGTCATTAAATAGTGTGTCATTAAAGATATTAAATTAGAAGTCAAAAGGGAGAGGAATAGACTTGAAGATTCAAAAGAAGTCATTGAACATCTTAAAGTTCAGTTGAGTAATGAAGAAAAGGCTTCTTTAAACAGGCAAGCTGAGATTGAGTATCGTTACAATGAATTAGAGAGAACCAAAATAGAAGAGAGACAAGAATTGGAAAGTTGAAAGAAGTGTGGGGCAGCTTAGAGCATTTGGAGTAGGATTCCAAATATCAAATTAGTAAGTTGCAGGGGTCTATCACTGAGTTGTAGTCTAAATTATTAGTGACTCAGAGAAAGATGGAAGAACTTGACAAGGCCTTAAATAGTGCAAATAAGGAGCTTGCCTTATGCAATGAAAAATGCACTACTTTGGAACAAAAGTTAAGTATCAAGGATGAGACTTTTTGGGCTAAAGAAAGAGAGATATCTTCTTTACAATCAGATATTACACAACACTCTGTGGTAATTGGACAAGTGCAATTGGATCTACAGATCATACAAGATCAACTACGAGGTGAACATGAGAATTGGGAGAACTTGGAGAGCACAATTTCTCTTTATGAGATTCAGATTGGAAAGCTACAAGGATGCAATCAAGAACTGGAGAACAAGTTGAACATCATAATGCAAGATTATGAAGCTATCTTCAAAACTGTTGGTGACCGTGATGTATGCATTTCATGTTTGGAGGAAAATTTGGGGGTCTATGAGGGCCAGTTAGAGGAGTTCAAGGTTGCGTGTGGAAATCATGAACAACTTATTGGTCAGCTTTTGCAAAAGCTAAACCTTTCTCAATGTAGAATTTAGGCATTTGAAAAATAGGCTTTTAAATTTCAAGGAGCCCTGGAAGGGGTAGTAGATAATCTAAAAGAGGAAATCAATGAAGTCTCATTTCTATCTCATTCATATGATAAATTTAAATCTCAGTTAGTAGAGAATAAGATGGATATAGTATCTGATTTAAAGGAGGGTATGCATTTTTCTGTGGAGTTCAAGGACATTCTCAAGGCTCTTGACAATTTCCAGGTTCATTTGGATACATTGCAAAAGAAAGAAAGTGATATGGAATCTAGGCTTGTAAGCTTAGAAGAGCTGCTAAAAGACAGTAAGTCTATGTCCATTATGCTATCTAAATAGACTGACCAGCTTTCTGACAATGTGAAGGATTCAGACTCCCTCTTGCTAGAATGGAAAGACAAAGCTTTTCAGTCAGCTGAAGATGCTGCATATATACAATTGGAACTTGAGAATGAAAACCAAGTCATCTCTGATTTGCAAAGGTAGCTTGGTGAATGCAATTCAACACAAGATGGCTTTAAAGAGCTAAGCTCCAAGATAGAGATCCATGAAAATAGAGAAAAGTGTATACAAAGTCACAATTTCTTACTGGATGAGAAAATCTGGAATTCCCTTTCAGACTTCAGTGATGAAATGGATAAATTCTCCCAATTTTATAGCTCTATGAGGGAGGAAGAGGCAGAATTTGAGAAACTTAGAAGGGAATTTCTCCTTAGTTTCAGAGAATTAAAAGCTATATTATATTCTATTAAAGATCAACTTAAGGGTTTTGAGTATTTGAAAAACTAATTCCAACTACGTGATATGGAGCTTCAAGCCAAGGAAGGCCAGTTATCAACTTTGCAGTCTGATATTAATAAAGAAAGGGAGAAGACTAATCATTATGCAAAGTCAATGGAGAGGGCAGAAATAGACCCGGTGAATTGGAAAGACAAAGTTGATGTTGTTGATTCTCAGAACAAAGCCCTTCAATCAGACATTGACCTTTTGAAAAGATCACTAGATGAGTGTAGTAGACAAAAGCAAGAAGTGATGGAAAGGGAGAGTCAGTTGTGAGATGAAATAACTACAATGAAGGAGTCTCTTCAAAATGTGAGCATTAATTTTGTTGAAGGAATTGAGAAAGCTAAATCTCTCCAATATTCCATTAACTGTATAAAAGAAGAGAGAATAAAATTGTTGGAGCAGATTAGATCTATATCTAAAGAAAATAGAATTACAAAACTTGAGCTTGAAGCTGCTAAGATGGAGCTGTCTGAGTTAACCCTACATGATTGTGGTGGAGACAAAAATGTCAGAGATCTGGAGGAAACAAATCTGAAATTAACCAAGGACTTATCTGCAGCACATGAAGAAATACAATTTACAAAGGATTTTGTATAGAAGTTTCTTTTTAAGATACAAAATTTGGAAATGCAAGACATGACCCACCGAGTGCATCTACAAGCAACAGTGGAAAAGATAATAAAGGAATTGGATATGGAAGGTACAGTGGTTGTCTATCCTGTGGATGATTCTAAAACTGTGGGAGGTGTAAGGGATATCATGGATGATTACAAGATTACTTATACATCTTGGTTGCCATCTGATAAAGTAGTTGAAAGTAAAGGTGAGTATGTAATTGAAGAAATTGAGGTTCAGCATGTAACAAAGACCAAAAAAGAAGTATGTTTGATAAAAGATGCAATAATGCCTAAGCTACAGTGGTTGTCTATCCTGTGGATGATTCTAAAACTATGGGAGGTGTAAGGGATATCATGGATGATTACAAGATTGCTTATACATCTTGTTTGCCATCTGATAAAGTAGTTGAAAGTAAAGATGAATATGTAACTGAAGAAATTGAGGTTCAGCATGTAACAGAGACCAAAAAAGATGTATGTTTGATAAAAGATGCAATAATTCCTAAGCATAACTATAGGTCATCTAATGATGGAAACCATCTGAAGGCATGTGATGTATGGGAAAGGATACAAGGTGAACAAGTTGAGGTGAAAGTGCAAGTGCTAAAGAAGGAACTTGAGACTGCATTGATGACCTTGTCTGGACATAATGCTGCAATATAAAATCTCAATAGAGAAGCTGAGAATATGCAGGTTTTGATTAAAAGGCATGAAAAAAGATCTACACAATTAGAACAGTACAAAGATTCAAGTATAATAGACCCTGAGTGATATTTTCACTATAATGAGCTCTGTGATTCCCTTATTAGGTATTTTGCCAACTTATACTAAGACCGTGTTTTGTTAATCACGTGCACATAAGCCAAATTTGGGAGAATAATTTATATGTGTCAGGATTGTTTCCCTTTAACATTAATGAAATTGGTTCCATTTTGTCTGCCAAGCATGCTGAATACAATGTCAATTACAATTTGCAATAAATTGTTTTACAATATTTTGTTTAGTTCTGCAAAATAGTCATGCATGGTTTTAGGAAAAATATAGAGGGCAACCACTTACAAATTTAGAAAAACAGCAATAAAGATTGTGAAGTGTGTCACTACACTTCACTACTACCACTACCCAATCCTACCCTACAACCTACACCCACACAACTTAGGACCCCTCTTCTACTAAGCCACTGACCTTATTATCAAACCCAAAATGTAGCTAGTAACATGATTTAGGCAGATGAAGACCAAGCACTTTGACAAGCCCTTTAAACCCACAAGCATACATGGGCAAGCATCTTTGGAAATCTTACCAAACTCTAACTTAACTAGATTTTCTTCCATGATAGCTTAGAAAAGGTTCAAATAAGTAAGAATCATGACTTTTTCTTTGATTTGGTTCAATGAAACTAACCCTTTCTATACGATCTCTTGCATTCTTGTCAAACTGCCCTATTAGGCTTTTTAGCCCAATTAGCCCTGCCTGCCTAGTAATTTAGAATTTTCTCTCAAAAACCTTTAATGACCCCCCAAACTAACTTCAAATTCAAATGCCCTTTTGGAATTCCTTTTATATTTTACTATTCTTGGACTCCCAACTTGACCATACAGTCCCTTACTAAGAATGAGGGTTTCTTGGAGGGTTTTTAGGAATACACAGGAGTAGCAAGGATAGTCATTTTTATCACATGCAAAATAAACTCTTTACCCAATCTGATGGTGGATTATCTTAGGTCTTAGTATGCCCGACAATTCTTCTTCACACTCTAACAACTTTCAACACTCTTTGGCAACGTACTCATGTAGTTTATCATGACTGTGACAGTGATGTGTGAAGCAAATCCAACTAGGGCTCACTGGTAAAAATAGCAGGAGGTATAGTACAACCTTCTATCATACATTTTTGGAAAGCTCATAAACCCTATTTTTGAGTCCAAAAAGAATTTTTAAGATTCTATGGTTAAATCTTCCGTACCACTGTGTTTTCTACCTATAGCTATTTCCAGGGGCAGTGAGCAGCTAGTTTGGAAATATTTTTAGTAGACCCACTAAATGCATAGATACAAAGCTGCTCAAAACATGAAAGATGCTAGGAAACACTATTAGTTCAACATGGTACCATCACAGTATGGACAAAGTACAAAGTTTTTAAGTTATGCTAAAAAAACACTCAAAAATGCTCCAAAACACTAGTCACTTCTCTATTCCTATTGCAAATCCGTACATCCACTATCTAAGGTCCTTCAAAAACTCAAAATACATATCTCCACTAAATTTTGTGTGTTCATGAGCTCATTAAAGCACATTTTTGCCCACTCCTAGAAATTTGCTCATTAAAAGTTGCAACTTTGCAACTTTTTAGCATTTTCTTGTTCTATGGCAAACCAACACCATAAGGGCCCATTTGGTTGCACCCCAAAACTAGGTTATGCGGCCCATAACCTAATTTTGGGGTGCAATTCCTTGTTTGGCAACCCTTTTATAAAATGCGAATATGGATTTGCATAATCCCATTTGGCCAAAAACATGGATGCCAGAATTCTGGCTCAGGAGGTGGAATGAGTTTCATTTCCAAGGATTCCATCAAAATTAAACCCATTTGGATTTTCCCATCGGGTCCGCCCCTGTGCAAACAACAGAAAGTATCGTATCGATTTCGCCAAAGAGTGGCTTTTCGCGTAAGTGGAAATTTTTTATAGGAAAATATTTGCCAGTGTGATCATTGTGCGCCAGTGTAATGTAGTAGAATTGGGCCAATTTTCCTAGCCTTGAGGAACAATGATGTTCACCATTTATGTGTATTAAAATATGAGACGGGCATAGTTGCCCCAAGCTCGGCCTAAATATGTCAACCCAGTTCCTACAATGAAACAGTTGACAAAAGAGTATCCAGTGCTCTCATCTGCACTTGTATTACGACCCTGTGCTATAATGTAACCACTGTAAGAAGCATCTGTAGTGGAATTGATCCAACATCCCTGATAGCATTTTTCAATCAGACCTAAAAGCGTTATTTTTAAGAAAAGGGTAAAAAAGACTGGAGGAGAATTTTTGAAATTTAACTTATAAAGAGATTGACCATTTCCAAATATGAAATCTACCTTTCCTTCTATATAACATTCCTCAAAATAGTGGTGTCCTAAATTATCAAAAAGAGTGTCTTGTTCCCCAATAAAGCTGCACTTGTAAAATGAAGATCTATCCCCTACTACTGTCACTGCTACAACTTGCACTTCTTGGAACCCAGCAGTATTCTGTTCATAAACATTCAACAGTCACTAAAAATTATTCAACTCAGATTCTTTTTTCGGTTCAATGTTTTGTAGAATTATATATCATCCATATTTGACAAATAATTAAACCAATAAATTGAATTAAAGTGCATGTGTTGGATTAAGGTAAACGTATTTTATTTTAGAGCATGAATCTCAGTCAATTTTCAAAGGATCTGATGCCAGAGATTGTATGCCAACCACGCTTGCAACAACAACTATTGTTCAGCTTGTTCCACTTCATCTCCTTCGAAGACTAACCCACACAAATACCTAGTTCATGATCTTCACTCGCACCCACCAAATAATCAACCTCAACACTAAAATTATAATCTTTTCATTGTATATGCCATTTGTGGTGAGATTGGGTGGATTTGAGCCTGGATCGATTTAGGAAAACATAATATGATTTTCAAATTTCATGCCAAATAGGGATTTTATGCATAACTAGGGTTTGCACGACCAGGGTTATGCATAACCATGATTTGATGCATAACCAGGGTTTTTGCAATTCCCCAACCAAATGGACCATAAATGCTTTCCACTTGACCCAAATAGATGATAAACATCATTTACAACCATTTAACAACTACTACAACTATAAAAATCACTTTTTGACACCTAGGCTAAAAGCAATTAAGTGACCCTAGTTAAGACTAGAGGTACACTTGTCACACGAATTGCTTGTTATTGACACCTAGACCCATAATCCAACTAAACATGACACTAGACACTTAATCACACCCATGTGCCTTGGTTAAAGCCACTACAAACCAAAATTTCATAATAGACTAAACATGATTGAAGAGGGTGCTTCTGCACCAATGAGACTAAGCTTTGCAATATTTAGATGGAAATGTAACCAAGTGGCATACCATGGGGTAAACCTGGGGTTAGATGCAAATGATAGGGAAAATAGTGAAAATAAAATTTTCCTTATTGCGAGCTCATAACTTAGAAAATATTTGGATTTTAAAACCTTCCATCATCCTTTGAGAGTTGTTTTCATAATATCTGCCCAGACTAAAATTTCTTCATTTTGTTCTTGATGCCCCATGGGTATTGCCTTCATGCCTATGTTTGGATAACTCTTTTGCCCTCATTATGTGTTTGACATTCAAAGATTTCAAAATGTTACAACATGGCATGCTGTGTTTGAGTGGGTTCCTTTTCTTATTTAGAGAGCTGAAAGCCTTATTTCTGGTAGGTGTAGATGAAGGCAAGCAATGGTTCTACTCATCAAGGCCTGGGTGGACACAATAATAGCAAAATTATGCTGACCTATAGTGCGTAAAAACCTATAAAAAATAATCAATGAACTTGCTAATTTTGTTTTACTCTGAGGAGCAACCATTCATGGCTATGAACAGCTTTTAGATGTTTCCTATCTTCTTTGTTTTAAGATTGGTGCAAGTGTAGTAACCTAACACTATCATGTGTCTATTGTCAATGCAACAGGTTTTGTTTTGTGGTTGCTATGGTTCTGTTGGGTTGAATTTGTAGTTTGTTCAACTAAGTATGGTCTGACAGGGACTGATCACTAAAATATTTATTTCTTCATTTGATATGCTTCCATATCTTATCACTAAAATATTTATTTCCTCATCAATTCATTGTCTCTTTTGTTATTTCATGTTTTGAGTAACCTCTCTGTACTGCAGGAGTCTGAAAACAAAGCACTACAAGAAGCTAACCTTTTACTGCACCAACAATCCACATCAGCTACAAACAAGTTGAGTTAGATTGATAATGGATTTATTGATGAGTCAATAGATAGACATACTAGTAGAGAAATTCCTACAAATGAGAATAGGAAAAAAAGAAAAAGATGAAGGGTTGGAGGGGTAGATTCTCCTTCAAGTTTTAGTTCTACCATCTCTTTACACATTTTGTTGTTTTAGAATAATGTCTCTTATTTTAGGAATGAAAAGAGAAAATATTTTCATTTGAGTTATAATGTTCATTGTTTTCACCAAGTTCACAGATGTTTGGTAACCAAAAGAATTGCATAAATATTTATGAGCTTTAAGGAAGGTCAATCACTAGAGCTAGTAAAATCTCAGGCTTTTATTTTTTCATCTGATCAATAATGAATGACATGGATGACATTGAAGTATGGTGACTTAATTGGAGTGCTCACATGTTGTAACTAACTTGACAAGATGTTAGAAAAATATGTTGCAATAACTAGTCCACCTTGGCCAAAATACCTGTATCTACATGTCACACTTAAATGGGAAAGCTGGTATTTTAGATACTATTTCAAATCATGTTTTGAAGCATATCCCTCATGCAATGTAGTATAGAGGGTCCATGGCATTTCACACAAGTATTCCTCTTTTGGGAAAGAGAACAATTGCTATAAGAATCCAGCGTGATTTAATTGGGGTGCTCTTAAAGCCATCACAACCATATAGCAATGCATGTAGACTAGATTGTCATACAAGGATTTAAGGACCAAATAACCCACTAAACTATTGTTAGACAACAAATTTAAGTGATGCTTCTATTTATTTATGCTTGAAATATAATATAAAGGTTATCCTATGACCAACTTTTGAGTGTGTGTGCTTGGTTCCTGTGGATTAAAATTATCTTCATTAAGATCACATCCATATATATTAATAGTTATTCCAAAAGCCTCCTGCTCTACATGGTTTTCAAGTTTAGACCTATTGAGAAAGGTGTGCATGATAATTTTGCCCAAGCCTTTACCTACCTGATGCAGAAGTGTAAGTTAATTTTGACAGGTATCATAAGTTCCTGATTCTTCTGTCATTAATGTAAGATATAAATAAAGAGTCAGTCCAAAAGCCTTATGTATCATATGTTCTTCAAGTTTGTACCTATTGGAAAAGGCTTTCAAGATGTTGTTTCCTAGACCTTTGCCTCCATGATGAAGAAGTGTATTTTAATTTTGATATATATAACAAGTGTTAAAAGTATTGTGAAGTCTGTATTGTAGAATTGAAGGACCAACTTCTTTAACATGGAATTGTTACTTAATATTCATATTTGATATTATGAATTTGAGCCAATCAGACTCAAGGCTCAAATGTAACTTTGTGCTTGTTCATGTTCAACTGGAGAGCATGTAGAGGTCATAGAATGTCAACATAAGTTGTGGGAGATAGCTTTGCTGAAGACACTGAATCCTGAAATTTGGCTAAGTACTGAAATTGTTGGAAAACTTCCAAAATCTAGAACCTGCACCTTAACTATCATGAAGTTGAAACCTATCTCAAACATCCTAAAGTGGCCCAAACTTGTATTTATACAAATATAAGTTAAAGTATAAGAAATAAACATCACTTATACTTAAATGGTATATTTGTATAAAATCCACATTTTATTTTTTCACTCCTTCCTTCTTGCCAGCACCCACAAGGTATCTGGATGGATCCCACATCCGTCAGCATCTGCTTTTGCCTCCAGGCCCTAGTTGTGCACATCAGTATCTTAGCTTAGGATTAGTGATCATGATATAATATTGGAATCACGATATCTTAGCCTAAGTGTGTGAGTTTGGTTCAATGGGATGAAGAGGAACTTGTGAAATAAGTGTAATAAAATGCCTTCATAAAATCCAATTTCTCTAGAATTTTGGTACAGAAAAGAAGAGGGGTGGAAGCTATCCAACATAAGAAATGAGAGATAAGAAGCCAATGCATTTATTGTTTAGACTCGATACATGAACACTTTGCATCAAAATTAAAGGAATACTCATTTTCATGTGGCACAAGCAGAGCCTTACAGTGCTTCTCATTTACAATTCTAGATATTATCCATGATTATGCGCATAGCTCAATCAGATTATAAACCATATAATTCTTTCCAAAACCCTAGTATGGGTAATCCAAACCAACTTCCTCTGACCATGATATAGGAGATCTGTGCAAATTCACAGTTATGTCATGCCCACAATTTGGATAAGATAGAATAAAAAATTGGTTAGTGGTTCAGAAGCTTTGGACTATTCTATTGTATTATTTTAAATAGAAGTGAAAAACATTTCTGGTTTATTTTAAGGATGAAGGTGTTCTTGAGATAGACAATTTTGTAGGATGAAGGTGTTATTGAGATAATTTGTTGCTAAATCTATCAAAATTATTGGAACAACATAGTTGACATGTTGCAGAATGTCGATGAGTTGGTTGATGAATAATACGCATTTGGAGGGATTGTTTATTCCAAACCAAAGTTCTTGTGTGCCCCAAGTTTCAAACTTGGTTTGAGGCAGAGAGGAGCTCCATCATATCATTAGTTCACATAATTCCAAGGATATGTAGCGTGTAGAAGAGTACACAATTTTGAGCATAGTGAGAAAATGACTCTCATCTCACAATGAGAAAATTTGTTGTATCTTCCTTGATACCTTGCACACTTTCAAATTAGTGTTGAATGAACGATTCATCAAACGGATACTCCATCTAACATAAAATGGCAACTAAAAATATGCTTGTGTAGGTAACTCAACACCTTTCCACATTTAACTATGTATTATATCAATCTCTCTCATTCCCATTCTAAAACCCACGTCTTTTAAAAATGAAAATTACTCCAAATTATTCAATTATCCCGACAACACCATCTTTCAACAAATGTTCCTCAAATCCTAACTCTTATGAAAATGTTAGAAACATCTAACAGTCATAAATATCGAAGAGGCTCCAACTAAATGTCATTAGTTAAGAATACTGACTATGCCGGAAGACACATGGCCTTTTGTACAAGTCAGAGAATGTCACATACTTAATGCCCAAATGGAACTTTTGATGCTTAGAACTAAGACTGAACAACTACCTTGGACATCCAGATTGGAATGTCTGTTTGTCCCATTTGAACCAGAGATAAGAGTTGGTTTGCCATTTTTTAATTATTTCATGTTTATTCCCCAATCCAATCATTGTACAACATTTCTTCCTCACCTTCTGTAATCCTCCTCCCTATCATCCTCTTTTATCCCTATTTTATGGTCTCACCCTTTTTTAAATGACCAGGTCTTGCAGGCCATTTTGAACCTCAACCTAACATTTTTAGGGGCTCAAGACAGAGTAGACATGCCCCCTTTCCTATCTCCTACATCATATATTGTGGTGAATGCCCATACTATGATACTTTTCCATCTGACAATGCTAAGGTCTATTGCTCTTTCCCTTCTACCTAATGAAGATTATGTGGGTCAAATCTTGATTATCAATAAGTAGGACAAAACTTTCCAACTAAAAGATATGATTCAGAAATCAATAATCTCAACCTAGAAGTCATAGAATACATCATCAATCTCTTCTAATTGTTCAGCCTTACATAAATAAATCTTGTATTTGTGTACTTGATGCATGATAAACAAACTATGCTACAAAGACCATGGTGGATTACTGGGGATCAAATCCCACAAAAACCCAACATTCTATAGCCTCCTCTTTTGTGTCTCACCAACTGTAGAATTTATTTGTTTGACTTCAGATTAATTTCAAATACTATTGAATGTGGTTTAGCCTCTAAATGCTTTATCTCACCTAGTTTCAAAATATATTGGTTAAATGCCTAAAAGTTAGTTTTCTTTTTCACTTAATACAGAAACCAAAAGTTCATAAGCAGAAAATGGGTGAGCATACATAATCCTACTGGCAAGAAAAGCAATCAGATAGTAAATCCAGGCTAGGCATTCTAACAAATAAATGATTAATACAAAGTAAAAACCATATATTATATCAGGTATTAAAAGTAAAAAGAAAACAAACCACACAAGTATTTGAAGGCAACCAACAGAAAAAACTCATTGCATTTCTTACAACATGTCTTTAAATGCCTGTCAATATCCTATTTAGCATATGACCAACTAGGCTCCCAGCTCCTCCTTCCAATGTCACTGATAGGGTTTGAATTATAGACTTGGCTTGGAAATAGGAAGGCCTCATTATCAGTCCCTATACCACTACTTTCACCTCTATATTTTTCTTAGAATGCATATATTATTTTTTCTTCTCTTGAAGATAAGGCCTCAAACATACTTTTCAAAATAGATCTGAAGGACATAAAGGAAGTAGAAAGATAACTTTCAAAGAAAGTGCATCCTTTAAATATGTTTGCTACTTCAATAAAGAGATCAATTAAAAGGAACTACCTATGGCATGGATCTGTCCACAGGGAAATGCATGCAAATCATAGCATGCAAATGTATTTTTCTATTGAAATTGAAAAGTCCAAATACAAAAATTAACCGTCTCAAGGATCATTCCAGGTAAAGGCAAAAATATCTAGATTAAGCCCATAAATTGTTGAGATGTTATGTATTTTTGTAAATTCAAACTCCTTTCTAAGAATTATATTCCATTGGAAAAATCATATAGATAAAATAGTGGATCTTATAGGAACCACATATTCCTAAAAATATTGGAACTACAACAGCTAAAATTGATAGCCAAAGTGAAACAGGGCTATACTCGTGAGAATGTATTGCCGCTACACTAAACCCCAAATAACAGAAGTGATTACCAAAAAACAAATACAAAAAGAAAGAATGACAAATATAATTCTCTAAACAAATTCAATTAATAGAAAAGGCAACATACATAAAATTACAAATATTGGCAAACGTTGTTTAGTTGTTAGTTGTTCTGAAGTGAGTTTGAAGAATATGTGATACTGCTGGACACCCTGAAGTTCTGTAGAATGTAACACCAATACATTCAACTTGTTGACAGATCTAATTTTTTATTTGAAAAAGTCTCTATGAACAAGGTGAATGTGTTAGAGCTTATTACAATCCAACAATACTCCAAACATGCACTATAATTTCATGTATTCTTCAACTGCAAATCTCTTTCCTCTTACATATTCGGTCAAACTGGTGAATGCTATTCTCAAACAGGGCTTAGGCCAATGTAAACACCCAAACAAAGGTAGGGGTTAACAATTTGGGCAAATCCACCTTGCGATGAAGCTATGATGGGATTCTTTTCTAATATAATATGATGGGATTTGATTGAGGTCAGAATACATTATACAATACTCTGTGGATTGTCAAAATCTAAATTTCTTGATAAAATTAAGAAAGGTTGAGATTAAAATCAACTTCAAGAAAACTTCAATATTGTTGATAAAAAATCAGTGAAAAACATTGAAACTGCAATATTGCCAAAAATCATCGAAGGATGCAGGGAAAAAACCCTCCACTACTTTTACAAAAACATCTAGAAAGTAACAATTTTGTAAAAAACAATATCAAAAAATATCCAAAATGATAAGACAAATTAAAGGCTCTAACCTGATTTGTATTTTTGAGTGCTCCTCTTAAGTTCTTGGGACTTACTTCAACTATGTAGATAGGAACCTATCCATATATAAAAAAATAAAAACAATTACCAAAACAAGCACAATCAATTTTTAAAATACAATACATGTCATAAAATGGGCCAAGATTAGTAGATATTATACAATAAAGATGTTGATTCACTCATAAATTTAGAGATAAACATGAGTGCTAAAAACTTATATAAGACATATTGTATAAGAAGTGAGGCCAACTCCATATCCTACAATTAATCTACCAATATCCAGTGGCAATACAACTTGCACAAGATAAAATTATTAAAATATTATTTTTACAAGCTATTTGTGACAATCAAAGATAGTCCAAAATTATCAAATGATCTACTCTTTCCAGTCTTCCACATTCAACCTCTAAACTAATTTAACATCTATTTCCTTTCATTAACTAGGATCCCAGTGTAATTTGGAGCATTAAAATCAAGAAGGCAAAATAAAGAGAACCCTATACCTTTGAGATTATTATGATAAGCCATCCAATGATATAAGAGGATGAAGAATCTTCATCTTCACAATGAGGAGCTACAAGATTTATACATGGGGAAGGTAAAGCACTCTTGTCTTTCACTATTCCTGAGAATGGTAGATGGTTTCTTGACTCAAGTGCACCACATCATAGGACATCTCTTATGAATATGTTTTCTTGTTTTGAGCCTTGTATTTCACCTAATGGTTAATGGGTAATAAAAATACATATATATATGTGTTCGTAGTAAAGGAAATATCAACGTGAGTGAGAGATCATTTAATAATGTTCATTTTGTAAATTCCTTAACAAATAATATCCTTTAAATTCATCAAATTACTCATGGTGAATGCGATCAAATAATCAAGTTCACTCCTGATTATGTATACATAAGAGATATGGAGACTAGAAATATAATTTAACTTTTAGAAGTTAAAACAATACAAGTTCAGCAATTTCTTGTAAGGTTTTTCTCTTTAAATTTAGTTGTATGACTTCATATGGGGTTGATTGTTAAAACTAACTTGATGGAAAATTACTAGTCTCCTATTTTTGCTCCAAAACAAATTTGGAGGAATTTGGTTATGTGTGGGCAGAGAAATCTTGTCACAGAGGTCTGGCATTTCCCAATTTTCACAAGATTTGACTTTATTTTTTGTTGGATACTCTTGAGCATAGGGATTTCTGAAGAATCTGGCCGGATGAAAACTTGAATTAGACTTGTACCTTTCATTTGAAATAAGTTTGGAGTTAATTGGTAGCGATTAAAGAGATTTTTACTGTCACAAAGGTAGAGAGCCTATGTTGTTCCTTAAACTAGGGTATTCCAATTCATTTTCTCATATCTTTCAATGTCATCAATGAAACTTTTTTACACTTGGTGAAGAGTAATGCCCAAGATTCTACATTCCAATGAATGTGTACTCTTAGCATGGGAAGTTGTTGATTGTAGGAGAAATTCTCTATGAAGTGTCAGTCATCTCTATTTGCCTAGCAGTGAGTTTTGTAAGATGCTTAGCAAGTCAATATAACTTTTTCTTGGGCTGGAATTAGAACCTGAAATCAAAGACTTGGAGTTCTTAGGCATGCACAAAGGTGTTCCAAAAACTAAGTTGGTGAAACCCTATGTTCCTAGGGTAGTTCCTTCTTTGTTGGTGAAACATACAAGAGACATAGCCTTTTCCCAACCCTCTCAAAGCCTCAATCTCCCATCCCCTGTTTTCCCAATTGATTTTGCCCCATTTGTAAAACTCTATTCTATTTTGAATAAAATGGTAGATCTCTCTTGACATTTAGAAATGCATTCCATAATATCATCAAGGAGGATAAATTTAGGGTTTTACCTGAATTGTCATGAGAATAACCCTCCAGCTGAGAAGATTCATTAGCTCCATTATCCCCAGGTTTACAAGGTTCAACAACAACAAGAGACTTCGAATCCTCAGGGGTTTTCATAGAATCATCAACAACTGCAACGGTTGAATCCATCTGAGAGTCCTCTAAATCGGTAATGGCAACAGAAGCTCTCTCCCCACTACATTGTCAGATGCCTTGGCTTCATTTTTAAGCCTTGTCATTGGACACTAACATATCTCTGAATTTACGCAGGTTGTATTGATCCATTGGACACTATTTGAATTTACACAGGTCATCCGCTATTATTTTTTGCTCTAACTCAACAGTTTGAAATGAATAAAAAACATTTTACCAAAGGCGGTATAACAGTTTTTTCCCCTTTGTGCTCAAAAATTTTCATTTTTAAAGTTTTTACATTGGTTCAACTTTTAAATGATACTTTATTTTAAATTTTTCAATTTCATTATATTTAAACATTTGTATATAGTAAGTAGAAAGATGTTTTTCATAATAAGTGAAATTGTGATATTGCCATCATGATTCAATTGTATATTTTTTTAGTCAAACTCGTTGATTCATATTTTATAAGTTCACAAGAACTCATTTTTAGTGAGGATGAATAAAATGACTTAGCATTTATTGCATTTTGGTAATATGTGTACAAAAAAGAACATGTCTCTTATAAAAATGGATGGAGCAATTAGCACTCATTGCATCTAAGTGAGGCTCGAAGATGAAAGTCTCCATATAAGTGTGTTTGGTTAATTCTCAAAAGAGATGGGTTCTTATTAACCACAGTTGATGAAACATCCAATGACTTTGACTCAAAAACTATAAAGTGGAATTTTTATCACTAATGTTTTGGGTTTTTATATTGGTAGATTTGAAATTAGAGTCTTGTTAAGCTTACTAAGTTTCATATCTTGTCTTTCTTTTCGATTATCACTAATCACATCATATTCTATTTTTCTTATAAATAAATTCATATATTGTCTTTCCTTTCAATTATCATTAATCACATCATATTCTATTTTTCTTGCAAATAAAATTTGACTTTTTATAGATCCCATCAAATACGTAATTTTAATAATTATTATAACAATTTTGAGGGCATTGCATTCACATTTTCAAATTTGTGGGAAATTTTTGTCTCATTTTCAAAAGTCATTCAATAGAATATCTATATATACTTTTGATGTATGTTAATATCATATTTTCACACTTTACTGCAATTAATTTTTTGACCTTTATTATGTAAAAATTTATATATATTTATGGAATATTTCCCCTTTTCTCCTATAATAATATATTACATTGACCATGACACATCTATATATGTCAACCACCAAATATTGTACTACGAGGTGATTCGGATTCTCATCATGATGTAAGCAATATAAATGTACTAATTTTCAATCCTTATAATTATAATTAAGGAAAAGTGGACTAGACTGCAGTTGATTTTAATGTAATTAGAACTATTATTTTTCAAGACCTGTAAAACTAATTTTGTTAACTAATTATAATTTGGCTATTCCTTTTGATAACACTATCTACAAATCTTGTTTATCAATCCGTTTTGAAATCACCAAAAACCAAGATTTATGGCATGAGAAGGGTGTGCATAAAAGATTGCTCACGCAATAAGCCTATTGACGAGAAAGCATTAGTGGTCAATTGGAATTTCTAAGTCTATGATATTATATTCAAATGTTATTATAATTATAAATGAGGTATTTTCATTCATTTGGCCATTTTGTTTAGGTGACTAATTATGTAGTCGTTAATTTAATCGTTTATTTAGTAAATTTTGTTTGAGCAACTAATTATTAGTGACTAATTCTTTAATCATTTAATTAGTCATTTATTTGATCATCTATTTAGTCATTTTTATTTGTCTACACTTGTGATTTTATCTTATGATCAAATTAGTCATGTATTTAGTCATTAATATTTGTGAAGTACAAAACATTAGTAGAATATGATCAATTTTAGTCATGTGACTAAAAGTTTTAGTCATGTAGTCACATATTTGACAAAATGTACTAGTGTATGTTTTAGATATATACTTTAGAGACTGAGTTGTGTTGGTGATTAGATCTGAGATTGTTGAAGTGCTAGAAAGTTCAATTGGTACATCTAGACCCGAGAACAACTGATTCACCCCCCTCTCTATTGTTCTAAATAATTCTAACATGAACACATCTATAATTGACCAAATATTCTTAGTTCTGTAAAAGTCTATAGCAGCTTTTGAATGTCATAATATAAAGCCTCTGTAAAATAAAATGGATAAGTCAAGATAAGAAGACATTTCCTAATATGTAGTTCAAGAAAAATAAAAATACATTCAAATAATTCATGTGTTTATAATAATAATAATATGAGCATTCTTACTCTAGTTGTGGGGTCTAGATGATGCAGTTGCAGATTTAGTACTCACATTTAATGGAGTATGAAGTCAAATTTCTAATCTAGAAAGAATTTTGTTTGAGTTTCATTAAGTCATGAGTCACATACTAATTAAAATCCAAGAATCAAAACAAAGTGATGCCTCAATTTACTTAGCTACTTGCAATCCCAATAATCTAGACATTTTGTTAGGCCCAAAAGGAGGCAAGCACAACTAAGAGGGGGAGTGAATCCATTGTGTACTAACAATTAAAACATAAAACCACTTAAACCAATAAATGATCTAAAAGATAAATAGTAATGCAAGATCCACAACACAACACACCACCAAATTTAGTTTTGAGGAAACCTGGATAAGGGATTTAAACCCTGGTGGGAGTCAAAACCACTAGATAGATGTACTATGTTAGAAGTACTACTTGGTTAAGAGAAAATGAAATTAAAAGGGAATGCGCATGCATTCATAGGCCCACTTCCTAGAGCTCACTTCTCACAATACAATGATCTGGTTCTCAGTCGGATTCACTAATCTATCTATAATTACAATTCAAAAGGGTGGACAAACTATCCAGAATAAGAAAACTGACTTACACTATCTTCTATGCCAATACAACTGTAATGCCCCTCCAACCCTAACAAATATTGGTTATGCTCACTAGGGAGTTAGATCATGCTATAAGTGATTTCAAGGTTATTTTGTAAGAGTATGTTCCTTCTTGAGATGGTTGCTTCCTAATCATGATAATTTCATATTTTAATTTGGGAAATAATAATATTTACATAAGTGTGTCTTTTATATCTTCTTGTGTGTCAATGATAGTTTAGGATCTTAATACTAAAAGGATCACCCAATAGACTTATATGCTTCTTTGTGAAAAGCTCATTATTAATATTTATGTTTACCTTAGGTTAATTGATTATAATCACTTAAGGGTTGGATCTGTTATCTTCTCTAATAATGTTACTTGGGATTATATATGATTAATACATTTAGGGTTATATGATTTGTTTATCTTTTTTTCATAATGAGACATTTTGAGTACATGCCTAATGGTTAAATGGGTTTGTGAAAGTTAATAGATTATTTACATTTACATGAATATCTTATGATGCATTCTGGTCATACAATATGGAAAAAAGATTATTCTAGTACTAACCACACTAATCCAATCATGCTTTGTTGATGTCACTATCCGATGTGAGTGTAGGATAAGGGGAGGTAGTCATAGTTACTTCTACAAGAGGTCCACATGATGTCACACTCTCCATCCATGTTTGCCATTATCTATTTATATATATGTATATATGCATGTTGGTTGGTGTTGCAAGATGCAGGTACTAGGCATTGACTCCACCTGGCTACACAGGTCTGAGCGTGCCTTCAAAATCCTTGAACTATTGTTGTGTGGAGATAGTACCAAGATTACTCTCAAGGTTACCCATGAACTTAGAGTTATGTTTAGGCCTACCTAGGGGATCTGAATGCAGCATGTGATGTGGTCTTCTAATTTATGATTTGATGTTGTTCTACGATTAATGACGTGAGTTAGATTTATCCTTATAAGTATATGTATATATGTATTTATTATATATGTGTTATAATTGAATGTATGTTATATATGTATGTGTATATGTCGGTGCACACACATATACCCATGCTTATATAAATAATAATATTTATATGATTTTATTGATTGTGTAAATGGTATGTCATTTATAATAATTAAATAAAGTATATTAATGTATTAAACAAAAAGTAAAAATAGTAATTAATAAAAGAAATGCTCTTTGTAGTAAAACTAGCTATCTAGGAGGGAGTTGAACTCGAGACCTCCTAGAAGTTAGGCTAGTTGGTTTCTGTGTGTGCTATGTGTTTTCCTTGAAAGTTATTTGTTTGACTTTCTTGTTATGATTTTCTTTTTAAGCAATTTTAATTAAATTTATTAAAACTTTGTTAAGTGCTTACGAGAATAATTGGTTTGATTTTTCAACCAACTATGGAAGTTGGAGAAGTTGCTTCCCGTAAAGAAACTCCTCCAACCACATAGTTGGAGGATAAATAATTGAAGTTTTTGTGTTGTTGGGGGGAGAGAATTTATGGAAGATTTTTGGGAGTTCTCTGTATTTATTTTTTTCAAAAATTTATTTGAAGTTTTCGAGTCTCTATTTATAGAAAACAAGTGTATATGGATTGCTGGAGTTTGATTTCCAAATGAAGCTTTCCAAGAGGCTATCTCCTCAAGGCTTGAAGATTTGCAGAGACTCTCCAGTGAAGAGAAGAGAATTTCTCTGCAGGACCCCAGGTAGGGTCTATACTAGGATAAATTCTCCAATTATCCTGTGTGTATTTGTGGATGTGTGTGTGTATTCTAGAAATTAATAGTGTGTTCCTATGATATATCAATATTCTCTAGTTATATATGTTTATGGATTAAATATTATTGAGAACATATACTATGTGTAGGAAGTTTAATGACATGGTTTATTAATTTTCTTTGTCAAAACTCTTTCTTGAAGTCTATGGTTGATTATATGATTATAATTTGGTATATGTGTGTGTGTGTGTGTATTATTCATATGATCTAATTTATAATTAGGATGATAATGAAAAATAAGTTAATTGAAAATAGACAAAGTATTCTAGTTTGTTTTTATATATCCGTACTATATTATTCATAAATTTTAAACCAAACATTATTTTGACAATCACTCTAGTAAGAGTGTGTGTAATTAGGTTTTATCCAACATATATCAAAATTAGCAAAATCCAATGGTTCAAAAAAAATTTATTCTTACCGCACTGAGATTGTATTTTTATGACAGTCATATAGCAATAGTCATGCATAGATTCCTGTAGGTTCATTAGTTTATAGTACAATCTTTTCCCCATCAATATTTATTAATTTATAATTTATATTACTTTTATTTTCTATTTAGACCTATTGTTGAAACTTTAGAGTCGTGGATTTCAGTGTTGGGTACATGTTTGGCTTGGGGTTTGGTTTGTATCTTCCACGCTTGATCCTGGTCTCTACCTCCATCTTTTAATGTTCATTTTATTGCTTTAAGTTTATCATGATGTTTTGTTAATTCATGTGGAAGTTTTTATCCCCTATGTATGTTCATTACTTTATTTGTTGAGATTTTATGGTGTACTTATTATGTTTTGCACTTGGCATATAATTGAGCTTAGTTTATGAGGCTAGGACTCATCTCGGTGGCCTGTGTGCATGAGAGGGTTCTTTGGACCTATAAATAAGCTGTGGAAAGTTGTACATATGCATGTGGAAAGTCTTGTGCTTTTCTTTGAGGTTTCTTGTGATAGACATCCTTTCAATGGTTCCTGTTATGTATATGGTTAGGGTTAGGACTCACTCTGAGGGCCTGAGTGGGTAGGGGAATTTCCTAAACCTATGGATCAGGACATGGAAGTGTTATTTTGTATCTTTTTCTTGTGATGGGGTAAGGGAATAGGAACCCTAAGTGAGTGGCTCACCATAGGTGTTGGAACCCTAAAGTGGTTGCCAGATGATCCTATGGGTGGGTTTGTAAAAAGTGATACCATTAAAAATTAACCTGGGAAGGGGGGATTCAAAAGATAATGAAAGAAAACATAATAATGGCCACACAGATCTGATTGGAGTACTAGGACTAGGGATAATTGCTAGGGTGGATCCCTATTCATAAAGGGGGGACCGGGGTTACATGGTTGCTAGGGTGGATCCCAATACACAGGTTGTGTGATGACACTCACTTAGGTGGTCTCCTAGAACATTAACCTCGGTGTTATAGTATGACGATATTTTATGTGCTTTATTCTAGTTCTTTTGAGTCTTGGATTTATTGGTATTTGAGACTAGATTGCCTTAAGGTCTTGAGAGTACCTTGGTTCTATCTCCTAGCACGAGGGGTGGAATTTTACCAGTTTCACATGGTTGGGTGGAAAATCTCCTTCGAGGTATTGTCTATGGTTCATGTCATGGCTTGGATTCTAAGTTGTTCACTAGTGAAGATTATGTTCTTGTATCATGTATCTCTATCTTTTGTTATCAAGATGTAAATATGTATTGTAAGCCTTTGGGAAACTTGATGTAATTATCTTTCTATATACCTTTGGGCCATGTGCAACAACTGTAATTGTAATTGTGTTGAAATTGTAAGAAAGAAGTTATGTATTTGGGAAGGGTAGTTTTAGAAATTTCAAAAGATGATTGAATATTGGTAATTAGACATGGATTATGTTTAAGTAATTCCTACCCTATCTCTCTTATGCATTTTAAAATGAAATTGAAAGTAATGATTCTATGTAAGTATTGGCATTGCAATAGATGAAAACTTCTGAAAAGAAACTCATTTTGTTAGTGAAAAGATGTGCTAAGGGTTGAAGGATATCTCCAGGTGAAATAGTAAGGGAAATGAAACATGTACGTTATTGAAATTAGTAATGAGATGTGATTTCTTATATGTATAAGTTCAAGGTGTATGATGTAAGGCTATTTAAACTAGGTTCTAATCTCAATTCTTAACTAGATTTATACAAGGTTATAGATGAAATTTTTTGGAAGTTAGACTTGTGGAAAGAAATGATTTAGTGAATGGTTTATGTTGGTTAGTAATAGATGGTTAAGTACTTTACACTTTTTCTATTATGATCTTTGAAATGAAAATGTAAAGTAAGGACTTTTAATAGATGGTTTATGTGATGATAGTGCATAAATAAGGTTAAGGAGAAAACAAATGAAAAATGAAAGGATAAATGAACCTTATGTATTAGATATATGATGGGCTTCTAATTCATTTCTAAAAGTGAATATCTATGCAAATTAGGTAAAGAAAATAAATGCAATTATCTCATTAATGTAATTAATTTTGATGAGGAATGAAAACAATGTCTCAATGTAAATTGAAGTTGAAATGTAAATAGATTTGCATTAGATTAAGTAATAAAATGTATTGCTTGATAATGGTAAATGAATTCATTAAGGGAACCTTAAGGAATGTACTTGTAAATGGTAATGATGATAAGTTAGAATGTTAGAAAAAAAAAATTGTTAGTTTTAATTTTAGGTCATAGACCTGATTCCTTATCGGTTCCCTAGCGGGGACATTACATTTGGTATCAAAGCCCTAGGTTGCTACACTGGGAGCTCTAGGGTCTATTTGCATTTAATTTAGTTTCTTCTTATTATTATTAATTTATGTCAACTTAATGGCTATACTTAGGTTGTAAAATTATTCCAAGATGCTTTCCAACATCATAAAGTCTATGATGAATAATCTCACTATTATCCCTCATCATCTAAACAAAGATTGTTCCCATGTGAATGTGTGGGAGAACAAAATTTGAGTGATGACTTGGAGGGAGCTCAAATGAGACAACTCTAATACTGATTTTACTAAGCTAGAACCCATCAAAAGAAAATTTATCCTTGAGGAGGCAACTTATGTTGACCATTATGATAGGGATAGAGTATAAGCTCTAGGTTGTTCTACTAGGAACCTTGGGAATCGTACTTGACCTACTCCCAATACTTGAGTCTATTGTGTTTCCCCGTCTGATGTTTTCTTTCGACCTACCAAACTTGAATACATTGTGTGTTTTCTTTTTAAGTTTTCTTTATGCTAATTAACTTGAGCACTAGACAAAAAAGATATGTTTTCTATATATCTACCATAATATCTTGAAAGAAAGGATTATTTGAAATGATTATTTATGTTTTGCATTATAAGATTCAAGAATTCTTGATACTTGGGTGTTGTGTTCTTATCCTTGTTCTAAGAAAATCTTAAAGAATTGTAAGGAAAGTTATTTATCTTATCCCTTGATCTTATGATGATTTCTATAAATGGCTGCCAAAATAGTCTCCAAGTGATTTGAAAAGTTAAATACTCTACTCTCCTATAAATGTTAGATAACATTGTGATTTATTATTTAAAGCTAGTAATATAAAATCTCAAGATAGATTCGAATCATGTTGTACTTATGGTTGGGAACAAGGGATGATTAGGTTTCTAGGACAAAAAGGATTGTAATATTGGATGGTTTTAAAACATGTCTAGTAAATGTACCTTTATCCTTCCTCAAGAACTTAGGAATTTACAAACTTATATTTTCTTGAAAAAGAGATAATGTGTTGAAATTAGATAAGATCTCATATTTCAAAATATGACAAGATTAAGAAGTATCTCTCTTTTATATATCCTATCAAAGTAAGAAATTAAATCTATTGTTGAAATCAAATGTGTCTCTCCCTTATTTCCTCAAGAAATAAGTTTAAAAGAATAAATTACATCGGGGAAAATCAATGTGCCATTAAGGAGAATGTGCTTAGCTAGAGGAAACCCTTGGGTAAAGGATCTATGTCTGCAAGGTTTTGTAATAAATAGGATCATAAGTACACAATTGTTGAAAGGAGAAATGTTTGATTATATGGTAGGAGTTCTGAATTATATATGATCCTTGTAAGTGGTGTGAATTGAACCAATGAAAAATCATCAACTATAAGGAAAGAATAGGATATTAAACAAAATTGTGTAGTAATTATTTACATTGTTCGCATTTTGTGTGTGAAATGGAAGTTAAAGATAACAACATTGATATGATATAGGAATGATGAGTTATTATGAAAGGAATAATGATATGTCTATTAGAATAAGATTTAAGTCAAACTTTCTATCTGTCCTAAATTGGAAATATTAGAAGAATATGAATTTGTAGGTAATGGTATAGATGTCATATTGAAGACACGAATAAGGATAATAATACTTGTAGTTACTCCTCAAATGTGCTTTTATTGAAATGTGTGTACAAAAGGTTAGTGGGTTGAACATATTAATTTGATTGAATAAAAGGGTAGTCGTAGGACTCATGTAATTCTCTCCCTCGATTAAAGAATCTATGACTTTTATTTTGAGAAAATGGTAAATTCATACAAACTTATTAATGTTGGAAAAAGATATACTCATATTTAGATTATTATGAACTTCTAGGATATGGAATTGGTTGAATAAGCTAGTTAATAAGTAATGTTGATGAAACTCTAGCTTAATGAATCATGTTAAAATTTATTAGGGATATCTTTATGTGTATTGTCATAATACAACACTAATAAATTGTTATAATAGAATCATAAAGGGTATCTTAAGTTGCACTCTTTGAAACGGATGTGTATTCTATCTTGCGTGTAAGTTGATATTAGATATTCTCCTATAAGTATACCTTAGATCTTATGGGCAAAAATTACTTATTCCATAAAAGAGATTTGTTTTTATCTTGTCGGAAAGGTTACTCACAAATTTATGTGCTGATGTATGTGGCAAATTTAATATTTGAATGGTTTTAGTTTTAAATGCTCACAGAGGTAGTAGTATGATAGTAGTATCTTATGTATACGCATTGAGAAGAAATAACCCCTATATCAATCTATATCTAGTTTAGAGGATGAAATTTAAATTCTTAATTGCATTTCAGAATCCTAAAACATATTTTTCTATTAAAACAACTCCTAAATCCCGAGGTGAAAATTATACCTAATATATTAATGTTAGACTAGAGTAGAAATGTATGTAATATTGTTATTTTATGTTTGGCCAATGGCTAGAAACTCCCAACTTCTAGGAGTAAGTTGAATCTTAGCGAGGGATGATGTAATGCCCCTCCAACCCTAACAAATCTTGGTTATGCTCACTAGGGAGTTAGATCATGCTATAAGTGATTTCATGGTTATTTTGTAAGAGTATGTTCATTTTTGAGAAGGTTGCTTACTAATCATGATAACTTCATATTTTAATTTTGGAAATAATAATATTTACATAAGTGTGTCTTTTATATCTTCTTGTGTGTCAATGATAGTTTAGGATCTTAATACTAAAAGGATCACCTGATAGACTTATATGCTTCTTTGTGAAATGCTCATTATTAATATTTATGTTTACCTTAGGTTAATTGATTATAATCACTTAAGGGTTGGATCTGTTATCTTCTCTAATAATCTTACTTGGGATTAGATATGATTAATACATTTAGGGTTATATGATTTGTTTATCTTGTTTTCATAATGAGACATTTTGAGTACATGCTTGATGGTTAAATGGGTTTGTGAAAGTTAATAGATGATTTACATTTACATGAATATGTTATGATGCATTCTGGTCATACAATATGGAAAAAAGATTATTCTAGTACTAACCACACTAATCCAATCATGCTTTGTTGATGTCACTATTTGATGTGAGTGTAGGATAAGGAGAGGTAGTCATAGTTACTCCTACATGAGGTCCACATGATGTTGCACTCTCCATCCTTGTTTTCCATTATCTATTTATATATATGTATATATGCATGTTGGTTGGTGTTGCAAGATGTGGGTACTAAGCATCGACTCCACCTGGCTACATAGGTCTGAGCATGCCTTCAAAATCCTTGAACTATTGTTGTGTGGAGATAGTACCAAGATTACTCTCAAGGTTACCTGTGAACTTAGAGTTATGTTTAGGCCTAGCTGGGGGATCTGAATGCAACATGTAATGTGGTCTTGTGATTTATGATTTGATGTTGTTCTGAGATTAATGATATGAGTTAGATTTATCCTTGTAAGTATATGTATATATATTTATTATATATGTGTTATAATTGAATGTATGTTATATATGTATGTGTATATGTGGGTGCACACACACATACCTGTTAAGTCTACAACTGATTTATCATATGGAGAGATTGTTGAACAAGTGATTGAAGATTACAGAGCTAAAGATGGATAGATAATATTGTTTGCTAAATCAGTATGATGTTGTCATTGATGTTAACTAGTATCTTATTAGTTTGACAGTACTTATCTTGTAAGTTATTCATTACCGAGACATCTGAGGAATGGTGGAAGAAGGTCACAACAGATGAGGTTATGGAATGCTTTGGATAACTTATTGATGAGTCTCTGATCTCATTATGTTGATCCTAGTATGCGGTATACATCTATTATGAAGAAAGGAATTCAAAGATACAAAGCAGTGTTGGTCAGTAAAAGAAGACAATTTAGTGTTTACCGAGATTCTTAGTATGAACACCGACAATAGTATACACTGACGCAGTGTGTTGTATACCAAGCACAAGTTTAACCGATAAGGTTTACCAACACATTTCTTTGACTTGACCAAGAAGAACAAAAGATCATTTAATGATGTTGTAGGCCAGAAAGATTGATGAGCTGGAACCTCGAAATCAGCATAAAGATATGAAAAGGAATAAAGTTTGTTACAAGATCGACAGCTGACAAAATTCAAGAAAGATCTGATGAAGAAGATTGAAACATGTTAAAGACACATCTATTGAAGAAGGTTAAAGCGGAAAAAGAAATGAACAAGATTAAGCGACAAAATCTAATGGATGAAAATGAAACAACTTACTTGTTTATTTAAGGAGAGAAGGAGAAGGAGATACTGCAAGAAGCTGAGCGTGAATCTGTATTCATGCAATTTCTGATCAATTGGTTACTGAACCGAGACTATAGAAACTGAGCTACACAAAGAACAAACCGAGCTACGTAGAGCATAGTATTGATTGACTGTAAGTAAAGTTGATTTAAGATCTAAAGTGTTAAATGGTCAGAAACTATTGTTTGAGCATTACATTGATTCGTAATCTAAAATTTGTTGTAATAAGGTGAGTCAAACTATTGTTACTTTCTAACAAATGTAATTAGTGAAAATCTCTTAACCGAGTGGAATTTTAAGTTTTGATTGGTGTGTCATTATAATCAGTGAAACATGGTTATCCTGTAAATCAGCACAATGAGTGATAGAATATTGAAAGATAACTCCTAGTGGAAAATCCTCTAACCAGGTCACACCTAACAGTGTGCATTGTAACTTTTAACAGGGTTTGGTCCTCACAGGCCTCACTTCAGAAGAGTGAAATTTTTGGGTTGCTGGTTCCCAGGTGGTTTTTCCCTTAACAGGGTTTCCACGTTAAATCATTGTGTTATGTGTTTATTGTGATGATTGTTTATTATCATACTTTACATTTTAGCTATTTGATTTGATCGGTAACTACTAAAGAGCTTTAACTGAAGATTGATAAAAACACTGATAGTGAATCATATATATGATCACTAACTAACAGAAATTAGAGAAACAATATTTTGGATTACTCATTTTTGTTTTTGGACTTGGATAACTGATTCACCCCCCTCTCAGTTATTCTAACAATTGGTATCAGAGCGTTGGTTGCTTGAAATAGATTTTTAAGGACTTGAGCATAAAGATCACAAAATGAATAAGAGGGAAGTGCCCAGACTGAACAAAGACAACTTCTCAGTATGGAAATAAAGAATGAAATTGCATATAGCTGGAATTGGTGGAAATGCACTACATTTTATGACAACTAGCTACAGTGAACCAACTGGTCCTCTGACTGTGGAACAACTAAAAGATAAGCATGATCACAATGTAGCAATGATGGAACTTGTTGCTGCCTGTATCGATGCTGAATTTGAATAAATCAAAGGATTGAGTACTGCTAAGACAATGTGGGATAGACTAGAGCAAGTATACAGTGGTAACACATCTATCAAGAGAGCTAGAATAGAGAGCTTAAGAGGAAAATTTGATGAAATGAGAATGAAAGAAGGAGAAAACATTGTGGAATATTCAAACAAAATCAAAGTTGTTTATGCTATAAGAGCTTCTGATGGAGTCATTGATGAAGAAATAATTATCAGCAAAATCCTCAGAACTTTGTTACCTGTATATGCCATCAGAGTGTCTGCAATTCATGAAAACCAAGATTCTTCCAATCTCACTCTTGATACTTTGATCGGTAAGCTTACTACCTTTGAGCTAAATAATTTTGATAATAGTGTTGTACCTTCTGGAAGTAATATTGAGTCTACTTTCATGTCAAAACTGAAAATTGGGAAATCTAGTAAATATGATAGTGACACTGATGATGACCTTGATAATGGCTAGAAGATTACCGAAAGGTAGAGGGAAGTATAAAGGTAAATTACCCTTGGCTTGTTTTAACTGCAAGGAAGTAGGTCATATCGCTGCTAGATGTCCTCATAAAAGAGATGATAATGATGAACCTAGAGACAGATCTAAAGGAAGTTATGGAAGGAGAGTTCATAAGAATTACCGACATAAAGATAGAGATGACCAAAAAGATAAAGGTAAGAAGGCTTACTTTACTGCTGAAGAGACTAACTCTGAATCTGATTCTAGTGTAGAGATTGTATTTGTGGTGATGAAGGATGATTCAAAAGAAGATGAGAAACATGAATAATCTACCCTAATTTCAAAAGTAAGAAAGAATGATACATGGATTATTGACAGTGGTTGCACACATCATATGACAGGTGATGTAGACAAATTTGAAGAATTAGTTGAATATGATGGTGGTTCTGTAAAAATGGGAAATGATGCTTCGTGCACTGTGAAAGGTAAAGGTACCCTAGTAATAAATGATAAGATAAGATGTGAGAATGCTTACTGGGTATATGGACTAAATTACAATCTATTGAGTGTTGCACATCTAATTAATTCAGGTCACAGATTGGTATTTGAAAACAAAAAGGTGAAAATCTATGAAGCTGATGAAAGACTTGTTGGGACTGGCACTCAGACGAGAGGTAACCTTTTTTATCTTGATATTGATGAATCTTCTTGTTTACTAATGAAAGATGAAGATGTTTGGCTATGGCACAAGAGATTATGTCATGTAAATTTTTATAATATGATCAAGATCAGTAAGAAGAAAAGAGTTAGAGGTTTGCCTAACTTACATAAGCCTGATCATACTCTTTGTCATGAATGTCAAAAGGGAAAGATGACTAAATCTAGTTTTAAAAGAAAATATTTCTCAACAAAGAAAATTCTTGAGTTGGTACATACCGACTTATGTGGACCAATGAGAACTCAAAGCTACTATGGTGATAGATATTTTATTCTCTTTGTTGATGATTATACTAGATTGATGACAGTGACGTTTTTGAAATAAAAGTCTGAAGCATTTAAGATATTTAAATGGTATAAGGCTAAGGTTGAAAAGGAAACCGATAAGGAGATTAAATGTTTAAGGTCGGATAGAGGTGGTGAATTTATATCTGCTGAATTTACTAACTTCTGCAATGAGCATGGTATCCAGAGACAAGTGTCTACACTGAGAACACCACAATAGAATGACATTGCTAAAAGAAGAAACAGATCAATAGTTGATTGTGCGAGGACACTGATGATACAAAAGAATGTTGCACAAAAATTCTGGAGAGAAGATGTAAGTACTACTGTCTATGTACTTAATCGAGTATAATTAAAGAAGGACTCTAACCGAACACCATATGAACTTTGGTTTGGACACAAGCCTAATGTAAGTTATTTTAGAATCTTTGGAAGTAAGTGTTTTATCTTGAAAGATGATAGGAATGGTAAGTTTGATTCCAAAGGAGATGAAGGAATATTCTTAGGATATTCTACCCAAAGTAAAGCTTACAAATGTCTGAACAAGATGACTAACAAGATTATTGAAAGTAGAAATGTTTGAGTTGATGAATTTGATGAAAAGCTTATAGATGAAGAAAAGATTGAGGAACATGAAGACTACCGATAGTTTACATACTATGATGTCCCTGAGTTTCAACCGAGACTATCACAAACTACTGTAACCAATGGACAGACAAGCAATGCACAGCAACCAACATAACTGACATAATAGAATGATGATCAAGGAGCACCTACCAAGCAAGTTAATGAACCTAAACTGAATACACAGTAGAATATAGAGCAAGATGCACAAGATAGAAGATCCAGGATCTTAGCAAGATTTGTAAGAAGACATCATCCTGAAAACTAGATTATTGGAGACAAGAATGCTGGTATGCAAACTAGAAGTAAATCACAACAAGGTACTTGTTTGGTTTGTGAATTTGAACCTAAAACTATACAAGTTGCTCTGAATAATGAAGAATGGGTCAAGGCAATGACTGAGGAAATTGAACAAATCGAGAAGAACAAAACATGGACTTTAGTACCCAGCCCGACGGATAAGAATGTAATCGGTACTAAATGGATTTTCAGAAATAAGCTGAATGGGAATGGTGAAGTGACAAGGAGCAAGGCTAGACTTGAATGTAAAGGATATGCACAAGAAGAAGGAATTGATTATGGTGAGACATTTGCACCTGTTGCAAGACTTGAGGGTGTTAGAATGTTATTGGCATATGCTGCACATAAGAAATTTAAAGTTTATCAAATGGATGTGAAGTCTGCTTTTCTGAATGGAATACTTGAAGAAGAGGTCTACATTGAATAGCCTGAAGGTTTTGAAGATCCAGACAATCAAGAAAAGGTTTGTAGACTGCCCAAGGCATTGTATGGACTGAAACAAGCTCCAAGAGCATGGTATGAAAGACTGCACACATATTTGTTAAGTATTGGTTTTATTAGAACAAGTGATAATAGTAATCTATACATGAAAGGAAATTCTGATGACACTATTATCATAGCTGAAATCTTTGTTGATGATATAATTTTTGGAAGAAGAGACAATGTGTGTAAGGCATTTGCTGATGAGATGCAGAAAGAGTTTGAAATGTCAATGTTCGGAGAGATTAAGTTCTTTCTAGACTGCAGGTGATTCAGCACAGTGATGGAATCTTCATCACTTAATCAAAATACATAAAGGAGGTCTTAAAGACATTTGGTATGGAAAATGAAAAATCTGTAGAAACACCGATGTTACCAAATGTAAATTAACAAAGGAAGATGATACTACCGAGGTTGATAAGACTCTTTACTGATCCATGATTGGTAAATTGATGTATGTAGTACATTCTAGACCTGATATTGCTCATGTTGTTGGAATTGTTGCAAGATTTTATGCTAACCCCAGGGAATCTCATATGATAGCTACAAAAAAATCCTAAGATACCTTAAGAAAATAGAAGATTATGGCCTTTTGTATCCAAGAGATGGAAAATTTGAATTAAAGGCATATACTGATGCTGACTAGGCTGGTAATGTGGATGATCATAAAAGTACAACTAGAGGTGCATTTTTCTTTGGAGACCGACTTGTTACATGGACTAGCAAGAAGCAGAGTTGTATCTCTCAGTCAACAGCCGAAGCTGAATATGTTGCTGCTGCAACAAACTACTCCAATATAGCCTACATCAAGCAAGTGTTGGAAGGGATGAATGAAGTGATCACAAATCTAGTGACTATTTATTGTGTCAACACTAGTGCTATTAACATTTTGAAAAATCTTGTAATGCACTCGAAGACAAAGCACATCTCAATTAAGTATCATTACTTAAGGGAGCAAGTACAAGACAAGCAAGTTAAACTGGAGTTTGTAACATCTAAAGAATAGCATGCTGATATTTTTACAAAGCCTCTACCGAAAGAAACTTTTGAATACTTGAGGAATAGACTTGGGGTCTGTCCCCTATCTATAGGTCACTAAGGTGATCTGGCATGCTGTATCAACCTATTTTATCAGAAGATCATACATCTTGATGCTAGCATAGATCGCACTTTGATTAAGTTCAAGATTGTGATTAAGTTTTTTTTTTTGGATGGAGATATCAGTATTTTAGATACAATGGAGATGTTAGTATACTCATACTTTGTTATTATTTTCATTTGGCATTGTTGTCAAAGGGAGAGAATAGCAAATATGAATAAATGCTGGAAAAAGGGAGAGAATATGATGAATGCTGAAAGAACAGAAAAGAAGAGTTAAGGATGAACTATGACAATGTTGTAGAATAGATATTGGTATGGGTATGGTACATTCATATTATTTAAGTTGCCATCAATGCCAAAGGGAGAGATTGTTAAGTCTACAACTGATTTATCATATGGAGAGATTGTTGAACAAGTGATTGAAGATTACAAAGCTGAAGATGGATAGATAATACTATTTGCAAAATCAGTATGATGTTGTCATTGATGTTAACTAGTATCTTATTAGTTTGACAGTACTTATCTTGTAAGTTATTCATTACCGAGACATCTGAGGAATGGTGGAAGAAGGTCATAACAGATGAGGTTATGGAATGCTTTGGATAACTTATTGATGAGTCTCTGATCTCATTATGTTGATCCTAGTACGCAGTATACATCTATTATGAAGAAAGGAATTCAAAGATACAAAGCAGTGAAGGTCAGTAAAAGAAGACAATTTAGTGTTTACCAAGATTGTTAGTATGAACACTGACAACAATATACACTGATGTAGTGTGTTGTATACTAAGCACAAGTTTAACCGATAAGGTTTATCGATACATTTCTTTAACTTGACCGAGAAGAACAGAAGATCATTTAATGATGTTGTAGGCTAGGAAGATTGATGAGCTGGCACCTTGAAATCAACATAAAGATATGAAAAGGAATAAAGTTTGTTACAAGATCGACGGCTAACAAAAGTCAAGAAAGATCTGATGAAGAAGATTGAAATGTGTTAAAGACACATCTACCAAAGAAGGTTAAATCAGCAAAAGAAATGAACGGGATTAAGCGGCAAAATCTAATGGATGAAAATGAAACGGCTTACTTATTTATTTAAGGAGAGAAGGAGAAGGAGATACTGCAAGAAGCTTAGTGTAAATCTGTATTCATGCAATTTCTAATCAATTGGTTACTGAACCGAGACTGTAGAAACTGAGCTACACAGAGAACAAACTGAGCTACGCAGAGCATAGTATTGATTGATTGTAAGTAAAGTTGATTTAAGATCTAAAGTGTTAAATGGTCAGAAACTATTGTTTAATCAAAACATTGATTTGTAATCTAAAATTTGTTGTAATAAGGTGAGTCAAACTACTATTACTATCTAACAAATGTAATCAGTGAAAATCTTTTAACTGAGTGGACTTTTAAGTTCTGATTGGTGTTTCATTCTAATCAGTGAAACGTGGTTATCCTGTAAATCAGCACAGTGAGTGATAGAAGATTGAAAGATAACTCCTAGTGGAAAATCCTCTAACTAGGTCACGCCTAACAGTGTGCATTGTAACCTTTAATAGGGTTTGGTCCTCACAGGCCTCACTTCAGAAGAGTGAAATTTTTGGGTTGCCAGTTCCCAGGTGGTTTTTCCCTTAAAAGGGTTTCCACGTTAAATCATTGTGTTATGTGTTTATTGTGATGATTGTTTATTATCATACTTTACATTTTAGCTATTTGATTTGATCGGTAACTACTAAAGAGCTTTAACTGAAGATTAGTAAAAACACTGACAGTGAATCATATATATGATCATCAACTGACAGAAATTAGAGAAACAATATTTTGGATTACTCATTTTTGTTTTGGGACTTGGATAATTGATTCACCCCCCTCTAAGTTATTCTAACAATACCCATGCTTATATAAATAATAATATTTATATGATTTTTTTGATTGTGTAAATGGTATGTTGTTTATAATAATTAAATAAAGTATATTAATGTATTAAACAAAAAGTAAAAATAGTAATTAATAAAAGAAATGCTCTTTGTAGTAAAACTAGCTATCTAGGAGGGAGTTGAACTTGAGACCTCCTAGAAGTTAGGCTAGTTGGTTTTTGTGTGTGCTATGTGTTTTCCTTGAAAGTTATTTGTTTGACTTTCTTGTTATGATTTTCTTTTTAAGCTATTTTAATTAAATTTATTAAAACTTTGTTAAGTGCTTACGAGAATAATTGGTTTGATTTTTCAACCAACTATGGAAGTCGGAGAAGTTGCTTCCCGTAAAGAAACTCCTCCAACCACATAGTTGGAGGATAAATAATTGAAGTTTTTGTGTTGTTAGGGGGAGAGAATTTATGGAAGATTTTTGGGAGTTGTCTGTATTTATTTTTTTCAAAAATTTATTTGATGTTTTCAAGTCTTTGTTTAGTGAAAACAAGTGTATGTGGATTGCTGGAGTTTGATTTCCAAATGAAGCTTTCCAAGAGGCTATCTACTCAAGGCTTGAACTTTTGCAGAGAGTCTCCAGTGAAGAGAAGATAATTTCTCTGTAGGACCCCAAGTAGGGTCTATACTGGGATAAATTCTCCAATTATCCTATGTGTATTTGTGGATGTGTGTGTATATTCTGGAAATTAATAGTGTGTTATTATGATATATCAATATTCTCTAGTTATATATGTTTATGGATTAAATATTATTGAGAACATATACTGTGTGTAGGAAGTTTAATGACATGGTTTATTAATTTTCTTTGTCAAAACTCTTCCTGGAAGTCTATGGTTAATTATATGATTATAATTTGGTATATATATATATATATATATATATATATGAATGTGTGTGTGTGTTATTAAATTTTTATATTATTCATATGATCTGATTTATAATTAGGATGATAATGAAAAATAAGTTAATTGAAAATAGACAAAGTATTATGGTTTGTTTTTATATATTCGTACTATATTATTCATAAATTTTGAACCAGATATTATTTTGACAATCGCTCTAGTGAGAGTGTGCAGAATTAGGTTTTATCCAACATATATCAAAAGTAGCAAAATCCAATGGTTCAAAAAAAAATTATTCTTACCGCACCGAGACTTTATTTTTATGACAGTCATATAGCAATAGTCATGCATAGATTCCTGTAGGTTCATTAGTTTATAGTACAATCTTTTCCCCATCAATATTTATTAATTTATAATTTATATTACTTTTATTTTTTATTTAGACCTATTGTGGAAACTTTAGAGTCATGGATTTCATTGTTGGGTACATGTTTGGCTTGGGGTTTGGTCTGTATCTTCCACGCTTGATCCTAGTCTCTACCTCCATCTTTTAATGTTCATTTTATTGCTTTAAGTTTATCATGATGTTTTGTTAATTCATGTGGAAGTTTTTATCCCCTATGCATGTTCATTACTTTATTTGTTGAGATTTTATGGTGTAGTTATTATGTTTTGCACTTTGCATATAATTGAGCTTAGTTTATGAGGTTGGGACTTGTCTCGATGGCCTGTGTGCATGAGAGGTTCTTTGGACCTATAAATAAGCTATGGAAAGTTGTACGTATGCATGTGGCAAGTCTTGTGCTTTTCTTTGAGGTGTCTTGTGATAGACATCCTTTCAATGGTTCTTGTTATGTATATGGTTAGGGTTAGGACTCACTCTGAGGGCCTGAGTGCGTAGGGGAGTTTCCTAAACCTATGGATCAGGACATGGAAGTGTTATATTGTATCTTTGGCTTGTGATGGGGTAAGGGAATAGGAACCCTAAGTGAGTGTCTCACCATAGGTGTTGGAACCCTAAAGTGGTTTCCAGATGATCCTATGGGTGGGTTTGTAAAAAGTGATAACATTAAAAATTAACTTGGGAAGGGGGGATTCAAAAGATAATGAAAGAAAACATAATAATGGCCACATAGATCTGATTAGAGTACCAAGACCAGGGACAACTACCAGGGTGGAACCCTATTCATAAAGGGGGGACTGGGGTTACATGGTTGCCAGGGTGGATCCCAATACATAGGTTGTGTGATGACACTCACTTATATGGTCTCCTAGAACCTTAACCTTGGTGTTATAGTATGAAAATATTTTATGTGCTTTATTCTAGTTCTTTTGAGTCTTGGATTTATTGGTATTTGAGACTAGATTGCCTTAAGGTCTTGAGAGTACCTTGGTTCTATCTCCTAGCATGGGGTGTGGAACTTTACTAGCTTCACATGGTTGGGTGAAAAATCTCTTTCGATGTATTGTTCATGGTTCATGTCATGGCTTGGATTCTGAGTTGTTCGCTGGTGAAGATTATGTTCTTGTATCATGTATCTCTATCTTTTTTTATCAAGATGTAAAGATGTATTGTAAGCCTTTGGGAAACTTGATGTAATTATCTTTCTATATACCTTCGGGCCATGTGCAACAACTGCAATTGTAATTGTGTTGAAATTGTAAGAAAGAAGTTATGTATTTGGGAAGGGTAGTTTTAGGAATTTCAAAAGATGATTGAATATTGGTAATCAGACATGGATTATCTTTAAGTAATTCCTACCCTATCTCTCTTATGCATTTTAAAATGAAATTGAAAGTAATGATTCTATGTAAGTATTGGCAATGCAATAGATGAAAACTTCTGAAAGGAAACTCATTTTGTTAGTGAAAAGATGTGCTAAGGGTTGAAGGGTATCTCCAGGTGAAATAGTAAGGGAAATGAAACATGTACATTATTGAAATTAGTAATGAGATGTGATTTCTTAAATGTATAAGTTCAAGGTGTATGATGTAAGGTTATTTAAACTAGGTTCTAATGTCAATTCTTAACTAGATTTATACAAGGTTATAGATGATAATTTTTGGAAGTTAGACTTGTGGAAAGAAATGATTCAGTGAATGGTTTATGTTGGTTAGTAATAGATGGTTAAGTACTTTACACTTTTTCTATTATGATCTTTGAAATGAAAATGTAAAGTAAGGACTTTTAATAGATGGTTTATGTGATGATAGTGCATAAATAAGGTTAAGGAGAAAACAAATGAAAAATGAAAGGATAAATGAACTTTTTGTATTATATAAATGATGGGCTTCTAATTCATTTTTAAAAGTGAATATCTATGCAAATTAGGTAAAGAAAATAAATGCAATTATCTCATTAATGTAATTAATTTTGATGAGGAATGAAAACAATGTCTCAATGTAAATTGAAGTTGAAATGTAAATAGATTTGCATTAGATTAAGTAATAAAATGTATTGCTTGATAATGGTAATGATGATAAGTTAGAATGTTAGAAAAAAAAAATTTGTTAGTTTTAATTTTAGGTCATAGACCTGATTCCTTATGGGTTCCCTAGCGCGGACATTACACAACTGCAATGAAGTACAATTTTTGCCTTAGTTGCAGAATACAAATATCCTCTTCCTCTATTCTATATCTCATCCATACCACAATCAAAAAATGATTGCCCATTTATACATATTACAATGAATAAACAATAACAAGATTGGATAAGACCTATAAGAACAAATGATACACACATTATTCTCAAATTACAAAATTATCTAGATCAAGTCAACCAAGACTTAGATAGGACCCAAAACATCATCCTCGAACACACAACTTCACCAAATCCAGACTAATAATCACAACATGTTACTTCACAATGTTAGCTAGGACCTTAATGAAGAAATTTCAACACGCTACCAAATGTGATCGCCATAATCAATGTGAACCATAAACACAATAATAACAAGATCCAAGAATATCCACAAGAAGGAAGAATAGATTCATGAACCTTTGCATCAACTTGATCTCGAAATCAAAACTCATCTCTACACTAAATACCAACAACACTGAATACAAAACTCTGTTACACTAAAAAGATATCTTGTTGAACCCAGAATCATGAACAGCACTAGTTGAAGAAACAACAATGATTGCCAACATTACTACCATCTTCGCATCAGTTGAATCAACCACACCGATCCTCATCGAAGCAAAGATTCAACCTATGACACATGCATACTAAAATACTGGCACTTAATAAATCATGCATAACTTACTCAAATCATAACATTGACTTCTACGATCTGACATGCATCAACTACAGACATATCTCAAACACCATCTAGGATCACAACTGATGAAATCTGCTCCCCTTAATACCACAAATAGAGAAACAAGAACAAGATGCAAGAACAGAAAGTTGGCTTCTTATTATCTCCACAAATGTGGAATTACAAGCTTTCAGAATTACAATATGCAAAGCCACTTGGGCATTCCCTTACAATATTCTGTAAGACAAAGCCTTGAATTATTACCTAGATCTACTACCCAGAATTGTCCCGAACTGCCTAAGACAACACTACAGACCTTTCTTATATAGGCAATTTCCACTGCTTGAGAAGGTTCCAGAAATTTAGCCCTTTAGGCCGACTAGACATAGAATTATTTATTTTTCACAATTATTACAATAGGGTCGGCTCAAAAGAAATACAAAATATGATTTTAGGTAACCCAACTTCTGGAGGCCATAAATTTTTAACAGTAACTCTATTTTTCTATTGTAACCACTTTTCGGAAACACCATGACGAGATCTACAGCACCTAACATGCGCTAGCACCAGTCAACCAGGCGTCAATCATGATCCGGAGCCTCTAAGACCTTCAAAATTGATCTAAAAGATTTTGTACCCAAAAAATTCAATAACTTCACCAATACTGATGATGTGGCAATGAAACTCAACTGGTAGGCTGAAATGACTAGGATGAACCTCCAATTGTGAAATCAAAACATTCTAAGATCATATGACCAACTTACTAAAAATAGTAAGTTTCCATAAATAGCAGCTCTGCACAAGATAGCCCTTATTGAAAAGCAAATAGAGATATTTTTGGGTGATGCAAGATTGCCCTTACACCCAGGATGCTCCTACATCAGACACCCAGGGTAATTTGAGAAGTGACCCTATCATGACTCAGGTGTGCAAAGGAAAACCAAGACGGTTAACCTGCTCTTTTGCTAGTCATGATGAATCTTCAACAGGTCATCCTTTCCATTTGACCAAATACTCTTCATATGTCTTGTTCCTTGTGCTTCTACCAACATGACTATCCAGTATGTCTTCAATCTTCTTGATATCTGAACTAGTTGCTGGAATACTCCACTGTGTTGCTGTAACCTCATCTTCAACACCTCCTTCATGATACTCTGTTAGATCTGAAACATTAAATACTGGTGAAATATTTAGCTCAGTAGGAAAATCAACCTCATATGCATTTCTTGAATCATGCTTCTTCAGTATCTTACATGGCCCAAACTTCTTCATTTTCAGCTTGTTATATGTACCAACCAAAAATCGCTCCTTCCACAAATGAACCATGACTTCATCTCCAACCAAAAATTCCTTATGCCTCCTTTTCTCATCTGCCTTATCCTTATACTACACATTCATCTTGGTAATATGCTTCCTCACCTCCTCATGGATGTTCTTCAAATGTTCTACAAAATCCTCAGTTTTAGCACTACTTATTTCTCCTTTATCTATCTTTCTCAACTCAGATGCATTTCTTGGACTACTTCCATATACAATCTATGGATGATGTGATGAACTAAACTTCAAATCTGTCTTCAACTCTTCACTTTCTGCTAGTGTCATTCCGTGTGCTACCTTATTTAGAAAACTGGCTCCTAGAATCAAGTCCATCTGATGACTGATCTTCCTTATTGGTGGTAATCCATCAGGCACATTATCAGATACAATATCCTAAAACTCATTCAATAATTATGTAACTTCTACAAGTACATCTTCTACTTCCTCTTTCCCAGCCTTTGGAATTAAGGTAAAACACATATGCTTATGTTGGCAATTTGGCTGAAGTGAATACATAGATGTTGTCATTATGGCAACATATGATCCACATTAAGAGCGCACATGTTAGAGAGCAAGTATGGCAGATCACAATGCAAATTTGTCTAAGTGTGAGACAATATTTTCACAGTGTACCGAGATATAGTTTTGGTTTGCGACATTGACTGGAGAAAGTTTAGTGCTTGCGCACTTGAACATAGATGCTATGATGGCTACTGATGACCCATCTTAGAGCGCAAGTTAGTACGACATGTACGGAATTAGTTATGACAATTTTACCGAAGACAGTGTCAAGCCGATAGGATAGAATATGAAGGCAGAATTGGTAAAGAGTTAAGGGATTATTTTGTTTATCAAAATAATGACTTAACAATATAAAGGGATGACATCCTAGATGTTAACCCTTAGATAAAGATATATGAAAGTCAGCCATGTAAATTTATTAGCCTTAATAACTTGTATATATGCAATTGTAATTGTAAAGAAAAGTAGTGATGTAATGAATGTAATTGTAAAGCGAATGTAATAATGATGATGTGAAGATAAGAGAAGCAAAGGAATATTGACACAAGTAGAATAAGGTTATGTACCTTGACCTACATTGTATATTACTTGTTTGGTTAGTGGGCTCATCTTGTAATTAGATTTTTGTATCTACAACTCCTAACAGGGTTGAGGCTTCTAACAAGGCCTATAGTCCCTTAACTAGGACTGATACACTATACATATGTAATAGACTCCTAACAGGGTCAACATCCTTAACAGGATACTTTTGATTAGTGGATCTTTGTGGGTACCATCCCCACTGGGTTTTTCCCTTGGCCAGGGTTTCCTCGAGAACATATCATGTGTTATGAGTTCTTTATTGTTATGCATATTGTTTAGTTTATTATGTTATGCATGTATAAAGATAATCTGTTATATCCATAATTGGGAAAAAGACAAAGTTTGTAGAATACTGATTCACCACCCCCCCCCCCTCTCAGTATTCCCTATTTCTAACAATTGGTATCAGAGCATAGTTACTCGGAGAAGAATCATTCAAGGAAAGCCTAGCAGCTTGAGTAAGATATCTATGGATATGGATGAACTACAAAAGAATCTTGATGAAGCTCTTGAGCAAATTGATATACTTACTGATGAAAGAAACACTCTGAAAAGGAAATATGATGATGCAAAGAACCTTATTGAGAAATTGAAAAACAAGTTAGAAGATCTGAGATCTGAAAAGGAATCTGAAATTCTTATTGAAGATTGTGATAACAACTTGGAAAAAGAAAATGAGATCCTTAAGCATGAATTGAAGATAGTGAATTTGAAGCTTAGTTTGAAAGATGGAAATAGCAAAAATGAAGTAAATCTAAAATCTGAGAAAGAAAGTCTAAAGATTGAAAATGAAGAACTGAAATCTAAACTTGAAAAAGTGACATCTGAATTTGAGAAAGTAAATGTGCAGTATACAAAACTTGAGAAGTACAATAAGATTGTGAAAGGTGAACTGACTCAATCCAAACAACAACTTGAAAGGCTATATTCAAATAGTGAGAAGATCGATGAACAAGTTGCTTTTGGGAAACCATCCTATGATAAGACTGGACTTCAATTTAATATATTCAGAAAAAAGGATGAAAGCAAGAAATCGGATCTGAAGATATCTGAAAGCATAGATGAGAAGAAGCCTAATTAGATCAACAAATTTAAAGATGCACCTAAAGAAGAAGGATCACCGAAGCAAGAGGAATCACCCAAAGGTATGCAAAGAGAATTCAAAGGTAGATGTTTTGCTTGTAATGCTATTGGTCATATGAAAAGAGATTGCACAGGTAAATAGTTTAAACCTCTAAATGGTTATTGTTATAATTGTCATGGTTTTGGACATAGAGCTATTGAATTTAGAAGACCTAAAGTTATTGAGAATAAATATGGTAATAGAATGTTTAGGAATACTAACAATGCAAATAAGAGACCTATTGAAGACATGAACAAAAGAAATGAAGTAGTGTGTTATAGATGCAACAAAGTTGGACACATTGCTAAAAATTGCAGGTCACAGATTAATCAGCAAGGATAGAGATATGGGAATAATGGAATTGTTTGTCAGATATGCAACAGGATTGGACATACAACAAGGTTTTGCAGAATGAACAATGGAACTTATCATCCGAACCCTAACCCTAGAAACAATGCAAAAAGAAATGAAAGTATAGGAAACAGTCAGAAAGGTTGTTGCAGTAATGAAGATGAAGTCAACTTTGCTAAAGGCATAGATCAAGAAGACATAATCAACATGGAAGGTAATTAGACAGGTGAAGTATTAAGTGGTAAGAATGAATCCTTACCTGATCTATCTTTAAGCACTTAAATTATGTAAATTGCAGTAGTTTAGGAACTTAGAATTAGTATAGAAGTAGATTTATGATGCATTAAGTCTTGTGCAGTTAATGTAAGGTAGTTTATAATGTACTAATGCTATGGTTAAGAGTACAAAAGAAAATGTTATGTTTTGCGAGATTGCAAGAAGTTTTAAGTTTTGCAGGATAGCAAAAATAACTTTTTGGAAAGAAGCGGCAAAAGAATTGAATGCGATGTTAGAATTAAGTAAGATTCAAGTAATAAAAGGTTATGATCAATGTTATTTGTCTATCAAAGTGAATTGAAGTGTTTGGAAGAGCAGAAAGCAGAGATTGAAAGTGTTTTGCAGAGATTTTGTGAAGGATTGAAGTGTTGAATCTTTGCAAACCCTAGAATTGTGAATTTGAGGTATTTATCTTGACAAATCTTTGAATCGGTATAAAGAATTGGAAGGGAACATGGATACATCTTTGATTCACAACATTAGAGACAAGAAGAGACCTAAATTGAAGAAAGAACCAGTAGAAGCTTTAGAAGTAGACCCTGAGTTTGCTTTATCATCCATACTAGATGAAGTTTTTCATTTGGAAAATGTAAAGAGTTATCTTGGATGTAAACTGGAAACAGTAAATGATAGTGATTTTTAAAGTGAGTATCAGTATATATATAACTAGGATATGTCATTGAAGCAAGGTTATGAACATTTGAAAAACAATGAAATCGTCACATATGGTTTACAATATGAATTCGATAATGAAGAGTGCACAAAGATCATTTTAAGTAGAATTCACAATGGGAAATTTTGGTTAGAAGACAGAGTGATTGACATCATAGCTGACCTAATTCATGAAGTCACTGGTTTATCCAAACTTGGTGCTATCCCTTTAAATGAGAAAAACATGAGGAAGATTGTCATTGACAACACTGGATCATCCTATAATGGTAGAGGTATTGTTATTAGCAAGATTAGACAACATGATGTAAGATATCTATGTAAGATTTTGACTACAAAGTTTTGTGCTAATTCTAGAGAAGATGACATGGCAGCTGGCATGGTTCACATTGCCTATTTGATGTGTGTAGACAAAGTTTCTATTGATATGTGTGAGATTTTGAGAATTCAATTGTTTGAGAATTTGGAGAAGATTAAGAAGTTTAAATATGCATAATTTAGATTCTCATCTTTGATTATATATATGTTTTTCCACCTTTTGAGAAGATTTCCTTACACAATTGGAAATAATTGGAATGATGGACAGTCTACGATGGAAAGAATAAACAAAGTTTATAGAAGTCATGTTATTGATCAAGTTAATGAGAGTGTTGTGTTAGTTTTGAAGACATTTCAGATATTGGTATCTAGCAGATCAAGGATTCCACAGTCACTTGTGGAGAAATATAAGAATGATATTTGTTTCATGGTTGACACTGACTTTACTTACATTGAAGCAATAGAACCCAGAGTTGAATTCATAGACCCTCTTGGCTATGAGATTTCTGAGATTGAAATAGAAGAGTATGTTGGAAGATTGCTGAGAAGTAAATTGGACACCCAATGCAGTAGGTTTGGAACTTATGAAGACAACTTTAATTTTGTTAAAGCTAAAATTGAAGAGAAATAGTCTAAGAAAAGAGTTGACAGTACCATAAAGAGAATATTGAAAGATAGAGGGATGATAGAAAGAGAATTTTTGATAGCTAAATAGACAGCAGCAACATTGAGAGATGTTGGATAGGGATAAGTCTTGAGTGTACCACCTTTATCCAATGCAGTACAGAAAGATCCTACACCAGTTAAAGTGAAAGTAGAAGAACCAGAAAAGGAACAAGTAACACCGAGAAAGAGAAAGAAAGAAATTACTACTAGACTAGGAAAGAGACGGAAGACTATAGTTCAACCAATACCAAGAAAGGTTGTAGAAGTTAAAGATGATGACTCTACTGTGAAGAAGAAGGCATGGAAACCCAAAGTTGAGAGAGTGAATGAAGAAATCATACAAGATGGAGACTTTACTAAGATGAATAAGTACTATGATCTTTATAATTATTCTGAAAGATTGAATCTTGAAAATTCTATTGTTAAGTACATGATTCTGGCTAACAAGAAGTTTGATACAATTCAAGATTAGATACTTGATGATTTGTACAATAAACTTATTAATAGAAAACAAAGAGCATCTGAGGAAGACAAAACTATAAGAGAGAATCTTGTGAGAAAGCTTTGTGAACTGAAAGATGATGATCATTTGAAGCAGATTTTGAAGCCCTTTGACACTCTTTTGAGGACTAAGAGGAGAACCATTCAGATCATGGCAGGACAGTATGAGCAAGTGAGAACAAAAATAGAGCAAGCAATAATTAAAGTAATGACAAAAATTGTTGGAGAAACTTCAGTTGCAGCAGGACATGTAGTTGATGCTGAACCAAAGGATATTCCCTCTCCTTCAACTGTTAACATTGAAGATGATACAATGGACATTGAAGGCACTAAGGTGACCTTAGACACAGAAGATAATGTATTTAAGAATTTAGATAACATTGTTGACAATTCGACTCTTGATGAACCAGATAGGACTAAAGAAGCAATGCAGATTGAATTGGTGAGTGATGAACCTAAAGAGATAGAAATTCATGCACCCACTCCCGAGGCAAAGAAGAAGGAAATTGGAACTTTGTTTGAAGACTTAGGTAAAGAAGTTGATGATGATGATCAGCTAGAGCTGATTAGTTCTTTGAATAAGATTATTGGAAAGAATAAGAAAGTAAAGAATCTAGAAGGAAGTCTGAAGGAACTAACAGAGAAGTTGCAAAGTATTGTAACTACACATATTTCAGAAGCAGATCCTTTGGAGAGAGCCAAAAAGGTACTAAGTACTTTTGATGATGAGTTTACCAACTTATCAGACATTGCTAAAGTAAGAGCTCAAGCAGCTTATGAAGCTGAAATGCTTTTAAGCATAAGTCAGAATATCAGAAATGATATTATTAGTCTTGATGTTTGTATCAAGAACTTGAGGAAACATTTGGAGACTGGAAAAGCTTTGTACATATAGTGTACAAAACCTGAGATTTTGAAAGCAGCAGAGGAGCAAAAAACCAAGGTGAAGGAAGCTAAGATTCAGAATGAATCTAATCTTCTTTCTGGACCCAATGTAAAAGTAAGTGATGTTGAGAAGAAAGTTAGGAAGTGTTATGATGAAATAAGATCATTGCAAGATGAAAAGAATAGGAAATTGAGAAGACTTGAACTTTTGAGAGAGCATACATCTATAAAGTTGAGCATTATTGAGGAACAGTTAGAAGAATGTCTTACTGCTAAGACATCATTTCAGAAATTTAATTTTGAGAACCTTCAAGCTTGTCAGATAGCAGCTTATGGATTAAGCACACTTTTGAATGTGGCAGTTTCTATCAGAAAGTCATGGGAGAAAGAGTTTGAAGCCATGAAAGTAAATTTTGCAGATTGTGTTGCAAGCCTATTGGCCTTGCAATAAGTAAATGGAGGTATAATCTTTTTTGGGTTACAATTTTGTAATCCTCCCTACTTTATTTTGTCATTGTTGTCAAAGGGGGAGTGATTGTAGTAATGCAGAAAATTGTTATGTATATGAGGATTGATACTCTTAGGGGGAGTATTGTATGAAGTTTTGTATCAGAAAAGTATATTCTGAGGAGTTATAAGGATAGTATACATATTCTATACTATGGCCAAAATTTTGTTATAAATTTTGAGATTTTGACTTGTACACTTAGCCAATTTTCTCATATGTTGCCACCAATGACAAAGGGGGAGATTGTTGGCAATTTGGCTAAAGTGAGTACATAGATGTTGTCATTATGACAACATATGATCCACATTAAGAGCACACTAGTTAGAGAGCAAGTATGGAAGATCGCAATGTAAATTTGTCTAAGTGTGAGATAGTGTTTTCATAGTGTACCAGGATACAATTTTGGTTTGCGACATTGACTAGAGCAAGTTCAGTGCATGTGCACTTGAACATGGATGCTATGATAGCTACTGATGAACCATCTTAGAGTGCAAGTTAGTATGACATGTACGGAATTAATTATGACAATTTTACCGAAGACAGTGTGAAGCTGACATGACATAATATGAAGGCAGAATTGGTAAAGAGTTAAGGGATTATTTTGTTTATCAAAATAATGACTTGAAAATATAAAGGGACAACATCCTAGATGTTAAACCTTAGATAAAGATATATGAAAGCCGACCATGTAAATTTATTAGCCTTAATAACTTGTATATATGCAATTGTAATTGTAAAGAAAAGTAGTGATGAAAAAGTGATGTAATGAATGTAATTGTAAAGAAAATGTAATAGTGATGATGCGAAGATAAGAGCAGCAAAGGAATATTGATACAAGAAGAATAAGGTTATGTACCTTGACCTACATTGTATATTACTTGTTTGGGTAGTGGGCTCATCTTGTAATCAGATTTTTGTATCTACAACTCCTAACAGGGTTGAGGCTTCTAACAAGGCCTATAGTCCCTTAACCAGGACTGATACACTATACATATGTAATAGACTCCTAATAGGGTCAACATCCTTAACAGGATACTTTTGATTAGTGGATCTTTGTGGGTACCATCCCCACCAAGGTTTTCCCTTGGCCAGGGTTTCCTCGAGAACATATCATGTGTTATGAGTTCTTTATTGTTATGCATATTGTTTAGTTTCTTATGTTATGCATGTATAAAGATAATATGTTATATCCATAATTGGGCAAAAGATAAATTTTGTAGAATACTAATTCACCCCCCCTCTCAGTATTCCCTATTTCTAACAGCTTATGCCACATACCATCTAAGAAATTTCCTCTATCAACAAAAGTTATTCCTGCATTACCACATACCTTTTCTTCTGTTTCCTTCAATGGTTTTAGCTTATGTCGCACTCCGTCCTTTGTCAGGGAATAGGTATTCACACGACCATCATGTACAACACATCTATCAAACTGCCAAGGTCTACCCAACAACATATGACATGCATCCATAGATATGATATCACATAGTACCTCATCTTGGTACCCGCCGATCTTGAACTTCACTAGGCACTGTTCACTGATTATGACCTTGTGGTCATCCTGCACCTAGGAAACCCGATATGGATGTGGATGTTTCTGCCTCTTGAGCTTCAACTTTTTCACCATCTCTTCTGACACCAAATTATCAGTACTGCCACTATCAATAATCACATCACAACACTTACCCTCACACTTGCACCTGGTGCGAAACAGACTCCTTCTTTGCTCAAGTTCATTCTCACCACTCAACAAAACTCTTCTGTTAATCAGCGTTTCTCCTCTTTCAACATCTTTAGAATTTGATGATCTAGCATCTTCATCTACATGTGCAACTTTGGCCTGGCCTTCATTCCTCCTATCCATCCATCCTTGGCATTGAGGACATTCAAATTCCCTATGACCTTCTTCTCCACAGTGAAAACATGTTCCACAGAAGCCTCCTCTTCCAGATTCTTGTCCTCTTCCTCTTCCTCTTTGATCTCTATTATTTTGATCATGGAAATGATTGGAATTATCTCCTCTCTAATTCTGACTATTACTGGCCTCATCCTACTTTTTCAGATCTTCATTTTGGTCTCCATATGACCGTCCACTAGATCTTCCATCACGACCTCTTCCACTTTGTCTGCTCTCAAACTTCTTGTTCAACTTTTCCTCTACTTTTAGGGCAAACTGGTATGCCTCTTCAATACTATTCATTCGAACTAGATTTAATTCTTCCTGAATGCTCAGCCTCAACCCATTAAAGTAACGGGAAACTTTCTCCTTATCAACTTCTGCATGGCTTGTTCTGATGAGGATTCAATAGAACTCCTCTGTATACTCCTGAATAGATCTTCCTGCTTGCTTCAAAATTTGCATTTTCCTCAGTAGGTCAAGTTCATAATCAACAGGAATGAACTATCGCTTCAATTTATCCACCATCTGATCCCATCTTGTGATTTTATCTTTCCCTCTTCTATTTCGCTCCAATTGAATCTCTTACCACCAGATCTTCGCATGACCTTTCAGTCTGGCCTTCGCAAACTTGACCCAATCAGGATCCTCAATATCTTCATACTCAAAATATTCTTCATGTTCATTGATCCAGTCGATCAACTCCTCTAGGTTAAGATTTCCAGAAAATGTCAGAACCTCAATCTTAGGTCTCTTCCCGATCTTTGAAATGGCTCGAAAAAGTCTTTCTTCTTCTTGGTTCAAAACTTTGACTTCTCCTTCTTGATCTTCTTCCTCAGCTTCATCCTCACTTTCGTCTCTGACATTAAGATTCATTCCTCTGTGAATCTCCTCTTGCAATGCTCGCACTTGTCTCTATAGTTCCCTAACCTCGGGTGTTACAACACCAGCTCTTCTGCCACATTCCCTTCATGGAGGCATTTTCACGATGCGCGCTAAAACCCTAACCATGGTCCTGGTGCAAACTGTCTCACAGTCGGCAATCTATTTACACAGAAACCCTAACCCACGGTCCTGGTGCAAACTGCCTCACAATCGGTGATCTGTTTACACACTCAGGTACTCCTGCTCTAATACCACTTAATGAAGGGTGCTCCCCTTAATACCACAAACACATAATAGAAATAGAGAAACAAGAACAATATGCAAGAACAAAAAGTTGGCTTCTTATTATCTCCACAAATGTGGAATTACAAGCTTTCAGAATTACAATATGCAAAGCCACATGAAATCCTTACAATATTTTGTAGGACAAAGCCTCGAATTATTACCCAGAACTATCTCGAACTGCCTAAGACAACACTACAGACCTTTCTTATATAGGCAATTTCCACCGCCCGAGAAGGTTCTAGAAATTTAGCCCTTTAGGCCAACTAGACATAGAATTATTTATTTTTCACAATTATTACAATAGGGTCGGCTCAAAAGAAATACAAAATATGATTTTAGGTAACCCAACTTTCGGAGGCCATAACTTTTTAACCATAACTCCATTTTTCTATTGTAACCACTTTTTAGAAACACCATGATGAGATCTACAGCGCTTGACAAGCGCTAGCGCTAGTCAGCCGGGGGTCGATCATGATCCGGAGCCTCTAAGACCTTCAAAATTGACCTAAAAGATTTCGTACCCAAAAACCTCAATAACTTCACCAATACTAATGATGTGGCAATGAAACTCAACTGGTAGGCTAAAATGACTAGGATGAACCTCCAACTATGAAATCAAAACATTCTGAGATCATACGACCAACTTACTAAAAATAGTAAGTTTCCATAAATAGCAGCTTTGCACAAGATAGCCCTTATTGAAAAGAAAACATAAATATTTTTGGGTGATGCAAGATTGCCCTTACACCCAGGATGCTCCTGCATCAACGACAAAAGATCTTCAACATAGCACCTGAACAATTGAAATTATCTTCTCTGAACACACTATCTACAACAACAATAGTATGTTGACATCAATGAAAAAACATTAATGTCGGGACACATAAACAAGGTCTAATCAACAATCTCTGACATACTCAACAATCTACCAACACATTTTTCTTCTAATACTCTTTCTGTTACGTAAAGAACCTGACAATACTAAGGAATGGGCATGAAACTTTCATTTGTAACCAGAGAACGAGTGGAAACAATAGAGGAATAATTAAGTTTAGAAATTTTACTACACAATACACTACAATATTCTATTTGTTTTTAGTTTGCATTATAAACATTTCATTTGCTAAATAAATTTACTAGGCTGCAGTTCCTACTTGGAACTGCTTGGAGATGTTTCTTACCCCCCAAATGTCATATTCTAAGCGATGTATTCCTTAATCTTCTAGCTCCTCCACTGTTCAACTAGCCTCATTTTCCCATTCGAAGAATTGTATGAATAAAAATTCCAAGATTATAGTTTTCTTTCAAGAACCAATCTTCTTCTCTTTTTTTTGGAACTACCTCTAGATTGTCAATTTATTTTTCCCCCAAAACTTTGAATGAAATTCCCTTCTTTCTTCTTTTCCTAACATTTCTTTAATAAGATAACTACCACTTTTTATTGTGTGCCCCCCACTTCCCATAACCATTTTATACCTATCTGAAACTAATATATTTGAATGAATATTAATTTTTATAATAAAATTTGAAATACATAAATAATTTAAATATCAAAATTTAGATTATGACATAATAGAACCAACTAGATCCACAACTCTATTTATTTTAACTACTTAATTGATAAATCCTATTTTTTTAATAAATAAATTTTATTTACATTTTTTTTCTTATTTTAATTTTTTTCTTGTAACCACTCATCTTTATTAATTAATCTATTTTTATTATTATTGCAATGTTCATGGTATTCTTTTTAGAGGATTTGGATCCCCCTCCCCCTAGTTGCAACCTCTTTTCTTCTCAATATATTTAATTATTTATATGTTTAATCTTTAATTTAATATTATTATAATTATAATTTCCTAATATTTTCATATTATTATTATTTAATTATTTAATATTTTTTATTTTAATTGTTATGGCTTTTTTTAATGACTATTATTTTTTATCATTGATTTTATATTTTATAATTTAATTTTAGTCAATTTTTTATTTTGTTATTTAATATTTTTCCTTTTAAATTGCTATCTTTGTACATCCTTTTAAACTTATTTTCTTGAATTTTTTACCTTTCTTGTATGCATTTGTGTCTCTTTGACCCTTAGATCCTCTCTTAGAACCCGTGTACTCCATGTCTATCCACCCTCTTTTTTTAAGGAACTCGCTGTGTAATTTTACTTTATTATCATCATATTTTAAATAATAGATCCAAAACATCAATGCCAAAAAGTTATACCCACTTGTCTACTAGAAGCCTTCCAATTTATGTCAAGCATTTTAGAAATAATGTCTAAAGATCATCCAGTGCAAAATAAAAAATTCACTTCACCACCAATTCTCTCACTAAAAGTAATCTAGATCAATACATGACACAATGATAAACTAGGATCGTCGACCATCATACAATAAAAAAACTCAACTACAATACTAAAAGTTCCCAAAAGATAAAATGAAACTAGGATCTCCAACCAAGACAAGTCACTAGAGATTAGTCCATTGTCTTTGATCTTTGCTCCATCTAATCGAATATCGTACTATATAAATTAAATCCAACAAAAATATTTTTCTTTTCTACTATATAGTCTTTGAATTCTAAATATTCAAGCAATATTTTCCAACTATGCATGTGACCTAAGTCATTTATGTAGCAACAAACCTATCTAAAATAATAAATAGTGGGATAATTGTAGATAAAAACAAATAAAATGTGAATTATATGCTAACTTCTGAAAATGTAAAACTAGCACTTTCACCAGATGAGGTGCAATGGTGTAGCCAATAGCGATGTATATCTGATCATGTTGATGATGACGTCTGTATCAGTAGATATAGGAAGTCTATCTTATTCTCCATGATTTCCAAATAATTAATTACAAGATGTGGTGCAACTGCAGTTGCAGTTATAGTGGTTGTATAATGGGAAATGATTTGTGAAATCAGTACTGAATTTGTTCATGAACCCACTCGCATCACTTGAGCTGGTAATGCATTTTGATGATAATTTGAAATGGAAATGATACTTTGAATTGACGATGAACCCTTTTCTTGTATCTCTTACCCCCAACTCTATAATTTGTCTTGGCGACATACTCCTTTGTTTGCCATGACGACCAATGATTGGATGCAGAAGCGGTGGGAAGCAACTCGGTGTCTTCAGTGTTGTGGGTGTCTCTGGAGATCACAATCCCAAGGGCTCGTTGCCAGTTGCGTGAGACACTGGCAGTGGGTAGTACCTACATAGTAAAAGTGTATCAGCGAATAAAACTAAGATCTTCACCCAAGACAACTCACTACAAATTAGTCTATTGTCTTTGACGTTTGTTCAATCTAATTGACTATTGTAATATATAATTATCTCCAACTAAGAGTTTTCTCTCTTATACCATGTACTCTTTAAACTTTAAAGATCCAAACATTATTTTTCAATTTTATGTATGTGACCTAAGTCATTTATGCAATTGCAATTTTAAATGAATATATAGAAATATAAACAAATAAAACTTGAATTATATGCCAACTCCAAATAATCATTTTTAAAAATATAGATAGGGGAAGAGTACAAGTAACCAAACACCTTCCAATAATCGCACACTCCATGCACACTTGACCCCTCAATTACTAATTTTAAAAGAGCTCCAAAAATGATAACACGTACTAATAGTCGATCATTTTTAGCTTTTTTGGTTGGTAATTGACTCAGTTGTGCACCACTATTGGGACATTTGTGCATGACTACTAGGACATTTGTTCACAAGTACTGGCAATTTTGAGTGAATGTTTATTGGTGCATATTTGAGTGGGTGTCAGGGGGCACTTTGAAATGACCACTTTTTGACCCTTCAACACTTGGCAATCTCTACAAGGAGTTTCATTAATATCCAGAGGCCAAGAAATATATTTTAAGGTGTCAACTAACATACAAAAACAACCAAAATTAATTGTCGAAATCCAATGTATAATTTAGTCTCTAGAGCACGAAGTTAAGATGTGCGGTGCTCTTCCTCTAGAATAGAAAATATTCTCAAAACAGACCATCCATTAAAAGAGACTTTATAATTAGCATTGGTGGCCGTCAAATTTAAACATGTTTTCCCGCGCTGACATGACCGTACATTTCTACTCCGCCGTCAAAGTGGTGTACGCTTTGTGGAAAACTGAAAAGCGTGTATTTCGTTCACTGGGATTCCGTGGTGGTCCCACATGCGTAAGCTGACGTAAGCCCTGGCAGTAATATACGAATACTTTTGTAACGTTGAAGTAGCACCCAATCAAACGTAATAATAACGATGTTACCTCTTACCTTTCAAAATGTTCGGTGGCAACATGAAATGTATGTCAATTATACTATGTGGGGGTACATTTATATACACCTCAATCATTACACAAGAAATACACTTGAAGATATGTAGTTCACATTATTTGCTCTCATACCAATGCTCTTAGTGCGTACACTGTTAGCCAATTGGCAGAATTGCTACATTAATCAATTCCATGTGCTTGCCATTAGATGTAAGCGAAAAGATTCTTGTTTGAAGATTGAAAGCATTTCACATGTGAAGCTCAATTTATTGGCTAAATGCCACCAATTCCATGCTCACTAGGTAGTGGTGGTGGGTGAGAACTCACATTGGTGTGGAACTTCAATGCCCATTTAATACAAACTAATTATATTAGAGAGTAATGAACTTACTAGGGTACTTTGGTGCTCTAAGAGAAGTAAAGACCTTCTATGTAGGTTATAGGGGATATTGGAAGTTTGGGCCAAATAGGTTTAAGAGAAAATAAATAATGTTTTTTAAACATGTTCAAAGTGGGAGAGGGCTTGGGTGAAAAAAATGGAGAAGATTTTTTCTTGTTCTCTAAAGTATTTGTGATTGCAAATATGTTGAAATGTTCCTAGGAATTTTTTTTAGCTCTCGTAATATAAGGGTGATCTTATTGTTATTTTTGTCCCAAATGTACGTAGTTCCAATTTTGTTCCATTATGAGGTCAAATGGTATAAAAATGATTTTTTAAAAACCAGACCCACTGGGAGATCTTGCATGTTCAAAGGATCGATTGATTTAACATGGCAAGTTGACAAAATATAATTTGTTGGAATTGGTGTGATTGGTTTCATCTCATTGCAAGGTTTTTCATCCTTCGATCTCCTCTTCTTGATGCCATGCTAGTATGTTTATGAAGGAATGTGAAATTTGTTGTCTTCATTTGTCTCTAAATTAAAGCATTATTTAAATTATCTTCATGATTTAAATAATATGATAAAGGCCATCAATAATGTTTAAAAGTGTTTACTTTACATGGAAATTCTGCCAAAATTTATAAAGGTGATTAATGCCTCATAATATAGGCATTTCATCATTTTGCATGTGGGAAATGTATAATAAGTGGTTAGAGTGCATAATTACAAAAGTCAGTGTTCAAAGCAAATATCCAAGTGATATAAATATGTTTTTGTTTTAACAAGAAGTTAAAGGGTGAGATGGCCTCTTTATCATGCGATATTCATAGGCAGGTTGTAATTGCACCATATACCTATTGGAATTACAAAACATTGAGAGTGGGGGGTGAATCAATGTTCTATACTTTTTAACTTTATTAACCTGATTCTTAAACCACTTAACACATATAATCAAAAGAAAGATGCTAAAGGATAACTCAAATATCCACAACACTATAACACCATGATTTTTTCGTGGAAACCCAATTTAGGGAAAAAACATGGTGGGGATGAACCCACAAGATACAAATACTTTGCAGAAGTATTACAAAATAGAATGCACATGCATTCAGACACACTACCTAGAGCTCACTTCTCAAAATGGAAGAGGCGTATTGCCTATAAGACAATTACAATGTCACTGAGGGTTTGAGCTGAGAAAGATCATCTACAAATGTCAAAGTGCGGTTCCACTTAAGTACAATACAATGATTTCATACACTTCATTACTCATTGTTATGTATCTCTTATTTAGACCTCAAATCATTACCTTACACATGTGAAACTACACACAATCACTATAATCACCTTCCACACATTCTTCTATCTTAAAATGACCAAACATATTGATCTTATATATCTACGATAAGAGATTATATTGCTTACATGTCGGCTCAAGAGAACTTGACAAAATAATGAAATGTGTATAATTAGTTGGCTAGTTCTGAATGTAAATACCAATGCGAACCATAACAATTGGTCATACGTTACCATGCATGTCGGCTAAACATACTCGATCACAAAAATAATCACTAGAATCGCTCCATCGGAATAAGAATCAACTAGACAAGACTATTGTTCTTCACTGTCAACCCAAAAAATGATACACAAAACCTTCTAACTCACACATCGATTACCATCGAACCACAAAAATATGGAATAAGGTAGATTAGGCATCCATAATTTTTCCCTTAGATACACAACTCAAATATTGATTTGAGAGTGAGTACCAAACCGAATAAAAATCATTTTTATATGCTTTGTTCACTGCCAAACTTAGAATAAATCTTCAATCTGCCTCTCGGTATGATCGAATAGTGCAATATAGAAGGGAAAACCAACTTGAGTTGCCATCAATGAAAACATCCAAGGACCTGTGCAATGTCTCTTTCCAACAATCTCCCCCTTTGGCATTGATGACAACACTTAGTGAAAAAATGACTAAGTGTCAAAATCGGTACAAAAAATGTATGCACTTCAAAATTTAAAATTTGTATACTCCCTCCCTCTAGGATGAATACAGCTATGTATATTTTCATTTCCCTACACTCCCCCTTTGACATCAATGGAAAAGGAATGGATTTGCATACCAAAATTCTTATAGATATACCACATATCTACTGATGCAGGGGCATTCTAGGTTACTCGGTGAATCTGCATAGAGGTGTGTTGTTTTGGTTTTGTGGTACTTGGTTGCAGCTTTAACCGGTGGTCTCGGTTATTGAAGGAAGCTTGGTCGCTGAAGGAACTCGGTGGGACTTCTGGTGCTTGGTAATGCTTGTGTTACTTGGTGTTGCTTAGCTTGGTTAGTTATTTCACTAGTGCTCGGTTATTTTGGTTTACCTACTGGAGTTCTTTATGATTTGGTTGGCCGACTTGGTGCATTTATTGTTGGTATCTTTTGTTATATTCTCCTATGTAGATCTAGAGGCCGACATGGAGAATTAAATAATTGTAAGGCTATTTGTGAGCCAATTTGTATTGCATAAATAATATTTATTTGGTAGGAGTTAATTATGTCATCCAACTGACTTGTGGTTGAAGATTAGTATTTAAGGAGGGTTTGGGTAGTTGTTTAGGAGAGCAGTGGTAGAGAACCAGAAAAGTGAAGTTGTGGAAAAGATCTTGGATCCTACGATATCTTGGAGATCAGATTATTATCTGATAGTTGTAATAGTAGAGCTAGTGGTTTGCATGCTTGGAGATAAGGAGATTGCTTGGAGGCTTGCGGGCACAAGTTCAGATCTTCCATAGGGTTTCCATTAGTTGCTGATCTATTTCAGAATTGGACTAGCTGGAGTTATATTAGATATGTTGATCTTGCAGAACTGTTTCTGTTTGTCATTGGCCCTAACTTGGAAGGCGTTACAATTGGGCATGTTAAATGAAAATTTGATTTGAGCATATATTGTTGTGTTATTTCCACTATGTTGTTGATTGGCTGTAAGGTTGGACTGTCCTTCATTGGATCCACCATCCTTAAATGTGTCATGTACAAACAAACTTCTTCTAGCTTACCTCAACTTAAAGATATCTGCAAAAATATTCTTCAATAATCTTAAATCTTTGTCCCAACCTTGCTTGAGACTCTCCAAAATTGAGATGTGCCCACATAAGAGATATCTTTGCATTTTTGCAATCTGAAGATCAGAGGGTTCATTGGTAACCATGACATCCTTGGCTTCTTTTACAACATTGAACATAGTTGCCAACTTTGGAGCAATTAGACTCTGAAGTTCACCAACTCTATCAATAATCCTATCCTTTTCATGCTTCAAACTCTTAATCTTTTGCAAGAAAAGATATGACTCAAGTGGCCTTGATTAGTAGTAGAAAATGTTAATGGATCAAAAGATAGAGACAAATTTTCTAACTACTTCTCATTCTCCTTTATCTTCTCAATATCCTTGACAAACTTAGAAAATGATATACAAGATTTATATTCACTGCCTCCTTCAAATAGGGAGTTTTTAATACTCTTTACAATGTTGTCTAGAAGTATCCTATCATTTTCTATCAACTGATTGAATCTATTGGCATCAAATTAATTCTTGTTAGAGTAATAAAGTGTTTTCTTATTAATTAAATCATGTTTGATTTAATTACTAACTCACTTGTTATCTCTTTCTACTTAAGCTAAACTTTAGGCATATAATAATTAATTGTTTTATTAATTATTATCATGCAACCTAGGTTTGTTCACCCTTTTAGGTTTTTTATCTCCTTTATAAGGATTGATCTCCTCTTGTTTTCATAACTTTGTAACCGATTATTCATTATTGAATTGCAACTTTTTTTTTACACTTCAATGATTTCTCCTCTCTCGTAGATCAATATGTTTAGGCCACTCTAGCTTCTTGCTTCTCTCTCTTTCCGTGGCAGGTGTTTGCGTGCAGGTGTTCTTAGGACTTGTGGGTTGTTTACTCATCAACTCCAATATGGTATCAGAGCTTTAGATCTATTTTCCTTTGTCCTCTTCTTGAGAGATTTGGTCATGTTCGTTAGATCTATGTTTTTAGAGGGTTTTTTATTAGATATGGGGGGACCTCTCTTTCTAGTCATCTTGGCCTCAAAAGGATGTTGCGGTTGCATTTAGAGTGCCCAAGAACTCCTAAATCCATATAAATTTTGTCTATTTTGGACAAAGTTGGAATATGTGGCAAAACAAATTTGCAACTAGCCTCGACATGAATCCTAAGGCAATCCCTATTTTTTGGAGTAGTTTTGGTTCAAATTGTAATACCCCAAAAATGGACTATAGGTTCATTAACCTCCTATATCAACATATCGAACGAAATCGACATCGAAGTCCTAACCTAAGGCACATCGACACATCATCGAATCCTAATTAATTATCATAAATTCTGCATCAGGGAATATTCTTGGTAATATTCCTAATCATCCTAATTATCTTTGATTTAATGATTATTTGGCGATAAATCCTATTTATCCTAAAGTTTGATTAATTGAATATTCTCAATATTTAATTAATTAGATTTAATTCTACCACTTAATTATTTAGTTAAAGTTAATTATATTTATTCCTAAATTGTATTATCAAATTTGACAATAAATCAAAATTCCTATCATCAATTGATTAAATCCTTATTTAATTAATTAAAGCAAGTTGTCATATTTGATGATATTATTTTTGAATAAAGTTTGATTAAATGATTGATTAACCCATAAATCAATTGTTTTATTTCAAAAATCAGTTAAGTTGAGAATAAATCACTTTATTTATTTATTAATTCATAATTATCCATGTGCACAATCAAAGAGCAGTTAAACTCCAAATTAGAAAATCAATGCAAGTTACTGACTTTTTGGAACTCAACATCATTTTTGAGTTTTAAAGTTGATCTAAACTTCTAATTTGAGTTAAAAAGCTATTTTTGCATGATTTGCATGTTTTTGTGAATTAAATTATCTTTATTTTCAGATAAATAAAAAATCAAGTTGAGTTAATTTGAGTGATTTATGGATTTTTTTCATGCACCTCCAAAGCCCTGGATTTCTATAAATCAAGGCTCAGCTCTTCATAATTCATCTCATAATTTTGCATAATCATGCTGAAGAATTGCTATCTGGAGAATCAAAGCTTATTGCGAATCAAGGCTATTGTGAGATCAATTTGGTTTTTACATTCATTTAGTTTTTCATATCATATCATTGTTAGATCAATTCATAGCATATCAATTTTTACATATCATAGATTTCATATCATTTTTCATATCATTGCATAGAAAATATCAAAAAAATAGATTACTTTGCATTCGTATTTCATATCTAGATCAATTGCATTCAAATCTTTCATTTAGGTGTCATTAAGGTCACTGATCTCGATAGCAATCTGAGAACATCAACCTCGCACCTATTAGAAGGCAGTAAATCACTTAGTTAGATTAGATTTCAATTTTGCACAATTTTTTCTAACCTCTAATGTTTTACTGAAGTGTTGTGTCTACAGATTAGGTACAATTTTCACACACACATTTCTAGCACCCACCATGGGGCCCTGAAACGGGTTTCCAATTTCAATTCTATCAATTTCTATCTTTTTCTCCTCAATTTCTGTGCAAAAATATGATTTTTATTTTTTGTCCGTACAATCTTCATACGAGGTTCTGACAAAAGTCATTTCACACTGTACCCATTATCATACGATAGTCTATCAGATCAAGAATCATGCCAGGCTGTACACACTGTCGTCTGGAAGTTCAACTATCATTTCATCATACACCCAGTGTCGTACGAGTTTCCAGACTATCGTTTGGGAGCGTACCCACTTTTGTACAAGTTTTCAGACTGTCGTTTGGTAATAGACCCACTATCGTATGAGTTTCAGCATCAGGTTTCAACTGTCGTTTCATTTTTCAAGGCAGTTTGTCATATTTGGTTTTTAGATTTTGACTAATGGCTAATCTTAACAATTGAAATTCTCTATTTTTGATTGACTCCTGATGGTTTTGATTGGAAAAAGTGCATCAATTGCTAAAAATTAGGTAAAATCTACTAAGTGCATTGCGAGGATTCTGGGTATTCTCCTTCATCTAATAACATTTCAATTTGGACTTAAAATTAATCCCTCATGTGTCTAGCTTGAGTGCTTCTTTTCATGCTTTTGTTTTACACACTTGCATAATTGATACTAGGTTGTGACACCTTAGGTATTTATTAGCAGTCTTAGATTACTTGTGATTGATCTAGATTGCTATCTTGGGTTATTGGACTTGCTAAATCTGTCGGCCCCTCATTTTCACCCCGTGGTTGCAATATCAGGGCCACATTAAAGGGGAGGGGTCTACAGGAAAGAAGCGTTAAGTGTTCCACTAGGCAACCCTTTTGTGCTTTTTTGGAACTCACTTGTTTTCTAAGTTGTGGACACATTTCTAGCTGGTGTGAGGGGTTAATTGCTCCACTTTGTGGACTCACCTCATATTTTCTTTAAGTGTTAAGTCTTCCTCTTTCTGCTTTTGAATACTTTTGGATAGATTTTCTTTTTGGGATATATCTGTATTCACATAGTAATTAGGCCCCATGAACACTATTTGTGGATCTTGAGAGAGTGGGTTCCCAGCGAAACCCTTCTCAATGAAGGATCCCTTGTAGGTGGGGAGGATACTTAGTGTGTCTCACGTTCTACTTGGTCCATGCATCTTACCTTATTGATTGATACATTCTCTCTCTAGAGAGGTTGATAGATCACGTGGGGTTGATATCATAGACCTTGGTGAGACAAACTTTGTCTTAGCATGTCGGATTAATCTGCTTGCTTTGTTTGGGTTAAAAGTGAAAAGGGATCAAAAACCTTGGATCTAGAGCCAAGTCCCCTTGTGGTATACTATTGTGAGTCACCTTTAGAGAGGGTTAACCATAGTGGACACTCCCTTCACAGGGCAAACTACATTGACAGAACCTCAAGCAGTAATAGCCATTTTCGTCGTGGTAGTGATAGCCACTATATAAATGTCCTTGTGGAAGAAATCTCCATAGGTGTGGTTCATTGTTGGGTTGTCAGATCTCCCTAGCAGCTCTTGAAGATTAAGTTCTTGGACTGTGTCAAAACCTTGGTGCATCGGGATTGGAGTTCACCCCTTTAGATCATAAAAGTTGCAGAGTCAAACCATTACTAAAAACCCTAGCAAGGCCAAATTTTTATTTTCTAGGGTATATGTGCATCATTGCAAAACATTTTGGAACATACACAATTAGCACTTCTAAGGATTAGAATGAATAAGTCACTTGAGTGTTCATGCGCAAGGTTGCTTTTGCCCTTGTTCATTGTTTTCAGACATGCCTGAAATCACTTGCTTGCTGTTTTGTGTGCTTACTTATCTATTTGGTTACTAAAAATGAACAAATTTGTTATAATTCTCAAATCTGGACATTGAAATTTGCAAACAATCCGAATCTGAAAACTCAAAATTTGCAAAATTTGAAGTAAAATTCTTTCCTGGAGTCAAAGTCATCTCAAGAGGTCAGAAAGTCATACGAGTTTCTATCAAGTGTCATTTCATTACTGCCCATCTGTCGTATGATAGAGAACCCAGTGTCATATGAGTCTTTCTGCTAGTCAAATTCCCAAAGTCAAATCCTACTTGCAATTGTCGTATGAGTCTGCAGAGTGTCGTTTGGGAGAATTTTGAAGAGTTGTCAGAAAATTATCAGAATTGCCAGATACTTAGCCTTTTCAGCCTATTTCCAAAATTTTTTGAACAAATCACCATGTCAGGAATAGAGCAGTAGCTATTGAGAATCAGTACACATGTCTCAAAGAATCAGTACACATGAGGAAGAAGCTCTAATCACCGCTATGATGAAACAAATGCATGCTATGCAACTTGAACTTAACAATCTTAAGAAAGAAAAGGAACCTAAAGAGTTCTCCATGGAAGCTCTATGCCCTTTTCCATTTGATAAAGACTTGTACATGTCACCATGCCCCCAGATAGAATACGAGCAACATGACAATCCTTATGATACCTCTTCCACAGAGAGTGACACATCCATCTTTGGAGACTATGATGACTATGATGATGGATAATATAATGATACCTATGACACCTCTGTTCCTAAGAGTCCTCCTCATCATGTGTTCCTGCTTACTAGAAATTGGATGTCACATTGGATAGATCGTGATGGTGATCCATATGATTCTAATTTTGAAAAAGACTGCTAATTTTTGTGAACAATACCTTGATTATGATCCATCTACTACTGTTGAGGACTATAAAATGCATCGTGCTAGCTTGAAGCATCAATATTATAAGAATCTTTCTCCTAAGGACTCTCCTGATAAAAATAAAGATTATCTTCTCAAGAAAGATCATGTTACTGCGGAACCTTTGTCTTGTGATGGTTCCCTTCCATCCCCTACTTCCTCTAATAACCATACACTTCCTAAAGCTTCTGAGTCTTCCAAATCTTTCACAAATCCTTCATCCAACGAAAGTCCTGATACTTTTCATATGATTCCCTATAGTTATACTCAAGGGCTACCCCTTGAAGAAACTCAAGCTATCCTTCACTTGGCTACCAATACTTTCAATAATGCTAAACCTAAAGAGCCTAAGCCTTCATATGCTATAATTCCTACCTCAGCTAGTCCTCCACCATCTCTTCCAAAGTCTTCCATACAATCCCAACATGCATCCTTGTCCTTAGAAGTGGCTCCATGTCAAGAGGACTCCATAAATGATAAAGAAAAGAACATAAAGAAAGATCAAGATCAAGAAACCTCCATGTCGTCCACTCCTTTTCACAATGTCTCTTATCTGCCTTAGGGTTCTTTTGATCCTGCACACCCTTTTTCATGCATTCCACCATGTCTTAAGTCTTCTCCTAAGCAAGATCAAGCTACTACTTACACTGTTGAGCTTATTGACAATCAAAATAACCTTACTACACTTTCGCTTTCCAAATATGATACTTCCATTAAAGTTGGTAAAAATGGTGTTGTTCCTTCCAATGTAAAGCCTATTGAAAATCAAGAGAAAAATTATGCACTTATGCTATCCAAAGATCCTTGTCAAGATCAAAGTCTTCCATCTTCTTATTCTACCACTCCATGTTCACTTCCACTTTCTACTCTTCCTAAGTCTTTGCAAGCTTTGAAAAATCCTATCAAAGAAGGTGCTCATATTCAAGATGTCCATGATTCTATTGAAAATTCTAATGCTCACTCTAAAGATGCTGATGTCCTTGGTTGTCATATAAATGTTGATGAACTTGTTAATTATCCTTTTGCATCTTCCACTTCCATCCTTGGACCTCTTCCACCACTACTAAGGGCTTCATGCCTTCCTTCCATCTTGGGTCCTTATGTCCCTTCACTTTCCCCTCCTAACTCTCTTAATTCGCCATCCATCTTGGGTCCTTACATACCTCCATCTCCCATCTTCCCTCAAGATCAACATAGATGCATACCCTTGAATCCTTTTCATCCATCCACCCATCTAAACCAGTCATATCCTCCCTCTTCCACAAGTCCCAAGTCCTTTGGAAGTAACTTGAATGTTTAATATAAGAAAAAGAAGCAATACAAGAATCCATCAAAAAAAGAAGATCACCATGTCTCCTCTAATAGACATGGAAACAGAAAGTCAAAAGAGATATCTAAGAAAAAAACTAAAAGACAAGTATGGATTCCAAAATCCATCATTGAAGATATTCTCTCTAGATCATCAAAAGGAAATAAAAAGCTTATGGCTATATGGATTCCAAAGTCTCTCTTGAAAGAGTCTGGTGTTGAGCAAAAACTGAAATTGACATTCAAGCTTCCAAAGGCTTCCACTTCATTTCCCTCCAAAAATATTCTTCCATTCCATGTGCCTAAACCACAACCTCTACTATCCATTCGCCATATTCTTTCACATATTCCTTCATTCACATTTCCTCCATCCTCTCGCCACCCTTCAAGGTGTGTGTTGATGTTGATCTTGCCTTCCTTTCCACCTACCCTTTCACAGTCCTTCCATTCATTATCCTTCTACCTCCTATCCTTTTTCCTCACTTGCCTATTCCTCCTATCTTCCAACCTCACTCGCTTTACATAAAACTTTATGCTCCATTTTCCTCTTCCATCTTCTTTTCCTATCAGCATCTTTGAGCATATCATTTTGAATCCTTGGCATATCATGGTTTATCCTTTCAAGGAGCATTATCTAAAAAGCTTGCCTTCTTCCAAAAAGAGAAAAAAAATAAATTTTAAAACAAAAAATTGAAAATGTGCCTTGGTGAAAACCTAGATACAGGCACCTTGGTAGCAAAAGTAAAGAGAAATAAATTCATCCTATGGTGAAAACCACTCCTTGTGGCACCTTGGATAAGTACCATGATGAAAACCTGGTAATCAGGCATCATGCGTAGTTCTTCTACATATTTCATACATTTCATCTTCTCTCTTTGATCTTGACAATGTTGATCTTTACACAAACATTTAGCTATTTTGTGAGCTATCTTACGATGATCTTGCTTTCATTCCCTTTCTGCTTAGCCTTCATGTCTATTTTCCTCCATTCATTCTAGCCTTTCGCTATCCTTTCCCCTTTGGTCTTGATCTAATAAGAAAGAAAGAGTAAAACACGGTGCTATGAAGCCTCTTGACATGTCTACTCCTTAGGATTACATCCTTTCCTACTCTTGCATTATGATTTTGTGACTTATCCTATGCTAGCCTTTCATTTCTTGTCCAAATGTGCTTTACATGATAATTTTTCCCTAGCTTGGGTATTCTTGAGGAGTTTTTCCTTGAGGATTTCTTCCCTTCATTATCCTTTATTCTCTTGTCTTCCATCTCTTCCACCAGCTTGTCAATCCCTCTTGTTCTCTACCTTGCTAGACATTGGGACTGCATGATATGTTCTTGTTTGGGAGTTTGCTAATGGAAAAAGATGCTTTTAAATATATCAATTATCAGAACAAGTATTAGAACTAGTATCAGAACCAGTATCAGAACAATTATCAGAACCAGTATCAAAACTAGTATCAAAACTAGTATCAAAACTAGTATTAGAACCAGTATCAGAACAAGTATCAGAATGCCCACTGGGGCTACACCTTTCACTTTAGTTTATGGGTCTGAATCAGTACTGCCTATTGAGGTTGAAATCCCATCACTAAGAATCAGAATGCATGGTCTAGTAACTGATGATGACTACAGAGTGTCTAGGTTGCAAGAACTTGAACTACTAGATGAGCGTAGACAAGCAGTGTATGATCATCTTAGAGTGTATCAGAAGAGAATGTCTAGAGGCTACAAAAAGAAAGTTAGACATGGAGAATTTCAGGTTGGTGATCTAGTCTTGAGAGAAAATCCTAAAAATCAATCACGTCGAGAACACAAGGGGAAGTTTGAACCCAACTAGCTGGGTCCCTTTGTAATCACTACTACTTTTGGCTCTGGTGCCTATCAACTCTCAATGACTAAAGGAGAACAGCTCCGAGAACCCATCAACATTCTCCATTTGAAGAAATTCTACGCCTAAGGCATTCAGTCTATGGTAAAATGTCCTGAAAAAAATCATAAAAATAAAAAAAAGTCCTGAAAAAAATGAACATCTTGGTGAAAACCTAGTAATAGGCGCCTTGATGATTCAAAAAAAAATTAAAAAAATGAGCCCACTACCCAAACAAGTAATATAAAATATATACAAAATAGGTCAAGGTACATAACCTTATTCTTCTTGTATCAATATTCCTTTGCTGCTCTTATCTTCGCATCATCACTATTACATTCATTAGATCACTTTTCTATATTCGCTTCTATATGTTCTTTACAATTACAATTGCATATATATACAAGTTATTAAGGCTAATAAATTTACATGGTCGGCTTCCATATATCATTATCTAAGAGTTAAAATCTAGGATGTCATCCCTTTATATTGTTAAGTCATTATTTTGATAAACAAAATAATCCCTTAACTCTTTACCAATTCTACCTTCATATTTTGTCCTGTCGACTTCACACTGTCTTTGGTAAAACTGTCATAACTAATTTTGTACATGCCGTACTGACTTGCACTCTGAGATGGGTCATCATTAGCCATCATAGAGTCTATGTTCAAGTGCACAAGCACTGAACTCACTCCAGTCAATGTCGCAAACAAAAACTATGTCCTGGTACACTGTGAAAATACTGTCTCACACTTAGACAAATTTGTGATGCGCTCTGCTATACTTGCTCTTTGACTTGTGCAATCTTCATGAGGATCATATGTTTCCATAATGACAACATTTATGTACTCACTTCAGCCAAATTACCAACAATCTCCCCCTTTGTCATTGGTGGCAACATATGAGAAAATTGGCTAAGTGTACAATAACAAAATTTCAAAATTGTCTCAAAATTGGCCATAGTATAAGATATATACTATCCTTATATCTCCTCAAAAATAATTCTTATAGACTGCAATAATCCCCCTAAGATTATATATAATACTATCAATCTTTTTCTCTATATAATTCTCAATTTTTTGTATATGTCTCCCCCTTTGACAACAATGACAAAATAAAGTAGGGAGGCTAACAAAATTGTAACACAAAAGATTATACCTTAAATGTCTTATTGCAAAGCCAGTAGGCTTGCAACACAATATGAAAAATCAACTTTTATAGCTTCAGACTCCTTTTCCCATGACTTCTTGATAGAATTTTCCACTTTGAGTAGTGTGCTCAGTCCATAAGCTACAATTGACATGCTTGGAGGGTCTCAAAGTTGAATTTTTGAAATGATATCCTAGCTGTAAGACATTCTTCCAGCTACTCTTCAATAACACTTATCTTCATGGAAGTATGTTCTCTCAGAAGAGTGAGTCTCCTCATTTTTCTATTCCTCTCATCCTACAAAATTCTTATTTCATCATATAGCTTCCAAACTTTCTTCTCAACATGACTAATCTTCACATTAATATTAGAAAGAAGGTTTGATTCATTTTGAATCTCTGCTTCCTTTAGCTTGATTTGCTTGTCTTCTTCTACTACCAAAATCTCTAGTGTTGTACACTATATGTACAAAGACTTTCTTGTTCCAAATGTCTTCTCAAATCCTTGATACAGATATCAAGACTATTGACATCATCTTTTATATTTTGACTGATACGCATAAGCATTCCAACCTCATAGTTTGCTTGTGCCTTTACCTTTGCAATCTCAGATAGATTTGTAAACTCATCATCAAAGGTTCTCATCAATTTCTTTGCTTTCTCTAGGGGGTCTGCATCTGCTATCTGTGTGGTTACAACTCCTTGTAACTTTTTAGTTAAGTCCTTCAGACAACCTTCAAGATTCTTTACCTTCTTGTTTTTACCAATAATTTTATTCAGGGAAGTGATCAATTCTAACTGATCAACATCATCAACTTCCTTTCCTAAATCTTCAAATAAAGATCCAATTTATTTCTTCTTTTCAGTCTTAGGAGGAAGACTGATGTCTTCTTTTTTAGGAAGGGGTACTTCTACCATAGTTTCTTTAGGTTCTTCAATCATAGATTGGGTTAGTTCTACTTGTTCAGTTCTATCAGGTTCATCAAGAGCTGAATTGTCAACAATGTTTTCTAAGTTCTAAAATACATTTTCTTCAGTGTCCAAAGTAATCTATGTACCTTCAACATTCATAGATTCTTCTTCAATATTTATAGTAGGTGGAGAAGGAATATCCTCCTATTTTTCTTCTTTCTCTTGCTTTGTTGCAACTAAAGTCTCTCCAACAATTTCTGCCATAACTTTAATTATTGCTTGTTCTATTTCTATTCTCACTTGCTCATGCTATCCTACCATGATCTGAATGGTTCTCCTCTTAGTCCTAAAAAGAGTGCCAAGGGACTTCAAAATCTATTTAAGATGCTCATCATGTTTCACAACACATAGTTTCTTCACCATATTTTCTCTCATAGTTTTATCTTCTTCTTGTGCTCTCATTTTCCTATTAACAAGCTTCTTGAATAGGTCATCAGGAATCTTGCCCTGAATAGTATCAAACTTCTTGTTAGCCAGAATCTTGTACTTAACAACAAAATTTTAAAGATTCAATCTCTCAGAATAGTTATAAAGGTCATAGTACTTATTCATCTTAGTAAAGTCTCCATCTTGTATGATTTCTTCATTCACTCTCTCAATTCTGGGTTTCCATGCTTTCTTCTTCATAGTAGTGTCATCATCTTTAATTACTGAAATTTTCCTAGGGATTGGTGGCACCAAAACTTTTTTCCTCTTACCAAGTCCTGTAGCACTTTCCTTCACTCTCTTGCTAGGTGTGGAAGAAGAGGATCTAGTGGATTTCCTTGTTTCTTGTTCTTCCTTAGGTTCCTCAACTTTCACCTTTACTTGTGTAGGTTCATGCTCAACTGCACTTGATGACAAGGGAGGTACAAAGAAGATTTATTTTTGCTCAATACCTCTGATTGCTGTTGTTGTCTTCTTTGCAATATCAAAATCATGCTCTATCATACCAGAATCCTTTAATATTTTCTTTATAGTGATGTCCACTCTCTTCTTAGACTACTTTTCTTCCATTATAGCTTTAGCAAGGTTTAAGTTTTCTTCAAATGTTCCAAATCTCTTGCACTGGGTGTCCAACTTACTCTTAAGTAACCTACCAACATATCCTTCTATCTCTGCCTCAGCTATCTCATAGCCAAGAGGGTCTATGAACTCAATTCTAGGTTCCACTGCTTCAATGTAGGTAAAGTCAATGTCAACCATGAAACATATATCATTTTTATATTTCTCCACAATAGACTATGGAATCCTTTATCTGCTAGATACCATTCTCTGAAATGTCTTCAATACCAACATAGTACTTTCATTCACTTTATCAATAACATGTTTCAAATATACTTTATTGATTCTTTCCATAGTGTTTTGTTCATTATTCCAATCATCTGTAACTGTGTAAGGAAATCTTCTTAATAGGTGGAAAAACATATAAGTGATCAAAGAAGAAAATCTAAATTATGCATACTTGGTCTTCTTAATCTTCTCCAAGTTTTCAAACAATTGAATTCTTAGGATTTCACACATATCTACTAGTACCTTGTCAACACACATCAAATATGCTATATGTACCATACCAACTACCTGTTGGAAATATAGATGCAGTAACTAAGAGGGGGGGGGGGGGGGGTGAATCAGTTAACCACAAAAATATTACCACTGATCGCTTAAATATCTTAACAAATTATTTATTGTGCCACTCGGTAAATATAAAGAGAAATGCTGAAAACTTGATCCTTGAAGTGTGTAATAATTAAACTATTCTTAAGCATTCATCACTGATTAACTTACATGAATAAGAAAATAACATGAACATAAGAGACACTAGATTTACCGTGGAAACCCAATATCGGAAAAACCACCAATGTAACTACTTACTATTTTTCACTCTTCTGAAGTGATGCCCAGTTAGAAGCCAACCCGGTAAAAGGTTACAAAACACACTATTAGGTGTGACCTTGTTAGAGGATTTAATCACCCTGCTAGGAGTGGCCTTGTAAGAGGTCTTGAAACAATTCAATAGAACTGTTACCTTGTTAGAGGATTTACAAAATGGTTGTTAAACCAACTCGGTTAAGAGATTTTGATATCACTGCTACAATTGCTAGAGAGTAACAATGAAATGACCTGCAACTGAATTGCTGAATATAGATCTCTGTTCTATTTCACTAGATCCTTACTGATTAATTAAATCTTTGCTGCTCCTCAAGGATATCTGACCATCCTTCAAAATTCACGCACACCTTTCTTCAAAATGATTTCTGCATGCTATATATCTTTTATTCACCACTTGACCTTCTATATATATATGCCATTTCATAATCATTTAGATTGTCAAGTCGGCACTAATAATTATTATAACAGTCAGCTGGGATAAACAAACTGTAATAACAAAATTCTTTGAAAGGGCCAACCTTGCTCGGTAAACATTAATCCTGAAAATATTTCCTTCGGTGACCGAGAGAACTCAGTAACCAGAGCAAATTCTGCAACATCCTTTGGAGAGCGAGAGAGCTCGGTAACCACTAATTTTCCTTTGATAACCGAGGAGGCTCGGTTAACACTGTTACCCTATCATGTTTCCTTTAGACACCCGAGAGAACTCAGTAGACCCTAAAAACCACCTAGCTGATCGACTGAGCTCAGTAGATACTGAGAACCGCTTAGCTGACCGACTGAACTCGGTAGATACTGAGAGTGATAATTGATATGACATTTGTGTGACATCAAAGACAACACATAGCTAATCCAATAATGTCCTTCAGATAGTTGTATCCAACAATCTCCCTCTTTGGCATTGATGGCAACACAACATGTCATAGCGCAATGAAATTTCATAGAGAAACCAAGAGTAAGAAACATATCCTTAGCTTCATTCTGATTCCCATCATCTTCAAACTTCTTCTCTGACTGAGAACTCTCCCTCTTAACTTCTCAAATTATTCTTCTTAGAAATTTCTTGAAATGACAGCAAACTCTCCCTCTTTGACAACATATGCCAAAGACAACTTACACAGTTTCAGTAAATATTAATGTACCTTATGTACTGATTCATATGCAATGATTCCCTGACTATGCTACATCAACTGATTGATCTTCAACATGTTCTAGTTGATGCATCACTAAAACTTTATTTAGTGAACCTCAGATAGGGGAGTGACCCCTAACTTGCCTCTTAGATATAAGAATGCATCCTTAGGTAGTGGCTTGGTGAAGATATCTACAATTTGTTCTTTTGTATGAATATATTCCAATCTGATTTCCTTGTCCTACACCAATTCTCTGACAAAGTGATATTTAATTGCAATGTGCTTGGTTTTGGAATGCATTACTGGATTCTTTGAAATATTTATTGCACTTGTATTGTCACAAAACATAACAACTGGTTCTTTGATCTCAACCTTCATGCCTTCCAAAAGCTATTTAAACCATATAATATTAGAGCAGTTTACTGCTGCAGCAACATATTCTGCTTCTGCTGTGGATTGGGATGTGCAGTTTTGCTTTTTACTAGTCCAAGATACTAACCTCTTGCCAAGAAAGAATGCTCCACCACTTGTACTCTTTTTGTCATCAATGTTTCCTACCCAATCAACATCAGTAAACACTTTTTAAATCCAGATTGCCTCCAAATTTATACCACAAGCCATAATCTTCAGTTCCCCTTAAATACCTCAAGATTCTTTTGATTTCCATCATGTGATTTTCTCTGGGTTTAGTCGAGAATCTTGCCACTATTCCAACTGCTAAGGCAATATCATGCCTTGTGTACTACATACTATAATTTTCCAATCATTGATCTGTATAAGGTCTGATCTACTTCTTTTGAATCATCATCTTTGGTAAGCTTCAGTCCAGTACACATGGGTGTACCAACTAGTTTTGAATCTTCCATACCAAATTTCTTAAGTATTTCCCTGATATATTTAGACTGAGTAATGTAGATACCATTTTTGTTCTGCTGAATCTGAAGTCCAACAAAGAATTTTATCTGACCAAACATAGACATTTCAAATTCTTTTTTCATAAGCTCTGAAAATTCTTTGCACTGATCATCATTTCCTGTAAACACAGTATCATCCACAAATATTTCTGCCAAAACAATTTTGTTATCTGATCCTTTTTTGATGTATAAATTGTTTTTGTCATTAGCCCTTTTGAAATCAATCAGAGTAAGATAGTTATGTAATCTTTCATACCATGCTCTAGGAGCTTGTTTCAGACCATACAATGCTTTGTGTAATTTTTAGACCATATCCCTTTTGTCTGGATCAATAAAACCTTCAGGTTGCTCAATGTAGACTTCTTCCTCAAGAAAACCATTGAGAAAAGTAGATTTGATATCCATTTGATATACCTTAAATCCTTTATGTGCTACATATGCAAGTAAAGTCCTCACACCTTCTAATCTTGCAATAGGAGCAAAAGTCTCTCCATAATCTATTCCTTCTTCTTGAGAATATCCTTTACATACCAATCTTGCTTTGTTTCTTGATACTTGACCATCTTCATTTAACTTATTTCTGAATACCCATTTTGTCCCAATTACATTTTTATCTTTAGGCCTAGGTACAAGAGTCCATGTCTTATTTTTCTCTATTTGCTCTATTTCTTCATTCATAGCCTCAATCCAACTTTCATTTTCTAATGCATCTTTGACATTTTTAGGTTCAAAATCAGAAAATAAACATGTACCTTTTAGTTTACTTCTTGTCATAGTACCATTTGATTTGTTTCCAATAATTTGATCTGGTTTATGATGCTTTCTGACGTACTTGGCTAATACAGGTTCCTTGCTTCCTGAATGAGTTACATTGTCATCTTCTTCATCTTTAGGTTCAGATTGCTCAGGCTCGGTAGATACTTGCTCGGTAGCTTCAGACTGAGACTCGGTACTTTGTGACTCGGTCTGAACTTCTTCTTGTGACTCGGTTACTGTACTGGGCTCGGTAGATGTAGTCTCCTTACATGTGTCTGGCAATGTATCAGGTTTGATGTAAACAAATTTTTTGTTGCCTCTGGTTCCTTTTTGCTTTCTTCTTCAATCTTTTCTGCAAACTCATCAATTCTCACATGTGCACTTTCTATGATTTTGTGAGTAGACAAATTTAGACATCTATATGCCTTACTTTTGCAAGAATATCCCAAAAAATTCCTTCATCACTTTTTACATCAAATTTTCCTTTTCTAGATTCTTTTAAGGTGTAACATTTACTACCAAATACTTTTAGGTAACTTACATTTGGTTTGTAGCCATACCATAGCTCATATGGAGTCTTGAATGTGTCTTTTCTTAGCTGTACTTAGTTCAAGGTATGAACTATAGTGTTGATAGCTTCCTTCCAGTATTTCATAGCAATGTTCTTTTCAATCATTAGAGTCCTTGCACAGTCCATGATAGATCTGTTCCTACTTTCAGCTATTCCATTATGCTCAGGAGTTCTCGAGGCTGATACCTATCTTTTGATTCCTCTTTCAATGCAAAAATTATTGAATTCATGGGAGGTGAATTCACCACCTCTGTCTGATCTCAAGCATTTTATTCTTTTTCCTGTTTCCTTTTCTACTCTTGCTAAATACCATTTGAACTTCTCAAATGCTTCAGACTTTTCTCTTAAATACATAACAGTCATCATTCTAGAATAATCATCAACAAAGAGAATAAAGAATTTTTCTCCGGTATAGCTCTCAATTCCAATAGGTCCACATAAATCAGTATTCACAATTTCCAAAATATCTTCAGACTGATAGTTTTTACTTTTGAAACTAGACTTTCCCATTTTACCAATTTGACAATTCTTGCATAGACCAACATCAGGTTTCTTCAAAGTAGGAATACCTCTTACTTTCTTGAATTTTCTTATTTTCATCATGTTGTCAAAATTTACATGACATAACCTTTTGTGCCATAACCAACTTTCTTCAATTTGAGCAATAAAACATGAGTAATCACCAAGATCAAGATAAAATAGGTTACCTTTGGTTTGTTTTCCTGATCCTATCAGTTTTCCTTTTTCATCCAGTAGTCTTGCTTTGCCATTCATGAATTCAACCTTGAATCCAATGTTGATTAGTTGTGCTACACTTAGAAGATTATGCTTTAGTCCTTTGACCCAATATGCATTATCACATATAAGTTCTTTGGTTAATGAAATTCATCCCTTTCCTTTTATACAATAGGGTTCATTGTTTCCAAACCTTACATTACCACCATCAAAGTTTTCAAAGTGTTCAAACTTGGTCCTGTCACCAGTCATATGATGTGAACATCCACTGTCTATAATCCATGTATCATTCTTGCTTATATGAGAGATAAGTGCCGTCTCATCTTCATCATTATCAGATTCATCTTTTACAGCAATGAAAACAATTTCTTCTTCACTATCATCCGAATCTTTAGCTAAAAAACATGTTTTCTTACCTTTATCCTTGAATGATTTGAAATTTTTCTTGCCATTGTACTTGTAATTTTTCTTCTCATCTTTTCTTTGCTTGTTTGGACACCTAGCTGCAATATGACCAATTTCTTCACATGAAAAATAGATTAAGGGAGTTTTACCTTTGTATTTTCCTCTGCCTCTTGAATACTTCTTTGCAAGTAATGCTTCAATAACTTCAAGATTGCTATCAGAACTTTCCTCTGATTCTTCTTCACTTTCTGATTGGATTTTCTTCCTTTTCTTGAGTGAAAGTTTGGCCTTAAAAGCTGATTCAATATTTTTAGAAGTTGGAACATAGTTGTCATAGTTATCCAGTTCAAAGGCTATCAATCTTCCAACTAAGGCATCCAAAGTTATATTGTGATTTTCTTCACATCTTCTTTTTTGAATAGTAGAAACTCTTATTGCATAAATAAGGAGTAATGTTCTAAGAACCTTAATTATAACCATTTCATCATCAATTTTTCCTCTAGAAGCTCTGATTGCACTAACACTTGTTTTGATCCTTTCAACATATTTTGCAATGTTTTCTTCTTCTCTCATTTTCATTTGATCAAACTATCCTCTTAGGCTCTTTGCTTTGGCTCTCTTCACATTGTCATCACCACCATAGATTTTCTTTAGCTTGTTCCACATTTCATGAGCAGTTGTGCAGTCTTTGATTTCATCAAATTCTTCATAGCTAAGAGCTCATGCAATGTCTATCATCATAGTGTTATGGTTCTTCTTCTCTGCAATGTCTTCAACAGTTAATGTGCCAGTAGGAATTGTATATTCTTGATCAATATATTTGCATCCTGAATCACCAATGGAAGCTAGATGTAGTCTCATGAGACCTTGCCATGCTGAAAAGTTATTTCTGTTAAGCCTTGGAATTTCTCTTTTGTAAGACATCCTGATCTTTAGCTTAGGTCCTTGAAACCCTTCCTATAAGCACCAAAAGCTCTGATACCAATATTTGGAAATATAGATGCAGTAACTGAGAGGGGGGGGGGGTGAATTAGTTAACCACAAAAATATTACCACTGATCCCTTAAATATCTTAACAAATTATTTACTGTGCCACTCAGTAAATATACAAAGAAATGCTGAAAACTTGATCCTTGAAGTGTGTAATAATTAAACTGTTCTTAAGCATTCATCACTGATTAACTTACATGAATAAGAAAATAACATGAACACAAGAGACACCAGATTTACCGTGGAAACCCAATATGGGAAAAACCACCAATGTAACTAGTTACTATTTTTCACTCTTCTAAAGTGATGCCCAGTTAGAAGCCAACCCGGTAAAAGGTTACAAAACACACTGTTAGGTGTGACCTTGTTAGAGGATTTAATCACCCTACTAGGAGTGGCCTTGTAAGAGGTCTTGAAACAATTCAATAGAACTGTTACCTTGTTAGAGGATTTACAAAATGGTTGTTAAACCAACTCGGTTAAGAGATTTTGATATCACTGCTACAATTGCTAGAGAGTAACAATGAAATGACCTGCAACTGAATTGCTGAATATAGATCTCTGTTCTATTTCACTAGATCCTTACTGATCAATTAAATCTTTGCTGCTCCTCAAGGATATCTGACCATCCTTCAAAATTCGCACACACCTTTCTTCAAAATGATTTCTGCATGCTATATATCTTTTATTCACCACTTGACCTTCTATATATATATGCCATTTCATAATCATTTAGATTGTCAAGTCGGCACTAATAATTATTATAACAGTCGGCTGGGATAAACAAACTGTAATAACAAAATTCTTTGAAAGGGCTGACCTTGCTCAGTAAACATTAATCCTAAAAAGATTTCCTTCGGTGACCGAGAGAAATTGGTAACCAGAGTGAATTCTGCAACATCCTTTGGAGAGCGAGAGAGCTCGGTAACCACTAATTTTCCTTCGATAACTGAGGAGGCTCGGTTAACACTGTTACCCTGTCATGTTTCCTTTCGACACCTGAGAGAACTCGGTAGACACTAAAAATTGCCTAGCTGACCGACTGAGCTTAGTAGATACTGAGAACCGCTTAGCTGACTGACTAAACTCGGTAGATACTGAGAGCGATAATTGATATGACATTTGTGTGACATCAAAGACAACACATAGCTAATCCAACAATGTCCTTCAGATAGTTGTATCCAACACTACCAATCATCTTCTCTAGAATTTGCACAAAACTTAGTGGTTAGGATTTTGCACAAATATCTCACATCATCTTGCTTGATTTTATTGATTACAATTCCTCTACCATTATAGGATGAACCTGTGTTATCAATAACTATTTTCCTCATATTCTTTTCATTTAAGGGAATAGCACCAGATTTAGATAATCTAATTACATCATGAATCAAATCAGCAGTAATGTCTATTACTCTATCCTCTAGCCAAAATTTCCCATTATGAATTATGCTCAAAATGATCTTAGTGCATTCTTCATCATTAAACTCATATTTCAATGAATACATAACAATCTCATTGTCTTTCAAATGTTCATATTCTTGCTTCAAAGACATATCATGATTGTAGATCTTCTAATACTCACTGGTAAAGTCACTGTCACTTAGGGTTTCAATCTTACATCCAAGATACCTTCTTACATTTTCCAAATGCAAAACTCCATCTGGTATGAATGATAGTGCTAACTTAGGATCATCTTCCAAGGGTTCTACTGGTTCTTTCTTCAATCTAGGTCTATTCTTATCTTTGACATTGTGAATTAAGGATACATCCTTGATTGCTTCTAATCTCTTATACCGATTCAAAGATCTATCAAGATAAATACCTCAAATTCACAATTTTAGGGCTTCCGCAGATTTTGCACTTCAATCTTTCACCAAATCACTGCAAAATGCTTCTAATCACTACTTTCTACTCTTCCAAACACTGCAATTCACTTTGATAGACAAATAAATTTGATCATAACCTTTTATCACTTGAATCTCACTTAGGTCTGACATCGCATTCAATTCTTTTGCCGCTTCATTCCAAAAACCTATTTCTGTTAACCTACAAAACTTAAAACTTCTTTTGATCTTGCAAAACATAATATTTTCTTTTTCACTCTTAACCATAGCATTAGTACATCATAAACTACCTTACATTAACTGCGCAAGACTTAATGCATCATAAATCTACTTCTACACTAATTCTAAGTTCCTAAACTACTACAATTTACATAATCTAAGTGATTAGAGATAGGTCAGGTAAGGATTCACTGTTACCACTTGATACTTCACCTTTTTGATTACCTTCAATGTTGAATATGTTTCCTTCATTTGTGCCTTTAACAAACTTTACTTCATCTTCATTACTGCAACAACCTTTCTGACTATTTCCTATACTCTCATTTCTTCTTGCATGATTCCTAGGGTTAGGGTTAGGATGATAAGTTCCATTGTTCATTCTACAAAATCTTTCTATATGTCCAATCTTGTTACATATCTGACAAACAATTCCATTGTTCCCATATCTCGGTCCTTGCTGATTGATCTATGACCTACAATTTCTAGCAATGTGTCCAACCTTGTTGCATCTGTAATATACTGCTCCATTTCTTCTATTCATATCTTCAGTAGTTCTCTTATTTGCATTGTTAGTATTCCTAAACATTCTACTACCATAATTATTCTCAATAACTTCAGATTTTCTACATTCAATAGCTCTATGTCCAAAACCATGACAATTATAACAATAACCATTAAGAGGTTTAAATTGTTTACCTGTGCAATCTCTCTTCATGTGACCAATAGTATTACAACCAAAACATCTACCTTTGAATTCTCTTTGCATACCTTTGGGTGATTCTTCTTGCTTTGGTGATTCTTCTTCTTTAGGTGCATCTTCAGATTTGTTGATCTCATCTGACTTTTTTTCATCAATGCTTTTACATACTTTTAGATCTGGTTCTTTTCTTTCATCATTTGTTCTGAATATATTAAATCCAGGTCTAGTCTTATCATAGGATGGTTTCCCAAAATATACTTATTCATCGATCTTCTCACTATTTGAATATAGCCTTTCAAGTTGTTGTTTGGATTGAGTCAATTCACCTTTCATAATCTTATTATATTTCTCAAGTTCTGTATGCTACAAATTTACTTTCTCAAATTTAGATGTTACTTTGCCAAGTTTAGATCTTAATTCTTCATTTTCAATCTTCAATCTTTCATTCTCAGATCTCAGATTTGCTTCATTTTTGTCATTTCCATCTTTCAAACTTAGTTTTAGTTTTGATATCTTTAGTTCATGCTTAAGGATCACATTTTCTTTTTCTAAATTGTCATCATAATCTTCAATAAGAACTTCAGATTCCTTTTCAAATTTCAGATCTTCTATCTTGTTTTTCGATTTCTCAATAAGGTTTTTTGCATCATCATATTACCTTTTCAGAGTGTTTCTATCATCAGTAAGCATATCAATCTATTCAAGAGCTTCATCAAGATTCTTCTGTAGCTGATCCATATCCATAGAGATCTTACTCAAGCTACTAGAATATCCTTGAATGATTCTTCTCTGAGTAACTATGCTCTGATACCAATTGTTAGAAATAGGGAATATTGAGAGGGGGGGGTGAATCAGTATTCTAAAAACTTTATCTTTTGCCCAAATATGGATATAACAGATTTTCTTCACACATGCATAACATAAGAAACTAAATAACATGCATAGCAATAACATCAAAGAACTCATAACACATTATTTGTTCTTGAGGAAACCCTGGCCAAGGGAAAACCCCGGTGGGGATGGTACCCACAAAGATTCACTAATCAAAAGTATCTTGTTAAGGATATTGATCCTATTAGGAGTCTATTACAAGCATATAGTGTATCAGTCCTGATTAAGGGACTATAGGCCTTGTTAGAAGCTTCAACCCTATTAGGAGTTGTCAATACAAAATCTGATTACTAGATGAGCCCACTGCCCAAACAAGTAATATAAAATGTATAGAAAATAGGTCAAGGTACATAACCTTATTCTACTTGTATCAATATTCCTTTGCTGCTCTTATCTTCACATCATCACTATTACATTCATTACATCACTTTTTCTATATTCACTTCTATATGTTCTTTACAATTACAATTGCATATATATACAAGTTATTAAGGCTAATAACTTTACATGGTCAGCTTCCATATATCATTATCTAAGAGTTAACATCTAGGATGTCATCCCTTTATATTGTTAAGTCATTATTTTGATAAACAAAATAATCCCTTAACTCTTTACCAATTTTGCCTTCATATTTTGTCCTGTCGGCTTCACACTGTCTTCGGTAAAACTATCATAACTAATTTCTTACATGTCATACTGACTTGCACTCTAAGATGGGTCATCATTAGCCATCATAGAGTCTATGTTCAAGTGCACAAGCACTGAACTCACTCCAGTCAATGTTGCAAACAAAAACTATGTCCTGGTACACTGTGAAAATACTGTCTCACACTTAGACAAATTTGTGATGCGCTCTGCTATACTTTCTCTCTAACTTGTGCGATCTTCATGAGGATAATATGTTTCCATAATGACAACATTTATGTACTCACTTCAGCCAAATTTTTAACATTATCATGTCCTCCAAATATGATATCATCAACAAAATTTTTAATAATAAGATCTTCTTGTCATCAATTTCACCTTTTAAATATAAATTGTTGTTGTCACTTGTTCTAACAATTTAATACTAATAAGATATGAATGAAGTCTCTCATACCATGCTCTTGATGCTTGTTTTAGTCCATATAGTTCTTTGTGAAAATTACATATCATGTTTTTCTGATTTGGATTAACAAAACCTTCAGGTTATTTAATGTATACCTCTTCCTGAAGTATTCCATTCAAAAATGCAAATTTGACATCCATTTGATATACTTTGAATCCTTTGTAGGTAGCATATGCAAGAAATATTCTAACTCCTCCAAGTCTTGCAACTGGAGCAAAAGTCTCACCATAATCATTACCTTCTTCTTGTGCATACCCTTTGCATACAAGTCTTTCCTTGTTCCTAGTGACTTCACCATTTACTTTCAAATTATTTCTGAATATCCATTTGGTTCCAATTACATTCTTATCATTCGATCTTGGTACCAATGTCCATGTTTTTTTCTTCATTATTTTCTGAATTTCCTCATTCATGGCTTTAATCCATGTATCATTTTCAAGTGCATCCCTAACATTTGTAGGTTCAAATTCATAAACTAAACATGTGGTGCTTCTCAAATTACTTTGTGTTAGCATGCCAACTTCCTTGTCACCAATAATCTGATTTTGTGGATGGTGTCTCCTCAAAAATTTTGTTGGCACTTTCTCTCTTCTTTCTTCATTATTCAGTGTAGGATCAAGATCTTCCCCGGTAACTATTTCTTGACTCTCGGCCTCTATAGGCTGAAGCTCAGTATCATTATCCTGTTCCACGATAATTTTAGCTTGTTGCTTGAGTAGAATGTTAGGTTTCTCAATGTATCTGAATCTACCATAGTCTACTGGTTCCTTTTTTCTTTCTTCATCATTTTTCTCAGCAAACTCATCAACCTTCACATTTGCACTTTTAATCATTTTGTTAGAAATCTTATTCAAACATTTGTAAGCCTTTCTTTTATTAGAATATCCTAATAATATTCCTTCATCACATTTAGAATCAAATTTCCCATTTCTATCTTCTTTTAGAATGTAACATCTACTTCCAAATATTCTAAAATAACTTACATTCGGTGTGTACCTATACCATAACTCATAGGGTGTCTTGTTTGAATCTTTCTTTAGTTTTACTCAGTTCAATGTGTATACTGCAGTACTAAAAACTTCTCTCTAGTATATTTGTGCAATATCTTTTTCAATCATCGGCATTCTAGCACAATCAACTATGGATATATTCCCGCTTTCAACAATTCCATTCTACAGCAGTGTTCTCGATGCAAAAAGCTATCTCTTAATTCCATGCTCATTACAAAAGTTAGTGAAATCATTAGAAATAAACTCACCACCTCTATATGATCTCAATCATTTTAATTCTTTTCCACTTTAGCTTTATACCATTTAAACATCTTGAAAGTTTCAAATTTTTCTTTCAAAAACATAACAATCATCATCCTAGAGTAGTCATCAACAAATAAGATAAAATATCTGTCACCATAATAACTTTGAGTTCTCATAGGACCACACAAGTTGGTATGAACCAACTCCAAAATAGATTTCGATGAATAGTTCTTGATCTTGAAACTAGATTTTGATATTTTTCCCATTTGACATTGTTTACACATGACATGGCCAGGTTTAGATAAGCTCGGTAAGCCTCTAGATTTTCTTTTCTTACTGATTTTAACCATGTTGTGAAAGTTCACATGACATAACCTTTTGTGCCATAACCACACATCTTCATTTCTACCCAATAAACAAGAGGTTTCAACATTATCAAGATAGAATAGATTACCTTTTGATTGTTCACCAGTGCCGACCAAATTTCCAATCTGATCATAAATTTTCACCTTTCTATTTTCAAATGCAACTCAATGACCTGAGTTATTCAGCTATGCTACACTCAACTGATTATAGTAAAGTCCCTTCACCCAATATGCATTCTCACATTCGATCTTATTGCTCAACAAGATAGATCCTTTTCCTTTTACTAGACAAGGTGTATCATTTCCCATTTTAACATATCTACCATTATAATGTTCAAGGTATTCAAATTTTTCTTCATCACCAATCATATGATGCATACAACCAGTATTGATAATGCATGTATTATTCTTTCTAACTTTAGAAATAAGTGTTGTTTCAACATACCTTTCTTCTTCTTCTTCTTCTTCTTTCAAGGCTACGAATACCACCTCAATATCTTCATTAGTGTCAGTGTCAGTGTCAGTGTCATCATCATCATATTCAATGTAGTAACATGCTTTCTTTGTTAGAATAACTGAGAGGGGGGTGAATTAGTTAGATCAGTTATCCTACAGTCCCAAATACAAAGATGTAACACTTAAAACAATTTCGATAAATTCTCCAACTCGGTAACATAAACTATTAAACTATCTGTGCCTTTTACTGATTACCAATTAATTAACTCTTTTTGTAGATGTTTGGATCTATTCTAAGCCCATACAATCCTCTGATCAATATTTTAATTCACTTCTTTAACTTACTTTCACTCGGTAATAGCTCTCTGACGCTCAGTACTGTTGTGTAGTTTGGTTCTTCTTCAACCAGTCTGATTAGGCATGCATGAAACTATATTCATGTGAAATCTCTATAGTCTTCTTTCTTCTAGCATGTTTCAATAAAGAAACTCATATCTCTTATATAGATAGATAAATCATTTTCATATCAACCATCATATTTTTCCACTTATTCTCCTTCATTGATTTTGCCTCTTAAACCTTCCTTGGCAGTTGTTTCAATAACACTTTTCAATTCCATAATTTAGATCTTCTTCAAATTTTGTCAGTCATGGATCTCATAGAAAACTTTATCCTCAATCTCAAAATCATAACAATCTCCAACTCATCATTTTCTATCAGCTAAACTAAGCATTTAATACTTTCATCCACACTCGGTTAACAAAGAAATGCGGCAGTGAATACAAGCTTATTTAATACTGTCGCTTGGTATACACTACACTAGCTTGGTGTATATTGAAGTCTTAATTTACTAACCACATTCATCAACAAGTTACCCAAATTATTCCTTATCCTCATCTATCATATCCATCTTTTTTCCATGTAGATATCTTAGTTCTTCATTTTTTCTCTCTTTTTACAGATGTTCAGATGTTTGTAACTTACATGATAAGTATTGTCAAAACTAGTTGACATCAATGACAACATAATGAATGATTTAATTATCTTACATATCATTTCAATAACTTGGTGATCTCTAATAATTGATCTTCAAGTCATTTAGGTATTTAATCAGTTGTAGTTCATCATTCTTGCCTTTATCTAATTTGTAATCTCGGTTGCTTCTTCTGTCATACTATCGGTTGCCTCTGTGATCCCGGTTATCTCTTCTGTCAAAATTTATTTCACCACACCTTCATTGTCTTTGTCATCTTCTTTTTAGTTAGGACATCTAGCTGCAATGTGACCAATCTCTTTACAGTTAAAACATACCAAATGTAATTTCCCTTTGTATCTTCCTTTACCTTTCTACAGTCTTCTAGCTATTAATGCTTCAAGTTCATCCTCATCACTGTCACTGTCACTCTCATTTCTTATCATATGTTTATTTCTTGATTTACCAATTTTCAAGGACAACATAAATGTAGACTCAACATTTGGAACAATACTATTATCATAGTTATTCAACTCAAAAGTAGTCAGTTTACCAATTAGCCTATCAAGTGTAAGAGTGTTACCCAGAGCCGATCTCATTTCATGGATTGCAAAGATTCTAATAGCATAAATAGGCATCAAGGTTCTAATAATTTTACTCACAACAATGTCTTCATCAATAAAACCTCCTGCTCCTCGGATAGCATTGACAATCTCCTTAATTCAGTCGATGTATTGTGAAATATTTTCTCCTTTCATCTTCATGTCATCAAACTTTCCTCTAAGACTCTCAGCTCTTGCCCTCAGTGCATTTTCATCTCCTTTGTGTACTAGTATAAGTTTGTGCCACATTCCTTTGGTAGTAGTACATGTCTTGATATCTTCAAATACAACATCTGGTAAGGAAGCAACAATCTCTATCATTTTGATATTATGTTCATGTCTATCTATCAACTGATCAAAATTCAAAGGTCCAGTCAGTTGGATATAATCATTGCTCAAGTAGTATATTACAGATTCTCCAATTCCAGATATATGTAGTTTCATTCTTCTTTGTGACGCAATCAAGGATGGTGGATCCAGTTAAGGATAGTCCAAACCTTACAACCAATAATGAACATAGGGGAATACTCAACAACACAACAAAAAAATAATTTTTTAACTTTAATTTTCATTAAGATGCCTAGCTGTAAGGCCTTTTGTGTTAGGGCCAATTACAATCAGAAACAATTCTACAAGATCACAGGATCCAATACAACACTAGCTAGTTTAGTTCTAAAAACTATCAGCAACTGATGGAAACCCTAAGGTAGATCTAAACTTGAGCTCACAAGCCTCCAAGAAATCTCCTTGTCTCCAAGTGTGCAAACCACTAGCTCTGCAACTATAAACTATCAGATAACAATCTGATCTGCAAGATCATGCAAGATCTTTTCCACAACTTCACCAGCTCTAGCTTTTAGAACCTCAGATCTAATTCACTAAGTCTTCCAAGTCATGAAATTCTACTCCTACTGATGATCCCTTCCCTCATCCCTAAACACCTATCCAAACATCCTATAAATACTAATCATCAGCCACAAGTCAGCTGTATGAAACCATTAACTCCCCCCCCCCACAATTATTAAATACAATACAAGTTAGCTTAAAAATAGCCTTACAAACATTTAATACAACATGTCGACCTATAACAATAGCTACCAACAATAAATGCACCAATTCGACCCAAAAAATCACACAAAACTCCAGTTGGTAAACCAGAACTACCGAGCAACAGTGAAATAACTGAGCATGCCAGGCATCATTGAGCACTAGTGTTGACCAAGCACCATAGGCATCGCTGAGTAACACTTTCACCAAGTGCTAGAGCTTACTGAGTTCCTTTAGTGACCAAGCTTCCTTCAATGACCGAGCCCATCAGTCAAGGCTACAATTGAGTAACATCGGCCAAACAACACACCTCCATGCAGATCTACCGAGTACCTAAGAATGCCCTTGCATCAGACACCCTAGGTTTGAAAATATGTTCATATGTGAGAAGAACATCTTCCAAGATTCAACACATAAACCTTGAACTAGTTCTTCACATACAAGTCCTCCACTTTTTCAGCTTGCATACTCTTCCACTTCATCTTTCTCTATCTTTTTAAGTCTTTCCTTGACAACACACAGGTTTTTTCTCCATACTGATCATTCATTTTCTCTGGATCTACCAACTCAACTCAGCTACCAATACTCAGACTTCTCCTACCAAGCATTGTATCCAATAAAGGCATCAGGGAAAACTTCCTGTCATCCTTCTCAATAGTAAACACATTCCTAACATAGTCATACATAGCTCTCCAATCATATTGCCAAGATCTACCAAGCAATATATCACAACTATTCATCTTCACAATGTCACATAACACAAGATCCTTATACTGGCCAATCTGAATATCAACAAAGCATTGTTCTCGTACTTCTAGAGCATGAACATCTTGTAACTAGCCAATCCTATAAGGACAAGGATGCTTCATTCTATTCAACCCAAGTTTCTGAACCATGTCCTCAACAACAAGGTTATCAGTACTACCACTATCAATAATAACTTTATAGAGTTTACCTCTGTATGCACCTTAAAATGGTCGCCTAGACTTTGGGCCCCATTTATTAAATTTATCAAATATCAATTCCTGAATCAATGCTTTGCAATATATTCAAATCAATTTCCTTGATCAAATCATAACTATTTCAATCATTTCAATAATCTCCTAAGGTTTAATCATGTCATCAATAATTTTATTTAATTAAAAGAAATAATCCCTTTTAAATAAATAAAATAACTTTATTTAATTGAAAGTAATATCTCTTAAGTAAAATAAATTTATTTAATTAAAACCCTTTTTAATTAAATGATTTTATTTTATTTAATTAATATTCATCTTTTAATTAAATAACCTTATTTTATTTAATTAAAAGAGAATTATTCTTTTAAAATAAATAAAATCTTCTCAAAAGATCTTCTGTGATGGAAAAGGAAATAAATCAAACAAAAACAAAACAAAAATCCTTTTCCTGATTCTTTCAATAATTTTATTTAATTAAAAGAAATATTCCCTCTTAAATAAATAAAATAACTTTATTTAATTGAAAGAAATATCTTTTAAATGAAATAAATTTATTTAATTAAAATCTTGTTTAATTAAATGATTTTATCTTATTTAGAATGATATCTCTCTTTTAATTAAATAATGTTATCCTATTTAATTAATAGAGAATCATTCTTTTAAATAAATAAAAAATCTTCTTAAAGCTCTTTGTGATGAAAAAATGGAAACAAATAATTAAAAATAAATAAAATCCTTTTTCTCTCCACACTTTCTAAAAAATGAGCTTTATTTCCTCTTTTTAGATTTATCCCACATTGATCTTGGAGATGCATTCTTTTCATCAGATTCCTATATAAGGAGCCCTCTCCTTCTCATTTCAGATCCCATAATTTTCATGTTATTGTTATACTACAGGTTTGGAGAGCAATCTTGGAAGAAGCTTTTGAGCACATTTGGAGCTTGGATATTTGAGACTTCTTTCTTCTTGTCTTCTTCTCTCATGCCTTATGGCAATCCATAGTTTAGATTAATATTGTATTTACATAATAGCTTAGATTCATGTTTCATTTCATAGATTAACATTGTATAAGCATTCATTTCAATAGAATGGTTTATTTCTTGCATTGTTATCATCTAGACTAGTTTCATTTGCATGCAATAACTTGATGATCATGGAGATTAGCATGCTTGCTATTCATCTTTGAATCTCTCATTTCTTGGTGTACTTGAATGGGCATAACTAGGTCAATCTGAGGGCCTCATATACAAACCCCTACACTCCACGAATAGAGAGCTGTGAATCGATATTCGAGAGCTCATTATTGGGTATTCTTGAATGCAAAGATTCATAGAAATGTGACACAAATCCATCTCACAACCTCTAGACTTGCATCGGGTCCTAAACAACTTACTCCTCTGACAAGGTTCCTCCTTTCTACCAAGTAATGTTCACTGAAGCAGCAAGTTCTCAGATTTAGGTTCATTCTCTTTCACCATAGCAGTCCATCAGTCACCAAGCTTCTTCTATGTGCACTCAAAAGAACGGTGTCCTTCCTCTCCATAGTTATAGAAATTACCCTTAAAGATAACTCTACCTATCTTCTTCTTCGGTTCCACAGGTTTTTGTTCATCTTCTGCATCAGTTAGTTTATCCTTCACCAAGTGATCAATCTTTTCCTTCCCTCAGGGGTTACTATGTTGTTTCCTCTTCAACTTATCTTTTGCCTTCAGAGCATACTAATAAGCATACATAATCAATCTTCAACATACCAAGCTCATCCTAAATATTGAATCTCAAACCATTCACATACCGATCTACCTTTTCCTTACCAAGCTCTCGATGTCCAGACTGAATAGTAAGTTTGTACAACTCCTCGGTATAATCTTCAACAGATGGATCCTTTTGTTTTAGATACTGCAACTTCTTAAACAAGCCAAGTTCATAGTCATAAGGTATGAACTTAGCTTTCAATTTAGTCACCATCAACCTCCACTGATTGATCTTCATTTCACCTTCATCTTCTCTATCTCTTTGTAGTTCTTTCCACCAAAGCACAGGATGTCCTTTCATCTTTGTCTGTGCTAATCTCACGTGAAGAGGATCTTTGATTTCTTCCAGCTCAAAGAAATCTTCAAGTTTACCAATCCAATCAATCAAGTTCTTAGGCTTCAAAGTACCAGAGAAAGTAGAAACTTCCATTCAGTAACTACTACTTAACCGAGCTACAGATCTAGGCAACCAAGAAATTCTATCCTCACCAAATCTATCCCTCTGGTCATGACCACTAGATCTAGCTGGTTCACAATCTTGAGCAGCTTCCTCATAACCATCTTTAGCACAAACCTTCTGAGGTACACCAGTAACAACTCTCATGATCTCAATGACCATGTCATTCTTCATCAGCTCCATCTCAGATCTGAAATCTAATTTTACCTTCTCTGTAATCCTAGATTCAATAGTATCACAGAGGTCTACAAGTACTCTAGGGTCCAATCTTCTTGGAGGCATCCTTAAGATAAAAGAAACCCTATGCAACAAACCCTACACTAATCACCTTTTGTCAATCTCCAAGTTGTATGCAAGTCAAATCTCAACCTACCACCTTGAACAAACAACTAGGGAAACATCTACAAGTTCAGTGCCATAGATTTGCAATCCAGATCATATGATCTCTTCACTAGCAAGATCAACTTCACAAGATCAGCCTTGCTAGGTCAACCTTCACTCCACAAGATCAACTCTCACTTTGATACCACCTGACATAGTCAAGGATGGTGGATCCAGTTAAGGACAGTCCAAACCTTGTAGCCAAAAATCAACATAGTGGAATACTCAACAACACAATAAAAAAATAATTGTTTAACTCTGATTTTAATTAACATGCCTGGCTATAAGGCCTTCTGGGTTAGGGCCAATTATAATCAGAAACAATTTTGCAAGATCACAGGATCCAATACAACACTAGCTAGTTCAGTTCTGAAAACTATTAGCAACTGATGGAAACCCTAAGGCAGATCTAAACTTGTGCTCACAAGCCTCCAAGCAATCTCCTTTTCTCCAAGTGTGAAAACCACTAGCTCTACAACTATAAACTATCAAATAACAATCTGATTTGCAAGATCATGCAAGATCTTTTCCACAAGTTTGCCAACTCTAGCTTTGAGAACCTCAGATATGATTCACTAAGTCTTCCAAGTCATGAACTTCTACTCATGCTAATGATCCCTTCCCTCATCCCTAAACACCTATGCAAACATCTTATAAATACTAATCATCAACCACAAGTCAGCTAGATGAAATTGTGTGTGTGAAAATTGTACCTGATCTGTAGACACAACACTCAGTAAAACATTAGAGGTTAGTGATAATCAAAATCGTGCAAAATTGAAAGCTATCTAACCAAGTGATTTACTGCCTTCTAATAGGTGCGAGATTAATGTTCTCAGATTGTAATCGAGATCAGTGACCTAGACGACACCTAAATGGAGGATTTGAATGCAATTCTAGATATGGAATAAATGCAATTAATCTATATTTTTGATATTTTCTATGCAATAAGAATGATAAACTTGATATGAATCTATGCTAAATGAAATTGATATGCTATGCTAATCTAATAATGATATGAAATATGAATGCAAAAATAAGATTGATCTCACAAAAATGTCGATTCGCAAGAGCTTTGATTCTTCAATTCCAATTCTCCAGCGTGATTGTGCAAAAATATGAGATGCTTTGTGAAGAGCTAAAGCCTTAATTTATAGAAATCTAGGGCTTTGGAGGTGCATGGATAAAAGCCATAAATCACTCAAATAAACTCAGCTTGATTTTTGAATTATCTGATCATGAAAGATAGTTAATTCTCAAAATCATGCAAAAACAGCTTTTTAACTCAAATTAGAGTTTAGATCAGCTTTTTGAACTCCAAAAGGATGTTGAGTTCCAAAAAGTCAATAACTTGCATTGATTTTCTGATTTGGAGTTTAACTGTTTCTTTTGAATATGCATAATAATTAAGAATTAAATAAATAAATAAAGTGATTTATCCTCAACTCAACTGATTTTTGAAAATAAATAATTAATTTATGGGTTAATTAACTATTTATTCAAACTTTTATTAAAAATTATATTATTAAATAATGACAACATGCTTTAATTAATTAAATAAGAATTTAATCAATTAAAGATAGGAATTTTGATTTATTGTCAAAATTAAATAATACAATTAATAATAGATAGAATTAAATTTAATTACACAATTAAGTGGAAAATATTAAATCTAATTAATTAAATATGAAAATATTCAATTAATCAAACTTAGGATAAATGTGATTTATCGCCAAATAATCATTAAATTAAAGATAATTAAGATAATTAGGAATATTACTAGGAATATTCCCCGATGCAAAATTTAAGATAATCAATTATGATTCGATGATGTTTAGATGTGCCTTAGATTAGGACTTTGATGTCGATTTTGTTCGATTTGTCGATGTAGGAGGTTAATGAACTTATAGCCCATTTTTAGGGTATTACATTTTGCCCCTCTTTGAATTACTGTGTGAAGCGCAGTGGTTCAAAGATAGTCTGTGTTTGATAGAGATATGAAACTGATTCAAAAGATAAACCAATCTCAAGATAGAAACCGATTGAAAGATATTGAGATAGGAGTTGATTGATATTGAATTGATATGGAGATAATAGGTCTTGAATGACCAAAGATAATGTTCACTGTAGTAGCAAATGAACCTATGATTGCGAAAAAGTGTCAAAATGCCTGATTTTGAACCTTAGGATTGATAAGAAGTGAGTGACCCGTTCTAGACTCGATTGTCTTAGCAGAACTAGCAAGTATCACATCCAAACCCTTCAGTTGCCGAAGAACCAAGGAAAGAACACTATGATTTGATGGTTGCAAAAACTGATACAGTTTACAAGATTAGGAGAATACCAGATTGATATGGATCTTGATGAATCTGATATGCCCCAAGTGATGATAGATTTGCCCCGAGTGATGAGGACTTTTGATGAATCAATAACTAGACGTGATTGTTTGTCTTGATCACTGATGAAAGATATTGATAGACTTGATCGATAGAATTTGATTTACAGACTTTGAATGATGTGCAATACCATGCCCCCTTCGGGATTAAAATTGAAATCTGACAAGAAAAGTCAGCGTTGATAGTTTAGAAGCATGTTAATTGATTTGAGAAGTGGTTATTTACATCCGAGAATGCACTCTGCATCGTTGGAAGGTCCCAAAAGACCAAGTTTGACTAGGTTTGACCATGAGTTGACCATGGTTGACCAAGTTGAAATTTTGATAGTTTGATGTAAGATAATCAGTTAAGTTGAATACTAGATTTCTGTGATGATTAAAGGTCGAATATGCAAGTAGTTAATAATATGAATGATCTCAGATTTGAATTTTGATCTCGAAAAAGGATTCTACTTGCTCTTTCATTGGAGGAACCTTCGTGTGAGATTCAACTCTTGTTAGACTTGAAGATGCGATTTGAAGAATCATTTAAGCATTGAAGTTCGTTTAATCATTGTGAGATCATGTAAACATGCAAAATGCAGTGAGACATGCAAAATGAAATGCAACCTAAGACCTAGGACCTAGTCACTGATCATATGTCGATTTGTTATCATCATTGAACTTTTAGGTAACTGGATAAATCAATACAATGCCCACTAGCCATGAAACCATAGACATATGAATATCAATTTGTATGTGCAAGAATCAATACAACACCCACTGGTCAACAACCATGGATATATGAATATTGATTTTGTTTTCGAAATGTCAGATTAGATATAAGCACCAAGGCACAAGCGCCAGGATGACCTGAATATCATGTCCATTTTGATATAGCAATTTGTATAAGCATCAAAACATAAATGTCATGATGACCTGAGTACGCCTTGCGTTGCAAAACACATCAAACAGTCAAGAGATCATTCTAAATCCAATGTGAATTACCCGTAGTGACCCTTTATCATTCACATCCTTAGGCAAGATTGCGTTCCACAGTAGGAGAAAGAACTTACTCAAAAAGATAATAGTTAGATCAAACGTCCTTGAATTTTTTTTTGGGTATCAATGGTTGAGGTACGCATGGCCATCCAATTCGAGATAGAGGCTCTTACAGTCAGACACCATTTCAATCCAAAATTTCCAAAGTTGTTAGATTTTCACATACAAGCAGAAGACAAAGAAAAGATTATGCCCCCAGTCATCACTCTCTAAATCCTGTAAAGGACATCATTGAAGAGCTCAAAGGGACACAATATGCAAAAATCTCAATGCGAATCAGTAGGCCTACAAGGAGATAAAAGCATGAAAGCACAGATTGTTTTCAGTTGAGTTTTGATGTTTGATTGTTGTTGATGCAAAATCCTTTCTGGAGACGAGACTGACTGACTGACTCACATGAAGCTTCAAAGGACTCTGGCTAGATATGACACGTCTAAGATACATTGGAGGCCATAGGATATGACATTGATTGCCCCCAAATTTGAAAATTGATAGGATGCAGACGCTTGAGCTGGTTGGTGTATAGGTTGACTTATTGAAAACTGGAAATGCAGGAACAAACCGGGAGATATGTACAAACTAAAGCAAGACTGAAAGCTGGGAAATACCAAGATTGTGCTGATAGATGGAGCATTTGGAATAAGTGGCACCTATTTGCTAGGTTTTCACCATCTTGGTAGAGATTCTATTTTTGCTACCGAGGTGCCTGTTTCCAGGTTTTCAGCAAGGCACTTTTCTTTTTCATTTTTTTTTGTATTTTTCATTTTTCAATTTTTTTGAACTTTTGATATTTTTTGATTTTTTTTGTACTTTTGATATTTTTTGATTTTTTTGTGAATCATCAAGGTGCCTATTGCTAGGTTTTCACCAAGATGTTCATTTTTTCAAGACTTTTTCTAATTTTTAAGATTTTTTTCAGGACATTTACCAAGCACTAAATGCCTTAGGCGTAGAATTTCTTCAGATGGAGAACGTTGATTGGTTCTCGGAGCTGTTCTCCTTCAGTCGTTGAGAGTTGATAGGCACCAGAACCAAAAGTAGCAGTGATAACAAAGGGACCTAACCAATTGGGTTCGAACTTCCCCTTGCGTTCTCGATTTGATTGATTTTTAGGATTTTCTCTCAACACTAGATCGCCAACCTGAAATTCTCTATGTCTGACTTTCTTGTTGTAGCCGCTAGACATTCTTTTCTGATACACTCTGAGATGATCATACGCTGCTTACCTGCACTCATCTAGTAATTCAAGTTCTTGTAACCTAGACACTCTGTAGTCTTCATCAGTGACAAGTCCATGCATTCTAATTCTGAGTGATGGGATTTCAACCTCAATAGGCAGTACCGCTTCAGACCCATAAACTAAAGCGAAAGGTGTAGCCCCAGTGGGAGTTCTGATACTTATTTTGTAGGCCCATTCTGATACTTGTTCTGATACTGGTTCTGATACTGGTTCTGATACTGATTCTGATACTAATTCTGATAATTGTTCTGATGTTGGTTCTGATACTAGTTCTGATACTGGTTCTGATACTGATTCTGATAATTGTTCTGATACTGGTTCTGATGCTTGTTCTGATAATTGTTTTGATACTTGGTATACTTGATAGCATATTTTTCCATTTTCAAACTCCCAAGCAAGATCATATCGTGCAGTCCCAATGTCTAGCAAGGTGGAGAAAAAGAGGGATTAGCAAGCTGGTGGAAGAGATGGAAGATAAGAGAATGAAGGAAAATGAAGGGAAGAAATCCTCAAAGGGAAACTCCTCAAGAATACCCAAGCTAGGAAAAATTGTCATGTAAAGGGCATTTGGACAAGCAATGAAAGGCTAGCATAGGATAAGCACAAAATCATAATGCAAGAGTAGGAAAGAATGCAATCCAAAGGAGTAGACATGTCAAGAGGCTTCATAGCACTGTGTTTTACTCTTTCTTTCTTTTTTTATTAGATCAAGACCAAAGGGAAAAAGGATAGCGATAGGCGAAAATGAATGGAGGAAGATGGATATGAAGGCTAAACATGGAAGGAATGAAAGCAAGATCATCGTAAGATAGCTCACAAAATAGTCAAATGCTTGTGCATAGATCAACATTGTCAAGATCAAAGAGAGAAGATGAAATGGATGAAATATGTAGAAGAACTACGCATGATGCCTGATTGCCAAGTTTTCATCATGGTACTTATCCAAGGTGCCACAAGGAAGTGGTTTTCACCATAGGACGAATTTATTTCTCTTTACTTTTTCTACCAAGGTGCCTGTTTCCAGGTTTTCACCAAGGCACATTTTTAATTTTTTTCATTTTTTATTTCTTTTTTTTTGGAAGAAGGCAAGCTTTTTATGTAATGCTCCTTGAAAGGATAAACCATGATATGCCAAAGATTCAAAATGATATGCTCAAAGATGCTGATAGGGAAAGGGAGATGGAAGAGAAAAATGGAGGATAAGGTTTTATGTAAAGCGAGTGAGGTTGGAAGATAGGAGGAATAGGAAAATGAGGAAAAATGATAGAAGGTAAAAGGATAATGCATGGAAGGATTGTAAAAGGGTAGGTGGAAAGGAAGGCAAGATCAACGTCAACACATACCTTGAAGGGTGGTGAGAGGATGGAGGAATCTTGAATGAAGGAATACGTGAAGGAATATGGCGAATGGATAGCAGAGGTTGTGGTTTAGGTGGATGGAATGGAGGAATGCTTTTGGAAGAAGATGAAGTGGAAGCCTTTGGAAGCTTGAATGTCAATTTCACTTTTTGCTCAACACCAGACTCTTTCAAGAGAGACTTTGGAATCCATATAGCCGTAGGCTTTTTATTTCCTTTTGATGATCTAGAGAGAATATCTTCAATGATGGATTTTGGAACCCATACTTGTCTTGTAGTTTTTTTTTTAGATATCTCTTGTGACTTTATGCCTCCATGTCATTTAGAGGAGACATGGTGATCTTCTCTTTTGATGGATTCTTGTATTGCTTCTTTTTCTTGTATTGAATATTCAAGTTACTTCCAAAGGACTTGGGACTTGTGGAAGAAGGAGGAGGATATGATTGGTTTAGATGGGTGGGTGGATGAAAAGGATTCAAGGGTATGCATCTATGTTGATCTTGAGGAAAGATGGGAGATGGAGGGATGTAAGGACCTAAGATGGATGGCAAATCAGGAGAGCTAGGAGGGGAAAGTGAAGGGACATAAGGACCCAAGAGGGAAGGAAGGCATGAAGATCTTTGTAGTGGTGGAAGAGGTCCAAGTATGGAAGTGGAAGATGCAAAAGGATAATCAATAAGTTCATCAGCATCTATATGACAACCAAAGATATCAACATATTTAGAGTGAGCATTAGAATTTTCAATAGAATCATGGACATCTTGAATATGAGCACCTTCTTTGATAGGATTGTTCAAAGCTTGCAAAGACTTAGGAAGAGTAGAAAGTGGAAGTGAACATGGAGTGGTAGAACAAGAAGATGGAAGATTTTGATCTTGACAAGGATCTTTGGATAGCACAAGTGCATAATTTTTCTCTTGTTTTTCAATAGGCTTAACATTGGAAGGAACACCATTTTTACCAACCTTAATGGAAGTATCATCTTTGGAAAGCACAAGCGTAGTAAGGTTATTTTTATTATCAATAAGCTCAACAGTGTAAGTAGTAGCTTGATCTTGCTTAGGCGAAGACTTAAGACATGGTGGAATGCATGAAAAAGGGGATACAGGATCAAAAGAACCCTGAGGCAGATAAGAGACATCGTGAAAAGGAGTGGATGACATGGAGGGTTCTTGATCTTGATCTTTCTTTATGTTCTTTTCTTCATCATTTTTAGAGTCCTCTTGACATGGAGCCACTTCTAAGGACAAGGAAGCATGTTGGGATTGTATGGATGACTTTGGAAGAGATGGTGGAGGACTAGCTGAAGTAGGGATTATAGCATATGAAGGCTTAGGCTCTTTAGATTTATCATTATTGAAAGTCTTTGCAGCCAAGTGAAGGTTAGCTTGAGTTTCTTTAAGAGGTAGCCCTGGGGGATAACTATAGGGAACCATATGAAAAGTATCAAGGCTTGTGTCGAATGAAGGTTCTGTGAAAGATTTGAAAGACTCAGAAGCTTTAGGAAATGTATGGGTATTGGAGGAAGTAGGGGATGTAAGGGAACCATCACAAGACAAAGGTCCAACATTAACATGATCTTGCTTGAGAGTGTAATCTTTATTTTCAGCCTGAGAGTTCTTAGAGGAGAGATCCTTATAGTATTGACGTTTCAAGCTAGCACGATGTATTTTATAGTCCTCAGCAGTAGTAGATGGATCATCATCAAGGTATTGTCCACAAAAGCCATCAAAGTCTCTTTCAAAATCAGAATCATATGGATCACCCTCACGATCTATCCAATGTGACGGCCCATTTGTAGTAAGCAGGAATGAACGATGAGGAGGACTCTTAGGAACAGAGGTGTCATAGGTATCATTACATTGTCTGTCGTCATAGTCATCATAGTCTCCAAAGCTAGATGTGTCACTCTCCGTGGAAGAGGTATCATATTGCTCAAATTTTTTTCGGGGGCATGGTGACATGTACAAGTCTTTATCAAATGGAAAAGAGTATAGAGGTTCCTTTTCTTTCCCAAGTTTGTCAAGCTGGACTTGCATAGCATGTATCTGTTTCATTATAGTGGCGATCAAAGATTCTTCCTCTTGTTTACTGATTCTTTGAGACATGTATACTGATTCTCAATAGCTACTGCTCTATTCTTGACACAGTGATTTGTTCGACAGATTCTGGAATTAGGCTGAAAAAGCTAAGTATCTAGCAATTTTGACAATTTCTGACAACTCTCTCAAATTTTTCCAAACGACACTCTGCAGACTCGTACGACACTGGGTTCTTAATCATACGACATATGGGCTTTACTGAAATGACATTTGACAAAAAGTCATACAACTTTTGACTTCCTGAAATGACTTTTGACTCCAGAAAGAATTTTACGTCATTTTTTGCAAAATTTTAGGTCTTTAGTTTTGGATTGTTTGCAAATTGTACTATCCAGATTTTGAAGGTTATACCAGATTTGATCATTTTTAATAGCCAAGTAGATAAATAAGCACGCAGAACAGCAAGCAAGTGATTCCAAGCACGTCTGAAAACAATGAACAAGGGAAAAAGCAACCTTGCGCATGAACAATCAAGTGACCAAATTGTGCTAATCCCTAAGAGTACTAGTTGTGTATGTTCTGAAAAGTTTTGCAATAACACACATATACCTGAGAATGAAAAATTGGCCTCTCTAGGGTTTTTAGTAATGGTTTGACTCTGCAACTTTTATGATTCAAAGGGGTGAACTCCAATCCCGGCGCACCAGGGTTTTGACACAGTCTAAGAACTTAATCTTCAAGAGCTGCTAGGGAGATCTGACAACCCAACAATGAACCATACCCATGGAGATTTCTTCCACAAGGACATTTATATAGCGGCTGTCACTACCATGGCAAAAATGGCTATTACCGCTTGAGGTTCCGTCAACGCAGTTTGCCCTGTGAAGGGATTGTCCGCTACGGTTAACCCTCTCTAAAGATGACTCACAATAGTATACCACAAGGGGACTTGGCTCCAGATTCAAGGTTTTGACACCTCTTCACTTTTAACCCAAACAAAGCAAGCAGATTAATCCGACACGCTAAGACAAAGTTTTGTTCCACCAAGGTCTGTGATATCAACTCCACGTGATCTATCAACCTCTCCGGGGAGAGAATGTATCAATCAATAAGAGAAGATGCACTAACCAATTTTGATTCACCAAAGCTCATGATATCAACCCCACGTGATCTATCAACCTCTCCGGAGAGAGAATGTGTCGATCAATAAGAGAAGATGCACTAACCAAGCTGAATGTGAAACACACTAAGTATCCTCCCTACCTACAAGGATTCCATCATCAAGGAAGGATTTCACTAGGAATCCAATCTCTCAAGAATCACGAATAGTGTTCATAGGGCCTAATTACTATGTGAGCACAGATATATGTTCCGAAAGTAAATCTACCAAAAGTACCCAAAAAGTAGAAAGAGGAACACTTAACGCTTAAAGAGAATATGAGATAAGTCCACAAGGTGGAACACTTAACACCTCACACAAGCTGAAAATGAGTCCCCAACTTAGAAAACAAGTGAGTTCCTAAAAGCACAAAAGGGTTGCCAAGTGGAACATTTAACACTTCTGTCCTGTTGACCCCTCCCCTTTATGGCGCTGAGATTGCAACCACGGGGCGGAAATGAGGGGCCGGTGGATTAGCAAGTCCAATAACCCAAGATAGCAATCAAGATCAATCACAAGTATTCTAAGACTACTTAATGAATCCTTAAGGGATTACAACCTAGTATCAATTATGCAAGTGTGTAGAGATAGATAAAAGCATGAAAGGATGCACACAAGCCAGACACATAAGAGATTTATTTTAGGATCCAAATTGAAATATTATCAGCTTGAGAAGAATACCTTAGGTCCAATGCTCTGCAATCCAAAATTTAGCACACATCTGAAAGTACAAAATCAAGACCAATCAACAGCAAATTGTAAGCGTTAGAAATCAATAATTTGAAAGTACAAATCTACAAATTATGTGTCTCTGTAGAAAAATCTCGCGCGAGGCAGAATGCGGTCCCGCGCGAGGAAAAACTATCTCGCGCGATGAAGAATGAAGTCTTGCATGAGGAAGTACTATCTCACGTGACAAAAATATGAAGACTCGCGCGAGGAAGTGGAGTCTCGCGTGATAAAAGATAAAGTCTCACGCGAGGAACTGTAGTCTCGCACCAGAAAGTGATTTTTCGCACACAAAAATGATACCAGTGAAATTTCGTGCGACACAGAAAGAAATCTCGCGTGACGCAAGTGAAATCTCGTGTGATAATTTGTACAGAGATGTACGAAAGTATGGACAGAATGATAAAAATCACTGTGTACGGACAACTTTGATAGAAAAAGTGCCAAAAATAGACTAGGACCCTTGAAACCCTTATCCTCAAAAGATAGAAAATTGATAGAAATGAAGGGAAACCCGTTTCAGGGCCCCATGGTGGGGTCCAAAAATGTGTGTGTGAAAATTGTACCTGATCTGTAGACACAACACTCAGTAAAACATTAGAGGTTAGTGATAATCAAAATCGTGCAAAATTGAAAGCTATCTAACCAAGCGATTTACTGCCTTCTAATAGGTGCGAGATTAATGTTCTCAGATTGTAATCGAGATCAGTGACCTAGACGACACCTAAATGAAGGATTTGAATGCAATTCTAGATATGGAATAAATGCAATTAATCTATATTTTTGATATTTTCTATGCAATAAGAATGATAAACTTGATATGAATCTATGCTAAATGAAATTGATATGCTATGCTAATCTAATAATGATATGAAATATGAATGCAAAAATAAGATTGATCTCACAAAAATGTCGATTCGCAAGAGCTTTGATTCTTCAATTCCAATTCTCCAGCGTGATTGTGCAAAAATATGAGATGCTTTGTGAAGAGCTAAAGCCTTAATTTATAGAAATCTAGGGCTTTGGAGGTGCATGGATAAAAGCCATAAATCACTCAAATAAACTCAGCTTGATTTTTGAGTTATCTGATCATGAAAGATAGTTAATTCTCAAAATCATGCAAAAACAGCTTTTTAACTCAAATTAGAGTTTAGATCAGCTTTTTGAACTCCAAAAGGATGTTGAGTTCCAAAAAGTCAATAACTTGCATTGATTTTCTGATTTGGAGTTTAACTGTTTCTTTTGAATATGCATAATAATTAAGAATTAAATAAATAAATAAAGTGATTTATCCTCAACTCAACTGATTTTTGAAAATAAATAATTAATTTATGGGTTAATTAACTATTTATTCAAACTTTTATTAAAAATTATATTATTAAATAATGACAACATGCTTTAATTAATTAAATAAGAATTTAATCAATTAAAGATAAGAATTTTGATTTATTGTCAAAATTAAATAATACAATTAATAATAGATAGAATTAAATTTAATTACACAATTAAGTGGAAAATATTAAATCTAATTAATTAAATATGAAAATATTCAATTAATCAAACTTAGGATAAATGTGATTTATCGCCAAATAATCATTAAATTAAAGATAATTAAGATAATTAAGAATATTACTAGGAATATTTCCCGATGCAAAATTTAAGATAATCAATTATGATTCGATGATGTTTAGATGTGCCTTAGATTAGGACTTTGATGTCGATTTTGTTCGATTTGTTGATGTAGGAAGTTAATGAACTTATAGCCCATTTTTGGGGTATTACAGAAACCATTAACTCCCCCCAACAATTATTAAATGCAGTACAAGTTGGCTTCAAAATAGCCTTACAAATATTTAATACAACATGTAAGCTTGTAACAATAGCTACCAATAATAAATGCACCAATTTGGCCCAACAAATCACATAGAACTCCAGTCGGTAAACCAGAACTACCAAGCAATAGTGAAATAACCAAGCATGCCAGGCATTGCTAAGCACCAGTGTCAACCGAGCACCATAGGCATCACCGAATAACACTTTCACCAAGCGCTAGAGCTTATCAAGTTCCTTCAGTGACTGAGCTTCCTTCAATGATGAATACCATTGGTCAAGGCTGCAACTGAGTAACACCGACCAAAAACCACACCTCCATGTAGATCTACCGAGTACCCAAGAATGCCCCTGCATGACTTTTCCATGTCAAAAATTTATCTTTATTCAGCTTGGGCACCTCTCTCTTACAAATTTTGTGATCTATAGCTTAAGTCTTTCAAACTTTCCTTCCAAGCACTCTATGCTCTGATACCAATTGTTAGATAACTTAGAGGTGATGAACTACAACTGATTTAGAACCTAATTGAAGATCTATGATTAGAGATCACTGAGTTGCTAATTAGATATGTAATATGATTAAATTAGTAATATGTTGTCATTGATGTCAACTAGTTTGACAAAACTTATTTTGTAAGTTACAATAACTAAACATTTGTAGAAAAGGAGCAAAAGAGATGAAGAACAAAAATATCTACATGAGGATAAGGAATACATTGAGTAACTTGCTGATGAGTCTATGACCTTATGTTATTGACTTGATTATGTTTCATTCATCTATGATGAGGAAAATAACTAAAAGACACAAGGTAGTGTGGTCGGTTGATGAAGCATCACAGTATACACTGAGCACCGTAGTGTATACCGAGCACAGTATAAACCAAGCTTGTGTTTACCAACACATATCTTTGTTAACCAAGAAAGTGAAAGGAACTAAATGATTAGTTTAGCCATTAAGGATTGATGAGCTATAAAGTACATCAAAATTAGTGATGGAGATAATGTTTGTTACGAAGATCAATAGCTGGAATAATCCAAGGAAGATCTAAAGGATGAAATAAAAATGTGTTACTGGCACAACTTTCGAGGAAGTTTTAAGTGGAAAAATGGATGAAGGAGAATCAGCAGCAAAATCTTATGGAGGAGAAGAAAATAGTTTAATTTTCTATTTAAGAGACTAAGGTTTCGTTATGAAACTAATGCTGGAAGAAGAAGGACTGTAGAATTATCGCATGAACAAGCTTCATGTATGCCTGATCAAACTGGTTAAGGAGAACCAAACTGTAGATTTTACCGAGTGTCAGAAAGCTATTATCGAGCAATAGTAAGTCATTGATTATTGTTGGTACATAATTGATATACTGATTAGAGGATTTGACTGAGCATAATATAGATCTGAACATTTTCAATTGAAGTTGTATTGTAATTAGATCAACTGCTGTTACATTTTAACCATTGTAAATAGAAAAATCTCTTAATAGAGTAGACTTGAAAGTCTTATATGTTTCATTCATAGAATGAACATTGTTATCCTATCAACCCCATAGTGAATGCTAGTTGGATGATAATGGTTGGTCTAAAATCTTCTAACAAGGTCACACCTAATAGTGTGTTTGTAACCTTTAATAGGGTTGGGTCTTCACAGACCTCACTTCAAAAGAGTGAACATTTTTGGGTTGCTGGTCCGAGGTGGTTTTTCCCTTCACAAGATTTCCAAGTTAAATCTTTTGTGTAATGTGTTCATTGTGGTGATTGATTGTTATCATACTTTGCATATTACATGTTAGATTTGATTGGTAATCATTATATGTTATTGACTAGTAATTGGTAAAAGCACAGACAATATAGTATTTTATGTTACTGAGTTGTAGAAGTTTAAGTAAGTTGTTTTGGATTATACATTTTGATTTGGGATTGTGGATAACTGATTCACCCCCCTCTCAGTTATTCTAACAATTGGTATCAGAGCTGTGGTTTCTTGGAATAGAGTTTTAAGGACTTCAGCACAAAGGTCTCAAAAGGTTTAAGAGGGAAGTGCCAAAGCTAAACAAGGATAACTTCACAATATGGAAAAGTTGAATGAAGCTGCATATATCCAGGATTGGTAATTTTTCCCTAGATTTGATGACAAATGGATACCTTGCACCACCCACTAGTCCCTTGACCCTTGAACAACTAAGGGACATGCATGAACATAATGTTACTATGATGGAGATTGTTGCTGCCTATTCAGATGCCGAATTTGAAGACATCAAGGACTATACTACTACTAAGGAGATGTGGGATAAACTATCTCAAATTTATAGTGGTGATGAGAATGTAAAGAGAGCAAGAGCCAAAAGCTAGAGAGCAAGAGCCGATGACATGAAGATGAAAGAAGGTGAAAACATTGTGTAGTACACAAACATAATAAAAGAGGTAGTTCACACTATTAGAGCATCAAATGGAGTTATTGATGAAGACACTGTGGTAAGCAAAATTCTGAGAACCCTATTACCTATCTATGCAATCAAAATATCTGCAATTCATAAAAATAGGTCAGCGCCTAACAACACACTCACTCTTGATAATCTGATTGGAAAGCTTACAACATTTGAATTGAATAATTATGATAATAGTGTTGTACCCAATGTTGAATCCACTTTCATGACTTATCTGAAGATTGGTAAGTCTAGTAGCAGAAATAATAAGGATGATAGTGATAGAAATATTGATGATGAGCTTGATGAACTTGAAGCTCTCATGGCCAGAAGGTTACCTAAAGGAAAAGGGAGGTATAGAGGCAAATTACCTTTAGCATGCTTTAATTGTAAAGAAGTTGGCCACATTGCTGCTAGATGTCCACATAAGAAAGATGATGATAGAACCAAAGACCGATATGAAGGAAGCTATGGGAGAAGATATAATAGAGGCTACCGAAACTACAACAAAGATAACCAAGACAATAACCACAAAGGAAAGAAGGTTTTCTAAATTGCTGAGGAAGAAGATATCACCGATACTGACACTAATGATGATGTGGAGGTAGTATTTGTGGAAATGAAGGATGATTCTAAAGAAGATAAAAGGTATGTAGAGATAGCATTTATCTCTAAGGTTAATAAAAATGATACATGGATTATTGATAGTGGTTGTACACATCACATGACTGTTGATGAAGAAAAATTTGATTATCTTGAATAATACAATGGAGGATCTATAAGAATGGGAAATGATGCACCCTATATGGTAAGAGGTAAAGGATCTCTGATGATAAATGATAGATTAAAATGTGAAAATGCTTAATGGGTAAGAGGATTAAACTATAACTTGCTAACTGTGGCACAACTGAATAATTCAGGCCAGTGAGTTGCTTTTGAGAGCAAAAAGGTAAAAATATTTGATGATGGAGGAAGACTTGTTGGAGCTGGTACACAATCAAGAGGTAATCTATTTTATCTTGATAATGATCAGTCTTCTTGTTTATTGATGAAAGATGAAGATGCATGGTTGTGGCATAAGAGGTTATGTCATGTGAATTTTGATAACATGATTAAGATCAGCAAAAAGAAAAGAGTTAGAGGTCTTTCTAACTTGTCAAAGCCTGATTACTCAACAAAGAAGATACTTGAGTTGGTTCATACTGACCTATGTGGTCCAATGAGAACTCAGATTTATTATGGAGACAAATATTTTATTCTTTTTGTTGATGATTACACTAGACTAATGACTGTCATGTTCTTAAAAGAAAAATTTGAGGCATTCAAGATGTTCAAGTGGTATAAAGCAAAAGTAGAAAAGGAGACTGGTAAAGATTTGAAATGCTTAAGATCTGATAAAGGAGGTGAATTTATCTCTGATGAATTTACTAATTTTTGTAATGAGCATGGTATTAAAAGATAGGTCTCTTCACCAAGGACACCCCAGAAGAATGGCATTTTTGAAAGGAGGAATAGGTCAATTGTTGACTGCACAAGGACAATAATGATAGAAAAGAATGTTGCTCAAACATACTAGAGAGAAGCCGTTAGCACTATAGTCTATGTGCTAAACTGAGTACAACTAAATAAGGACACTAATAAGACACCCTATGAGTTATGGTTTGGACACAAACCCACTGTAAGTTATTTTAGAATTTTTGGAAGCAAATGTTTTATTCTGAAAGATGAAAGAAATGGAAAGTTTGATCAAAAGGTGATGAGGGGATATTTCTAGGATATTCCAGTAAAAGTAAAGCATACAAGTGTCTGAATAGAGTTACAAATAAAATGATTAAGAGTACTAATATTCAAGTTGATGAGTTTGATGATAAAAATATAGAGGAAAGCAAAAAGGACCCTGAGGACTACAGTAGATTCACTTACATTGAACAACCTGAGTACCTACCTACATAACAGATAGTGACAACTGGTCAAAAGGAAAATAATACCAAGCAATAGGAAAAAGAAACCAACGAGCAGGAAGGACCTATGAAGAAAGAAAATGAACTTGCATAGGATGAAAAAGAAAGAAGAAATCAGATACTAGCAAGTTTTTTCAAAAGACATCATCCTGAGACACAAATCATTGGAGACAGACAAGCTGTCATGAAAACAAGGAGTAAGAAAAGACAAGGTACATGTCTAGTTTGTGAATATGAACCAAAGAATGTAAAAGTTGCATTAGAAAATGATGAATGGGTTAATGCAATGAAAGAGGAAATAGAATAGATAGAGAAGAACAAAACCTAGACCTTATTACCCAAACCTAAAAATAAGAATGTTATCGGTACTAAGTGGATATTCAAGAACAAGCAGAATGAAAATGGAGAGGTAACAAGAAATAAAGCTAGATTGGTATGCAAAGGATATGCACAGGAGGAAGGAATTGATTATGGTGAAACATTTACACCTATTGCTAGATTAGAAGGAGTCAAAATGTTACTTGCATATGTTCCACACAAAAATTTCAAAGTTTACCAAATGCATGTTAAGTTAGCATTTCTGAATGGAATACTTGAAGAAGAAGTCTACATAGAACAACCTAAAGGGTTCATGGATCTAGAAAAGAAAGATATGGTATGTAGATTACATAAAGCTTTATATGGTTTGAAGCAAGCACCAAGAGCCTAGTATGAGAGGATGCATACTTATTTGTTAAGTATTGGATTTGTTAGAACAAGTGAGAACAACAATTTGTATATGAAAGGAGATATTGATGATACAATTCTTATTGTTGAAATATTTGTGGATGACATTATATTTGGAGGAAAAGATCAAATCTGTAAGTCATTTGTTGATGAAATGAGAAGTGAATTTGAAATGTCTATGTTCAGAGAGATTAAGTTCTTTCTAGGACTACAAGTGATTCAACAGAATGATGCTATATTCATCACACAATCCAAATATATCAAGGAAGTATTGAAGATAGTTGGTGTGGAAGATGCTAAACTTGTGGGAACACCGATGGCTACTAGATGTAAACTAACTAAGGAATATGAAATTACAGAAGTGAACTTGACACTGTACCAATCTATGATTGGTAAGTTAATGTATGTAGTGCATAGTAGACTAGACATAGCACATGTTGTGGGAATTATTGCATGATTTTCTACAAACCCTAGAGAGTCACACATGGTTTCTACAAAGAGAATCTTAAGATACCTGAATAAAATAGAATATTATGGATTATGGTATCCTAAGGAAGGCAAGTTTGAATTCAAAGTCTATACCGACGCTAATTGGGCTGGAAATGTGGATGACAGAAAAAGTACCACTGGAGGAGCATTTTTCTTTGGTGAAAGACTTGTTACATGGACAAGTAAGAAGCAGGCTTGCATTTCTTAGCCTATAGCTAAAGAAGAGTATGTTGCTACTGCTACAAACTATTCAAATATTGCATATATTAAGAAAGTTCTGGAAGGTATGAATGAGATAATCACTAAGTCGATGATTATATATTGTGATAACACCAGTGCAATAAATATTTCAAAGAATCCAGTGATGCACTCTAAAAAAAAACATATATCTATTAAGTATCACTACTTAAGAGAACAAGTATAGGAGAAGCAAGTTAAGCTAGAGTTTGTTCAATCAAAAGAACAACTTGTAGATATATTTACAAAGCCTCTATTGAAGGATACATTTGAATACTTGAGCACTAGACTTGGGGTCCGTCCCTTGTCTACCGGTAACTAATGTGATCTGAATTTGGCATCAGCTTAATCTTATCAGAAGATCATTCATGTTGATGCAACATAGTTCACACTTTGGATCATGTCTAAGGTTGTGAAAATTTTGGAAAACTAGAACAGATTGGCATATCAGTATACAAAGATACAGAGTATGCATTGGACAACATAGAGTTACATGGCTACTACAAAGCTGTATGTTTATTTGTTTCTTTGGCATTGTTTTCAAAGGGAGAGATAAACAAATATGAAACAATATGCACCGATGAGAACAATGAAACATCTATCTAAGGGAGAGACAAACTGAAAGAAAGGGAGAGCACTGAAGATCAGTTATTGAGAATAGAAGAAGGAATCCAAGAGCTGAAAAGATCATATTTGCAAAATGTCAAAGCTACATTGCTAATGTTGTTGAGTAATGTAGTTATTAAACATATTAAGATAGGGAGAGCTTGTACAACATTTGTTCATAGAGTTGTAGAATACATGTTTGGTATGTGTATGGTATATTTCATATTACTTGAGTTGCCATCAATGCTAGAGGGAGAGATTGATGATCTACAACTGATTTAGAACCTAATTGAAGATCTGTGATTAGAGATCACCAAGTTGCTAATTAGATATGTATTATGATTAAATCAGTAATATGTTGTCATTGATGTCAAATAGTTTGACAACACTCATTTTTAGTATTCTTCTTGGCACTTTCTCTATCCTGATGATGGATCACAGAGTGTAATCCGAAATGTTGATGCTAAAAATTCACACACAATCGAATCCAGAAATATCAACACTTATTTTGTAAGTTACAATAACTAAACATCTGTAGAAAATGAGTAAAAGAGATGAAGAACAAAAATATCTACATGAGGAAGATGTATATGATAGATGAGGATAAGGAATACATTGAGTTACTTGTTGATGAGTCTATGACCTTATGTTATTGACTTGATTATGTTTCATTCATCTATGATGAGGAAAATAACTAAAAGACACAAGGCAGTGTGGTCAGTTGATGTAGCATCACAATATACATCGAGCAACATAGTGTATACCAAGCACAGTATAAACTGACCTTGTGTTGACTGACACATTTCTTTGTTAACTGAGAAAGTGAAAGGAACTAAATGATTAATTTAGCCATTAAGGATTGATGAGCTGTAAAGTACATCGAAATCAGTGATGGAGATAATGTTTGTTACAAAAATCAATGACTAGCATAATTCAAGGAAGATCTAAAGGATGAAATCAAAATGTGTTACTATCACAATTGCTGAAGAAGGTTTAAGTGGCAAAATGGATGAAGGAGAATAAGTGGAAAAATATTATGGAGGAGAAGAAAATGGTTTCCTTGTCTATTTAAGAGACTAAGGTTTCATTATGAAACTAATGTTGGAAGAAGGACTGTATAATTATTGTATGAACAAGCTTCATGTATGCTTGATCAAACTAGTTAATGAGAACCGAACTGCAGAGTTTACCGAGCGTCAGAAAGCTATTAGCAAGTGACAGTAAGTCATTGATTATTGTTGGTATAGAATTGATACATGGATTAGAGTATTTGACTAAGCATAATTTAGATTTGAACATTTGCAATTGAAGTTGTATTGTAATCAGATCAACTGCTGTTACATTTTAACCATTGTAAATAGAGAAATCTCTTAACAGAGTGGACTTGAAAGTCTTATATGTTGCATTCATAGAATGAATATTGTTATCCTATCAACCCCATAGTGAATGCTGGTTGGACGATAACGGTTGGTCTAAAATCCTCTAACAAGGTCACACCTAATAGTGTGTTTGTAACCTTTAACAGGGTTGGGTCTTCACTGACCTCACTTCAGAAGAGTGAACATTTTTGGGTTGCCAGTCCGAGGTGGTTTTTCCCTTCATAGGGTTTCCATGTTAAATCTTTTGTGTTATGTGTTCATTGTGGTGATTGTTTTTTATCATACTTTGCATATTACATGTTAGATTTAATCGGTAATCATTATATGCTATTGACTAGTAATCAGTAAAAGCACAGATAGTATAGTATTTTATGTTCCCAAGCTGCAGAAGTTTAAGTAAATTGTTTTGGATTATACATTTTAATTTGGGACTGTGGATAACTGATTCACCCCCCTCTCAATTATTCTAATAAGAGAAGGGGGGGGGGGAATCAGTTAATTGTAGTTATCCTACAGTCCCAAATCTCCTAGATGTATATATATAATTTTTTCAATCAAATAATTAACTCGGTAAGCTATCAATTGTGTCTTACTCTTCATCTACCGATTGACAGTAAATTTAATACTATAATTACTAATCTATCTAGTTATGAAATATGTAAAGTAAAATAATAATTCAACACATCAAATACACATAACACACAAATTTTAACATGGAAACCATGTTAAGGGAAAAACCACCTAGGACCAGTAATCCAAAATAATTCACTCTTCTGAAGTGAGTTTGGTTAGGAGGAAACCCCATCAAAGGTTACAAAGTACACTGTAAGGTGTGACCTAGTTAGAGGATTTATCACTAATAGTTTTCCCTTGACCAACATTCACTATGGGGTCAACAAGAAAAAAATCAACATTCATTGAATGTCATATTAAAATATAAAAAGACTGTTAAGTCCACTTGGTTAAGAGATTTTGTTGTAAAAATGGTTAAACTGATACAATAATGATCTGATTCAAATAAAACTAAGATTTGCAATTTTTCATATCTATGCTAAGCTCAAAATACCTCATCTAATCAATAAAAAATTCAATCCTTCATATCCTCCAAATTCATTCTACTCGATGAATAATTCTTTGATTCTCGATAATATCTGCAGTTCAACTCGGTTCTATCTTCAACTAGTTTGATCAGCGGTACATAAAATAATCCTTTTCAAATGAATTCTCTTGCAATATCAATAATCCCAGACTCAATAATGAATCACATGTCTCTTTAAATAGACAACATAAACTATTTTCTTTTCATCCGTTGATTTTGCCTCTTAATCTTCATCGTTCATTTTTCCACTTTAACATTCCTTGGTAGTTTTGTCGATAACATGTTTCATTCTCCTTCATCTGATAAATCTTTAATTTTTTTAGTCATTAGATCATCATAACAAGCTTTATCTTCTACCTCAGAATCATAAGCAATTGTCTAGCTCATCAATTCAATCAGCTGTTATAAACTTTATTTGTTTCTTTCACTCAGTCAATACTAGAATGTGTCAATGAATACCTACTTGGTTAATACTATAATCGGTATACACTACACTAGCTCGGTGTATACATAAATCTTCAATTACTGACCTCGTAAACTTGTTTAGTTCTGATCTTCAATACACAACAAAATAATGTAAGGCAATCAACTCAACAACATGATGCCATAGAATCATTAATACATTACCCAATGTGTACCATATCCATATCTTTCATATCCATCTCATCTCCATGTAGATATCTCATTCCTTTACCAATTTATTCTTTAGATGTTTGTAACCATCATGATCAGTACAGTCAAAACTTAGTTGACATAAATGACAATATATTTACTGATTTAATTGCCTTTCATATCATGTGGAGGAAAAGAAGAAGACTAAAGAAGATATATCAAAGGAAAAACTAGAGCCTAATGAACAAGAGGCCATAAGAGCTCTAATACAGTTGCCAAGTGGGAATACACCAAAGAAGAAATAATAGAAGAAAAAGGAGAAATCTATAGGAACATAGGCTACACTCAATGAAGTTATAGTGATTCCAAAGTGGGACACTGATAACTTAACTTATGTGAAAATGTAGATATTACAAGATATCTTGAAGAAAAAGAGCAAGCAAGAAGATTTAAGAAGAGAGAATCAACAAAAACAAGTTTTGCATGAGATTAAAGGTATATTTATTGAATCTTTTGAAATGGATGATGTGAATGACTTAGCACCTATCATGGATCAACTAGTTCAAATTGTTAAGAAGGTGAATAGTGATGATAGTGAGGCAAATGAAAAACTCATGTAGTGGTCTGAGAGAAAGTTTGACACCAAAGTACTAGAAAAGTGATGCAGCAGTGGTCAGGGGAAGCCTTCAAATAGTGAGCAATTAGGTGAAGGTTGAACTCCTCAACACCCAAGGTGCAAGGTCTAGTGCCAATATAATTATCACAAGTATCAAAATAGGACTTTTTGAAGGTTATCATAACCTTACAAGATAAAAGAACCTAATCACTAGGTTTGCCAAAGTCCCAAGCACCAAAACCAATGAATTACTAAGAGGTTCCTTCAAGGAAATATGGATTCAAACCCTATGAACTGAATAATAAGACCAAGGGTGGCTAATGTACATTTCTCTAGCCTATTTAGGTCTTATTTCATTAGTTCCAATGGTTCTTTCACCATTGAACAACACACAAGACTATGTTGCTGCACAATCTTAGAAACCTGTTTGTAGCCCTTCCTAGAAGGAAATCTGAGCATAAGACAAAATGCTTCCAAATGAAGCTATGCATGGGTTGAGGATTATAATACCCTTTGGGGTTTTATTGAACATGCCTGAACACCAAGGAATGGAAATGAGTGGAGGTTGTTGTTGTTGCAACATTGGACCAGGCTAATAGGCCTAAATAGGGCTCCAAATACACTATAGGTACTCTTTTCCCTATGAAAATGCACAAACTAGATGTGGAAGCATGTGCATATGTATAAAAAAAGTGAGAATCCAAGTTTATAGGTCCTGAAGAACCCTCAACTGAAATCTAGGAGGACTATCCTAGTTTCCCAACCGGTGCACACATAGAGATGTACACCTAGGTTATGGTGGCAAGACCAAATCCTTGCAAATCCACTCTCCTGGCCTACATAATATGAAAATAAATTGAAATTAATTGTATTCCACCAAGGGGAATCAATTTTCCATGGTGGAATGTGCCTAAACAATAAGGCCCTATCTCCAATCCTGATTTTAAGCCTTAATCCTAGGCACTGTCACAAAAGTTTTGATATCTTCCAAACCAATTCAAATTGACACATGAGACCAATTGAAATAGAAAGAAGATTCAAAGAATCAACCTCTAGAATCACTCTCACATGCCCCAATGTCTATACCTATCCATACAATTCTCTGAAACTCAAAATTTGTAGAGAATAGATGGTTTTTATTGATAAAAATGCCAATTACAAGTTGTATATCCTATCAACCGCCTATGAAGGATTTTATAGGATTCTCCCAATGGTTACAAGTGAGTTTTAAGCCATTTAGCCATTTGGGAGGGTCTTTTATAAGTTTTTAACAACCTTTTAAAGTTTCTCTAAAGTTGCTTGACAACTTTTGAGCAATTTTGACAATTTGCTATTCTAATGACCAAAATTGGTTTTATCCCTAATTTGATGATCCCTAATGGATCCAAACATAGAAAACATGAAAAATACATATTCCTAGGATATTGGATCATAAATGACCAATAGTTAGACCGAGGGCTCATAAAATGCCAACTTGGAACTATGGCCTTACAATGAGATCTCAATACTAATTTCTATCCTAAGCATGACTAGAGGTCTCAAGGACCTTAGTTTGAAAACTTAGTCTTCATGAGAATTCTTGTTGAATCTCAAGTAGGAGTAGGTGCTCCTACACCATACTCCCCTTGAACTTTAAAACTCAAGTCCCTACTTGAGTATAGCTTCTCTACCGAGGTCCCATGCTGCTATATTTGATCCTCGGTCAGCCATGTAGCATCAATCTTTGGTAAGCCCTTCCATTTTACCAAGTACTACATATACTTCCTTGATCTGGTCTGCTTGAGTAGTTTGGAGTCCAAAATTTCTTCAATTTCCACTGGTTTGCTTTGTGGAAGATCAATGGCATAGTCTTCATCCTCCATGCTTGTGTCCTTACCCTACTCATTGCTTGAACCTGTTGTACCTTTATATGGTGTGAGGTCTACAATGTTGAAGATTGGAGAGATCTGCAATGTTGGAGGAAGGGATATCTCATAGGCATTGTCACCTAGTTTGTTCAATATGCTGCAAGGGCCTACCTTCTTCATTTGCAACTTGGAGTATCTACCCTTAGGTAGTCTTTCCTTCCTTAGGAATGCCCAAACTCTATCCCCTATTTTGAAATGAACCTCTCTTCTCTTCTTATCATCATTTTCTTTGTATTTTAAACTAGACTTTTGCTGGGTTTCCTTTACTTGCTGTTGTACCTTGTTGATAAGTTTTTCCAATTCTTGGCCTTGTGCACTAATTTTGAAATCAAATGGGAGTTCCATAAAATCTAGTGGTCCCTTGGGGTGCATACCATACACTGTTTGAAATGGAGTCTTGCCAGTTGACCTATTGATTAAGTCATTGAAGGCAAACTCTGCTTGGGGCAGAATGGTATCCCAACTCTATGAATATTGCTTGGTGAGGCATCTTAGAAGATTGCCTAGGGACCTATTCACTACCTCAGTCTGCCCATTTGTTTGAGGGTGATAGGCAGAGCTATAGGTGAGATTTGTACCCAATTTCTTGAAGAGTGTCCTCCAAAAGAGCCCTTGAAACTTTACATCTCTCTCTGATACAATTATCTGGGGTAAGCCATGAATTCTAATGACTTCCTTGAAGAAGAGATTGGCTATATGAGATGTATCATTTGTGCTCTTGCATGGCACAAAGTGGGCCATTTTTCTGAATCTATCCACTATGACAAACACACTATCAAATCCTTGCTTGGTTTTAGGTAGTCCCATGATAAAATCCATTGAAATGGATTCCCAAGGCCTTGAAGGGATTGGTAAGGGTTGGTAGAGCCCTTGATTTGTTGTCATTGCCTTAGCTTGTTGGCAGATTCTGCAAGTTTCAACAAACTTTTTGACCTCATTGTTCAACTTGGGCTAAAAGTAACTCCTCTTTACCATGTCTGTTGTATTGTCAATGGCAAAGTGACCTCCTAGGCCACCATAATGCTTCTCTCTAATTATGTTTTCTCTCATTGAGCACTTGGGTATGCATAGTTGTGCTCCCTTGAATAGAAGGCCATTCTGAATCAAATATTCAAAAAAATCAATGTGATATCTACCCTCCATCTTTGTAAAAATATGATATATCTCAGAAAAATCAAGGTCATCCAGGTATAGGTGTTTAAGGGACTCAATTCCCACACTTTGGAGTTGAACTTCTTCAACCAGACCAATCCTCCTATTAAGTGCATCAACAACTTTGTTTGCTACACCCTTTTTATGCTTAATGTTGAAGGTATAGGCCTGCAATTGCTCTACCCATTTAAGATGCCTGACTAAAAGTTTTTCTTGTGAATTAAGGAAGCTTAGAGCATGATTGTCAGTGTAGACTACAAACTCCTTTAGGATCAAGTAGTGCCTCCATTTCCTGAGGGCTTGGACCATGGCATAAAGCTCTAGGTCATAGGTGGAATACTTCCTCTTGGCCTCATTCAATGTCTCAGAAAAGAAAGCAACTACCTTGCCTTCTTGGCTTAGGACTACCCCTATAGCCAAATTAATTGCATTAGTCTCCATAGTGAAGAATTTGTTGAAATCAGGGAGGACCAAGATGGGGTATTGAGAGACTCTATTCTTCAAGTATTGAAATGCATCATTAGCTTCTTTTGTCCATGCAAACTTAGTCTTCTTTCCACCTTTGATTGTGTCAAGCATTGGTGCACACACATGACTAAAATTTTTAATGAATTTCCTATAAAAGGTTGCAAGCCCATGGAAGCTTCTTAAATCACCTTGATTCTTTGGTGGAGGCCAATTAATAGTTGCATCTACCTTTTTAGGATCCATCTTGAGGGTACCCTGTGAGATCACAAAACCTAGGAATACAAGTTCCTTTCTCATAAACATGCATTTTTCCAAGTTGATTACCAACTGGTGCTGATGAAGTCTTCTTAGTACATGTTCCACATGATCAAGATGGTCTTCCTTGCTATGATTGAATATTAGTATGTCATCAAGGTAAACAACAACAAATTTTCTAATAAAATCTATGAATATCTCATTCATAAGCCTCATAAAAGTGCTAGGGGCATTGCTTAAACCAAAGGGCATTACTAACCATTCAAAAAAACCTTCAGTAGTCTTGAATGTTGTTTTTCATTCATCTCTAGGCTTGATTTTGATTTGATGGTAACTAGACTTTAAGTCTATCTTGGTGAAGTAGCATGCACCACCCAGTTGATCCAATAGGTCTTCAATCCTTGGCATGGGAAATCTGCACCTTATTGTGATTTTGTTTAGGGCCCTAATATTTGTGCATAACCTCCATTTTCCATCCTTTTTAGGGGCCAAGATTGAGGGTACAACACAAGGACTGAGACACTTTTTAATGAGCCCTCTTTCCAACAATTCAGTGACCTATTTTGCAATCTCTGCATGCTACAATGGAGTCATTTTGTATGGTACCTTATTAGGTAGGGAAGAGCCTAGGATCAAGTCTATTTGATGGCTAATATCCCTAATGGGAGGGAGGGTAGAGGGAAGGTCACTAATAGTGACTTCTTTATACTTTTACAGTAGATTTTTTACTTCATTTGGCATGGGCTCTTCTTGAATAGACCTGATGTTATCCTTGGGTTTAGAAATTAGGGTAAAAGATTCAATATCAAATTCTTTCAAGGTTTTCAACATCTCCTTTTCCCCCATGATAATCATAGTGGGTTCCTTTTCAGTTTTTCTATTTGGTAAGGGCTTCATGGTGAAGGTCTTCCCATCTTTGGTGATGGAGTAGGTGTTCTTCCTACAATGGTGGGTAGCATCAACATCAAATTGTCAGGGCCTGCCTAGAAGGATGTGGGCTGCATCCATCTCAAAAACATCACAAAGGACCTTGTCCTTGAAGTCAGCAATAGAAAAATCTATCCAAGCTTGTTCTGTGACTAGAGTTTGTTGGCCTTTGGTTAACCATGAAACATGATATGGGAAAGGGTGTGGTTTCTTAGGTAAGCTTAATTTATGAACCATTTCATAAGACACAAGATTTTCAGTTGAACCAGAATCAATAAGAAGATTGCATACCTTTCCATGACACTTGATCTTTGTCCTGAAGAGATTCTTCCTTTGTGGAGGCTCTTGGGTTTGTGGTACTTGAAGGAAGACCTACCTCATCATTAGACACACTCCTTCTTCTAGTTCCAAGTCACGAGCATCAGCATTGTCCTCTTGTTTATCTTCTTGGACAAGTTGTACTCTCCTCTCACCTTGCTTATTGTTTCTCTTCTTAGGCATCTTCCTGCATGGTGTCCCAATTGGTTGCAATAAAAACACTTCAATGGTCCATTGCCTCTTCCTGAATTTGTCCTTCCTCTATTAAAAGGTCTTCTTCCTCTATAGTTTCCTCTTGAATTAGAGTCACTATTTTCTTTTTCTCCTTGGTCATTGGTCTTGTTGCTACTACCACTACTTTGTCCCTTGTTCCAAGAGTTGTTTTTGCCTCTAAAAATCTTCCCACTATCATTGCTCTTTCCTTTGCCAAAATCTTGCTTTCTCTTCCATTTTTCCTCTACCTTAAGTGCCATTTGATAACACCTATTGACTGTGGTAGGGTTGTGTAGACTCAACTCTTCTTGAGTGGATACTTTCAAGCCATTCATGTACCTTGCTAGCTTCTCCTCTTCATCTTCAACCATATTAGTCTTCATGCATAGTTTTAGGAACTCCTTGGTGTATGAGCCTACATCCATGTCCTTTTGCTATAGACTTTGCTTCCTCCTATGGAGTTTTACCCCATAATCCTCAGGTACATATGTCTCTTTGATCAATGCAATCATTCTATTCCATGAATTGATCATGTTCTTCCCATTCTTCACCCTCTCTATTTGGATGAAGTTCCACCAAGTTAGGGCTACTCCCTTCAACTTGGTTCTTGCTACTTTTACTCTCTATTTTTCAGGTATGTCTTCACATTCAAAGAATGTTGTTAATGCTTCTATCCAATCCAATGCTAGATCAGCATTCATCTTGCCATTGAAAATTGGCAAATCTATCTTCTCCTCCATGGTCCTTCTTCCCATGGACTTTAAAGCATCAATGAAAGGTCTTTGGTCTACAGGGATATACTGATTAGGATTGTCCTCCTCTTCTTCACTTCCTTCTTCATTTTTAGACTCATCTTTGTCCTTGTCATCAAGCTTCTTCTCAAGTTCCTAAAGCCTCTTAGTTAAGGCCTTGTTTGCAGCCTTTTACTCTCTCACCATCTTTGCCAACTCACTATTTATAACCCTTGCAGGGATATCCTCATTCTCAAGATCAGACATAGCTCTGATACCACTTGATGCAAGAGTGGTCAGTGGAAGCCTTCAAATAGTGAGCAATTAGGTGAAGGTTGAACTCCTCAACACCCAAGGTGCAAGGTCTAGTGCCAATATAATTATCACAAGTATCAAAATAGGACTTTTTGAAGGTTATCACAACCCTACAAGACAAAAGAACCTAATCACTAGGTTTGCCAAAGTCCCAAGCACCAAAACCAATGAATTACTAAGAGGTTCCTTCAAGGAAATATGGATTCAAACCCTATGAACTAAATAATAAGACCAAGGGTGGCTAATGTACATTTCTCTAGCCTATTTAGGTCTTATTTCATTAGTTCCAATGGTTCTTTCACCATTGAACAACACACAAGACTATGCTGCTGCACAATCCTAGAAACCTGTTTGTAGCCCTTCCTAGAAGGAAATTTGAGCATAAGACAAAATAATTCCAAATGAAGCTATGGATGGGTTAAGGATTCTGATACCATTTGGGGTTTTATTTAACATTCCTAAACACCAAGGAATGGAAATGAGTGGAGGTTGTTGCTGTTGCAACGTTGGACCGGGCTAATAGGCCTAAATAGGGCTCCAAATACACTATAGGTACTCTTTTCCCTATGAAAATGCACAAAATAAATGTGGAAGCATGTGCATATGTATAAAAAAAGTGAGAATCCAATTTTATAGGTCTTGAAGAACCCTCAGCTGAAATCTAGGAGGACTGTCCTAGTTTCCCAATCGGTGCACACATAGAGATGTACACCTAGGTTATGGTGGCAAGACCAACTCCCTACAAATCCACTCTGCTAGCCTACATAATATGAAAATTAATTGAAATTACTTGTATTCCACCAAGGGGCATCAATTTTCCATGGTGGAATGTGCCTAAACAATCAGGCCTTATCTCCAATCCTGATTTTAAGCCTTAATCCTAGGCACTGTCACAAAAGTTTTGATATCTTCCAAACCAATTTGAATTAACACATGAGACCAACTAAAACAAAAAGAAGATTCAAAGAATAAACCTTTGGAATCACTCTCACATTCCCCAATGTTGTTACCTATCCGTACGACACTTTGAAACTTGGAATTTGTAGAGAATAGATGGTTTTTATTGATAAAAATGCCAATTACAAGTTGTATATCCTATCACCCACATGTGAGGGATTTTATAGGATGCTCCCAATGGTTACAAGTGAGGAACCATTTAGACATTTGGGAGGGTCTTTTACAAGTTTTTAACAACTTTTTAAAGTTGCGCTAAAGTTGCTTGACAACTTTTGAGCAATTTTGAGAATTTGCTATTCTAATGACCAAAATTGGTCTTATCCCTAATTTGATGATACATAATGGATCCAAACATATAAAACATGAAAAATACCTATGCCTAGGATATTGGATCATAAATGACCAATTTTTAGACCAAGGGCTCATAAAATGCCAACTTGGAACTATGGCCTTACAATGAGATCTCAATACTAATTTCTATCCTAAGCATGACTAGAGGTCTCAAGGACCTTAGTGTGGAACCTTAGGCTTCATGAGAATGCCTGTTGAATCTAGAGTAGGAGTAGGTGCTCCTACACCAAAAAGGTTTCCATCAAAATAGCAGTAAAACAGGTAGAACTTTCTTCCTTAGTGACTAACTTAAAGGAAGTTGTGTAGAATGTTCATTCTCTGTACAAGAAGTTATGTAATGTAGAAGAGTTCACTAAGGAAAATCAAGATTTCATTGATAAACTGCAATTAGATTTGAAGTCTATCGGTCATTCACTAAACATGGATGCAAGTTCCATATCCATTCACTTTACTAGATTACTTCATGCACAAGGAAGATTAGCTGAGTCGATGGCTAATGATGGAAGAATAAGAGCAAGGATAATTTCCATACAAATGATGTGTTGGAGCTCTAAATTTTGGTCATAATTTGGAGTCATATATAGTGATAAAACCCTAAAAAATGGCCTCTTAAACTCCATGTCCAATAATTAATGATGGAGTACATGAAATGGGATGAAAAAAATACATTAATTTTCAATTCAAAGTTGAGAGTGTTAGGAATGAATGCAAAGTGTTTTGGCAGTCATTCTATAATAGTTTTTGTTGCATTCATGACTTGGATTGTCATTCATGTCAACACAGTGATATTCTGGATATTACCAGGAAAGTAGGTATAGTTTTGTTTTGCGCACATGTTATATTGTAGATTGGATTTTGCACAGTTGATGGTATGTTCTTTGGTGTGTTATTAACCTATGGTTAATAGCACAAAAAGAAATTCATTCATTTGTAAGAGTTATGAGCATTTTGGTGAAAGCAGTGTTTAGATAGTGTTTCTGTGTAGCGATGTTTGGAAATCAGAGGATATCTCTTAGCTGGGATGGAATCTAATTTTGTGTAGTTAAAGGGATGTTGGAGACTCATTAATGATGAGGTGGTTCATAGTGCAAACTTTGAGGACATGTTTGGAGAAAGTTACAGTAACTGGAAGTTGACAATTTTATGTGAATTCTGTGTGTAGCGTGTAGAATTTATTATTTTGTAATTGAGGAGTGACTCATTTGTAATTATTTGAGTTTGGTATATAAGAAGGAATGTTTTACTTATTGTAATGTGTACTATGAAGATTGAGATGTGAATATATGCATGAAGTGAAGAAAAGAGCTAATTCAGTGATGAAGGAAGACTTGTGAGTACAGAGATCTGGAATTGTGATCTTGTGTAGTAGAGAGTTGAGTTTGGCATAGTGTGAAGGAGGTAATATATTTCATATTATTATATTGAATAAATCTAAGATCTTTTGGACAGTGGGTTCAGAGATCTTGCCTTGAAGCTGTTTGGGCAGTGGGTCCTTCTGTCTTCCATAAACTCTTAACCGGGTTAGAATCTTTTAACAGGGATTCAAAATCTCCTAACAGGGATTTATATGTACTGAATGTATTTCATAAGACTCCTAATAGGGTTCATCCTCTAACAAGGAACTTTCATATTAGTGCATCATTTTGTGGGCATCATTCCCACCGGGGTTTACTCTTTTCAAGAGATTCCCTAGTTAACATATCTTGCGTTATTGTGCAATTGTGTATGGTTATCTTTCTATGGTTGATCAGTATATTGATTATATTGTTTAAAGTTGTTGAATGGATAAATTATTAGATAACTGATTCAGCCCCCCCCCTCTCAGTTATCTTGGGGATCTTTACTTTCTAACAATTGGTATCAGAGCAGCAGGTCCTTGAAAGAAAAGTTTAACAACTTAAGGAGATCCATGGTGAATTTCAAAAAAGAAAGCCCTAAGTTTGATGGAGTAAATTTTCACAGCTGGAAAGAAAAGATGAACACACATCTATTGTGTTTAGGACCAAGTTATTGGTTGATTACAAAGAATGAGAAGACTATCATTGAGGAAGACAATCTAGAGGCAGGAACTAAAGATGAACTAGATCTATTCATGTGTAACATACTTGCAAGAGAAGCACTTTTATCAGCACTACCGAAGAATGAATATAGTCAGGTGAGATGTTTGAAAACATCTCATGCAATTTGGAAAGCTTTACATTCTACTTTTGAAGGTGATGAACATGCAAAGACAGCTAGATTACATAATTGGATTTATGCATTTGAAGATATCAAAATGATGGAAGATGAATCTATTAGAAGTTATATTGGTAGGATGTCTGAGATTGTGATAGGAATAAAGTCCTGTGGAGGTGATAAGATAGAGAATGAAGTGATATGGAAAATTCAGAGAACTTTGACACCAATATTCAAGCAGACAATGTAGATGATTGAACAAGTGATACCTTGTACATCGAACTTTTCAAGAGAGACTCTTCTTGGAAGATTAGAAACAACAGAGATGAACTTGAGATTATCAGGAGAGCTACCTAGAATGGAAACAACATTCAGTGCTCTTAACATTAGACCTACAAGAAGTACTAGTGTGAATGGAGATTATGCCAGCAGTAGCAGATCTAAGGAAGATAAGAAGATTGAAGAAGGTATTGCATTACTTGTAAAAAGAGAACCAGATGGTAAGAAAATCTTTAAATGTTGGACTTGTCAAGAATATGGTCATTTTGCATCTAAATGTCCTAAAAGAGTTAAGAAGTATAGAAGCAACTTTAAACCTAGGAGATCTAAAGAATGTTATTATGCAAATGATGAAGATTTTGAAGCAGGAATTGAAAAACATTTAAGTGACAGTGATAATGATAACTTTGAGGAAATAGGATTTGTAGCAATTAAAGATGAAAGTTCTAAATCTGATAAAAGGGAAGAAAAAGCATTAGTTTCACAAGTTGAAAAGAAATCTGATTGGATTATAGACAGTGGTTGTTCACATCATATGAATGGAGATAAAATAAAGTTTGTTAAGTTAGATAATTATGATGGAGGAATTGTTAGAGTTGGTAACAATGCACCTTATTCGATTAAGGGTATAGGATCTATTACTCTTGATGGAAAGACTAACACTAATGATGTTTACTTTGTTGATGGATTAAGACATAATCTACTAAGCGTTGGACAAGTGGCTGATAAGGGTTATAAAGTTTGGTTTTCTGAGAAAACTTGTGTGATCAAAGATAAAGATGGAAATCTGATTGGAAAAGGATCTAGAACCAGAGGTAATGTATTTCAGTTGAATCCTACTAAGATGACATGTTTGATAACTAGGATTGCTGATAGTTGGTAATGGCATAAAAGGTTTTGTCAGATAAACTTTGATAATATTGTCAAGGTGAGCACTACACATGCGGTAAGAGATTTACCTAGAATTATGAAACCTACTAACATGATTTGCAAAGAATGTATGATGGCAAAGCAGACAAGGAGTTCATTTCCCAATAAGAAGTTCACATCGGCAGAGAAGTTGGAGATCGTTCATACAGACTTGAGTGGTCCTACTAGGACTAGAGGATTCTATGGTGAAAGGTATTTTACGATTCTTGTTGATGATTTTACTAGAATGATGTGGAATGCATTTGATAAGTTTAAGATCATGAAAAGAAAAATTGAGAATGAATCTGGAATGAAGATTAAGTGTCTAAGATCTGATAGAGGTGGTGAATTTACATCTAGAGAGTTTAACACTTTTTGTGAAATGAATGGCATTAAGAGACAACTTTCAGCCCCTAGAACACTAGAACAAAATGGTATTGCCAAAAGAAGAAACAAGTCAATAATTGAAGCAGTAAGAGCTATGTTGTTTGAAAATGATTTGGCTAAAACTTTTTGGAGAGAAGCAGTGAACACAACAGTATACACTATGAACAGAGTACAAATCAGAGTAGATACAAACAAGACACCTTATGAATTATGGTTTGGACATACACCCTCAGTTAAGTATTTTAGAATTTTTGGAAGTAAATGTTATATTAAGAGAGATGATGATATAGGAAAGTTTGATCCTAGAAGTGATGAAGGAATATTTCTTGGATATTCTTTAAAAAGTAAAGCATATAGATGTTATAACAAAAGAAATAAGACTATTGTTGAAAGTGCAAATGTAAAAGTTGATGAGAAGTTTAAAATTCAGGAAAGAATGCTTGATTATGAATTTGATGGAGAAGCACAACCTCAGCCTAACATTGAAAATGCATAATTATTTTTTGAAACTAACAGTGATTTTCTGAATGAAAGTCATACTGAAGAAGACAAAGAAGAAAATAGAGAAGAAAATAGAGAAGAAAACATAGAAGAAAGTACAGAAGAATCTACAGTCGGAACAAGATCAGTAACTATGACACCTAACAGGTATACTTCAAGACATCACCCTATTGAGCAAGTTATTGGAAGTTTAGATAAAGGAGTTTTGACTCAGAATAAGGCACATTTATGTTTGATTTCTCAAATTGAACCTAAGACTACTAATGAAGCTTGTCAAGATGAACATTAGATCAATGCTATGAAAGAAGAACTAGAGCAGATTGAAAAAAATAAGACATGGGAATTGGTCCCTAGACTTGAAGACAAGAATGTGATTGGAACGAAGTGGGTATTCAGAAATAAGATGAATGAACAAGGAGAAGTGATAAGAAGCAAAGCAAGATTGGTATGTAAAGGATATTCACAACAAGAAGGAATTGACTATGAAGAAACTTTTGCACCTATGGCCAGACTTGAAGCAGTGAGAATGTTTCTAGCATATGCAACTTACAAGAAATTCAGAGTGTATCGGATGGATGTGAAGTCAACATTTTTGAATGGTGAATTGGAAGAAGTCTACATTGAGCAGCCTGAAGGTTTTCCTTTGACACAAGAAGGAGATATGGTATGTAAGTTAAAGAAAGCTTTATATGGATTAAAACAAGCACCTAGAACCTAGTATGCAAGATTGGATAAGTATTTATTGAAATTAGGATTTATAAAAGGAACAATAGATAGTAACTTATACATAAAATAAATTGAGAATGGTTTGTTGGTTATAGTTATATTTGTTGATGATATTATCTTTGGAGGAGAAGATGAAGCTAGTGACAAATTTGTAGATGAAATGAAGACTGAATTTGAGATGAGCATGATTGGAGAAATGAAATATTTTTTGGGATTACAGATAACACAAAGCAAGGAAAGTATATTTGTAAGTTAGACTAAGTATTTAAATGAATTATTGAAAATATTTGGAATGGAAGATTCTAAACCTGTTGGAACACCTATGGTAACCGGACATAAGTTATCTAGCAAAGATGAGACACCAACAGTTGAGCAGAAAAAGTATAGATCTATGATTGAAGGATTGCAGTACTTGACACATACAAGACCTAATATAGCACATTTAGTGGGGATTGTAGCAAGATTTCAAGCAGAACCTAGAGAATCACATTATGCAGCAGTAAATAGGATACTGAGATATCTGAAAGGAACAATGGATTATGGATTATGGTATGAGAATTCTGATGATTTTACTTTATGTGCCTATACTAATGCAGATTGGGGAGGCAGTGTTGATGACAAGAAAAGCACTAGTGGTGGAGCCTTTTTTCTTGGAGGCAAATTGGTCTCTTGGCTAAGTAAGAAGTAGAATTGTACTTCACAAAGCACAACAGAAGCAGAATATGTTGTAGCAGCAAATAATTGTAATCAGATTATTTGGATGAAGCAGATGTTGAAAGTTATTGGAATAAAGTTTGATGAGCCTATTGTTATACATTGTGATAACACCAATACAGTGAGTATGTCAAAAAATCTTATTTTACATTCTAAGACTAAACATATTGAGATCAAGTATCATGTTGTAAGAGAGAAAGTTGCAGAAAAAGAATTAAGATTGGAGTACATAAGTACAAAGGAGCAGATAGCAGATGTATTTACAAAGTCTTTACCGAAGGATACATTTGTGTATCTGAGAGGTATGCTTGGGGTTATACCCCAACCTATTTTTGAGAATTGATGCAGATGATTGCATCCATCCAGTGGTATATGAGCCCTATCTTTCTTCTGGATTGGATGTTGGAACTTCCTCTATGGGGGAGTTTATGAGCTGAGTCATGAGGACTCTTGTTATTGTATTTTTCTGAAAAGTGTCTTTTGAAATTAAATTTTTGTTGACTTAGTGATAGAATTTCTATCATTGATGTCAATGGGGGAGAGATATATGTGAAAAACATTGTGGATTGTATGAGAGAGCTGAATAGGAAAATGAAGCAAGATTTGATTTGATATTTTGTAGTGATGTTGCAGTATTGGATTTTTGGAACATTGGATGTTTTTCATCTATGTTGCCATCAATTCCAATGGGGGAGATTGTTAGGAATGAATGCGAAGTGTTTTGGCAGTCATTCTGTAGCAGTTGTTGTTGCATTCATGACTTGGATTGTCATTGATGTCAACACAGTGATATTCTGGATTTTAGCAGGAAAGTAGGTACAGTTTTATTTTGTGAGATTGGATTTTGAGTAGTTGATGGTATGTTCTTTGGTGTGTTATTAACCTATGGTTAATAGTGAAAAAATAAATTCATTCATTTGTAAGAGTTATGAGCATTTTGGTGAAAGCAGTGTTTAGACAGTGTTTCTGTGTAGCGATGTTTGGAAATCGGAGGATATCTCTTAGCTGGGATGGAATCTGATTTTGCATAGTTAAAGAGATTTTGGAGACTCATTAATGATGAGGTGGTTCATAGTGAAAACTTTGAGGACATGTTTGGAGAAAGTTACAGTAACTGGAAGTTGGCAGTTTTATGTGAATTTTGTGTGTAGCGTGTAGAATTTATTATTTTGTAATTGAGGACCGACTCATTTGTAATTATTTGAGTTTGGTATATAAGAAGGAATTTTTTCCTTATTGTAATGTGTAGAAGATTGAGATGTGAATATATGCATGAAGTGAAGAAAAGTGCTAATTCAGTGATGAAGGAAGACTTGTGAGTACAGAGATCTAGAATTGTGATCTTGTGTAGCAGAGAGTGCAGTTTGGCATAGTGTGAAGGAGGTAATATATTTCATATTATTCTATTGAATAATTCTAAGATCTTTTGGACAGTGGGTTCAGAGATCTTTCCTTGAAGCTGTTTGGGCAGTGGGTCCTTCTGTCTTCCATAAACTCTTAACCGGGTTAGAATCTTTTAACAGGGATTCAAAATCTCCTAACAGGGATTTATATGTACTGAATGTATTTCATAAGACTCCTAATAGGGTCCATCCTCTAACAAGGAACTTTCATATTAGTGCATCATTTTGTGGGCATCATTCCCACTGGGGTTTACTCTTTTCAAGAGGTTCCCTAGTTAACATATCTTGTGTTATTGTGCAATTGTGTATGGTTATCTTTCTATGGTTGATCAGTACATTGATTATATTGTTTAAAGATGTTGAATAGATAAATTATTAGATAACTAATTCACCCCCCCATTCTCAGTTATCTTGGGGATCTTTACTTTCTAACAGAGAGATTAAGAAAGGAAGCTCTGTGATAGGAACAATCAAAATTATGTGATCAAAGCCTTCAGAAAATGCTGGAATTTCAACCTGCTGCAAAGATGATGCTGTTAGAGGCTGAAGATGGTCTAATTTTACAAATCTAAAAAAGACCCAGTTTAGGAAATCAAATTTCCTATTTCCATTAAAAATTTTATCTTTTCACAAGGTGTTTTGATTTTTTGACCAGACCCAAATCTGAAAGTTAGGTAGTTATTTTTTAGTTAGTTTATTATTTTTTCAAAATAATTTGTAATAAGGGTGTTTCTTTTCAGCCTAAAGAGATGTGAAAGCCACTCAAACATGTATATATACATCATGTAAAATGAAAAGATACAGGACAATAGAAGATATATTTTCATAGAATATAATTTCATAAACAACTGCAACTATGAACTCTTATGTACCAGTTTTTCAACATCAATAAAGATAAGTGCTCTTCTTTTTATTTGTGGTTATAAGTTATATGTTTTCAATTAGTCTTTCAGATATTGTATTAATTAGAGTGTTTCATTGTGTTGAATTCCCTGAGTATCATAATTCAAAATTAATATATACAACTCAAATATCAGTTGTATGGTCTGTGAACCTACCATGTTCTTATTGGTCTCTTAATTTGAGTTAAACTCGATAGGATTAGTTGTGTAAATTAATTTGAATTGTGAATCAAGAGGAAGCCTCTGAAATGGTCTTATCTTATTAAAGCAAGTTTTTAAAACCATCTTTGATCATACGTAGGATTGAAATTTTTTTGACTCTATAGCCCAAGTATTTAGAAGGCACTGATCTAATCATTATTTGGAAATTGTCATTTGGTTCATACTTTTTAGTTTATAGATCATTAAATCATTATTTCAAAAGCATTACTTTTAATTATTTATTATAATCCATTTAGTCAAGTATTATAGAATAGAGATTTTTAGGAGATTAGTTACTTTCCTCAAAGGATCATTCACCACCTTTGGAGGAACTTTGTTTGTTTATGTACACAGTTGTGTGACATAGAGAATTAAATAGTTCAAAGTGAAATTAGGCCTACCAGTCTTGGCTTAATTAAGCCAAAATTGCAGAGGTATCAATTTGTACCTATTAGTTGGCCAAATACAAACCACCAACATGATGTTAACACCTCATATAGAGGTTATGCAGAAAGAATTAGCAATGACAAAGGAGTTAGTAAAGAGAGATCCACATCTCTCTATTGCCAAAAGCTTAGTTGATCTAGATCCTGAGATAGAAATAAAGACACATGTTTTGGAGTCTTTTAGGTCAAGATGGAAGCTCCATAAACCATTTTGGATAAATATTTCAATACCCCTACACCCCAACAACTTCAAGTGACAAAAAAAAGGGGGAAATGACATACCATTATAGGAATAGCATAAACAAGGGAAAGGACATGAAATGAATAAGGGAAATAAAATGTCACATACAGAGAAAATATAGTAAGAATAATAGAAAGGTATGACATACTATTTTGTAATGTATATATTCAATTGTATGTCAAAAGAGTATTATGTATATATATGTAGAATCTTTTGAAGACTGAGTCAAAGTCTTAGGGGGAGTAATCATATTACTAAGTACTCTTGTTGTAATGAAAATGTCATGAAAAAGTGTTTTTTCTAGTAATGTCAAATGGGGAGATTGTTGATCCTTAAGTTTTGTTGTCCATTAGTGTCTAGCACTTAGTCATTTTCTAGGAAATGTTGGTCAATCATCACTGTGATCAAGTCATCATGTTAAGGCCAAGTTATGTCTAGACTTGTATCTTGTACATTTACCAAGTAGTAGTTACTATCGAGCAAGACAGTGGTTACTGAGTACTTCAGTAATAGCCAAGAAGTTTATGCCAAGTTGTATGTTAGTGTCAGTGCTGAGCACCAGTATATGAAGAATAGTTAATGTTGAGTGTCAAAGACTTCATGTGTTGGGCAAGCTAGATTTGACTTATGTGTTTTTAATGGCACAAACACTTAGGTAAACCATTTTGGTAGACATCTATACAATATTTAATGTTTGTTGAAGGAATCACAAAGGTGATTATGTCTTATATTTTTAATCATTAATCCTTATGTAAGATATGTAGCCTATCAGATTTTGGGAATGCTTAAGTGGCATAAATAGAGAATCTAGATCATTGATCTTGATCTAGGAAGTTGATTTTTTGTCTATATAAGATGATATCTTAAACCTTAAAATGTAGTATTTATGTGTATGAATGTAATGAAGGTGATCTCATATACATAATAGAGAAGTATTTTTATATAGGAAGAGATCAGTTAGAGTGACGAGCAAAACAGTGAAGGGTTAAATAAAACTATATTTGATTGAGGAGATCAAACTAGTATTGGAAGGAGCAGATCTATTGTCAGCATCATAGTATAAACTAAAGGATCAGGTCCTAATACATTTTAGCATGTGAATTAGGGTAAATATCTTAACAGAGTGGTCCTACTAGGCCTATGTAAATCTCTTAACCGAGTGCTTACTTTTGTGTAAGTTTAAATCCTTTTACCAAGGTAGATTGTATAAGTCTATAAGCTCTTAATAGGGTAGACTCCTCATAGGGTAGATCACCAGTTTATGAGAAAAATTTGTAGCCCTAAGAGGCAAAATTTAATACTACAGTATTGAAGATTTTTTGGTGTCATCCCTACCCTAGTTTTACCTTTCAAGGATTTCTAGGTAACCAAAATCTTTGTGTTACATTTCAATTTCATGGATGAAGATTAGATTGTTAGATCTATTTTAGTATTGAATTTGATGTTTATGATATGTAAGTGGAATTTATATCAAATTGGAATTAATAGTAGATATCTAATTCACCCCCCCCTCTTAGTATCTCACTTCCCATGTTAGATTTCTAACAAAACTATGCTCTTTGGAAAACCATGTAGTCTCACCACTTCTTTGAAAAACAATTCTACTACATGAACAACATCATTAGTCTTCTTATAGGGAATAAAATGTGTCATCTTAGAAAATCTATCAACCACCACAAAAATTGAATCATGTCCCCATTGAGTCCTTGGTAAACCAGGAAAAAATTCCATACCAATATCCTCCTATGGATTCTCTGGTACAGGTAATGGATGATACAACCCTATATTTTTCTTTACTCCTTTTTCCATTTGAGATAATCTTCAACTTTGTACAAACTTATTGATATCTTGCTACAACTATGGCCAGTAATAATTCTCACTAACCAGAGCAAGGGTTTTGTCTTGACCAAAATGTCCAGCCAATCCTCTACTATGATTATCCTTCATGAGATTCTCCCTCATAGAACTTTTTGGAATGCACAAATGATTCCCTCTGAATAGCATACCATCTTGGAAGATAAAATCCAACCAATTTGTTCTCTCTAGAGTAATAGGTTCTATACAAGCTTTCCAACCTTCACCAAAATTAGGATCCTCTAGATACAAACTATTGAGTTCCTTGAATCCAACCACCTCAATCTACATCTCTGTCAAAATTTTTTTCCTTCTTCTAAGCACATATGCAACCTTGTTAGACTTTCTACTCCTATGGTTCAAAACAAATGTGTAACTTTGCAAAAAATCAAACCATTTCAAATGCCTTTGATTCAACTTTCCTTGACTATTGAAATATTGCAAATCTTGATGATCAGTATACAAAACAAATTCCTTAGGAAGAAGATAATGTCTCCACTTCTTCAATGCTTGAACTATAGCATAAATTTTTTGATCATAAACATAATATTTTCTCTTGGCATCATTTCACTTCTCACTAAAATAAGCAACAAGTTTACCTTCTTGACTCAAAACAAATCCTATTGCAGTACCACTAGCATCATAGTCTACTTGGAATATCTTATTAAAATATGGAAGTGCTAAAACAGGTTGTTTTGTAACTTTTTGTTTCAATATTTTAAAACTCTTATCTGTCCTAGTAGTCCACTTAAACACTTTCCTATCTCCTCTCATGTTTTCAGTCAAGGGCCCACAAATACTACTAAAACTCCTAATAAACTTTCTGTAAAAGCTAGCCAAACCATGAAAATATCTTACCTCAGTAGCACTCCTTGGAGTAGGCCAATTGAGGATAGCTTTCAATTTCTCTGGGTCTATTTTTAGACATTCTACTGAAACTAAAAATCCCAAATACACTAACTCCTTCAAAAAACTACACTTCATCAAATTAATCAATAATTTATCTTCCCTTAACTTCTCAAACACCCTATGAATATGCATTATATGCTCCTCCAATGTCTTACTGAAGATCAAAATATCATCTAGGTAAACAATGACAAACTTACCTAGAAATTCTTTCAGAACCTCATTTATGAGCTGCATGAAATTGCTTGGTACATTAGTTAGCTCAAAAGGCATGACTAACTACTCATAAAAACCTTCTTTTGTCTTGAAAGTAGTCTTCCATTCATCTCCTTCTTTGATCCAAATCTTATAATATCCACTCTTTAGATCTATCTTTGAGAAATACATAGCTCCACTCAAAGAGTCCATAATATCATCTATCCGTGAAAATAGAAATATGTACTTGATTGTGATCTTGTTGATAGCCCTAGAATTTGTACACATCCTCCATTCTCTATTCTTCTTTGGTGCTAATATTTCTAGTACAAAACATGGACTCAAACTCTCTCGAATCAACCCCTTCTGCAACAACTCTTGTACTTGTTTGTTCAACTCTTCACTTTATGTTGGTGTCATTCTATGTGCTGCCTTATTTGGAAAAGTAGCTCCTAGAATCAAGTCCATCTGATGACTAATCTTTCTTACTAGTGGTAATATATCAGATACATTATTGGATACAATATCTTGAAACTCATTCAATAAATCTGCAACTTCTACAGGTACATCATCTACTTCCTCTTTACCATCTTTTGGAATAAATAAAAACACATATGCTCATGCCTCATGCCCTCTAGGAATTTTCTTCCATCAACAAAACATATTCTTCCAATACTACATACCTTTTCTTTTGTGTCCTTCAATGGCTTTAGCTTATGTCGCACTTCATCCTTTGTCAAGGAATAGGTATTTTCATGACCCATCATGTACATAATGCATGTGAAACTACCACAGCCTACCCAACAACATATGACATGCATCCATGGGTATGATATCACATATTACCTCATCATGGTATCCCCTAATATTGAACTTCAATAGGCACTTCTCATTTACCATGACCTTGTGGTCATCCTACACTTAGGTGATCTAGTATGGATGTGGGTGTTTCTTCCTCTTGAGCTTTATCTTTGTGACCATCTCTTCTGCCACCAAATATTTAGTGCTTCTGCTATTGATAATCACATCACAACATTTATCCTCATACTTGCATCTAGTGTGAAACAAACTCCTCCTTTTCTCAGGTTCATTCTCACCACTTAGTAGGACTCTTCTATTCATTAGGGCTTCTCCTGATCTTTTAGCATCTTCAAAATGTGACAATTTGGCATCTTCATCCACATGTGCAACTCTATTCTGGCCTTCATTTCTCCTATCTTTCCTTCCTTGGCATTGAGGACATTCAAATGCCCTATGACCTTCTTCTTCATAGTGAAAACATGTTCCATGGAAGCTTCCTCTTCCTGATCCTTGTCCTCTTCCTCTCTGATCTCTATTATTCTAATCATGGAAATGATTGAAATGGTTTCCTCTTTGATTTTGACTTCTATTGGCCTCATCCTTCTTTTTATGATGTTCATTTTGGCCTCCATATGACCATCAACTTGATATTCCACCACGACCTCTTCTTCTTTGTCTTTTTTCAAACTTTTTGTTTAGTGTTTCCTCTACTTTTAGGGAAAACTAGTATGCCTCTTCAATATTGATCATTCAGACCAAATTCAACTCCTCCTGAATGATTGGCCTCAACCCATTAAGGTAATAGGAAAATTTCTCCTTGTCAGCTTCCACATGGTTTATTCTGATGAGGATTTGATAGAACTCTTTCACATACTCTTGAATAGATCTCTCTGCTTGCTTTAAACCTTGCATTTTCTTCATTAGATCAAGCTCATAATCAATAGGAATGAACTTTCTCTTCAATTTATCTAGTATCTGATCCCATCTTGTGAATTTATCCTTTCCTCTTCTATTTCACTCCAATTGAATCTCCTGCCACCAGATCTTCACACGACCCTTCAGTTTGGCCTTCGCAAACTTGACCCTATCAGGATCTTCAATATCTTCATACTCAAAATATTCTTCGAATTCATTGATCCAGTTGATCAACTGCTCTGGGTTAAGATTTCCTAAAAATGTAGGAACCTCAATCTTAGGTCTTTTCCCAATCTTAGAAATGGCCTAGAAAAGCCTTTCTTCCTCTTGGTTTAGAATTTCACCTTGTCCTCCTTTATCAAAATTTCCTTCTTCTTCGACTTCATCTTTTCTTTCATCTCTGACTATAAGATTCATTCCTCTATGAATCTCTTCTTGCAATGCTCCCACTTGTCTCTAGAGGACTCTAACCTCAGGTGACACACCACCAACTCTTCTGCCACATTCCCTTTATGGAGGCATTTTTGCGCTTATCACTGAAACCCTAAACCATAGTCCTGGTGCAAATTGCCTCACAATGAATGATCTATCTACACACTTAGGAACTCTTTCTCTGATACCACTTAATGAAGGGTGCTCCCCTTAATACTACAAACACATAACACAAATAGAGACACAATAACAATTTGCAAGAACAAAAAATGGGCTTCTTATTATCTCCACAAGTGTGGAATTACAAATTTTAGAATTACAATATGCAAAACCACATGGGCATTTTCCTTACAATATTCTATAGGAAAAAGCCTTGAATAATTACCCAGAACTACCTTGAACTACCCTAGAAAACACTACAGGCCTTTCTTATATAGGAAATTTTCCACCGCCTAAGAAGGTTCCAAAATTTTAGCCCTTAAGGTTGACCGACCTTAGAATTATTTTTTTTTTCATTTTTTTTTACATAGGGTCAGCTCAAAATAACTATAAATTTTATTTTTAGGTAGCCCAACTTCTGGAGGCCATAACTTTTTAACCATAGCTCTCTTTGGCTATTATAACCACTTTTAAAAAATGACAAGACTTGATCTATAGTACTTAACTAATGCAAACTCTAGCTAGCTAGGGTTCGATCATGATTCAGAGCCTCTAAGGCCTTCAAAATTGAGCTCAAAGATTTTATACCCAAAAAGCTCAATAATGTCACCAATACAAATGATATGGCAATGAAAATCAACTAGGAGATTGATATGACTAAGATGAACCTCCACCTGTGAAATCAAAACATTCTGAGCTCATATGGCCAACTTACTAAAAATAGTAAGTTTCCATAAATAACAGCTCTACACAAGATAGCCCTTATTGAAATGAAACTAAAAATATTTTTTAGTGATGCAATATTGCCCTTACACCCAGAATACTCCTGCATTAGATACTTGAGCTAAACTCAAATAATTTATCAGACAAACAAAGCATATGACAGTCTTATGTTTTGAATTATTTCACCATACATTTTATGTGTCACATATGACCAGTGCATAATCCATTTGGGTTACACAGTCACTTGAACTTGAAGAAAATATGCCTTAGATTTAACTTCTCACTTCTATGGACAACTATTATCAAATTTACAATAAATCATAAACCCTCACATTTAATTATCTCAGCATATTTAATTCTTTCCTTGAAACATAAAAAAAGATAACACACTAATTTATGATAAATTAGAAAGACAAATTGAGACAAATGCTTAATTTGCATTTAATTCATAAAGAGTTCAAATTAAATACAAATACATTATCAAACTTTACTTTCTTATTTACTATCAAACACCATACATGCTTCTCAGAAAATGCATAAATTTAAATGTACTATATTGTATTGACTAGACTGACATGACATAGAAATATGGGAGCCCCTCTCAAGTGATCTTGGAATTCCTTTTATAGGCTAAGGAATGCAACAAGCTTTGGATCACTTGAGGACACAAATTGAAAATAATCAAAATAGAAACAACAACAACAATAGAGTAACTCCAACTCTAATGTGATGTGGTAGCAACAACAACCTTGAGTAGAAACTAGAAATAGGTACATGGGTGCAACAAATCTTCATATATTTAGATCAGTTTATCTTTGCAAAAGTGTAAGCCATCCAAAAATTTTGACAACAAACTCAAGATACTTATAAATAAAAATGATCTCCCTCTTAATCAACACAAGTGTCTTGCTATCATAACCAAAAATAATAGGAAAAAAAATGTCATAAATCATTATGTTTTGGATTTATTACTCTTTAGGAACATTTCCCATTTTCTAACTTCTTTGTCCCCTGACCAATTGAAACTCTTCAATTCTTCAAATTGATTAATTGATTTAGTCCACTTGGCATCCATGATTTCCCTTGCATCAATAATTAATTTTAAAAAATACAGTTCAATCCTATACAATGCATCCAATATTTTATTAAACCCTAGAATATCTACATTATTTCCATATTGAGCATTGTTTCAACATTCATCATTATAAGCTCAAATTCACTACTCCACACCTCAACTAGTTTTACCTCATTTTACATGATGTAAATAGATGGCACTAAAGAATGATAATAATTAACAAACAACTGCAACTTGCCCCTAACCAACCAATTCTTCCCTTTGTAAAGTGAAAACAAAGAATTAACCATAATCACCTTGCCCTATATCTCTGAAATCTTTTCAAGCATGTCATCTCTATACATCAAATTGTTGTTTCTAAATTTTTCATTAACAAGTTTCTACTAGACCAAATGTTAAACAAGGGCTGAAGGAATGAGACAACCTCATCAAAAAATTTATCTTTTTGCAATAAGGACACATGTTTTCCATGGACAACACTCAACCTTTTCATCAAAATGTTAACTTTGTGTTTCATCACCTCCATCATGATAGAAACTCCCTTTGTTCTTATAACTTCCTCCAAGTCTTCAATTATACCCGCATACTCCTCTAATTTAAAATTAACATCACTAGGAAAAGGAACATCTATGGAAACATGCAACACATCAACCTCAGGCACCTTAGAACCTTCTTGGATAGTTCCTACACATGGTTCTCCAAATAAGCATTATACCTTAAAACCTCTTCATACTTCTTGGCTAGAGAAATCATGTTTTCATACATCTTTGCATGTCTTTTTGCTAAATCCTCTATTTAAGCCTTGTAATAATTTTCATATCGCTCTGATACCATGTAATAATTTTCCTAAGGCAAAGAATGTAATGCAAAGATCTAGAAGCTCAATAGATATCACATTTAACAGAGACAAACATGATATGATAAATTGAATGATTCAATAATGATCAACAATGAAATAAAATTGAATTAATACAAAGTTGATGTTCCTGAATATATAGGCAATGCATGATAACTAGGAGAGATGCAAATGATAACCTATCAACTAGACAAGGTATAATCACATGTCCACCAAAGGTGGATCATCCTCCATAGTATAAAAAAATATGTACAACAATGAGATGATGATAATGCGATAAGAGCACTAAAGGTGGATCTCACACCTAAAGTGGAAATTCTACTAAACCATATGCTAAATTAAATTCAAACTCCTAGGTGTCTCATGAAAACTAATATGAAGATGCATTATCCTAAGTAAACTTAAGTAAAGTGTAATTAGTGAATAAAAAATTACACCAAAAAACCCCTTATGTGCAACTTAGGGGAATGCACTTAAGCCAAGACTAAATGAAAATGCAAGATGGGTCTTGGCTATTAGGCCATGCTAGGTACCCATTTACAATATGAAAAAGAAATGCAATCTCTCCTAAAGTAGAGAAATATGGAATATCTCATGGAAAAAATCCTCCCCCAAAAAGAGATATGACAAATAAGATGCATGGATGGATGGAGTAATCAAGATC